>JAJKLI010000001.1:2400000-3600000 GCA_023159215.1 Xylariaceae sp. AK1471 | reverse complement strand
GTACGCCTTCCCGAAGTCGGAACGCCGGGATTCTACATCAAAATGGCCTCCGATCACCCCCCAGCGCGTCGAGAAGTGGCGCTGGGTCCGACATAGACGAGCCGGCCGAGTCCCCTACCTTTGCTCTCGCTGAACTACTACAGGCCCTGGAGGTCGAGGGCATGGCACCCGAGTACTACGTTGGACGGGCAAACAATTTTGTCGACCTCTTTAAGAGGTATCCCACATTGAAGTATGACTTGGTATGGTCAATCTTTGGGGATCGTATGCAATTGATGCTACTCAGCGGTAGTCGTGAGGTTGTCGCGGCAGGGTATCGAATGCTTCGGTACGCCATCTCCGACCTCGCGTCTCTGAAGAAAATCCGCGCTCTGAATATCGACTATATGGTTGTCGTTTCGCTCGCCAAGGATCGGAAAGCCGACGTCGAACGCGAGCAAGCACTCAAATTTGTTCGCGCTTTCCTAGATGTCAAAGATGGTGTCCGCGAGATATCACGAGCAGTCGTCCGAACCATTGCCTCGGTAGCTGAGTATGCTGAGGATAGACTGCGCCCGATCTGCATCGAAACACTAGCCGAGATACTCCTTCGAGATCCTGCATTGCTCATCGCATCTGGTGGTCTTGCCCCTATATCGGAAGCCCTCGCCGAGGGCACCTATAAGTCTCCCGAGTCCTTATCTGCCGCCTTCCTCTTCCTACTAGACGCGCCGCAAACTCGGAAATTCTTCCGAGCAGGATATGACTTGGAGGTCATGTTCACGGCCTTCACAGACGTCTCATTCTTATACGAAGGAGCTGTGAAGCAAAATGCTAAGGCCATCTCTTCAGCGTTGAAGTCATGGTCCGGTCTGATGACTCTCTCCATGTTTAACTTTCGGGCAATAAGATCTTTGATCTCGAGTTTAATGTTACCAAGCAATAGCATTCAAGATACCATCCTCGATTTACTTTATTCACTTCTACGAATCAAACCACCATCCTGGGCAACTTCGTATCTCGCCGGGCGGCGTCTAACGACCTACGGAAGAGTTGCAACTCTGAAGTCTGCGACTCCCAACAAAGGCGATATGGCTTACGAAGATGAAGGCATGGAACAAAATTTCGTTGAGCACTACACCGCCCTTCTTTTAGCCATCTTCATTAAATCGGGCTTGATGCCGAATTTACTAGAAGTAGCGCAACACGCCGAGGATCCTATGTTGAAGCGCAAGGCCACTCTCTTGATTGGTGAGATCTTGAAGCTTGCCAGCCGGATTCTCCCACCTTCTTGGAGTAGTGAGCTCCAACTGTTACCAGAGCTCTTCTCGGCAGCTGCTAGATTCGACGACGAGGGACGTTTTAATGCCACCGGTATTGTCTATCAAATTAGCAGTGTCAGCCGGACGCTTCATCGGGCATCTGCCTCGGGTTACGCAACTGGCGGCTTGTCTCTTAACGGCGTGGTGGAAGTGTCTAGCTCCTTAGAAGAGGCACACAAAAATAGCAACTCAGTTAATACTGATGACGCTACCTTCCGCCAGCTCTTGGTCGACTCAGGCGTTCTGAGCAGCAAAAACCCCGCAAAGTGGAAATGGGATATCATGCTTAAACTCATAGAAGGCCCCTTGACGAACGGCAAACGCTTAGAGGAGGCTATCAAAGCGTCAAAGTTCATCAAGAGTATTATAGGATTCTATCGTCCATTCAAATATAGGTTTTCCGAAATGCCAAGCACGCGCAGCGCTCAAAAATATGTCAGAGTCGGCTGTGCTTTGATGCACACACTCTTACAATCGGCAGAGGGTGTGAAATATCTGACGGATAACAAGCTGCTCAGACAGATCGCTGAGTGCTTGGCTCAGTGCGATCCAGTAAGGACTTCCATCGCGCCCTGTTCTACGACAGAATGTTCACTGACGTAAATAGACAAGCGGTCTTACTGCCCAATATCCAATGTTTTCAAGGGACCGTTTGACGGATACGCTTTGCGGGGGCTACTTCCCCATGCTAGGTGTTCTTAGCAGTGATCCGAAGGGCTTTCAGATGCTCGAAAGATGGCGCATATTCAACATGATGTATCATATCATCGACTTCAAGCAAAGACCTGATCTTATCAAGATGATTCTCGCCAATCTCGATTACAGTCTGCAAGGGCATCCTCGGGTTCTGCTGTCAAAGGCCCTCACGGCTGGCACCAAAGATATGCGAATCCACGCCACCAACATCCTCCGGAAATATGCTATATCACAGCGAATCGCTCCTTCTGGGCAAATTATTTCAGATGCGAAGTGGGCAATTCAGTTGTTGGTCACGCAGCTCTATGATCCAGAAATTGAGGTATGTGCTACTGCTGTTAAAATCTTGGAGAAAGCCTGCAATAGCAAACCATTACTGGAATATATTGTGGAATGCCGGCCAGCTCTTGATCACCTCGGAGAGATTGGGGCCCCATTGCTCCTGCGCTTTCTATCAACATCCATCGGCTACCATTACCTTGATGGGCTGGACTATATCAGCAATGAAATGGATGATTGGTTCTTGGGTCGCAACGACACATACGTCAGTCTCATCGAAGCAAGTCTTGCACGTTCCTTTCTTGAGAACGCTGATGATCACCCGAATCGCTTAAGCATGTATGAGGATGATGTAAATGAGGACCACGACAGCCATATACCGCCACACTTTTACCGCGAGCTGACACGCACAAAAGAGGGGTGTCAATTGCTTGGAGACAAGGGCCACTTTCAGGAGTTCGCTTCTACCATCCGAGAGTATGGCATGCAATCGGACGACCCAGAACTTATTACAAAGGTGAAAGGCTGTTTATGGGCCGTGGGCAACGTCGGTTGCATGGAGTTGGGGGCTCCGTTTCTTGAGTCAACAGATGTTGTCCAAAGAATTGTACAAATTGCAGAGTCTCATGACGTAATGAGTCTCCGGGGCACCGCATTTTTTGTCCTGGGTTTGATCTCAAGATCGGTGCATGGGCTCGAAATTCTCTCCGAGCATGGTTGGTTATCTAACACCACTTTCCTCGGAAAATCCTTCGGGCTCTGCATTCCTAATGATCTTTCCAAGTTCTTATCGTATCAACCTTGGAAGCATGAGATCTTATTATCGATCAAGTTGCCAGATACCCAGACGACAATTCACGACCCTGCGTCAATTATTGTCGACGAAGCTGACGAGGCAAACAAGCGAATCCTAGAGCTTATTATGGTGGAGCTAGGCGACATGGTTCTCTACAAGAAGGCTAGGGTTGAACTGCATCAGTTGAGGCATCAGAAAGCTCGCGGCTTCCGGCAACCAGCTATGTTCCGGCGTGTCTTGGGGCTCTTGGAGAGCCGCCATTACAAGCTCACAGACCGGCACTTGATCATAGAGCTTTTCGACAAGGATGTGTTACGGCATATTATCTACGAAGAAGACAGTGGCGACGAGAGAGATAGCAACTCAGGCGACGAGCAACGAACAGAAAGGCAAAGGAGTATCAGTGAACCTGCAGACTTAGACAGCACGATAGCAAAGGCTTATAATTCCTCGTTGTAGCGGGATACTCGGTGAGAGGTTGAGAGAACATATTAGTTGGATATCAGTTATAAAATCCTTGAGGTCCTCTGTATGATACCAGATGCGACATGATTTGGGAATATCACACCGAAGGGGGTTTGCATAGGTGGCTCATACTTCACAGCATGGTCGGCAGGTAGTGTTCCATTGGAATATCTGGCGTTAAGGAAATCGTGTACCTCAACGATGGGCTCAGCTGATCAATCAAGGAGTTGTTGGGAGCTAAGGGGTTTCCTGGGGTTTCGGTCGGATGCACTATACCAATCGCATGAACAAACAATTATCATTGAATTCTACCAAACGACGGTAATCAATGCTTCACGGGCTGTTTGGGTGATAAACTTCTCGAAATACCAAGATCTCCCTCTTTATGTCTTGTGAATTGATTTCATTGACAAAAACGAAAGCAACGTCGATGAAGGCATCTCATCTCGCCAGTCACTGAGGGTAGCAAGCAGGTTCTCGCGCCTGCAGATAAAACAAATCATTTCAAGCAGTTTAGAGTGAGCTATCCTGTCATTACCATTGCCATTACCATTGCCGCAAATACCTATGTAGACAGATGCGGCTCTGTTACCTCCAGATTCGTGTTCTGGTTCTGTGAAACCATACTAGTATACTGCCTAGACAACGAAGTGACGTTATCATCAGAGGCTAAACCCCACTTCGTTTACGATGGCACCTCTTATGCTCGGAAGGTTTTTACCGGTCCAAGCCTCCTCTGAGTCGAAAGTCCTTAGTTCGCTCATTCTCTCAAGTTAATAGTGGTCCTTGGATAGTTGCGCTACGGGTCATTTGCAAAATGTCGAATAAGACGATCCTCGTCATCGCAGGGAGCGACTCTTCAGGTGGTGCGTAAGTTTTATCTTTTGTAAGGTATCTATCTAGCTTACGAACAGCAAAAGATGATATTCATATTCGACCGGAAGCCTAGGGATTCAAGCTAATGACCCATACTAAATTAATAGGGGCCTCGAAGCAGACCAGAAGGTTATCGCAGCTCATGGCTGCTACGCCATGACAGCCACGACGGCACTGACGGCCCAGAATACCATGGGTGTCAATGACATCCATCAGGTGCCGCCCGAGTTTACGAGGAAACAAATCGATGCTGTTTTCAGTGACATCCGGCCTAGCGTCGTGAAGACTGGTGCGTTAAATTGCTAGCTTTATCTATTGCTTCGTGTGCTCTCTTACTGATTGATGATGGGTACAGGAATGCTGGGCTCAGCTGCTACCATCGAAATGCTCGCGCAGGCTCTCGCTGATTTCAAAGTCGAAAAGCTGGTTCTAGATCCGGTAAGTAAAGAATACGCAAGTATGGATTATTTCATGCGAAAACATTCTTGAAGTTCAGAACAACTGAATATTTATTCTCGAAAGGTAATGGTAGCTACTACGGGCACTCAACTACTGCCTGAAGAGTCCGTCAGTGAGCTGCGCACGCTCCTGCTGCCGCTGACCTTCATCTTGACGCCGAATATCCCAGAGGCAAAACTTCTACTCAGGAACGGCGACGGCAAAGAAATAGGTGACGTTCGGTGCGTTGAGGATCTGGAGGATCTAGCAAGGCAGCTCTGGGCTCTTGGCCCTAAATGGGTCCTCGTCAAGGGCGGGCACGTTCCCTTCGGGAAAGATGGTACCGCTGCTACGTCGCTTGACCAGAGGAAGATCGTCGTGGATGTCCTTCTTGGCCCCAGTGGCGACATGACCAGGATCGAAAGCCCTTATATCAACTCCAAGAATACGCATGGCACGGGCTGCTCGCTCGCGTCGGCCATCGCGGCAAATCTTGCGAGGGGCCTAGAGACTGTCGATGCGGTGCATGCCGCCTGTCGGTATGTCGAGGCGGGTATCCGCACCGCGCCGGGCTATGGAAAGGGGCATGGGCCGATTAATCATTTCCACTCGACGTACATGTTGCCGTTTGCTCCGTAAGTCCTTCTTTTTCATATACAATAAATACCCGTCGAAGCGAGCTGACTGTATGTATGAATCAAGAGGGCGGTTTGTGGAATGGTTGCTTTCGCGGCCAGATGTCGCCCCCGTATGGCATCGCTTCGTCAACCATCCTTTCGTGCTCGCGCTCGGGAACGGCAAGCTGCCGCTTGAATCGTTCAAGAATTACCTCGTCCAGGATTACTTGTACCTCGTGCATTTCGCACGGGCCAATGCGCTTGCGTCGTATAAGTCGAAAAATATCCAGGATATCGCAGCTGTATGTAGAGAAGATCTAAACAGAACAGGACGTGCTCATGAGAGGGAAGAGCATAAGAAGGAGAGCGTGCTAATTTCTTCTACCTGCTCTGGTTCAGGGATCAACGATCGTTTCGCATATTAAGACTGAGATGGATTTACATATCAACTACTGCAAGAGTTTTGGTATTGAGAAAGAGGAGATCGAAGAGACTGAGGAGCATCAAGGTACATTACATAACCCCTTTACTTTGCTCACAAAGCTCAAATTGATATTTTGAGGAACGTGATCTGCTGACATGTAGGTACTGTTTAACTCGTAGCGTGTACGGCTTACACGCGGTATGTTTTGGATATCGGTCAGTCTGAAGACTGGCTCGGTCTCCAGGTCGCGTTGGCGCCTTGCCTGCTGGGCTACGGCGCCATTGCGAAGCAGCTGCATGCTGATCCGCGGACCAAGACTGAGGGAAACACGGTAAGATACATCTCATGATTTATATCCTTTCCGATGGAACCCCAGGTCCAAAACCCTGATGATGCTGACAACATCGACATCCACTCTGATCAATCTCGTAGCAAAAAGCTTCTGTGCTCTCTGCCTATTTCAATTCCCTAGAAGCCCTAGTTGCTCTCAAATTGCTCGGGATTTGCATATAAGAAAGCGACTTCTGACTCTAGTTGATGTAGTACTGGCCTTGGATTCTGAATTACATCGCGGATGACTATGTACAGGCTGTGCAAACAGGATGTGGTAAGTTGACTTGTCGCTTAAAAAAGATGAATGTTGACATGTGTGGCCACCACGATACAGAACTCATAGAAAGAAACGCCGTTATGCATTCTCCGTCCCGGATCGAGGAGCTTGTTAAGATATTTATTCACGCTACCAAGGTAAGAGATATATACAAGTCGGCTGAGAGAACAACATGTAGAACTCCGTTCGAGCAATAGGCTGACATGACAGTAGATGGAGATTGGTTTCTGGGAGATGTTCCCATCTGCTTAGTGCTTGGGTATAGGCAAGTGGAATGTTTCAATCCGGAGATGTTGCGTTGGCATTTTGCGCTATAGTATCTGACATGTGAGAAAAGAAGATAGAACAATCAATATGACCAGCACTTGGATGATATAGTAGAATAAAATTCCGACGTGATTCATATGAACATTCCATAGGCTTGTTCTTCAAATGTCTCGATAGGCATAAGTAAATAAGTGATGCTCAACCAAAAGCGCTCTTTTAAACATGGTAAGCCTGGATCCTAGTCCACCTAGGTAGTTGGACATTGACTTGACTTTTCTGCTAGTGGTGACTCGTGACGGAACGAGTCAAGAGATGGACATGACTGATAAGGCGTGATGTGGCCCACTTAAATTGTTGAGGGTGGCTTATCAATAGTGATGATTCGTTTTGTGTGCACAGACCACCATACCCGCTTTTCTTTTGTTGCTGTTGGGAGACCACCTAGACAGACAGTTGGCCAGGACCCTTACTGCGACGGGACTGGCACGTTGGTCCACAGGGGAATCTGGAGTGTGGGGCGCGCCTACCTAGTGCTAGAAAAAATTGTCTGCAAGGGAATTTTCTTTGCCTCCTTCGATACAATCGGTAAAAGGACCTTTCCCTCTGCTATCTCTCCTCTTAATCAACAACATCCATCCCTTTTTGCGATTCCCATCAGCAACCACTTCTACTCTCAAACCACCCGCTCATTTCTGCAGGTCGCACTCTGCATTCATCTCACACATTCCAACGAGGTCTTCCTTTTTGATCCGCTACATAACATCATTTGCGCTGAGTACTTGATTGGACCCTGCGTGCATTCCTACACATCTCGATTTCCGAGACTCACATCAACAACACCATGTCTTACGGAGGTGGTGGTTACGGCGGCGGTCGAGGCGGCGGCGGCGGTGGTGGTGGTGGTTACGGAGGTGGTGGCCATCGCTCTAATGGTCGTGATGATTATGGCCATGGGTAAGCACAACTTGACACTTTTTTTTTGTTTTCTCAGGCTTTCACCCATTGTCGCATGCGCGACTATTGTACCAGTGCCCAACAGCGCGCCCAACAAGTCTGAATTGATGTTTCTTCCCAAATCTCGTCGATATTTACAACACTAACACTTTTTAAACAATAGCAACGGACACTCTAACGGTTACGGCGGCGGTGGTGGTGGCGGTGGTTATGGAGGAGGCGGCGGTGGTGACCGAATGAGCAATCTTGGTGCCGGCCTCAGCAAGCAGACATGGGGTACGTCCCACACCATGCAATTCATCATATTCATACTAACATCAATCGATAGATCTCAACACTATGCCCAAATTCGAGAAGTCGTTCTACAAAGAGGATGACGCTGTTGCCAACCGACCCGCTAGCGAGGTTGAGCGATTCCGACGCGATCACCAGATTGCTGTCACCGGCCACGATGTCCCCAAGCCTGTCGAGACTTTCGACGAGGCTGGTTTCCCCAGATACGTTATGGACGAGGTCAAGGCCCAAGGCTTTCCCGCTCCTACCGCCATTCAATCCCAGGGTTGGCCCATGGCTCTTTCCGGTCGCGATGTCGTTGGTATTGCCGAGACTGGCTCAGGAAAGACGCTTACCTACTGCCTTCCCGCCATCGTCCACATCAACGCCCAGCCTCTACTTGCGCCTGGCGATGGTCCCATCGTCCTCGTGCTAGCTCCTACCAGAGAGTTGGCCGTTCAGATTCAACAAGAAATCACAAAATTCGGCAAATCATCCCGAATCCGCAACACATGTGTTTACGGAGGTGTTCCCCGTGGCCCCCAGATCCGAGACCTGTCTAAGGGAGTTGAGGTCTGCATCGCCACGCCCGGACGTTTGATCGATATGCTCGAGGGTGGCAAGACTAACCTCCGCCGAGTCACCTACCTAGTTCTCGATGAGGCCGATCGTATGCTTGACATGGGTTTTGAACCTCAGATTCGAAAGATTATCAGCCAAATTCGACCTGACCGTCAGACACTCATGTGGTCTGCCACCTGGCCCAAGGAGGTTCGGGCTCTAGCCTCCGAGTTCCAGACCGACTTTATCCAAGTCAACATTGGCTCCCTAGATCTCTCCGCCAACCATCGTATCACTCAAGTTGTCGAAGTGGTTTCCGAGGGTGAGAAGCGTGACCGCATGATCAAGCAATTAGAGAAGATCATGGACAACAAGGAGAACAAGGTCCTCCTTTTCGTTGGCACGAAGCGTGTTGCCGATGAGATTACCAGATTCCTCCGCCAGGATGGCTGGCCAGCGCTCTGTACGTTTCAACCTTGAAGATATCCATGTCTGACTCTAACGTGTTTACAGCAATCCACGGCGACAAGCAACAGAACGAGCGTGATTGGGTTCTTGATCAATTCAAGACCAACAAGAGTCCCATCATGGTCGCCACCGATGTGGCTTCTCGTGGTATTGGTATGATCAAAACTCCCCCCACCCTATTCCTCCCCCACAACTTCCAGCAGAGTTATATCCGATGTGCTTGACTGTGATGTCTAGGGGCTTTCTTGATTGTGCACATATGCCTGACCTAATCGTGTCTCGTGGTTCTCCATTCAGGATGATCGGGATCTATCTAAGGTATGGCCCAAGGGCCGTGTCGATGTTTCGCCTTGTACCTGACCTGTGGTACATGTTTGCGGAGTTGAGCATTTCTTGATCCCGTCAAGCTGTCTCTAAGATTCCCGAGGACCCGAACCGGACTTTTGGGATCATTTCAAACTGGCAGTGTTGATGCAACAGACAGCCCCATTCTCGAAGGAGAAAGCACGGAACAATATGCTTATGGCACTTTTGTCCACCGCTGGGAATTGCTTCATAGCAACTCGTTTTCTAAAGCTAACCTATTGTGATAAAGATGTGCGCAACATCACTCATGTGATCAACTATGATTATCCGAACAACTCGGAGGACTACATCCACCGTATCGGCCGTACCGGTCGTGCTGGCGCCAAGGGTACCGCCATCACATTCTTTACTACTGACAGTAAGGCTCTTTCTCTCTGCTCAAAAGTTATGGACCCAGCTGACCCAGATTATCAGACTCGAAGCAGGCTCGTGATCTCGTTGCGGTTCTTCAGGAGGCTAAGCAACAAATCGACCCAAGATTAGCTGAAATGGCACGCTACGGCGGAGGAGGTGGCGGCGGCCGATATGGCGGTCGTGGTTACGGTGGTCGCGGTGGTGGTCGCGGCGGTAGGTTAGATCATCCACGCTCTTATTATGGTTGAAAGCTAACCGAATTATTAGGCGGTGGTAGAGGTGGTGATGGTGGTGGTGCTAACGCCATGCCTCTCGGCAGCCGACGATGGTGATCGAACTCTGCTACAGGCACTTGCACGATCCCAACTATTTGATACTATTGCAAGGCTTGTGAGATCGCTTGCGTTATTTTCTCATTACACAAAAAGCACGAACGGCGTTGTCTAGAGGGTTTGGCTGATTAGACATGGTAATATCGGCTCTTTTCAAGTCGCGTATCTCTCCACTGAGGTCTGCGCATGTCATTCTTCCTTTGATTTCAATAGGAGATATGGAGAGCTTCGTCAGGTCATTGAGAAGCACAAACTTACTCCAGCTTCAGACCAGACACAGCATTTGGTGTACCTTGCAGGCGCCCTTTTCAAGGATGAACTGACAGCCTTGCCTGCTCCAGTGCGGGACAGTGGCTGTGGTACTTGCTGACCTGTTTCTAGATTGGAACTGCTTAGTCACATTGACTTAAAGAAAGGTCTCTCATGTTCAAGTAGATTCATTCGTCTGCTTTGCACTCGTTAGGAGGCAATTCGGACTGTCTAGGTAGCATGAACCATTTCATAAGATCAGTATGTAATACCAATGTTAGTGGTAACATTTTTCGTTGTAAACATTCACGTAGCAATCGGCGGTCCACTCGGAAATGTGAAATATGTACGCCAACGTGTTCGCAATGGCATATGCTTCCTCTTTTGCTACCGGATAACTTGCCGAGCCATAGCTATGTGTGGGGTAGGAAGGTAAAATTATATTAAGATGGCATCTCACGGAAGGGCGGCCCAATTCTCTTTACCCGGTTCTCGCAACACACGTTCCGTCCAGCCTCACCCATTCTTAGAGTCATATGGTGACATGATGCCTTTTGGTTGTACAAGATGGCTTACTTATTCCCTTTTGTCTCCTGCGTCCAGGATTTTTGTTTATTCGGTACAGAAAGTTTAGCAGCATAAGGGATCTGTCAAGCTGAAGATTCTGAGTTTAATCGTCTTCGTCGTCGAATAACAGTGAACATGAAGGCCACAGCAGCATTTGCGCTCTTTGTGAGCGTTATCCAGGCGGCTCCTCATTGTATGTATACTCGTCAGGCTTCAAGTGTCACCATGTCTTTACCATTCGTTGTTGTCTTCAATCCAAGATCCACGTCGTTCCATTTACACTCACTCATGTTACTTGGAGGCGCTCATATCACCTACGACGGATGTGATTCTCTACGTCCTTGTGGTCTTTTCTTACTCATTACTACCCTGATACTATTCCCGCTCTCCTTCCCTCCCACTCACCAGCAGAGCGGACTGACTAACAGCTATCTCCTTTTTTCTTTATCTGTCCAGACACCTTTCCCAAGCTCGCCGGAACAGCGGACTGGTCCTCAGTCCGCCAGACGGCCAACTTCCAGAGCAACGGCCCCGTGACGGACGTCAGCAGCGACGCGATCCGATGCTACCAGCAGTCCTCGGGCGGCGCGCCCAGCATCTCCCAGGTGAAGGCGGGAGGACAGATCACGTGGACCGTGGCGCCGAGCATCTACCACCCCGGCGCTCTGTCGGCGTACATGGCCAAGGCGCCGGCGGGCCAGACGGCCGGGACGTGGGATGGCAAGGGCGCGGTCTGGTTCAAGGTCTTTCAGGACGCGCCGAGCGTTAGTGGGGGGCAGTATGTTTGGCCTAGCAATGGTGAGTTTTTATTTATCTATCTTGGGGCCTTTTTGGTTTGAGGGGGAGGAGAGGTGGTTTAGGTGCTGGGATGAATTGTGAAATATTGGGATGAGAGAGGGAGAGGGGGTAAGAGGAAAAAGAGTAAAGATAGTTATTGGACATTGATTGCTTGATCGCTGGCTACATCTGCTGATATAAAACGCTCTACAGGAAAGGCTGAAGTTAGCTTCACCATCCCCCAGTGCCTCGCTAATGGCGACTACTTGTTCCGGATCGAACATGTTGCTCTGCATAGGTCAGTCCCGCGCCGCGCTTTATTTCTATATCTTCTTTCTCTTCGTTTCTTGGGATGACTCGCATCATGTGTTTATCAACTACGACCACCAATCTCAACAGAAAGAATCAACCTCACTCATCGATGCACATGACGAAATAAATTATCCCCTTCTAGTTCTTTCTTGCTTTCCCTCCCCTGTTCCCCTTAGTCCACCTCGCAAGCAAGCTCCCCCTATTTCCAAGCAGAAGGTCCCTCGAGACAGTAGAAGTAGGTGGCTAACACATTAACCCATGCATAAAGCGCGAGCACGGCAAACGGCGCCCAATTCTACATCTCCTGCGCTCAGATCACCGTCTCGGGCGGTTCGGGCTCCAAGACGCCCTCGGGCCTCGTTTCTTTCCCTGGTGCCTACAAGGCCACGGACCCGGGGCTGCTCATCAATATCTATAACAACGGTGGCAAGACCTACCAGCCCGCTGGTCCATCGGTTTTCACTTGCTGAGTGAAACAGGATGGGGGAGGCTGGTCTGTGGGCGAGTTAGAGGGGGCTTGGGAGTGAAAGGGGAGGGCAAAGGGTGAAGCTTGTGAGGGCGTCGAGGAGAAAGAGGGAGGGCGTTGTTGTAGCATGCATACGGTGACAGGTGACGGAGGGGCGTGTGTTGCAACATATTAGATCTTGTCCTGTTTGAATTTTTGAGATTGTTTCATGTGATGCAGCGGTAGTTTTTGAGGAGCACTTCTGACTAAATTATCATTTTGCCATAGCGAACTTTGGGTTTTCTTATCCGTGTGCTATATCTTATTGTACCTAGCTCGGTTGAGTACATTGGGGTTCTATTGTGCTGTGTCATGATACATACGGACTTGCGCCACTTAAAGTTGTCTTACTTAATGGCGAAAGATTTTATCTAAGGTGCCACAAGATATCAGGTTCGTTCCGTCCCCTCAGGGTAGATAGATATTAATCAGACTCTGTCTAGGGGCTGACAAGAGACAATGGCGGCGTGGCAGAGAAACATTACCACATTTCTTACGCATCACACTTTAGATGATAGTAAAAAAAGTTCGCCAGTCTCTTCGAAAGCAAAACCTCACTCATTAAGGGAAATCAAGAAGAAGGAATACCCAAAAGGGGCAAAAGATAAGGTGCTCTCGATCGGGGAATCGAACCCCGGCCACCTGCGACTTGTTGTTCTAATGACAAGCAGGTATCCTAACCACTAGACCAATCAAGATTTGATTCGATGCTGTGAGGAATAAGTTTGCAAACAGATGTTTATCGTCGAAATCCCAAGGAGAAAAAATGGAGAGTTGACGCAGACAAATCGTACGGTGGCACCTCACGGATTCTTCAGTCGTACGTCAGCCGCACTCAAACGCCAAGGCCCATTTTGGAACGGGTGACTGTTATACTCTTATTAGGTACTTTATGGAATACATACGTCCCCTGCTAAGCCTCTTTTTATATCAACAGACCTATTGTGCCCATCTTCCTGCCAGAGTCCTAAGTTTCGATATATTCCAACTTATTTAAAAGGATTCTACCAGTACCTGCAGCGGGCCTTACAAATATTCCCTTACTTCATAATCGCAGCACCCGCCAGATAGCTACAGAGTTGAAACGATAGTCCACTCACGCTGGTTCCAGATCCACCAGTCTACAATAAGGCGGTATTGTACTTTTCCGGCAAGATGTTTACAAACTACTGATCTAGCGATTGGATGCTGCAGGCCATGCTATTTCTAAAGTAGTGGTATTCGAAATATAAAAGTTGCTTGCTGTCTTGCTTCTACTCAACGAAAGAATATAGATTGATCACGTTAGTATAAACCAAATATTGTTTTGCAGTGAACTGAATGTTATTTTCCTGCATGTGTTACTATATTAGATTAGAATCTAGAATATTGTGAGGATTCAACTTGCTACCTGTTTCGAAACGCGTCCGAGGCAATCCCTATAGGGGTAGGTCACATAGAGAGGCCAAGGTGGTGACTAATAGAGGACTAGGTGGTAGGTATTAATAAATGCTGTTGTTGTGCTAGTGATATACAAATCGCTTATAACAGGCTGAATCTGAGGTACAAGTTGATTATAAGAGATTTATAAAAAGGCATGCTAGATCTGCTGTTGCTTATGTATTAGATTTGCTGTCGGCATTTAGTACTAATTAAAGTCAGCTGTAGTACTATGTAAGCTACTTCGTACTTAAAATTATATAGTAACGTACTTATCTGCTACTATATAACCTTAATTTAAAATAATTCTTTAAACTATTATAATAAAAGTTATATTATTACTATATAAGCTACTTTATACTAAAATTTATATAGTAGCGTACTTATTTAGCAGCGTATAACTTTCTAGATTAAAATAATAATTTTTTAAACTATAATACTGAAAGTTATAAATTTAAAAAAATACTAAGTTTAATAATTTCTTACGTTTAAAAAGTTTTGTAATAAATATATTTATACTTAAATTATATATAAAACGTGTTAATTATAAAAAAATTATTTAATTAATTAATTAAGCTGTTTTTAATAAACTTTCTTTTAATATTATTATATTAAAAAATTAAAACTGTTTAGTACTTATTAAAGCTAATTAATAATAATTATACTTTATTAAAACTATTATAGCTTTTTTATAGTTTTTTTAAAGCTTTATAATTATTATTAAAACTATTATTTATAATTATTAAGCTAATATTTAATTTATTTTTTTTATCGCTATTTATAACGATTTTAAATTATATAAAGTTGTTTTTAGTAGTTTAAAACTTTTTAAAATCGTTTATATTATTTTTAAACTTTATAATAGTTTAATTTTTGTTTTTAAAAACAAAAAAATTATTAAAGTTAAAATTAAAATTAAAGTTAAAACTATTTAAATAATAATCTATAGTTTATTAAGCTAATTTAATATAAGCTTTTTTTTTAACGCTTTTTAAGCTTTTTTTTAAGCTTTTTTTTATGTTTTAACTATACTTATAATTAATATTTATATATTTATACAAGCTTTTTATATTAAAAGTATATTTTTAATAAGTTTTTATTTTAACTGCACTTTTTTTAAAAAACTTATAATAACTATAGTTTATATTAAATAATTATAAAGTTTTTTAGCTACAATTAAACTGCTTATTAAACTTTAAAAATAACGTAATTATTGTAAAAAAAAGCTTATTAAAAAGCTTTAAAATTTAAAAGTTTTTTTAACGTAGTTTAAATAGTTCGTTTATTATATTATATATAAAGTACTAAAAAAAGTGAACTTTTATATATATAATACTTTTAATAGACTTATTTTTATAAAGCTCGATTTTTTTTAAAATTTTATAAAAACAGAAAAAACCGTATTACTGTTTTATACTATATATATATAACCGTAACAATAAAAGTATAAAATAATTAAGCTGCAGAAAATAACGTTAAGCTTTTAAATATTTAATTTTTAATAGTTTAAAAGCTTTTTTATTATAAGTTATAAAAATATTTTCTGCTTAAATAAAACTAACTATTTTTTAATATATTTTAAATTTTTTTTATTAAAAATAGTTAATAATATTTTTATATTATATATTAACTATATAATTAAAGCTTTTATATAAAACTAATAAATCGATTTTACTTAATAAATAAAAACGTTTTTTAATAGTATAATTTATCGATTTTATAAATAATATAGTTTAAATATTATAATTATAATATTATAAAATATAGTAGTTAGCTTATTTAATACGATTAAATAAATAAGTTTTTTAAAAATATATAATATAAAACTTTTAGTTTTTACTGAACTTTTTTTATATACGTTATTAAATATTATTAAATTCTGTTTTTATATATAAATAAACTATATAACGCGATCCACCATCGAGCTGTCCAAACCATCGAGCTGTCCGATTTTCCGACCGCGTCACCTTTATTTTTAAAAATATCAATCACAACGTATTAAAATTAATTAAAACTAATCGGAATCCTCTTCATTAGACGTTTCTACAACTACTGTACATGTTCGTACATTATGACCAGTGTTGCCGCATATACCACACCGGCGCGCGCGAGCTGCAGCCCTTGCAGGACGACTACTACTTTCACCATTTTCCTGTAAAACCAAACCACCACTTTCTTTAGACACTTGCAGAGTTGTTCCTTCTTCAAGAGTAAGTACTCCTCCAGGTTGTAGCCGCTTGTTTTTTGTTTGCCGGCGTTTACTTAATATGTGGTTGGTCTCGCGAAGCTTGGAGACCTCACCACGTAATAAAGCAACTTCATGCATCATAGCATAAGTAGCTTTTGATAATGAGCTGACAGCATTAACAATTGGTGTTGGAGAGCTTCCTTGATGGTTAGAGATTCGGGTTTTTAAAAAAACGGACTGAGAAACGGCTTCGTTAATGTTACTGGGTGTTATAGACACCCAGGGAGTAGCAGGCAGTCCGGGAGGCGGCGACGGAGTTTGGAAGACTGGCGTAATATCAAGCTGCGAAATAACAACTTGCGGGTCGAAAGGAACAAGGCCAGCGGCCCTGAAACCAGCTCGAACGTTTTCAGGCGTTATTGCTTTCGTATACGCCTCGAAAAACGCGGGCAAGAAGTCTTCTTTTGAGATATGTGTGATATGGCGCCGCATTAGATCTTCGATTATGCGACCGTAAATCTGTTTTAACGCGCTAAAACAGGCAACATCAAGAGGTTGGAGCTTATGAGAGGAATGGGCAGGCATACAGAGTGTAATAATGTTGTTCTGCTTGCAATAATTCTCGAAAGCTTCGGAATGGTGGCTTTCGTGACCATCAAGGATAAGAAGACGTTTTGAGCCCGTTGCTCGCGGCTTGGTGTATTCATCAAAGTGCTTAATCCATTCCAGACCAAGCTTATTGTTAATCCAACCATTTTCTGAGACTGCAATACGCCAATTACGTGGTAGAGAGCTGTTGCGATACCACGACGCAAGGTGGGTTTTCCCCTCTAAAATGATAAAAGGCGGTACTGCCCAACCTTGAGAATTGACCGCACAAACGGCTGTAGACCAATTCCGATTGCCTTGCTGGGCTTGCCTAGGCCTTGTACGCCTTTCAGAACTTGTTACAACCATACCGGTTGTAATTATGCCCATCATAAACCCCGTTTCGTCGAAGTTGAAGATATCCTCTTCCGCAATACCCTCACGCGCGATTGTAGCTTCCACGCGTTGAAAATACGCGTTATATATAACAGGGTCTTCGCATAAAACCCTACTATAGTCCATCCGACGGTTTAAACGCGTCCGGAGCTCTGGTGTACGCGTTATAAAACGCGACGTCCAGTTCTTCCCAACAGCCTCAGCCCCGCGTTCGTGTAGCAGTCGATTAGCCATATCTTCAACGTAACCGAGCCGAGGGGGAAACGATCGCGCGTCGAGGTCGATTATGAAGTTTACAATTGATCTTTCTTCAGAAACAGTAAGTTTTATTCGATTAGGTAGTTTGTCGGCTCGTGCTGGTATTCCTTTAAATCTGGTAATAAGGGTAGCTTTAGGGACAGTATAGAGTTTAGAAAGTTTACCATAAGAAATATGAGGGTCGCGTCGTTTAGCTTGGATAGCTAGCGAGATTCTGGCTTCTTTAGAAACAGAAGACATGTTGTGGTGGTAGAAATATGTATAAGGAAAGTTAAAAGGTTGACGCGGTCGGAAAATCGGACAGCTCGATGGTTTGGACAGCTCGATGGTGGATCGCGTTAAGCTTAATAAAATAAAAAATTAATATAAATATAAAATATAAAATTTAATATTGTTTTAAGTTTTAATATAATTAAATTATTAATTATAAAACTATTTAAAATATAGATAATAAAGTTTAAAAGTTTATTAATTTTACTTTTATTTTTAAAATTAAATATTAGCTTTTTTTATTTTTATTTAGTTTTTAAAATAACGTTTTTATTAATATAAAAAATATAGATTTATTACTAAATAGTTAAAAACATTTTTATAAAAGCTGCTTTAAGCTAGCTTTAAAAATTAGTAATAAAAACTGTAAATAATAGCTAGCTATAACTTTTTATTAGTTTTATAAGTATATTAATAAGCTAAAAAAAGTTATTTTTATTTTTTATAGCTAATAAAATAAAAACTGAAAATATTATAAACCTTATAAATAACATGCTAATAATAATAATTAAAAGTATTTTAAAACGATTAATACAGTATATACAGTTAATATTAAAAACTTATAACTATTATTTTTATAAGCTTAAAATATAATTATAGCTTTAAAAATAATATATTAATTAATAAGTACTATTAAGTAAAAACTTTTTATTTAATATAAATAAGCTATTTTTATTGTTTTTATCAGCTTTTTTTAGCTTAATAATAAACGTTTATATTAAAATATAGCTATTAAATCTAGTTAGCTTATTTTTAAAAATATAATTGTTAATGTTTTTATAAGTAATTTTAATACTAAAAAAAATAACTAGTAAAAACTTTAATATTTAATTACTTTTAATACTTATTTTATAAAAACTATAAATATAACGTTAATATATACAAGCTAAATAATAGTAAATAAAGTTTTTAATAAAGTTATTATTTATAAAATAACTATAAGTATTATTAGTTTTATAAAAGCAGAATATTTAGTTTTAATAGTTTTTTTTAAAAGCAAATATATTATTTTGCTATAAGTAGTTAACTTTTTTTAAAAACGTAGTTTTTTTACTAATAATAATTTTATTACTTTTTTAAAGCTTTTAATTATATTATATTAAATAATAATATAACTAGCTATTTTTATAATTATTAGCGTTTATATAAGTAATATTATAACTATAGCAAAAAACATAACTTTAAAACGATTTAAAAAAGATTTATATTAATTCTGTTAGCAGCTTATTATTAAGCTTACTATTTAATAGATTTAAAATTATTTCTAATATTAAAAAAAGCGCAAGTAATAAAGATTATAATAAAGATCATAATTTTAATAGTAAAAACATTGTTGTTTTAATAAGATTTTTAATAGTTAGAAATTAAAAGATATATATATTAAAAGTAGAAAAATAAAAGGTTTAAAAATAAAAGAATAGAAAGTTTTAAAGGGCTGTACGAATTAGGTGTTCTAAAAAGTTGTGCGCTGCTAGGCAAGTACGTTGCCATATAAATTTAGTGCGGAGTTCTTTGCACGTTGGCGCAGCTGACTCTAACTGGTGCTAAATGCCGACAGCAGATCTAGCACACAGGCAACAGCAGATCTAGCATCCCTCTTTATAAATAGGGGTAGGAGGTCATAGGAACAAGGGCGATCTGGACTACGATTTGGAAGTCCAACCCTGAGTCAAGGTGGTAAGGGGGCGACTGGTATGGGTGATGTTGAATGTCTATGACCGTTTTCGAAGGGTTTGGCTTCGATCATGTCAATGAGGAGGCTTGGAAGGTCGTGTCGCTGCGCATCACCCGTTCCGATGATGTCAAAACTTGCTTCGAGATACGACTGCTTGAAATGGACCCAGAGCCGAATGTCTTCTTGACACTCCTTTCCTGGCCGCGGATAAAAGGGGTCGTTCCTCCAAAACGCGCAAGCCGCCTGCTTCAAGCCGACAGTGTCCATCGTCATAGATCTGCAACAATCGAAATCGAGTACCCATAAGCAGTGGTTGCCGAGTACGGGAGAATGCATTGTTGATAAAACTGACCCACCGGCTCGTGCTGGTGCTAGTACGAACTCAATATCGTTCGCGTCGACGCGTGCGGACCAATGCATGAATGCAAGTGCCTTAGCCATGCGTAATGAGTATGCGTACGCGTCTAGGCTTAGCTCTTCTATCTGGTCGAGATGAAGTGGAAAGTTTCGTAAGCTAAAGACGCGGAACTTCGAGTTTCTGTAGCTTCCGCGCCGCTTGCCTAGGTATGGCCTGACCAAACAATCGTCATTGTTGGGGTCAGCAGCGATAGATGATACTAGTGTCGGGGGACAGTACTTGTTGATGAGAAGGTACTGTATGGGCTTTGGCAGTGGTAGGATACGCTCTGTTAACAAGATGTTACAGGGCGTGTACCCCAATGGAAAGCGAGGAACAAGTTCTTTCGCGTTGTCCATAGAGATAAAACCATGCCATAAAGGGATCGAAAATGCGCCGACACCAGAGTTGCAAGCTGCTAAGAGTCGTTGATGGATATCAGAATCATTCTTTAAGGATCTGCCTTGTCCGCCGTCTTCGCGTTTAATGGCGACGCTCCCAGGCGCGGCGTCAATGTCGGACCATACTGAACCGCAAAAGCCCGCGCCAATGCGATGTAGGGGACTTGCGAGCTTCGTTGCGTGGCAATAGACGGCGTTATCCATCGCTAGTGGTGGTATGTGGCTTCTTGTGTGCAATGAGCGTTGTTTCAGTGGGAGATCTGATACTCAAACGTGAAATGTGCTCGTTTGATGACAAATTGGTCTTGGTGAACAGAGAACAGATGCATGATGAACCAGGGATCGAAGCTTGCGGAAGAAGCAGAAATCTAAAGTTTGCGCACGGGCTGATCACTGTAAACAGTCTAACTTAACCTTCTATGAACTGACAATAGAGAAAGCGGAGCGTTAATCATCAAGAAGTACAAACTCTAAACTACTTAGACCATGAACACTAACCAGGTCCATTACTATGCGAGGGAGTGTACTGTCTGACATCTTGCTTGCACCTTTAACCGAGGGATAGCGTAGGATATAGACCTGCGGAGGTTGTTGTCATAATCCTGGGCTATTCAGGCCGTTAGAAGAGAATGGGGGGCATGCGTCTCGTGGTCGGAAGACATAGCGATATCAACAGGAAGGACCACCTCTTCCTTATCTCTAGCGTTCATAGTTAGAAAGCTATGGTAAGTATGCCGCTCTGATACATGTCAGGAAAATAGGTAGAGAGGGAACTCTTGGTCGGATAGAAGGAAGAATATACGAGACTGTCTCTAGCTAGGTAGCTCGACAAGGTAGGTAGTATGCCAAAAGATGGTATGGCTGCCGACTCTGTGTAAGTGTGGTTATTAAACGAAGTAAAACATGCTGGTAAGCTTCTATTATGGAGCATGGTTGTAAGGACACAGGGCTGGGACCCATTACCATTTCATCTCTAAATAAAGTCGTACATAGGTCCTTCCCTTCTAACCTGATGTCAACATCGAAGGCGTAAAGGGAATAAACTCCACGTGTTAGTCTTGCTCGTATTATATTATGCATCCCAAGACAATAAACCGGCCTCTCTACCGTTTTCCATCTCGACAACCGTAGGAGCGAACTCGCCTCTTTCGTCCTCGTCTTCGAAATCTGAAAGTTCCGCCTGCACGATTTCCCCATCTTCAAGCATCACATTGCCGGACCTGACGTACTCACCTCTGAGATCCCACCCAAGTCGCCACAGCCAGGACTCAAGTGACGAGAAGGCCACGCCAACAGAATGTTGATCAGGTGTGCAAAGATCACCGAGTGCAAGAAGCGTCTCATCTAGACGTGCTTTATACGTAGTGAGCGCCAGCTGAAGCTTACGGGCATGTTGTGGCATCAGCTCGAGAACATCCCCTTGTAGGTATCGGTCATTATATAGCAGCTGAGCGTGGAATGTCTGGATGAGGTTACGCGCTAGCTGTGGCTTGTCGATCGTTAAACCGAAAGATCGAAAGATGACCCGAGTAGCCAAGAAGAACCACTGTTCGAGACAAGATTGGTTTCCAAGGTGCATGCCGGCGAGGAAAGCAAATTGAAACTCTCCAATTAAGTCGTCCGGCTGGTGGTCACCGTCAGGGCACTCAAGTCTGTTGATTATCCATCTAGTTGGATCTAATGCTTGGCGCGTTCTGTCTGCCCCTGTGGCCTCGGGGTCAATCAGACGAACGTCCATAGGAAAGGTAAACCGCAAGTGAGAGGCTCCAGAAGCGTAAAGTTGAGCTTCACCAGCCAAGCCTGTCTCGCCGGCTACACTGTCCATGGTTGTCACATGCCAGGTGTTTCGTGTTTGGCTTGTGACCCTGTTCAATAGGGCCGGGTGTATGGCGAATGTGAGTTGGTACCAGATATTTTTGTCGCCGAGCAAATCTAAAGGGCTGTCGTCTCCTTGGGTCAGCGCAAGTTTATGTGAAGATTCCGTG
Source organism: Xylariaceae sp. AK1471 (assembly GCA_023159215.1). Taxonomy (NCBI): domain Eukaryota; kingdom Fungi; phylum Ascomycota; class Sordariomycetes; order Xylariales; family Xylariaceae; species Xylariaceae sp. AK1471. Next base: position 3,577,936 of record JAJKLI010000001.1, on the reverse strand, counting down.
CTGGCTGCGCGAAGGTGATAGGGAGAGAGAGTCCCGAAAATCTGCTCAAGTCTCTCCTTTTGAAATCGCTCCTCAGCCTGACTGGCAGGATCACCTAGGACTTCGTTGAATTTGTCCCATTGCTTCACATATACATGTCCTGGTTGGGTAGGGTCCTTTTCAGGTGTGTATATCCAATAGCCGCTCCTCGAAGATGTCGACTCCGAGGGTGCGACCCATATCAGATGGACGCCGGGAGGAATATCGCGAAAGCCCGGGAATGACTGTGTACTGTTGAATGACGTAGTATCGCAGCCTATGGTGAAATTTGCCGGCAAGTCATCCAGAATGAAGACATCCCCACCACTCACACATGCTGGTGTCGAGGTGGGGTTTTCCATGGGAAGATCTGACACCAGCTCGTCGCTCTCTCTCGGGTCGTTGACTCGTAGAGACCCTAATGGGAAAGCACCGATTGCAGAGACAGAATCAACCGACTTAACGGACTTCAGAGAATGATGGAGTGGATTTGTTGACTGCTGCTGTTTGTTAGAAGGACACAACTCGGAGTGTTGGAGTGCAGGTGGGTGGACATCGAGTTTCACTGCTTCCACTCCACTATTCCCACTATTCCCACTGTTACCCGCTGCCGTATCCATCATCCTTGGCGCAAACAATCTACTCGTGAACTACTAACTCTACCTAGGTTCTCTTGCCTTGAAGGTATTGTAGTAGTTCTATCCTATTCTATACGTTGGGGTGCTTTGAGATGTGTGTGTATCAGAAATCCAAAGATTAAGGTGGCGTCGCGGGGGCAGGCTCTATCTTAGGTAGTGTGAAGTGACTGGCAGTGAACGGTGGCGAAAGTTGTAAACTCTACTCAAGTGGTCAAACGATGGATGTCGAGTTGATCTGAAGAAGTATGCCCGACCGCAGAAGTTCAACGGCCAGAGCGACTTGAGTATCTCATGATTACCTAGGTAAGTGATCAAGAAAGAGAGACAATGCGATTTTCAGGGTCCTTCCTGAAGCAGGGAGATGTCATGTCGCTGCTGCCGTTGGATAGTCAGTCTGACACGTGGGCTACGTCATCGCACAACATTCAGCATTCAGCCAGAAAGTCCGTCCGTCCGTTAGGTAGGTAGGCATTTAGAAGCAACATGACATCAAACAAAGCATCTTAAGATTACGAGAAAGATTTATTCTACTTATAATAACACTGAATTTTCATGTACAGTTGTCTAGTAGTCTCAGGCGTTGCTTTGACGTTTATTTCAGCCATTTTGCATAATCCTGGTCTCTCTAGAATATTCCTTGGGCCTGTCTATAGACACCTTAGCTAGTCTAGACAAAATGTATACACTAAGTGACCAACTTGGTAAGGAGAGTGAGAAGTTACGCTACTGTAGTAGCTCAATAATTGCTTGTAATAAGTTCTAAATACGTCTACCATGTTTCAGTGCTCCGGGTTGTATCTACATGTAGGTACCTAGGAGCCAAGTCAAGGATGTATAGCGACCGGAGATGCTTCCGAAGACGCCCGCCCGCACATTGGCGGAAACCGTTGCATCTGCATTTCAGGTCCCTTGGTCCTTATTTCAACCTCGAAAATTCCCCTGCAGCTAGCTGTTTATTATTCTCGCAAGGCTCACTGAAGGGACATATTTACTTCCAAGTTTGAATACATACATATAGAGATCAATGAAATTAATGTACTCGTCAATCTCTTCGTCGATATTGCCGCCAGGTCAGGATATAGATTCTACCCATGTCCCTGCCATTGGCATAAATAAACCTTCTGGTAGTAGTCGCTTTAGCTGTGTAAAGGCTAAAAGACTTAAGATAAGACACACGGCTATCCCAACCCAAATTCAAGTTGCATGAACGAGAGAAAATTGACGCTAGGATCGAACAGGTATTTAAGTCCTATATTACTTATTCCTCTCTAACTATGCTCCATTTAGAATAGATTCCCGAACCACACCATGAAGCATGGTGAAATCGCGCCGGTGCATTCGAAGGTTGCATAGAAGCTAGGTGGGATCAAGCCGTTAGAGCAAGACAAGCAGTACATATGTACATACATACATATGCACCCCAGATGGACCTAGAAAGGGGGATGAACCAGGTTTTTGCTAGCGAGCGCAAGACCAATGTATGTGTACTTACATGGCAGTGGTAGAGGTACGTAGAAAGTCTTTTTAGCATGGCATGGCACCAACCGAAGCGGCGCCCTCCCGTCCGCAGTGCCGGCGTGATACCAAGACTTTTTCCTCCATACTTCGGGGTGCTGCATTTGCATTTGCATTTGCATATCATACCACTGCACGTCAAAGCATGCAAAAGAGATCTGGGGTGTTAGCAAGGACCATGTCTAGCGTTGCGGTAGCGTTGGCACCGGACTCACGACCACCCCTTGTCTAGTTCGGTGCCTGTCTGCCACACCACCATGAACAAACGCCATCCAAGCATTATCACCAAAAAAAAAACCTCCGTCTTTCCCCCCCTTGTCCTTCGACCATGCCTTTCTTTCCCGAACTGAACCAGTTTCTACCCCGGATTTTCCATTACTGTACTCGGGATTCTCGGCTACCTTGGTCAATATGTCGCCAAGGAGCTTAGGGAACAAGCCGAATGACGCTATACTGATCTGCCGCCAGCGAAAAACACGCATGCCTTACCGTGCCTTGCCTTACAACCTCGCTAAAATAAGTAGGTAAAACATGCTTAACATGCCCCATGTCCTTCGTATCGAGAAGTACAACGCTAAAATAAATGGTACAGTAGATACTTCTTGACTTGCATGCATACTGTACAAGCAAGCCGGCAAAAGCGAGCAGTCCAAGTACAAGGCAACGATGTCTTACATCTCGGAGAATTTCAAATGCAGGAGGCCATGTGTGCTCCCGAGGGTGTTTGGGAACACAATATTCGCACCTCTGCCTAGACGAAACAGGTGCATTTAATGAGGCACGCATGTTTTTTTAGGAGCGAAAGTACATCCTCGACTGTCCCATACGCATAAGTAGCGTAATCAACTACCTATAACTTGTTTGTTCCCTCTCTGTCAAACTGTTAAGCGCAGTACATATTTACCTGAAAAACCTCACGGGGTATAGGCTTGGATAATAAAGTAGATGGATAAGGAGGTAAGATGGGGGCTATTACTGCCTTGACAGCGCTTTGCTGGTAAGAGTTCGTTGGTCTTCTCAAGGCCGTGGCGGTTGGTGGGGGCTGAAAGTAGACTCATACGACTTTAATCAGACGACGACGGGGCGCCGCGAACGACAATACGCCTGTCGCCCGCACTAATGGGTAGTCCTCCCGCCGTATTGGGGCCAGTCTACCTAGATCAGACGGCGAAGGTAGCCTGGTGCCGTTCAAGATCCGATGAGACCGGGCGAGAAAAAAAAGAGGACGAAGCTAGTATAGCAAGGAAGACAAGTTCCTCCCTGTTGCGTCTTGACTAGCTTACTAGTACACAGGTCGGTACAAACCCGATCGTAGGCTAATCTGCAAAAACGAGGGCGACCATCTTCCCGTCCCACGCAACTAGATGGAAGGTCGTCTAGCCCGGTACCGCATCGACCAGGGAAAATTCTATGCAAGTCGACGCCCCCCGGTCCGTGCCGTCTAGGTTATTAGACAAGAATAAGAAAAAAGATGGGACAGAAAGTAGTATACAACTATAATCCATAGGAGCATTATACGGAGGAAAGAAACATCGATGGTGTTCATGAAAAAAATGACCAAATACTTGTTTACATCCTGGGATTGATTTTGCTCCTTGTCATGATTCTGCGCCGGCAGTCGTCCAAACCTCAAGCATCTTGTCTTCATGATATCAATCAACCACAGATGAGCGAGACTCAAAGAAAATACGAATGAAGCTACTTTTCCAAATATCAGCCTACTGCGTATAATTCCAGGGCCCTGGAAGATCCGCTCAGTCTAATGTTGTGTAACCACACCAGGGAAAAAAAACTAAAATCAAAATAACAAGGGCGACTACCCATATACCAGGATTGCGCGGCCGCCCAAACCTCGTGGCTACCGTAGCACACGCTAAAATAGACCACGCTCTAGCCCATTGTCCTTTTCGTTTCGTTTTCTCGCTTAAGCAGACATCATACCTAGGCGAACCACCCAAGGGTCGATTTCCTGCAACCAGGCTTTCGGGATTTTTTTTAAAGGTACTTGATGTAGCGTGGCTTGGCAGCCTACGTTGCAGCAGACAGAAGGAAGTCACCTCGAATATTAAAGCATCGACTCATTGCCGATAGAACAAAACGTTGCGCTCAATTAATGCTACTTTACCACGGCACATCCTAGTTTTCCTTCTTCTAGGTAGCTAGGTAGACGAGCATAACAGATCATTCATGACATCCCTGCGGTCTCATCACTCAAGGCCTCAATTTAACGTCTCTCCGTGCCTCCGTATACCACCAACCAATAGTAGCAAAGTTAGGTAAACGTATCGTATTTCTTGTATTGTCAAGCCAATGAGGCCAATGTCCCCATCCTGCTGATGCAGGACAATTGTGAGTCACGATGGCTCAGCAGCTGCCGTGGAGAACGGGTAACTGGACAACGCGCCAGTCTAAGAACGAAGGCACCGAGCTTCAATCTAATACACAACGTCCACGAATATCATACAATAAGCCAAACACTGCGCCCCGTCTCCATCTCCGCCATCGATTGTAGCAATCAGGTTTTACGGGAGGTAACCGTTGATCGTTTGAGTCGGGCGCCGAGAACTTTAGCGATGGTGGCTTGATTACCTATTCTCGTTGGCTGTAAATTGGCTGACCTTGAGCCTCATACGACGGACTGTGCTGATAGTTGTTCGTATACATATGCCCATTGCCGTACTGAGAGAGCGGTTGTTGCTGTGGCACTGCGCCTGTTGTTGGTGGGTATTGCCCAGGGGGACCATAGGCAATAGGAGGTAATTGTCTACTTGCGTAGGACGATGAAGGCTGTCCAGCTTCGGTTCCCTGGGGATCAGCACCTCCGTTTTGAGCCTGCGCCGCCGAAACCGCTTGTGCGTGGCGTTGACGTTCTTGTTCTTCTGCGGCCTTGCGTTGCTGTTCTTCCTCCTTCTTGCGCGCCTTCCACTCTTTGCGGATTTCCTTAAATTCTATACAGCGAGTTAGCCAAAATATATACACTCATCTCGAACTATTCTAGCAACATAGCCGTTCGAGAAACGTTAGTCCATTAGAGAATGCGGTCTGATGACGCCCCGTATTGACCGCGTTTCTGGGGCTATCCCGGACTAACTTGGGAGCTCTTAGTGCAGAATTGAACACACACCAACGCTTGCGTTTCGCCCAGCCCAACTTTACCTTGGATACGAATAATCACTGTGGGAAAATGCAACTACTGAAACCGTCTTACCTTCGGGTGTTCGTTTCTGCCCATGGCTCTGCATCGTGACGTGAGCATTCAGGTGGTTTAGTGTCCCGTAAGCCTTTTCACAGCCGTTCCAACCGCATTTATACATTCTCTCGATTTCTTCATATCGTCGGCGAGGTCGCTTGTGCTGTTGTGCTCCGGGAATTGGCACAAAGGAATAAACCTGTTGAAAATAATTCTGTCAATATTATCAGCCATTTCATGTATACGTAAGGAAAACCACCGCTTTTAACTGCACATCATTCGAAGGCAAAGTTTATAGCAGCCAAACCGAGTCCTAGCTTCAACTCATATAACTCCCAATTAGAGCAAACGCAGTCTCAACTAAACAGAACGCCAGAAAACACTTTCGAAGACACTTTCATTGCGCATAAACGTCTTCACCTACCTGTTGTGGTCGTCCTGGAGGGGCCGAAGCCTGTGTATGCGGGTAGGGTACTGAATGGGGATGCGGCATCTGCCCTCCTGGATGCGCGTAGTTACCCCAGTCGGGGCGAGGTTGTGCGTATAACCCAGCAGGCGCGCCTTGTGGATACTGATGTGGCATGTCTTGTGGTGGCGGCGCGTACGGCGAGTATTGACCGTGAGGATACGTAGGGCTAGGTGCCGCGATGGAGGGATCTATGGGTACATCGCTGTCAGATTTGACCTGCTGGGGTTGATGGTTGCGTCCATCTTGCAAAGGCAGTGACGGACTTGTTGTTGTTTGTTGCGCCATACCTCCGCTGCTGCCGTTATGGTTGCTTGCAGGATGGTATTGGTGGCGGAGACTTTGTTCTGGGAAAGAACTCGTCGACCTCGCAGATTGCGGGTAGGCACCGTACTCAGATGTGGGCGTCGCCGAGGTTGAGTAGCTGGCGGGACGCGCCTCCTGGTTGCTCGGGTACGGGGCAGCAGACGCGTGATCTGCAGAGGAGGCTTCAGACTGATTGTCGCCGGATACGCTTGGATAGGGCGAAGGCAAACCTGACTGCGAATATTCGTGAACGCTTCGTTCCATAGAGCTGTCGGCGGCGTTCAGGAGCTTGCCGAGTTTCGCTCCTGGATTCGGACTCTTCAGCTGTTGTTCGGGCGCACGCGGTAGCGATGTGCAATTATCAACCAACGCGTTATGCTGTGGTTGTGGTGTTGGGACCAGGAACATACTATGACTACCAAGAACGATGGGGGAAAGTGAAGGGCCGGAAGGGCTTAGTTTTCGAGCCAGTTCTAACTCGTGTGCAGCTTGGTGAAGAGACGGCGTCTTGGGTATCCAGAGTAATAACTACTCGAAGGAAGAGAAGAATAGAGTTGCACCAACAAGTCAAGGTTGCGGCTGTGTTGGTGTATTTAGTTCGCGGTAGTCTATTCTCTGACGGAAGACTGATCTAGCGAGAATTGGTGTAGATCGTTTCGTAGATGGGTCTGGTTGGCTGATAAGATGCTAGTGGTAGTGTCGTACCCGATCCACATAGAATCCACGAGGAGTCCACAGCTCGACAGCCACCAGAATCGTGCTGAAGATGTCTAGCAGAGAAAGTGGTCCCCCGACTTAATCGAAAAAAGTAGTTGGACAAGGATGGGAGATCCTTCTTTGCAGCTCTTGAGATGACCTGCACCACCCCCTCGACCCTGACTCTGCTTTTATGAGGGGAAGTATCTCTGTATACACCGCTGCCAAATAAACACACTTCCCTATGCCCTCAGCACGTGCGTTGAGCAGTATTTCTCAGAGACTCGAGTACCCTTTGGAGGGCGTGCAGGTTGATTTGAGGTCAGAAGACTAATAAAGTCTAAGCACGAAACAGCTTGCGGCGTCGCGGCACAAGCGCACAGAAGCACTTGGTACAGTGACGCGATTGAGCTGGTTGTCGAGTTCCCCAAAGGTACTGCTGGTGCGCAAGTAACTACAATAGTGTAGGTAGATGCGAAGATACTCGACTAGCAGTAGGTGGGGGAGGAGAGCGTCTAAAATGGCGCCGAAGACAAAATTGGGGATGCTATTTTTTTTTTGGGAAAATAGAACGATGCCTGAACGCGACTAGACTGGATGACTAGTGAAGATACCTGGATACCTAGGCGGTGGGCGTGGCCAGGGGTTGGGTTTGGGGATTGGCGACAGGGAGGCGAGAAAAAAAGGTTTGGAAATCTGGCCGGGTTGTGACTAGTCGCTTCGTCTCGGGAGGGCCAACTTGCGCACTAATTGCTAAATGTGCAGGAGCTTGACGCCACTGGCCGTCGAGCCGAACTAGACTGACTCTTATTTCCCTCGCCGTCAATGATAATGAGCGCGATGGCGATGAACGAACAAGGCCGGGCGGTGACGTGCAGTATTAGTAGTAGAGCACGACTCGTAGTCGTTTTTTTGGGGCCTATAACAGACGGTACGTCTTGGCACGGTCCCTAATACTGCTGTACTGCTGTATAGAGAACTGAGTAGCGTCGCAGCGGCTCCTACGTGCTATGCTTTGAGTTAGAATCCCCTTATCGATCAAAGATGCCGACTGCCAGTGCCTGGGCTGTGACTAGCAAAATATAGTTTGGTCCTTTATCGTAAATGAGAATATTCCTTTAGAATTTGGTTGCAGCTCTTTGTTGTTGTTGTCGTTCAGTACTGTGATCTCTACGTTCTGGAACTGTCGATGTAGGTGAGTGTTTGTTGTACTGGATACACAATCTGAAGTTACCGCGTAGTGTGCACCGGCGCCTTGAAAATAGCTTAGGCTGGGCTTAGTGAGGTTAGCAAGGTAGGCTAGCGCCGAGTAGGCGGCGGATAGAACGCGTTGTTTTTTTTATGCAGGTGAAAACGCACCAGAGAGGCGCGAACAATAGGCGTACGTAGATATTGAATTGAGGGTGAAGCTATTGTAGGAATGTAATAGGTTCACAAGAAACGGCAGGTGAGGCTAGTTCAATTGACTGTCGCAGACGCTCGACCCGAAGAAGATTTTGAAAGGGGAGAGAAGAGGGATGGGATCCAAGCAATTCGAAAAAGATTTATCATAATAATACGAAGGAGGTCCATGTACAGGTGGGTGGCTGTCGGGATGTACCTACCTCTGGGTGGTGGTACCTTGTAGGTACCTAAAGTACAGTTCCAGGAGAAGGTATTGACTATGCTCCACCAGAAACTTTCTACTGGTAGAGTAGCTGCTGCCGCCAAGCACCTTTTGTAGTATAAGTACGCCTGAGTAAAATTGCGAACCTCGGCTTTAAAGTCGTCTGTATAACTTCTTGTTCTTTTTCTATGAAAAAGTGTTATATTGCTATGAACTCTGTCTCAACCTCAGATTACATAACCTTACCGCCTTGCTGATATCTTGCTGATACAGCACTCAACATATTTATATGCTCTTAGGTTACTGGTACCTACTGTACAGCTTTGCCTCTATGACCTTTTTTACTCTTGCCCCTCTGCCGGGTGGCCTCTGCCTGCATATGGCCTGAAAACCTTTACTAATAATATGACCAAAGGCTACATAACCTTGGTAACGTTGTAGTCAAGTTTAATATATACTTATGAGGGAGTAAGTAGATATAAAGTGACTGGTGGGGAGTTATCAGCTTTCTTATTTGTGATCCTCGGTGGGTTTATAGCTCTTCTCAGATTCCGTCCTGTTGGTGCTTTCCTATTATAGCAGTACTCCCTGGTAGAGACCCTGTAATTTATAGTCGCGCATGAACAAAGGATCACTCTACGTAGTATAATTTTAGATAGTAGAGCCCATGTTCAGAATCCTGAGAGCTACCTGGAAATATATGATGATGATTTTCCCAATGGCCATACCAATAAGCTTCAACAAAGTGCTAGGTACTCCTCAGGCCTTGAGAAAACGAGAGGCTGGGCAAAAGAAAGGATGTTTTCAGATCCACAATCGTGGTTCATTGTACAGTAATAATATGTAGGGCAGGACGCGGAGATATCCCATGACAAAACCAAGATGAAGACCCATGATAATCCAGTAGAGAGTAACAAGTTGGCTGCTGGCAAGCCCCAGGCCCTGGCCATTGATGCTCTTTAAAATGGGTACATGAGAGAGGGCCGGAGGGGACTTGCAGGCTTGTGCTGCGCACACGTTATGTTGGTGGGGCAAATGGAGCCTGGGAAGTACCTTGGGAGCTGGGTTATGGTCACAAAGTAACTTAGGTAGCTTTCGAGAAATCATTAATGTGTCCTTGCAGATCCACTACGTAGGGACGATACCATTCGGTAACTGGCTGAGTGAAATCTCTGGGTGATCCCATGAGCTTACCCCCGGCTCTCTCCAGCTCGAATTCACGCCAAGGTTGCACAACACCAAACACGTTGCATACACATGCTGCCTTGATTAGATAATGAGCCACAAAGAAGAGAATGGCCTATACTTCTGTAGCACCGAAATGTTGGCGAGAATATAAAGAGACACTTTTAATCCGAGTATACACACCACACTTACTAGCAGACCGGTCTAACGAGCTCAGAATATACTTAGTTCAGAGCCATGTGAAGACGCTTTGATTGCCATGTGCCTCGTTGCTTACCTCGTAAGTTTTTTTCTGTTTCCGAGGTCGCTCATCCCGGCTGACATCAGGTCGTGGGAATACCCAGCTTGCATACAGACTGTTTCTGCTTCCACGTTCGCTTACAATGTAACTATACATAGCATCGGTCGACACGACTCTCGATGGCACGTTTATTAATGGGTTTGCCGGTCACGGTGCCGGGAGATTGGTGAATGACTCGCTATGCTTGTAGCCCCTGTCAAATATCGTACGTAATGTCAGTGCATACAATATGTGGTCCGCTGTTGCATGAGTGCATCAGTCACGAGGAATTGGGTATCCAAAGATGCCATGCAAGCCAAGTCCCTGGCTGGCAAGTGTCTCTGCCATTATGCGAAAAGTTTAGCGCGTTTTATTGTGTGTGCAACAACAACAACGCCCGTTTCAGACTTTTTATGTCTCGAGTGCGTGCTTGGGGAGAGTCTTCGGGCCGGACTCACGATACCGTACCAAGTGCATCCGGATTCCGCCGTTAAATGCTCAGTGTATACGGTTCTGTGGGCTCGAGTTGCTATTGTCTGGACCCCACGGAAGGGAACCACTCCGAGCGGTCAAAGCATTGCGAACCTCAGACCGACGACAAACAATTGCCTTCTTCTGTCGGGTCCATTTTTCCGAGGGATTGATGAGCTGGAATCTGGTAAATGTTTGAATATTGGATTTCTTGTGGAGATACTCTAACTGTACATGACGTTCTGTTGCGTCACTTCACTTCTGATCATTGCGCTCTTCGCTATTGATGACTGTATATGATGGTTTGGCCAAACCAAGTAAATAGCATAAGTTAGGATGCCATGACGCTTATGAGTTTTAGACGGACATAGGAGCATCTATTGTACGGAGGTCTAGGCCAAATGTTCACCATATTCATCCAGAGGTTGGCCACGGAGATGGCAGGTGATCAGTCGCGTGGCAGCAAGCCAAGCTGTACCATACATGATGTGTGGCGGCCCATGTCAACACACAAGCTTATGAAAGACGGTGTGGTGTGTGGGCGCGCGCGCACGTACATCTAGAAGTCCAAGAGAGTCATGTACCCATACCGCACTAGGTATCCCTGTCGCTGGGACCGGATATTATTAGTCAGGTATCAATTCGCGAACTTCTTATCAATTAGGAAGAAGGGTTCCTCTACATAGTCAAAGGTAGTGTTCGGTAGCAAGGAAGCTGTCCACTCTTGCACTGCTATCCTAGTACGGTAGACAAAGTGTGCCAGGCATTATACATGCTAGGCAAATGACATGTGCACTAGGCAGTTGTAAGCACCGGAAAGCTGTTCAGCTCATAGTATTTCTTACTTTTTTCCATGCTGCATAACGGAGATAGGTTAAGTAATCATCATCATCTTTATAGATATTGATGATACATAAACTCAGCCCGGCCGCCCCCTTGCAGCGCTGCCACGAAGTACACCTTGATATTGTGGCTCCTCCCAGCAAGAGGGGGAACCCGAAAACAATGGCGCCTACCTACCATGTGAAAACCAACTCGGTAACCCGCTGGCAAGTACATGCCGCAGAGAGGAGATACCTGAGATGAGAGTTATTTACAAATCACTCCACATCCCACTCTGTGCATGTACATACCTAGCGTGATCAGAATCTAACAAGTACTAAACAGGGTTAGCGTTATATTTATATACTTTGTATTATACGGCATAATCGGGCTCCGCTAGGTTCCCGAACCTTGATCTTGCTCATTGGTTAACAACGCCCGCATGAGAGTATGGGTACCGGTGTACCTACACCCGAGCAGGGCAGAGGAAAGGGGGGGCAAGAATGGATTCAGCTCAGATCAATATCTCTGATATATATTTTTTTCATTTGTGGCTTGGCATTATAATTTTCCAATTGACCCTACTGTGACAGCAACTTGGGGAGAGGGGGAACTTAAAAATGGTAGTAAAACAATGTCACGAGTGGCGTAAAGAATCCAGACCGTCGGAAAACACGAACCGGAACCCATTTACTGCACTCAAATTTTACAAACATTGCCATCATTATCGTTGTCATCAACTCAACTAGGCTCAGCACGCGACAATGACTAGGACGAATGAACCAAATCAGCAACCATGACAGAATACCGACAGGGCTCGGAGATTGAGGGATCAATTGGTTCGATGGTTCGGCCCTTTCTCGTGATCTAATTGGAAGATCTTGGCGACAGACTCGAGGCACCCAAATCACTGGCCAGTTGGGCAAGGCAGGTAGTAGACAGGGCCTGGCAAGCTACCCCAGAATGATTTCCCGCTAATGGGCATCGGTAAACGCGGTCTGTCAGGGCCCTTGGAATTGGCGTCGGCAACAGGAGACAATAGGTACAGTACAGGACAGTCCAGTAGTGTCCTAGGGTAAGGCACCTACTGGTAGGGTGGAAAGTCCAGATCTCCTACGGACCCGAATCTCTGGGAGAGACTAAACAAGCGTGAGTCCGACGCTTCGGCGAGCACGAGGCACAAGTGGTTTAAACCTTTGAGGCTTTGCCGGTTCGAGCTAATAATAATATAATAATGAAACATTGCTGCTGTACGCAGTATGTATTACAAGACCGCGCAGTAGTGTCGTAGGCAGACGCCGCATTCTCAACGACATGTCCTTCCAACTACTAATCTCACGATACAATGCCGACATACCACCTTTTCCTCATTACCATTATTTATTTTTCACAATATGATTGACCGCCACACCAGACATCACCGCATCGCCAATGTAATGTAACGGCCACACCTCGCCATCCACCAACACGTCGTTCCGCCTGCCCGTTACATTTGGTCCTTTTTCGACAGCATCCCCACCTTCTCGCACACCGCCATCATCAAACTGCTGCCGAAAGCGAAGGCGATGCGACAGTTCACATCTTCTATTGACTGATGCCTCGTGTTTCTCTCTTTTCTCATTCCGCCACCATTCTGTCTGTCTTGCCAGGTCAAGTGATGTTACCAAGCAACCATGCATGCATCAAGCTGTCAGTACAAGGCCCTTAACAAGATACGAGCTCGTTCTGTTCTCATAGGTCGCTATGGTGCCTCCCTCCGTCTGCTCGTCAGCATGCATACCCAATATATCACGATAGGCGACATCCTATCAGCATGGAACAGCCATCAATATTAGTGGAAAGAGGGACAGGTGCACCTTGTCACCGGTCAGACAAGGTTCTCCTCTCAGTAGACATACCGCCACGATATGCTTACATGCCTGTCAATGGTCACATGACAATCGCTGGCCATCATCATCACTGCGAAACCGAGGAGTCGTCCAAAAACTGCGATCCGGCCCGGGAGATCTCTTAGATGCGTGCCAACAACTGTGCTCTTGTCATTGTGATTAGTACTAAAGAATACCATTAAGCATGCCGAGTTTTTCCTTCTTTGGATATGGTTACAGCATTGAAAGTAGGACCGTGCATAATACCTGCCAGTGCCTGGCAGATCGTAGTTCTATACCAAATCGGACGGGTTGCATGAATGCTTTTCGAGTCTCGGTACTTCAGGCATGCAGGTGCAAAATTCAGTGCAACATCAAACGTGGTTATCTGCCCATGAACGCCTAAGTAAGTATGTGAGTCCGGAGTGACTATATTTACAAGTTTAATACCAATACAGCGGTGAACTCTAGTGGGTGCATCCGTCCAATATCGTCAAAAGCATCATTGCTGCGAGGAGGACGGATTTAATCTCATTTAACAAAAATGCACCATACTACAAGGCGTATTAAGACATGTAAATTGATACGAAGAATCGAGACAAATCTTTGCAATACGCAAGCTAGAACCTGTTATCCTTTTCTGTCACCAGTTAGACTTTGCAAACTCTACTGAACAATGGTATGCAAACAACTAGTAACTCTATGCCGTATTGAAATCCTCTTTTATCTCTCACATATCTAGTATAGATATAAGGCAAAGGATCTTCACGAATCCATTTACATTTCAATTTGCCAGGGAGAAAAACTCTAGCATTATGCCTAGGCCACTTCTGATATATTAGCACACATCAATTAGATACTCGTCCCTCAGGCATCCCTCCTTGAGCAAGAAAATATGGTGTCGAGGTTATGTTACTATTCAACACAGGCACGTCAAATCAGCCACTCAAAGATGCTTATCGTTGGCCTTGCATTGCGTACAACTCAGACCCACTATACCATTTGGCCTGTGGTGCAGAAGGTCTCTATACATATCATTTCTTAGCAGTTTCGGCACGATGACACCGACTCATGTCTAGCGAATGCCTCGCCGGGCCTCAACGCACCAATATTGTCTAAGCCCAAGACTAGGTGACCCCATATTTTAGAGAGCCTTTTCCCCGTTTTCTGTCAAAGATGGTTAGTTTGTCTGATTATCGAGTCTACTAGCTACCTACCTACTAAAGGCACAAGCAGCCACGAGTCGTGTCATTCATAACAACACTGCCACAGACCACCGTATTCGCTATAGAGACGTCACCTGACATAGCTTTTGCTAGCAGATCCACAGATTGCCAAGCTGTCATCGGACGAATCAAGGAATTACAGAAGACTCCATACCACGTTCAGCTAGCACTCGCTACTTACCCGTGCACTCACCTCACAAGCAACCATACAACCCATTCTTTGGTCTTCTTCGCGATACCTCATGGTGAAATTCTGGGGAGAAATGGAGCGTCAAGTGTCAGAATAATGCCGCCTTAGTACAGATTCGGCCAGGTGATTGCATCTTTTCGAGATAGTCCTACGCCAGAACCCTAGCTGTCTCCCATGCTCCGGGCATGAGGTTACAGAAAAGGCTATTCGGGTGATAAATGTGATCCCCATCCAAATCTTTAGAGATCCATGGGAACATCACCACACAGGGGGTGACCACTCGTCTGGATCTACAAATAATCCCTGCTTTCCGCCAAGCGATGCAGTGGCGATCATGCACGACAACCACTATCACTTTTCATCCTTCTCTCTCTTCACACTAGAAGCAGACAGATGTCCAGCCCTTCTTTCAGAACCAATGCTCTCATATTGGTGTGTACGAGTCTGTACCTGGCTACTGTATCTACCTGTCCTTATTAGTTCTAGCACTGGTGCTCTTAACACGTGTATGTACCACAGGAAGCCCGGTTGGTGGGTATGAAACAAATCCCATGGAAAAAGAAACGCCCTCAGCTACTACCGCTACCGCCATGGACGTCAACGATAGCGCTGTCATTGAAATGCACCCGCCATCCCCGATTTAAGGGAGAGATTCCCTTTTTGTCTTTTACTTCGAGTGTGGAAGAAGTCAGCAACGTGAGCGCAAAAAGTTTTACGATATTGGGCAATTTCCCCGAAGCCCTCACATATGCAGTGGGGTGGGGTTTAAAGATTGCGCGGGAAGGGTTGTATCTTTCTCATTCGAGGTAACAAATCGTCGGTGTTCGCCCCTAGGGGAAATGAGATATTGTTCACTCGGGGTCAAGCGTCCGGCGACCCACGATCCGCATCTCAAAACCATGGTAGGTGCCGTACGTGCCCTTCTTCTCTTGCTCCTTTTCCCCCTTCTCATTGCGGCTTCGGCACGTCCGAGCTACTTGCAGATGAGGGAAGTACCTTGAATGCAGAATCAATTCTTGCTTTGCTTTTGCCTAGTTGTTCAAAGCGGGAAGGTCAGTCATCGGTTTCTTTGGGCTAGCAATCACTATGACATATAACCCCACGTCTAAGCCTATTGCTCCGATAGTGTAAGTATTATATATCACCACGCCCATATTAGGGTTCAATGACGGTCTGTACCTACCTACCTATCTCTCCTCTCTTAATATGCGGGTTGTTCTTCTTTCGATCATCAATGCGTCAGACATGTGGGCCTGATTATCTGAGCTAGAAAGAAAACGAGTGAAGGGAGAGCGGAACAGTCTTGGGTAGTTGATTTGGAAACATGTCGATGCATTCCGTGGTTCAAGAAACCTGGATAGTTCCTAGTGCAATTCGGATGGGTTGCCGTGAACGCCAAAAAGGTCACTACCGGGGGGGTTGTACAGCATAGAAACACACTAGCGATGTCTGTTGGGTTTTTTTTCTTTCCGGTACACTACTGTAGAGCTACGAAATTAGTCTAGGGTACGAAGCAGCAGCGATCTCATCTGGCCCCTTTAGCACAAGTCTCTGGTTCAGATGAGACGAGTTGTCGCTTGTCACTCACTAATAACATGCTTACACTAGATCCCGTTGCACATCGTGACATCAATTGGGTCGCTAGTTGAACTGTGAGGCAATGTTTCACAAAGCACTTGCGCTTTGTATAACATGCCATATATTACCGCCTTACCATCAAGATTATAAGCCACCTTGGACGCCCGCTACGCATCAGCCGTATGAAGAGGTCCGTGAGCGAAGAAACTTTTGAGTACTGGATTTGTCTCTGCTGCGAAAGAACGAAGGAATGAACCAATCACCGGATCGCCGGGATTTAAACGTTCTCGTCTGAAGCAGAGTGGCTTGCATACCATACCGCCCAAGCAATTTTTCTCTTTGTACTGATTGAAATTACAGAGCGCCCGTGCATTTGCCCTCTTGGCTAGAAGATAGGTACCTATGCTTCCTACAGGGTGGCTTGTTGCTGATGAGAGGGCGCGGGATGGCTGGTGGCTTTATCTCGGTCCATTCAAAAAAGAAAAGCCACCGGAAATTTTTCTAAACCTGAAATCAACACACGGCCCTAAAAAGCAATGTAGGAGACGATCAAACATGTTCTTCCAATGCAACTGCACATATCATAATATCTGTGTATATCAGTTTTCTAAAGACTGGACGAGATTATGCGGAATTCGCGAGGGTTTCCTTTTATGGGAAACTGGGTGTTTATGCGCGGGATACTGGAGCTGAGAAAAAAAAAGGCTTGGCTAATAGTTGAAAAAACCTGTTATACAGCATACGGCTCCCTTGCTTACGCCCCCGATCCATACCTTTGAAACAGCTCACCAGTTAAATGTACGCATCAATGATGAAGTGTACGTGGAGTGTATAGTACTGAATGTATTTCCTTCTGACACATGATACTGAATTATAAATAAATAAAATTCGAGAAAGGTAGCGGTGTCGGAAGCGGCCAAGTTGACGCGCCATTCGTTTACTGCTGGCTAAGAGGCTGGAATACTACAAGTTTGACCGGTTCACAGCTTTATTAAAGTTTTGGTCTGATTTTGAGTCACCGGTATGAATATTCTCATTAGCAGTCCATGGTCAGCCTTTACTTCCATTTGAAGAATGGAAGCAGGCATATTGCCACCAGCGGATCATTATGTAGTAACAACAACCTTGGCAAGCGATATTTGATTTTCCTTATACCACAAAGTCTAAAAATATCTGTACATGTACCTTAGATAGCTCTAACGTGGATCGCTCGTGATGCTGGGTAGGGTGAGAATGGGCTTACGGTTTTCACGAGCAAACTATAAAGCATGGGGCTCTACAAGGTCCTTAGCCGAATATTTCTGATATACTCTTGTGATAGTAAGTTTGAGAAACCTGCCCAAGCCGCGCCGAGCCCTGTCTATTATAATTTGAGCCAATAAGAATAGTCACGAGCCATACTTCATGGAAGGCTTACTATCCAAACGGGCTACAAGACTTCCGGGTGCCTGGAGTCTGAGCTCAAACACGCGTCGTTGCCCAGGTCCTATCCTTTGTCCTTATCTACCGTGTCTAGTCACATAAGAAAGCTCCTGAGCCTTCTCTGAGAGGTAAATTGTGGCTGCTACCTTGATAACCTTCTAGACCGTTTCACGGTACATCATGGTACGTACCAACGTCCGACTGAGAGTCATAACAAGTCTCATGAACCCTACAATTGTCCATGTCGTGAGTTCTTACGCAACAAAACTTTAATTGGGTCCCGGAGAGTGCCGTACAGATCCGCATTGCTTAGGCGTTAGCGATTCATGTCCGAAAGTCTCGATCTTTTTCTTTAACTCTGCCATCAACACCCGCAAGGCTGAGTGAGTCATGAGCGTCGAGGTGTATGATCGAGAACCTGTGTAACTTAGAAGATCGGTTCAACAGTACAACATTACATTGGGCCACTGTCAGCGACTACCAGAAAGAAGCTCTTCCATGTATTCAGGATATGATGAGGTACCAGACAAAAAGGATATCCGGAGGGAGCAAAAGAAAGTGCTCTCGATCGGGGAATCGAACCCCGGCCACCTGCGGTTTGCTTCGTTTCGAATGACAAGCAGGTATCCTAACCACTAGACCAATCAAGATATGCAACAACTGATGATGGGATTCTCAATCTTCGTGTCACGTCAAGTACACCACGTTAGAATGCATAACTCAACCACAGGTATTGAGAGCTCACAACACATACATAAAACACGCGGTGGTAGGTAACATGAGTGTATCTGGGCGTGATAGCTTTGTTGGTCGTTGTTGATGTAGCAGTAGTTTGCTTGCTAGGTTTTCTCAGATGTCGTGGATTTCAGAGTTAGACCAAGAATGAGTCGATCAAACAACTTCAATGTGTGGTAGCGTATAGCATCGCTTATTTTCATGGGAGAAAATCTGCTCGAGGATTGTATCTCGCAACATTTAATTCTCTGCATCTGTTGTATCCCCAGCGCTTCTGGTCCATATCCGGTTCCCAGTACAATCTATCTACGAGTATACCTAGTGTGACGAAGACATAGATACTTGTTACAAGACCATATACTGGGGAGAACCAATCGTCTGGTAGAGTTATGTTCCTCTGGGGTGGATGACGTCCCAATCCTGTGGCCGGCAAGGCGGGTAAGGCGCCGCTGCTTTCTCGTCTAGCTTAGACCAAAATGTTTAGGTAGAACAGGTCATTACTTCCTTGAAGATTATCCAGTCTCACCAGATATAGCATATAACCATATGGAACGCGTTATAGGAAATGCAGGGAGACAGAACAAGCTGCTAGCACAAGATCATTGGACATGTGGTTGTACGTAACTGCCCCGAACATGATTCAGCCGTACTACTTTCATTATCTGCTTCGTACCAACATAAAATATCTCCTTCTTGTGCTGGG
Source organism: Xylariaceae sp. AK1471 (assembly GCA_023159215.1). Lineage (NCBI taxonomy): Eukaryota > Fungi > Ascomycota > Sordariomycetes > Xylariales > Xylariaceae > Xylariaceae sp. AK1471. The sequence continues at coordinate 3,559,021 of JAJKLI010000001.1, read as the reverse complement.
GCCCAGCCAAGTGGCATTCATTCTAAGACCTCCTCTGGATGTGATAGCCAGTTCTTCAGCAGTGGTATCTGTGGTTTGGGCAATACGTCGCATGGGGTATGAAATGGATAAACGTCCTCGAGTTAGCCGTCCAATTGCGAGGACATGATGAGCCAAATTAGAAGATTCTCGAAAACGAGGTTCGCGAGGATACCAACGCATCAGAGGTACGCCTACTGCAATGAGACGTCTTGTTAAGCCACGTACAAATGGAGTTGTGAACTATCTTCAGTGATGACAAGAGAAATCCCTGGTGTTGTACGCTTTATTTGTTCTGTTTTTGTCGATTTTCGGACTTTTACGGGAAAGCCATTCTCGATTCTTAGCCTTGAACCACCAATAATAAAATATCATACCAACAGGAGGAATATGGGAGAAAAGGGGGGTGAAACGCAGCTCCTATATATAGAAAGGCTGAGTAGTGTGTTGCGGGAGGATATATAGGGAGTGTGGTCTTGTCTTACCTGTTTTCTTGCTCCATTCGATAGGAACAAGGCGTGGAAACCCTGAACTCTGGTTTCGGAAATACTCGCTGCTTTTCTTGCAAGAAAATCGGAAGAGCGTGTTATTGTTCGCTCTGGTATCATGTGTGGATGAACCAACAAGTTCACAGCCGATCGCTGGGCTATATTCCTGGCATACATGCAGGAAATATAAGCCATATTAGGAAGAACTGTTCCAAACTCAATCGATGATGACGGCGCTGTGAGGATTTGGGGAGGGGGCTTTCGACGGCATTGGCGAAATTCGAGGGAAAGGGGAAGAAGAGAGATCGCAGGAGGCATGAAGAACATTGATCTTTCGTTTGGGAGGGACAAAGCTTGAGTGAATTTTTACTTTGATGACCTGAAGGTTGAAGACCCTAGAACACCTTTGAAATTTGTTGCTGGGAATTTATGCAGACAGGAAACGTATCTTGTTACCAGATAAGTTGACAAGAGTATCTATTCACCTATCACCGTGATTATCTGGACAAAATACGCCAAACCGATCTTTTGTTCGTACCACCTAGCCACTTAGACGCGTATCCTATCTATTCCTCAGGGGAAAGTCATCCTACGGATCCTGCGGATCCAGACATCGGAGACATAGACTCTAGACTCTTATATACAGCCCTTTCGGAGGCCTCGGAAGAAGGTCGTAACCCTCGTATGAATAATACGAGTCCCAATGATATCGAGACGAATCCTCCCTTGAAAAAGGGCTAAAGGGTTGAAAGTTGACAAGACTCATCACGAGTACATCTCCCATACAACCTATGAATAAGAGTATGTTCTGACTGGATTATCTCGTTCGTATCACAGTCATTCAAGAGTTGACTACTGAATGAATCACCTAGTAAATCGTTTCGACGGGACATGTATCGTTTTATAGCCGTATTGATGATCTGATTTCTTAGCGATCGACTCTTTAACTGAGCGCAACTATTTCGACTCGTTACCTCGCACGCATCGTCCAGGGAGCGGCCATAGGGACAACGGTATGTAGGTTCTAGACTACCTAATATACAACAAACCTCGAAGGAAACACTGTCGATGAGCTTCTACTGGAAAAGCTAGTACATCATGATAATGTCTTAGTTCATACATAAAATAAATGGTCCTATTTAAAGAGAAGCTTGAGGGCCATCGCAGGAGCGGCTCAAGGGGAACGTTGGCCGCTGAGGATGTGTCCCGTCGGCATTTTCCTCACTGCAGATCATGCTCGCATATCATGGTCATTGTTCGCCGGGCCGGGCTGACGCTCCGACTAGGGAGCATAACTACTGCGGAAGTCCGTGCTCGCCACGGATATCTGAATGAATATACAACCAGGAGTTTATATCCTCTCAGTTGCTGAGTGGATAATTGAACGACCATGAGCTGGTGGAGTTCATTAAATTACATTATGTTAAACTTGGATGGTGAGAGACAAATGAGGATGAAGACGGGGACGAAACGGAGATGGAGACCAAGAGGACGTAAACTACGGCTTGGTGTTGATATTGACGAGCTGGTTAGTTAGATTTCAAGACAAGGAAGGAGAGGGAGAAGAAAAAGCCAGTGTCATTTTTGCGTTTGTTCGAGGGACAGATTAGTCCGATCCCTCCACTTGCGTGACTTACCGGTGAGCAGTGAACTTTGGGCCGATAATGATATCTGTGATAAGTTGAGTCGATCAAACCGGCTTCGGTTGTAATCGAATAAAAACCCTTGACGAGTTAACTGTCCGTCTCACCCGTGTGCTGCGGTAGTGACAGGTTGGTAGGGTCAGTAGGCCATTTGATTAGCTGAATATTTTGAGCGATTTTGACGCCGTGTCTTTGTAAAACAGCTCTACGATCGCATGACCGGTTCAAATTCAGGTTGCACATCGCATGGTGTACAAGAGCATTCTTCACTGGGGCCTAGATCGGAGTTTCTGTTCAGAATTTGTGTCGTTTCATTCGCCTAATCCCTTTACAGCCAGACAGAATTTCCCTGCCATGTAAATGCAATGATCATAGGAAAGGCATTTGGGACCAATAGCCTTGCCGGATTTCCTTTTATAACTCCCTTGGTCCGACCATCGCCACCACTCCGAGATCACGAAGAACCAGGAGAGACAAGGAAGCCAAACCAGCCCCGCACCGATTGATATGATCCATCGCTCGCATGCTGTGCTTCTCCGTACCAAAGGACTGGTCTGCTCTTCTCCACCCCCTTCCCCTCCAGAACCACACCGCAAAAGTAAAACGTAGCTTGGTGCTTCCGCTTTAACGGTAGGACTTCTGGTACCGGGCACGGGCACCCGGACCACCGAATTTCTTGGGTTCACATCGTCGGTTATCGGCGACTAGGAGGGTACGGTCGTACTGGACGAGGGCCTGCTTCAGCAGGTTCTTGCTGTGCTCATCGACGTATTTCTGGTAGTAGGCGATCAGGGCCTAGGTTTTATGCTTAGTTCATACTCTCTCATCTAGGTTATTTCGACAAATATTGGTTTACCTTGCTGATGGCCTGTCGGATGGCGTAAACCTGGCTAGTCTGACCACCACCGGTCACGCGCACACGGATATCGACATTGGCAAACTTGTCGAGGCCGATAACGAGAAGAGGCTCGTAAACCTTAAAGCGGAGGACAGCGGGCTCAACGAGGCTAAGGGGCTTTCCTGAAATCGCAAAAGGATTAGTGTCCTGGCTAATCCGTAGAAGAATCTCGTTCCAATGTACCGTTAACCTTGATCAGGCCGGAGCCGGACTTGCAGGCCTATCTCTCTGTCAGTTTTCTGCCATGTGAAGTGGAAGTGTTCTTTTTCAGCCGTACCGCAACTGCTGTCGCAGACTTCTTCTTCTATATCACAAATATCGTCAGCATCTCTGCCATCATGCTCGAAGTGGTCACAGGACACGGAGGGGAGGTCGTACGCCGAAGCACTCTGCGAATGCGCGTGTTAGCAAGAAAATAACTTTCATAGATATTTAACTTCGAGGACCACGTACGAACTGATTGAACCGAAGCCATGTTGGCGGTTTCTCGAGGTTGTCGTGATGTGCGGGCTGAGGGCGAAACTGGGACTTGTCGAATGTGGAAACGCAGGGAGCGAGCTTCACTTCAGGAATTTTCGTGGTCGTTGTGGTGGAGTTGCGATTTGTGCGTTTTGGTGGGCGGTTATCCCTGGGGTCTCGCCAGCATGTGGCTTGACGGATGTGGCTTATCCTTAGCCTATCTGTGGGGGTTTGATTGTGGACCCGTTCATTTTCTGCCGAAGAGATGCCGAGCCGTTCATAGATAAGTGGGACTTGAGGCGACGTCACAGCAAATGAACGAGGGGCAGAGGTAGGAAGGGTCCAGACTAGGTAGGCTCCTTATCAATCCGTGGTTCTTTCATACATCCAGTGGAAGAAGCGAGTTCCGATACAACCGACAACATATACAATTGGATTGGACAAGTACCTAGGCATATACGAGTTAATTGAATGATATACTTCCACTTTAACTTGTTAGACGAAACCGTGTAAACTGAGAATCACCACGGAACCTACATATACATTGGGGGACTGACTCTCACGCCTCATCCCGAGGCCACGAGTCTTAACAGCAAATAAAGACATACACTTTTATCAATATTAGTTGCCATGTCGCGCAAGGGTGTTGGCCTCGCGGCATTTGACCGCTCACGCTTGACATCGGCACAATTCGCCTCCCACGGCAACTCACTCCGCAGCACCAACGCCCAAGCGCTCGAGACCCAACTAGCTGTATTCCGGTCGTTATTACAACAGTTCGCACAGACGCACGCCCGCGACATACGGTCTAACCCGTCCTTCCGCGCGCAGTTCGCGCGCATGTGCGCCGCCATCGGCGTAGACCCTCTTGCCTCATCCAGCAACAGCGGCAGTGGCAGCGGCGGCGGCAGTATATGGGCCCAGCTTCTTGGCCGAAGCGTCAATGACTTTTACTTTGAACTCGCCGTCCGCGTCGTCGAGGTCTGCGGTGCTACGCGCGGAGAGAATGGTGGTCTCATTGGCGTTCGGGAGCTCAGGGATAGGGTCATGAAGGGTCGTATGGAGGGTGCTCCTGAGGTTACGGAGTATGTGGCCCCTCTCTGCGCATGATATGTTGCTTAATGACGATGTTTGCTCACAAAAAATCATCCACCCGCTAATGATGCTATTAGAGACGACGTACTTCGGGCGGTGGCCACACTGAAGCCCCTCGGCTCTAGCTACTCCGTCATAAAAGTTGGCAACAAGTCATATATAAGATCAGTGCCAAAGGAACTGAACACCGATCAAAGTTCCGTCCTGGAAGCTGCTCAAGTTCTGGGCTATGTCAGTGTCTCGATGCTGATGGTCAATTTACGCTGGACGAGGGCCCGAGCACAAACCGCAGTCGAGGATCTCTTAGGTGAGGGCATGCTATGGGTCGATAAGCAGGCGCCCGAATGGGAGTACTGGAGCCCGGGGTTTATTATAATGGATTCTTCCGACGAACCTGGAACCGGTGGATGAAGCAGCAACTCTTATAGCACAAAACTCACATACAGGGTAAGTTTTGACGAGCAAGATGACGATGAGGCTGCAAGCGGGTACCGACTAAGATGCGGGCGAGCACCCGAGGCTCCGAGACTATGAGAGGAGATTCTACCCGTTTGCACGTTGAAATCGATAAACGGCCGGGTTGGACGGTATAGTAAGAGACAGAAACTATGAAAAATCGGCCGATGTGCAATTATGGGATAAACGGAACCTAGTATCGGCGTCATACATGTTCATGCCCGCTAAACCCGCACTTTGGCTCAGCATAGCAGCCTATAAGACCACCCATGAGTCTTCTTTTGCGGCATGTTGATAGAGCATCTGGAGATAATCGCATCATAGCTTCAATATGAAAAGATTTAAATAGATACCGCACTAACCAGATTTGGCTCTTCTAAAATGGTCGAGCCCTGCCCTATGGCCCAATCCGCTTGCTTTCACAACACGATCCATTACCAGCATTCGAGGTTATCGTGACTTTTATCGACAGTCATCGATTCTATCCAAGAGGATCTCAATGTCAAAACGCCGACTAAGGATATGTAGGTAAGTAGCGCCGTCAGTCAAGAAACACTAACAATATCTCTGTAGCAAAGGCATTGATATTCTGAATATTCTGGTTATATTTTCAATATCGACATCAATCGGCTGGCTAAATATCTGACTCTCGAGCCCGACGAAAGCTTAAAGCCCTTTTTGTACATACATATTCTACATCCTTCTCCTCATCACTGTACGGCCTTTCTCCCCATTAATAGATATATTACTAAGCAGATAGTAACCCATTTGCTCGTTTGTTGATAGAGAATAATATAACAAGAAAGGCAACTCTGTATTTACCATCCCTCTCTCTAAGTAAGTGATTTATACCCCTTGTTCTATGTGTGCGTTTGTTTGTGTTTCTCCTAAATGTGGAAGAATGAGAAACGAGTAGGAGATATGTGCTCGTGTTAGTGAGTATAGCTACTAAAAATAAAAATTAGAGATGCAAAAAAATAAATAAATGACTGTAAACTGCCTTGACGACTCCTATCTACTCCACCCCATGCATATGATAACCATCCTTTGCCTAGAAGTGGTCCTGTATCTACCCCGTATACCTAGGTGGGAGCCCCGTCTTTGACGAGACTGGTTTATAAGAATTACTGCATTAAACCGCAGGACGCCCCTGGCTAGTCAGCATGTTGTAATTGTCGCCATCGAATCTAGTCATCGTCGAGGTCGTCACCTTTCGGATCGCTACCTTCTCGATCCTTGAGGCGGTTGGCCAGGGCATTGAATTTGCCCCTGAGGAACTTACTACCGCCAGGTTTCCGTTTATCTTGATTGTTGTTACCCATGTTGCTTCCGCTGGTGCTTGGCCGCACAGGTTCCAGGTGATGATTGCTACTGCTCGACTTTGGCCGTCCCATATCAATCCCGAGGCCAGTTATTGTTCGACTGCCCGGCGTCATCTTCAAGTAGCCCGCCGCGCTGTTTCCATTGCGATTGAACGAGTGCGAAGACGCAATAGAAGAGCTTCTGCTGTTCGATCGCTGGAGAACAGAACTGCTAGATTGCGAGTCCCTAAGGCTCCTTGGCGGAGACCGAGAATAGTCAACAGGACTCGTGCCTAGAAGGCTTGAGGAATCATCGCTATTGTCTGCAGTGTTGGACAAGGCTGGGGTAGCAAGTAGGACGCTGCTGGTGGCTAGCTCGCGAAGCTTGCTTTGTTGGGCCGTGTTTGGCCGGTGTTTGCTAAATTTATTGCTGATGATAGCCCCGGTGTGGGAGATAAGAGCCCTAATAACGTGGTTCTTCACGTTCATGGCTAAGTCGAGATTGGACCACGTCTTGTTGCGATGTTCGATAGCAGGAAGCCTGAAGACAAAGTCGTGTACGTCCTCGATGTTACGTTCGCCTTTGCCTTTATAGCTGAGGCATAGGACGACAGAGGGCATTTTGATGTAGGCAAAGGTCATGTAACTCGAGGCGCGTGTGATCATCTTGGAAAGATCATCCGAAGGTTCCACTTCTGAAATGCCAGGCTTTCGAGGGAGTGCGAAGCGCGTTCCCTTCTTATTCTCACTGTTGGAGGATGCTGTGGTAGAGGACCGCCCAATCCCAGGTTTTGGTATGCTGCTTGATCGAAGAGATTCGTAAGATGGTTTCTTACTCGCTGTCTTGGCACCAAATAGTCGGAATATTTGAGCCCCCTCCCCAGAGTGTATGCTTACAGCTTTAGGTTTGGAGCTCCCATCGTCCTGGGGTATACGAGAATCAAGTGTCAAGGTGGGACGAAGGCGGAGTTCCAAAGAACCGGTTCGCGTGTTGAAGGGCGACTCTTTATCAGAGGCGGCTGAACCGTATCTTCCAGATCCTGACATAGAATCATCAACCAATGTGTCCACTGCGTCGCCAGAATCACTTGTTCTCGTGATGGATGGCGTTGCAGCCGATTTGCTGTTATTGGTAGCTTGGCTGGCCTCCATTTCGGGGAAAATGTACTCGAATAGTTTCTTGCCTACTTCACGTTCTAGTTGTATCTTCATTGGGAACAGGTTTACTTCGAAATGATCCATCACAGGTATACCGGCAATGGCTTCTAACATGTGAAAGTACACGCGAACCATCTGCTTGTCTTTCAAATCAGCTTGACGGCCTTTCTCGTCTTCAAAGTAGGGCGCAATCATTTCGGGATAGATTGCATTGGGCATAAGGTTCAGGCCCAGAATCTTGCCGATCTGCATTAAGTTGATGTGCGAGCCGTCTGAATTGTCTGTTCGGTCATATTCGACGTCTTTCAGCTGAAGTTCGACTAGTGGTTCGTTGTTGTCCTGGATGAGATGCCAGACAATCTCTCTAGCAGAGATGGTCCATTTCAAGAGAGCATTGCTCTGCAGCGAGCTGTCATACTTTCTCTGCGACGATGTGATGGCCTTCATCACAAAGAATAATTCGTCTTCATTAGCTGCAAGATCTCGCTCCAATACCAGTCGATCCTCCCAGCCCTTTCTATCCAAGTGTTTAGAGTGGATTTGGAAGCGACTCTTGATCTCCTCGAGGTTCCGAATGCGTTCTTGCAATTTGGTGACCATTTCAGGGGTTCCGCGAAGATCGCTGAAGTCTGATGCCAGCATGATTTTCTCCAGTCGCTCACTCCTCGTTTTCTCCAAAGGCTCGCTATACAGAAGCAGATCGAGCACTATGACGTACATAGCATAGTACTGGGAGGAGTTGCACAACGCTCGGGCCTGGGGAAATTCTACCCAGAGGTTATCCATCCTGCTTTCTGTGCTGTCCAACGATAGGGTGTTGCTTTCAACATTGTTGACTTCGTCGTTGTACTTTAGTCGAAGCGTGTTGAACTTGTCGTATCGTAGCATGGCTGATGTTTTCTGTACGATACGCTTAAAGCCGAATGGGTCCGCCTGAAAATCAAACATTACCTCCATAGGCACCCAAGGTGGCCAAGAAGAACCGGACGGCGTTCCGTACCTATTTCCGGAATACATCGAGAGGACCTGGCGAGAGAACCATTTCTGGTGGGTGACGAAGAACTGGGCGCTGTCCATGCGAAGCAGGAACCGCCGCTGTACTAGACCACTGACGGGGTCAGATAGCCTAGCCCTTTCCATGACCTCCACTACCTTAAGTTCCATACCCTTAGCCGTCACCAAGATAACATGCTTCTTATTTTTATCACTCTGAAGCTGGATCTGGGGCGCAATAAGGCGAACATGGAAGCTGTTTTGAGGGGCGAAATCTTCGGCAATACCACCTGTAATGTCTTCCATATTTGCATTAACGGTTCCTTCGGATGCATTAGACTTATCGGCATTGACATATTTCCGGCCGTCTTTGAGAATCTGCTTGATTCGGTACTCTATATCAGCATTCGTGTCGTCATTTTCACTATCTTTCTTGGTAGACTCTGAGGCGTTGGAAGCAGCGGGTGGTGCTTTAGACTTGTTATTTTGCTTCGCCTTCGCCTGTTCTTCTACAATGTCGAGAATGAACTTCACAGCAGGTCGAGACAGATAGTAGACAAAGCCGCGTCGCTGACTGACTTGATGGCTATAACGGAGAATGATGTTTCGCAACAAGTTGTTCCACTTGAGCTGCATGTTGTGAACAACGAACCTGTTCTTGAAATCGCTGGCGAACTCCGCTCCCGATGGCATTTTTACTTTATCCTCTCTGTCCTCGACAGAGGTATCAGACGGCTGGTCCCAGTTCTCGTCGTCTTGTGCTTTGTCTTGCTGCTCGCTGGTTGTGATCTTGTAGGCCATCTGATGTAACATGGACTCCATGAACGAGCGTTTATCCCGAAGAACGCCTGTATGCTTATTCAAGCTTTCATATTCGGCTCGAATGTCAGGATCTTTACCGTCGCTTCTGATCATTCGCAATTCAGCATCATCAACATTGCGTATGTTGTTAACAATTTGACTATCTAATTGATCTAGTCGGGACTGGATGAGCCGAGATTGTACCCTTCTAGGATCGTCATCGTGGCTCATGATGCAGAAATGTGTGGGTTCATTTCCAAAAGGACTTGTGCGGTCTGGATCTCCATCAATTGTGCCACCAATATCAGTTTGGCGAAAGTAGGTAACACGCGGAGAGTATGCGAGAGGTAGAATCTTGGTATCCGGATTTGGTTCTGATGGAAGGATCCAGTCAAGTTCAACAAAATCATCCATATCGATCCAACTGAAATCGTGGTCTGGAATTGTGAAATGATTAAGATCAACAGCATCGTCTAGGTCTTGTTGCGCAAGCAAGGTTGAGAGGGAATTCCTCTTCACCGCTTCGGTTGTGGTGCCCCTGATACTAGCAGAGACGGCACGCACGTCAACAGATAAGAGATCAAGTTGAGCAGCGTGAATTTTCATTCCGGTTGTTCTGCTGTTGGTTTTGCCAGTTTTGCCGGCATTTCGCGTATTAAACTCCTCACGGCGCTGGTGAATATCGAGCATAAAGCTATCGAACCTGACTTTAATACCTGTTGCTGATACATCGTTTTCAGAGTAGTCTTCGGCGTCTTTGTGCTTGTATATATGACTGAGAAATAGAGGCGCGAGAAGGATATTGTACTTGATTGTGCCTAAATGCCTTCCGAATTTCTTGCTGTTCTTTTCCCTTCCCGGCCAGAGAGCACCTTGACGGATGGGAAGCGACATAGGTCCACTGAAAAGTGACCACCAAGCGAAAAAATGAGTAAAGAACCTCGGAGTCAAGTGTACGGTATTGTAGCTCCTAGTTGGTGGCTGTAATTCGGAAGATGCCCAATCACGGTCCATAGGTGCTCTAACAGCAATGGAAAGATGAATATGTTGGCTTCTGAAACCGCGGAACGCATCGTAAGGCATAGTGCTTTCGTGTGATTTGGCATACATGGGCGCTTTCAAAATCACATCATAGTGTGGCTTGAAGCTGAAGTCTCGCTTTCCACTGTCAATAGCGCGTTCGAAGACGAGACCGGCCATCCACTGAACATTGCCTGATAACTTCATGATAACCTTTTTGAAAGCTATACCGGACCCGTAACTGGGATCGCTGGCTATACTGTTGTTTTCGTCTATGCTCCGAGCCTCCTCTCGGGCATGGTGACTAAAATCAGGGACCGCAAGGACATATTCGCCACTGTCTACGGTCATGAGCTTTTTCGGGTCATCCTCTGTGTGGACGTTCCACTTGACGTTATTCCGCCAGCACATCAAGAAACCTGCACCGTTGCCAATGACTGCGTAGGGATCTCTGGAGCCCTTGAGAGCGAGATGCACATCTCCACCTCCTCTCCAGGCGACCCGAACCCGGGAGTGGAAGTTCAGCCTAATCTTGTCCCAGAATCCGACCCGTTCCGACGGATCAAGCTGCGGTTTGGTAAAAGACTCAATGACCATCATCATATCTTGGATAGCCGGTTGATACGAAGGGCCCCACGTAATACGAGTCGGGTTTGCTGTGTTAAGATCCACGTTCATATCTGAGTATGACTTAACGGGCCCAATAGTACGCCGAACGTCTATGGCAAAGCTGCCATTCGGCATTCCGGGCTCCAGGTTGCTGGGAGGTGTGATCTGGACCCTTATCCTACGAGAAGCTTCATGCCCGCGATATTCCTCCGCTATGACAAAATCGGTCTTGAGAGATAACGCTGGCAGCTTGGATGACTGACCAGGTCTCAACGCCGGAACATTGAGTAGCGGAAGAGGATAGTCTCGGAGTGTTATCTTTGCCTCATCCATCGTAATATGAATACTCATTGGGATGAGAAGAGAATACTGCATGTCCTTTGGCATCCCTTTACCGACCTGGTGGAGAAAGTCAGGGAGTTTTTGTAAGGGGAAAGATGGTTTATCGATCAGAACATGGAGTTCATGTATTGTAGTGGCCATGAGTGCCGGCCGTTGTGGCACTTCAAGAATTCTCTCAGTATCTTCGAGGTCATCAGGAACATGATCGCTTCCCCAGAATAAGCCGCGGAGCTCTTGCATCCCCTCTCGTGCATTAAGATAATGACGATCTATGCGCTTCTTCCAGCTTTGTGCATTGTGTTCATGCAGCCTCATTCTCGCCTCTTGAATCGTAATATGCGCGCTACCAGTCATATCGCGAATACCTTCTGGATTGTAGCGAGGGTTTCGGCTCCGTGGAGCCTCGCTGCGAGACCGTTCATCTCGAATATGTTGCGTCAGACGATCCTCGCTCTTGCTGCGTCCCCAGGGACTCGCATTCGCGCCTCGACCTCTTGGCAACGCTGAACGGTTACGGAAACGATTTGATTCCCTCTTCATCTCCTCGTCCTGGATTTTCTTCACTTTGACGCGGAAAGCATCTTCACGTGCGATTCGCTGCTGTTGCTCCACACGGCCTGCTCTATATATTACGCCGAGCTTCCATTCAAAAGCGCCATCCTCTAGTTCGAACATCAAGTTGCGAACCCTTAGAGATATTTTAGGCACATTCTTTGGGTTTTCTGGTGATTTGTCGAGAATGTATTCATTGGTCCCAGTCTTGAAACGATGGTGGAGCTGCTGGCTCGCTTTGAAGACATTAATGAAGTTATCCGAGATCTTGTTAATAATGAGTTCATGCGGAACGGCAAGCCTGGCGGCCTCTGTCACTACATCAATCATCTTGTCATCTTGAAAGCTACCATTAGACATCTTCCTTCGCGACTCTCGGTAGTCTAGACGAAGTGATTTTATACTTGCAATTCGAGCCCAAACACCTTGCATCCTAGGAGCACCAGCGTATAGGCGTATCAACTTCGCGGCGAAGAATGGGGGCGACCATCGATGGCGACCTGCCTCCATGCTGTATATATGTAGCATTAAAGGAGGGTCTGCCGGCATTTCTGCTTTGACTTGTATTAATGCAGCCTTGAAATCAATTGTCACCAGCTCTCTTGAGAACTTGGAAAATGCGTCTGCACTGCTCGACAGCGGTGACACGGGACTTAGCAGTGTGATTGGGGGCTGATCAGTCTGTGGACTTGCAGGCATTGAGCGAGGTGAGTCTTTCGCGAACGCTCTTCGAAAAACCATGATAGCAACGCCTATCGAATAATGGCGAAAGAGCGAGTACTGTACAAGGAGAGTGCGGAGGTGAGAGTGAACATGAAGAGTCGGGCTGTGCGCATCACTGTGGGTTGAGAAGGCGACCTCAAAGCGAGGCATGTGAATAAATGGTTCAACCTCCCATTTCTCGGGCGCCTCGATTACAAAAGCCTCCAAACCTCTAATATGTATTGCAATTCTCCGACCGTCGCCCTCATTCTGTAGTTTTTTGCGAGGGGAGGATGGTGTAGAGAGGGAGTTTAATAACTCTGGGTCCGGGACCAAGGATCGACTTGCTGCTCGCCGTCTAGACATGGGCCGCTGTCGTACATGGTCCATCCTCTGAGCCCGGTATTCGGCGGACCAAGTGTCTACATGTAGAACTATACCACGTGTGATCCCTGGGAAATCATTGTCGACTCCAGTGATTTCGGCACTGAAGTCGTCAACCTGAACAGAAAAATGCAAAAACCACTGCGGCAGAGCTCGTAACATGTTCCGCGGCCTCGATGATTTCGAGGCAGCACGCTTATCAGGCTCAACCGTGGGTTTAAGCTGACGGATAATTTGGCGTATGCCCTTAGTTATTTCTGGGCGGGTCATTCGAATGGCAAAGGTCTGGAGATGACCATTTGCCACAACATGAACGTCAGGTGCTGCCGATAACTGTACCTTCAGGTCAAAGGATTCAGTGTCAATAAGATCAAAGCGACTACCTTGTGTCGTCCGGTAGTAGAGATGGTGGGTTTGTATTCGCATCGACGAAGCTAATGAGTAATGTAAGTCTTCCACTGCAGAATGAAAAGACTCAACATCAAGCGAGATGGACGAGATGGACGAGATGATAAGATCGAAGTCGTCGGGGTCATCTGTCTTCTGCACCGGGGGCAACGCAATCCTGAGGACGGGTTCATGCATTGAGAATTTGATGTTAGCTTTAGGAAGCAGCCGAGAAATAAGTATGTGTTTCTGCTGAGTGCGCACTTTGGACGGTTTTGGCTTAGGCTGGAGGAGAGCTAGAAGTACAGGAAGATGTTTCGGATCCAAATCAACGCACGGCGAGGTGACAACAGAGTTGGCAAAAAGAATGTTGGCGTTTCTCTCTTCGGCGCTCCTAACTTCAGATAGCTCGACTGTCTTCGAAGGCAATGTTGTCTTCACAGTCGTGGTAGCCATGGGTATATATGCTACCCTTTCCGGCTTGCCATGGCCATCGTCGAGACCGACAGAAATAGACAAAGCTGCCGCTAAAGCCTCATGCGCTATAGCGTTAGATGGAAAGTACATACGATGCGCTGGCGACTTAGGATCCAGCCTGTGTAAATCAATACCGACCTCCTTCATTGATGCATTGAGCAACAGAGGCGAGCCGGTCGATTGCACGGTCTGTACCCTCTTCGTAAGAGAGACAAAGCTCACTGCGAATTGAACCTCTTTGATGCCGCGAAGAATAGAGCTCACGAACTCTTTGGAATCAGAGACAGCTTGCATCAAGTCTGACTCTGTACTGCCAGGTTCATCAATTTCTCGAATGATATTATTCACGGAAATCTTAATCGAATCAGTCTGTATGGGGATACTCGCTTGCCGCCTCCGTAGCCTTTTGGATCGTTCAACGCAAACTTGGACGTCGTCGTATGGGACATGCAGTCGGCCGAACTTCATAGCAATAGTCGCGTCTCGAAGCCCGTCCATGTTATCGTACAGAAATCCATGCACGTTCAGGGTAGCGCTATCAAGAACTTCAATAGCCTCACCACCCTTAGCGGTGAAGAGTATGCTCTTCAACGTTACGATCCATTCTGCAGGTTGTTTTTGATGTCGCTTCTCGGCTTTAGACTGGAAGAAGAATCGCGCGCGGTCGACAAGGCGGTGTCTTGTATCCAAAGCGATGGTGAAGCTGCCAAACTGTACTTTACCAACGTCTACGACACGAAGGGTAGAGTCGGTTGCGACAACATCAACCATTCGTAGCCAGCGAACATTGCGGTGTAGCTTCTTGAGACGCTCTTTAACCTTGGTCAACTGTGTCCAAGTTGCGCTACGTGGAGTATCAAAAGTGGCTCGTCTCGGAAGCGGATTCTTGGGGGCAGCCTTAAGATGAACACTGGGGTCATTCTGACTGCCATGGTGATCGTCCTCACTATCTACGGACAAATTCGGTTTCTGGCCTTCCAACTCCTTGATATCCACAATGACAGCAAACTCGCTGACAACGATACTGAGCCAAGTCGGCTGAGAGAAAGTTGGGCGGTGGAGATGGAGACCAAGACCGCGAATCTCGAGCTTGATGCCATCTCTTGGAGTGTATGCCAGACGCCGCAGGGAGAAATAACCGACTCGCTGTATGGATATGCCGGTGAGGATACGAAGAACGGCGAAAAGGACAAAGGACGAGAGGTATAGGAGGACGAAGATGGCGAAGAGAAAGGTCGGATTGAGGAGCGCCATGGCGATGACGCCGGCGCCTCAGGGACGGCGCGTGTCGCTTCAATTGCTAGAACAGATTGCTATTTAGTCCAAGTCCGAGGAAAATACCACGTAGTTCAACTTACATAGTCGCGTTGAGTGCTAGCAATTCCAGCATCATTCAGGCCGTAAGAGCTCGCCAGAATCCATTTCGCCGACCGTTTACCAATCCACTCCGCGATTAAGAGCTGAGCCGAGTCGAATGGCTGATACCGGAGGATGATGTTCGGCTGCGACTTATTCCTTGGCTTTTGTCGGCGTAGATGTTGAGCTCGATCCTCGATTACCTCGGCCTCTAGGACATCGATCTGCAGGGGAGCTCGATGTTTGACTTGCGCGCAAAAAGAGTGAGCCGCTATGTTACTGTTAAAGGTCGAATCGAGTACTGGTAGATGGGAGGAATCCTGCACTCGAATATAACCAGAGCTGATCTGGGACGATTGCAGCGCTGAATGGGGACGCAGGGAAGACGATGTAGGTCGGCAGAAGGTGCTTTACGTAATGTACAAAGGAGGCAACTCTAGTCAAAAGTTAGAACCAAAGAGGTCGCATCTCGGTCAGAGAAATCAACAAGAGTGTATGGGTATTATATAGATAGTATCAACGCTGAGTCGCATGGAGACGCTATGGTGGTTGTGCAGCCGTTCGTTATGTGCTACGAAGCCTTGCCGTCTCGTCACCCATCATCGTATCCACACTCACGGCTCTAGTTGTGTGGACCGACCGACCACCCTATAACTCAGCAAACCCTCTCAGCAGTTAAAATAGCGCAGCAAATAGAAAAAGTATAGGGTTATAAAGTAAACCGATTAAATTAATTATAGCAGAACAAGTGTTTACTATAAATTGTTTTTAAATAATCGTTTTAATGTTACAGCAGAATTATATACTTTTAATACCGACATTCAAGGAGTGCAACTTATATCAGCCCTTGCTTTACTGTAGATTAGATTAGATAAGATAAGGAGATAAGACCCCACACTTAGTGACTTAGCTAACTTGTTGGCCTAGGGCTTTAATAGCAACAATAACCGTAAGGTTCTCTCGTAGAGTGTCGCCACGGGAACGAGGGAAGCCAAACTGCCTAACTAATACGATGGAACAATAGGGTCTAGGGACTTGGGTTATGCCTTCAGAAAGATAGGACCAAAACCGCCCATATCAAGCATTAATGCTCACGAAGTGGCAGTTTCTTGGCATATTAGACAAACAATTATTAGACAGAACGTTTGAGTGGCTCACTTTAGGCATCTCCAGGCACCTACACTAGATTACTACTCTTATGACTTTGGCCGCTTAAGCAGCTACTATCAACAACGAAGCTATTCGCATCTCCTTTGTCTACATATATCAGCTTTTCGCTTCTTCAAAGATAGTCACGAGCAAAGCTCAACAGGCAATCGGACTTCTTTGACAGCCTAAGAATATAATGCTGTCTGACGAATTAGAATGCGCAGTCCAACTACAAGGGCCTTATCCGTCGGTTGATCGTCTTTCGCCCTTATGTCCAGAAATGAAGATCTAAAGTAACTGCTGTCGTTATCTCTGGAAAGACAGCGTCACCTCCGAGTCCAAAATCCACTGACACATCAGGTTCCCGGGAGTTCGCGAATTCGCTCCAACTGCTGTTGTAGTCGGGGTCTCCCGCGATACGGACTGCGGGAGACGGTGAGATAAATAAGCAGATCCACCACTGCCCAATGCCCACTCTCTAATTACTGTAAGCGCTGTTCTTCCATGCTCGACAATTAGAAAAGCGTTAACAACAGCGCCGCGCTCTAGGAGAAGGAGAGCTAGGTTGGATGTGTCCTTGTATCGCAGCTCCTTGGAAAGCGGTTAACCCCTACTCTACACCGGTCTTAGTATTGATATCGGCTCCGTTGTCACAAGGTCTGTGGAGAATCGATATTGGCACCTCTTTCGTAGGACTCTTTGACAAGGTCAAGGTTGCCTGCTGCTGACGCGGCTTGAATTAGTGTACAGGAACTCACGCTGCGTTCAGCCTCATTCACGTTGGCACCGGCATCCAGTACGCGACGAATAAGCTCATGATCCGTCGATTTCTTAATGAGCCAGGCTAATACTGGATGTCAATAGTAGGGCCTTCTTCCGTGCATGGGTTGGTTAATACCTACACCCACCTCCAACAGGAATTCGAAAACTTAGGTACTTCTCACTAAGGGTCAGTGTCAGAGTATAGCAGAGAGTGGGTATACACAACTCATCTTTTGCCTTGATGGCGTAATGGTCATTTCTGACAGTTAGTGACCGCTATAGATTGGCGCCATAACACGCTTCCAATAATGTATGCCCTCCTCTTCCTGTCCTGTCCTTGTTCGCATCGGCGTTCTGGGAGCCTCTAAAACTCAATAAGCCGGGTCTAATTGCCTCATAGCGACAGGCTACAACAACAGCTGAAATCGAGTTTGAACGCGGTCAACGCGTTCATGCGTTCAAAATGCCCTTTTCTCAAGGATTAGGCGATCTCTTCCAGCAGGACCAGGCTACATTCGACTTCAATCTGCAATTCGAACAACTGTTTTTCTCTATGGTACCCTCTGCCTTGTTTATTATAACATCATTATGGCGCACTTTCTATCAGGCACGGAGACCGGCCGTCGTGCACGCCACGACGGTCCAATTGATCAAGTTGGTATGTTCCCTCTACCGATTTTATCGCCTTACTATCTCAGCTCGCTGATCCGGCTGTTCTAGGGCGCTATCGCCACATATGTCGCGCTTGAGCTTTCGCTGCTTGTCTTGGCTACGGTTGGCTCCTTGCACATAACTAGCTTATTCGTAGCTGCCTCAGCCCTGAAACTTGCGTCAGCATTGTTCATGATGTTGCTCAGTGTCGTGGACCACAGCAGAAGCCCAAGGCCATCCATCTTGCTGAACAGCTACTTATTTCTGACCCTCCTCCTAGATGGGGCACAGGCAAGGACGCTGTTCTTGTCCTCCGGTAGTAGACCTGAAATCACTTATAGCAGCATCTTTAGTGCTGCCATAGCCCTAAAAGTCGGCATCTTCCTCCTGGAAGTCCGACAAAAATCGAGATGGATCAGCTGGGACATGAAAGAGCACAGTCCAGAAGAGACGAGCGGTATATTCTCTCTCGGCGTCTACTTCTGGCTCAATAATCTATTCCTAGCTGGTTACAGCAAAGTTCTAAAGATTAGGGACCTCTATCCCCTTGATAGTACGCTTCATGGCAAGCTACTGCATGACAAATTCTCTAGGAATATGGACTACGGCAAACTCAAGGGCGACAAATTTGGCCTCGCAAAGGTGCTCATACGCACGCTGAAAACAAATCTGTTATTCCCAATACCCCCGCGCCTGGCACAGCTTGGTTTCACGTTTGCTCAGCCTTTATTTATTCAAAGCTTGCTGGATCACCTGTCTAAGTCTGAAAGGGACCCGAATGTTGGATATGGCTTCATCGGCGCTAGCATATTGATATACTCCGGGATCGCAGTATCCTCGGCCCTCTGCTGGTACGGTGAAAACATTACTGTGCGACCATGAGAATGCTCTGTTAACGCATTGTTTTAGGTACTTCCACCGCCGCATGCTTGCAATGGTACGGTCGATGCTCATCACCGAGACCTACATCAAAGCCACCGAAGCTCGCTTCGGGACAGGCGACGATAGTGCCGCACTGACTTTGATGAGCACAGACATAGAACGAATCAACATGGGCTTCCTAGCTCTGCACGAAACCTGGGCCAGCATGATTCAGGTAGCCATAGCTAGTTGGATGTTGTACAATCAACTTGGCGCAGTGTTCGCTGCACCGATTGCAACTGTGACAGTCTGTTTTCTGGGTTTAGCCATTCTTTTGAAGTTCACCGGAGACTCTCAGAGGTCCTGGATGGCAGGTGTACAAAAGCGTGTCGGCCTGACGGCAACAGTCATTGCCAGCATGAAGAATCTGAAGATATCCGGCCTCTCCGCCACCGTCAGTGACTTTGTGCAGACGCTACGCGTACAGGAGCTAGAAGCAGGGGCCCGATTCCGCAAGATCACCATTATTGCGGCTCTGTTCGGCTTTATACCGCTTTTGATCAGCCCACCACTGACCTTCGCATTGGCCCAGCGAACGCTGGATGTCCCAAGGATCTTTACGAGTCTTTCATACCTTTTGCTGTTGACTAATCCTCTCTCTCAAATCTTCCAGACTATTCCGCTGCTCGTGTCTGGGTTGGCTTGTTTGGGCAGAATTCAAGCCTTTCTAGAGTGCGAAACTCGCCACGACTTTCGCGAAGTCATGACTGACCTGAGGCGTCATTCCGAAAAGGCACTAGCCAATATTGAATCTTTTAGCGAAGCAGCAGAGAATACGTCGCCTCCCGTAGTGATCAGAAACGGAAAGTTCGGCTGGGAAGCGAACAAGTTCGCCTTGTACGACGTTAATACCCAGATATCCCAATCATCGCTCACTATGATTATCGGACCTGTCGGGTCAGGGAAATCCACTATGTGCAAGGCGTTGCTGGGCGAGGTTCCCTACAACGAAGGCAGCGTGACTTTGAATACCAGATTCCTCCATGTTGGGTTTTGCGAGCAGGCCGCATTTCTTTCGAACGGAACTATCGAGGATAACATCATAAGATTTTCACCCTTCGACGAGCAACGATATGCAGAAGTTATCAAGGCGACGACTCTCGGCTTTGACTTGGCCACACTTCCTCGGGGCGACATGACAAATATCGGATCCGATGGGATCACATTATCCGGAGGTCAGAAACAACGGATCTCTCTTGCGCGAGCTCTGTACTTGCACTCCGATTTTCTAGTTCTGGACGATATCTTCAGTGGTCTGGATGCCGATACAGAGGAGCAAGTCTTTCGTCAGGTCTTCGGGCCCGATGGACTGCTCAGACGACGACGCACCACGGTTGTATTGTGCACCCATAGTATAAGACATCTACCAGTGGCGGATTATATAATTGCACTTGGAGATGGCACCGTTATTGAGCAGGGCACTTTCGACGAACTGATGGCCCGTGATGGATATATTCAACGCCTAGGTCTACGAGGTGGTTCTCAGAGCGACACTTCGTCAGATGCAACGCCGTTAAAAAATGAAGAAACAAAAACAGAAGCAGAGACACTTCGCAATATCTCAACCAACGCAGCCTTCGTGGAGCCGGATACCGAAGAATCACGACAAGTTGGTGACCGAGCGGTATACAAACATTACTTCAGGAGCATGGGAGTTTTTATCGCAACATGCAGCTTGTTCTTTGCCGCTCTTTGGGGCTTTTTCACGAATTTTCCCACAATCTGTGAGTTAAGTTCATGGCTGGGCGAGAGAACCCAGCAATCCCCAACATTTGATTGGCCCAGACAGGGAAGAGGCCAGCGAACTTCTTCAATAGCTAACACCACTTGTTGCAGGGCTCACATACTGGACGGACGATGTATATTCAGAGCGTCCAACCCATTCCTATGCCTACTACGCTGGGATATATGCTCTCCTTCAAATTTCTGCATTAATCTCGCTTCTGTTACTCGGCATTGCCATCTTCATTATCTCCGTGAGACGCGCAGGCGCCAATGTCCACCGAGATGCCTTGCGAACATTGGTCCGAGCACCCCTGGCCTTTTTTACCGCGACGGACACCGGTATTGTTACGAATCTATTTTCGCAGGATCTAAATCTTATAGATACTGAACTGCCCAATGCGCTGTTGAACTCTCTGTTTTGTGTAAGTTTCTCGTTACTGAACACGTTCCTGCGATATCCGCCCGAACGTATCGTGAATGCACAGAAATGGCTCGGGCTAACTGGAAACTGTCAGATCTTCCAAGGAATTGGACAAGCGGCTGTTATGCTTACTTCATCTCCCTATTTAGCCATCAGCTACCCATTCCTAGGTATCCTGCTCTATGTCGTGCAGAAGTTCTATTTGCGGACATCGAGACAGCTGAGATTGCTAGATCTCGAGTCGAAGAGCCCCCTGTAGTAAGTCCCCCTTTCCACGTCCTTCTAATACGCGCTATAGGTACTGATCCATATCGCCTAGCACGCATTTTATCGATACCGTCAAGGGTATCGCAACTTTAAGAGCTTTTGGTAAGTGAAGGGAATTGTGACAAGCGCTTTCAATTTATTCTACAAGTATCTCGCAAGACCCAAAGTTGGTATATGCTATCAGGGTGGTGTTAATGTTTGTGGTTGGTAGGATTTCTCCCTGACGAAGTCCAGAAGAACGCTCGCTTGATCGATACTAGTCAACGGCCGGCATATCTACTAGCCATGATTCAGCAGTGGCTCAACCTCGTTCTTGACCTCGTTGTCACGGTGCTGGCAGCGGTTCTGACGACACTTGCGGTCCAGCTCCATTCGAACGCCGGCTTCACAGGTGCCTCCCTCGTCACCCTCATGAGCTTTGGAGAGAACCTCTCAGGCATTGTGATATACTTTACCAGGCTAGAAACATCTATTGGAGCGATTGCTAGACTGAAGACGTTCAATGAAACTGTCAAGCCGGAAAACAAGAGTGAGGAGGATATCCTACCTCCTGAGGATTGGCCACAAAAGGGCGTGATAGAGATGAAGGGTGTATCTGCAACTTATGAGTAAGGAAAAACACACATAGATGCCATGTCAACTTAAGATGGCTGACTAGACCAATAGCGTGGGAAACGATACAAGCGAGACGCTCAATCTCGCTCTTCGCAACATCAATCTCACGATCAATTCTGGCGAAAAGGTCGCCATTTGCGGGCGGACTGGAAGTGGAAAGTCAAGCCTTATCGCACTATTACTCAAGCTTCTCGATCCTCTTCCAGAGACTGGTGGCAACGTGTTGATTGATAACGCACTACTCCATCGCATCGACCGACCTGCGCTACGTCAGCGCATCATTGCCGTGCCCCAGGAGGCTGTGTTCTTACCTGACGGATCAACTTTCCAGGCCAACCTTGATCCGACCAATGTCTCAACGCCAGCGGAATGCGAAACTGTACTCGCGGCGGTAGACCTTTTACAGTTCGTCCGGGATCGAGGCGGCTTGGCCGCCAGCATGAGTGCTGGAACACTCAGCGCCGGACAGCGACAACTCATGTCCCTCGGGCGTGCACTGCTGAGGCGACGTGGTCGGGCGAGAAATCTAGGGCTCGGAGGTAGTGGATCAGAAGGTGGCATACTATTGCTGGATGAGGTGAGCTCGAGTGTGGATCACGAAACGGAGCGTATCATGCAAGCGACCATCAAGGCCGAGTTCAAGGACTACACGGTCATCGCGGTCAGTCATAGGCTAGACATGATCATGGATTTCGACAGGGTAGTCGTCATGGACAAGGGAGAGGTTGTAGAAGTTGGAAACCCCATGGTCCTTGCCACACAGGAAGGCACTAGGTTTGGGGAGTTGGTGGAGGCTGCGGCGAAGTAGAGATGATATGGCAATGACGGATCTTGATGGTATTGAGGAATGCCTTGTTGGGTTGTGCTATGTAGTCTATATAGTCTATACCTAATACTATTTTCACCACTCTGGCTCCCACTCGTTCTGGTATCTGTTTTAGTATAACAGCAAACATGCTATGATATTGAGTTGGGTTCAGCAAGCTCTGATGTACTATGCTAGTCATGCCTTTTTATTTATAGATACCCCAACACATATATCTGCCCTTTTTCCAATACTGATTGTTACGTCAGGCATTATCTACTAAATCCTTCAATATTGGAACTCTTTCTTTCAGCTCTGATATGATCTCGTTCCAAAAATCTCATTGGCTTTCATCGCCGCGGCGCTCGTCAAGTTGGATATTACTAATCTTGCAAAGTTAGTATGCGGCCTAGACTGTGCAGCTAGGAGGGCTGGTTGCTTACCTACGATATTCGTCATGCGTGAATGACGACTGGATGTACTTACCCTGTATACTCGCAATTTTAATGAGTTCGTGACAAACAGGGAAACATTGAGGGTCTCACGTGTTCTTCTCCTGATATATATGCGGTTCTTTTGCACATATTATCCTCGATATATGTCAATATTACCTTGCTGATGGCGTAGTTTGGGTCGAGCATGTTGGGTGGCCCGTTTCTTTCGTCGCTAAAGTGCTTCAATAGACCTTCTTGAGCATACCAAATTAGCCATTCAGTTATGTCGGGATCCAAGTGATCGCGAGATATAACGAAAACCAGATATGGCGGGCTTTGGGCAATTTTTCCACTTTGCTTCATCCAGTGCAATAAAAGAAGCCCCAGATGGATGGTGCTGAGGGTGTTCACTTAAATCGTCTGCTCCCTGTGAAGACACGTCAGAAAGACGCCGATGACGCGAAACAGAAAGGAGCAAGATGAAATATACCAGCCCTCAGGATATCAATGACCATCTTCGATAATGCGGGCCGCTGGTCACAGGGCAAGAAGTACGCCAATCTCCGTGAAGAATTCATCCATCTCGACATGTCCAATTTGGCGGAGCTTCCAAAAAGAATGGCAGATGTCATTAGAAACAGACAAGGCATCGACGGTATTGTCACCTCCACTGACGAATACGTCGAGGTTACCGCCGAAGCGACCGAGATTCTCAACCTGCCAACTCACCCGTTGTAGGCTAGTTAATAGGCCAACATCCAGGCCGTACTCCTGGATAGTGCGAAACAGTGGATGATCCTGCTCGAATACAACAGCTTGGAGCCCTGCAGTACCCGTTGATCGTCAAACCATGCCGCAGTTTATCGTCTCCCGCTACAATCACGCTCCCACAACAAATCCTTCCACATCAAGGATATTGGCAGACTGCCTTCACGGCGCATAAGTCAGGTACGCATGCGTAATATGTCGCAACCATGATGAAAGAGGAGGTAAAGTTTATAGTTGGTGATAATGTAGATAATCGAGAAAGAGTTGCAACGACAAGTCGACGAAAGCGGGAATAAGTCAGTAGATACTGGAAAACATCGTCGCACGATAGGTCTAGTATGCGAGATAGTTCCTTGGTTTCAAAGATCTACACGTGAAATTATTTCGCTACCCTTTGTCTCTAGTAGGCGCCTGGCAACTTCCCGTGCTCGAAGTGCTCAGGCATCATGGTTATTAGCCACTACTGCTACAGGGTGCTACTCCTCCACCAGCAATGTTGTCACGGCCATGTCTCCTGCTAACATTATACAGTCTACTAGTGGCCACAATGTTTTCTCCATGGCTAGAAATAGGATCCTGATCCCACGTCGTATAACTGATTTCAGATGCAAACCTTAACTGGATGATACTACTATATTTGCCGGCACTTGGAATCTGCCTTACAATCTTCCTTCTCATTAGCTGCCCATGCTCTTCAGGAGTTCAGCAAACCCGACTCTAACGGCAGATGAGGTTAGGATGTAGGATCCTAGATTTGGTAACGCGACTGGAGCCGTGATTTCAGTTTCAAGCCTCTCGTATTATGACTCATATGTCGCAACACCTAATCTTGTTCTTTGCTGACGAGCATTCGGAAGGCTTTAATTCTCCTCTGAAATACTAGTATGCCTGAATATTGCGTCTGGAAGGCCAGATCGAGCTGAGGAATCGTGGGCGCCGCGGATTAAACCTGGGTGGGATGAATGCTATGATCCGCCTCCTAGGATCTCACGACATTCCTGTGGCCTTGACTCTGACCCTGAGCTTCTAGGCTCCTATTAGCCTTTGGAGGACCACGGAGATTCAGCACAACCACTACGGTAGAAACCCATTTCCAAGAAGGTTATAGTTGAGCCTTTCCTATTGGTGCTGTTAAGCGTACCCTTCAGGGTGAGCGGCTATGGTCCGTGTTAAATGGAATGAGACCCGTATTTTACAATTTCTATACGGAATTTGACCGTTTCCTCCCGTTTTGGCGCTACACCAAAAGCAAGAAGGGGTGAACAGCTACGTTATAATTGACTTTGAGGAGGCGTTCTCAGCTACCCGCTCGAGAGTCTCATTACCATAGACTTAGAAGAGGCAGGGGATGAAACTCGATACAACGCAGATCGTTGCAAACTCGAGAATACGCTGGACGAAGGATCTGCTGAAAAGCAGAGGAACTAAGGCTACATGCGTCGTTCAGTACCAGAGGATCGAAATCAGTAGCCGCCTCCCTCGATCACCCCACGTCTACTACAAGATGTTGTTCATCAGGAAAATAGCCTTGCAGAGGAAGATCCAGTACCTTTGTCCTACCGTGTGTTTGGATTCACCTTGCGCAACAGGAAATGGAGTGAGTGATATTCTAGTCACTTTACCGGGGTATCTATATCTGGAATCTAGACTAACATTTCCTGTTCATCAACAGAAATATTTAATCTTAACTGTCTCCGGTATTCTTACTCCACTTTTGAGAAAGGACGTCAAAATAGATTCACGTATCATGGAAATAAAAGAGTTGCTAGAGATCTCTCAGGGGTCGGAGTCGCGACCAGAAGCGAGAGTGCTTCTCGCGTTTAGTTAGCTCGTCATCCCCGAGGGACATAGAAACATGGTGGTGTCCTTGGTTACGCAGCATTTCCGAGACAGGAAGGCAGGGAATAGCCAACAAATTGACTTCGTTCCGTGGCAAATGTAAGGACCTCAATCCGGAAGCGTAGGATTCACTAAATTACCTTAGGGAAAGGTTTGATAATTCTGCTTCACGGTGCCCTTGGTGTTGGCAAGACTACAACAGCAGGCTAGTCTCGGCTTACTAGCTTCTTAATACGTGCTTGACTGATCTTAAATCAATACAGAGCGTTGTTGAACTGGCTGAGTTGTCTAGACGGCTTCTATATCAAAGCACCTGTGGTAAGGTAACATAGTATTGGTTATATAGTCACACGTGCATGGAATTGGCTTGCGATGAACTTGACAGAAGATCTAAAGTCGACAGTGTCCAATGTAGAAGATTCTTTGAAAACACCTCTTGCTGTCGCTAATAGATGGAGCCGCAGTCTACTTCTTGATGAGGTCGACGCTTTCCTAGCTACTCGGTCCAAAGAGGATTTCAAGCGTAACGGGCTAGTCTTCGGTATGCCCCAGTGCCCTTATACTCACAAGGCTCGTCAATCTAACTACCTAAGTGTTTCGCCGCGTGCTCGAGTATTACGATGGGGTACTATTCCTAACGGTAAATCGGCTAAGTGATTTCGATGAAGCCTTTATATCACAGGCTCACCTAAGTCTCTATTACCCATATTGGACTCTAAAATCCACGAGGCTATCTTTCAGCTCCATATGGATATGATCGAGAAGCGATTCAAGTTGGAGCAAGCAAACGCCAATATATGAATCGCGAGGGATGAGATCTATGAGTTAACAAAGAAATACTTCAAGGAGAAACCTAAAGCCCAGTGGAACGGCCGACAGATTAAAAACTCGTTTCAGACTGCATTAACACTTGATGAGTTCTGAGCGCAGGGTGGGAGCCACGAACGGGTTGAGCGCGCCAATGCCACAGTGTAAATGACAGTTGAGGATTTCAAAAAGGTATCCAAAGCTTACCTATAATTCATGAATTACCTCAGCGAAGCACACGAAGGCAAGGATTTGGAGAGATACGCCAAGGCCCTGGGATTAGGAGATGGAGATGGATATAGCGACCGGATTCGCAAACTAGAAAGGCAAGGAGGGAATCCCACGGCTCGCAATCACAACTCCGCCTTTATTCTAAATTTTGCTGCTTTATTAAGTATTAACAAGCACTCCACTTGCATGGATCATGGCGTCAGCTTGTTTCTGGCTAATTATAGACTAAGCTTTGACAAGAATCTTCCTGTTCAGCGGGCTTGAAGTTGCGATCACCTAGATAACTAGGTAGGCAGCAAAAAGCCGCTTTCTAGCATTATAGCGAATTGCAAGAATGCTACGGTACCTACCGCTGCGCCGCAAAGCAACATAAGCTCTATGCATCGAGGTTCGGCTGCTTACTTAACCTCTAAAGCGGTGTCCAGAATTTCGAAAATGCAAGCCACTAGTCCAAGACGGCAGGTCCGTCGCTTTGTCAATGAGAATAGCTAGATCTGCAGTACCCATCTGTTTTCAATTGTAGCTAGCTGCGCCACTGTGTGAGCTACTCTGCACTTAAATTTGTATGGCAAGCTATTTTCCTAGTAGCATATACCGCTTTTTAGGTTAGGGGAGTAGATTTAACTTCATAACACAGTTTTATTATTGCTTATATTTTAAAAATAAGTGGTGCATACATTAAAAATTAATAACTATATTGTAATAAATTTAAGTTATATTTTCTTTATTATAATATTAAAGGTTATAAAGTTTAAAATTTCTTTACGTTTAAAAAGTTTTATAAATAATATATTTATATTTAAATTATATATAAAACATGTTTATTATAAAAGATTAATTAATTAATTAATTTAATAATATATTCACTTAAAAATAGTGAATATTAAAGTAGTAAAAGTGTATAATATTAGATTTAAAAGGTTTAAAATAAAGTTAAAGCTTAAAATTTAGTTATAAACTAATTTTATAGTTTTTATTTAATTTAATTTATTTATTTAAGCTAGTTTTAATAAGTTTTTTTTTAATATTATTATATTAAAAAGTTTAAAAAACGATTTTAAATATTAAACATATATTTTTAAACAGTATAATTATTAATAAACTTATAAAAACATTGCTTAAAAATAAATAAGTTATTTTAACTAAAATAATTAAATTTTATAAACGTAAAAATATAATTATAATAATAAAACTTAAAATAAAAATAAAAATAAAAATTAACAATTTAATTATTATAAAAATACTTAATTTAAAAAAAAGTTAATTAATAATTTTTTTATAAATAATTTTAAAAACTAGTTTTTAAAACAAACTATTAATAATTAATTTAAAAAAAATATTAAACTAAAAAAGTTATATAAAATTAAACATTAAAAATATATACAATAATAATAATAGCTTTATATTTAAAAGCTTATTATATAAAACTTGCAATAAATATTTTAAAGATAGAGACATATTTATATAATACAATAATAACACACACTTAAATATACGTTTAATACTGGCTCGCTTAATTCTAACAGGTTGTGCGCTGCTAAGCAAGGACGTTGCTGTATAATTTAAGTGCGGAGTAACTTGCACGGTAGCGTAGCTGTCTCCAATTAGAAACAGGTGTAGTACTGCAGATCTAGCCCACAGCCTACTGCAGATCTAGCAATTCTCTTGTCAATAGTCGCTTTCTTCAACCACATGCGAAGTACGACTGGAAAACCCAGAGCTTATTCGACCCTCTTTTCCCACCTGGATCTACTAGTAGGCTTTAATGTGACATAAGAAAATAACTCTATATAATTCTGATTCGGAACGAATATCCTGCTTTCCTGGTTCCCTGTCACCGGTCGTATTCAGTTATGATGGTCGAGGATGAGATCACGTCAGCTTAGTGTATATATACTTTAAATGCCTACTTCAAATGCCTCAGAAGCGTCACTCCGATGTAGGATACAGGAGAGGTAGGCAGGACAAGCATGTACGGTTACAGGATCCGGACGATTAGTAGCCGCACCACCCACCGCAATCTTCCATTCCACTGCAGTGGGTATAAGTCAACAACATGGCAACAGACAAGCGAAAGCACGCCAGCACCATTACAGCAAAGACCATGATCCCAACTTTGATACTATCACCGGAACCGATAATGAGCCAACCATTGCCACCATTCTGTGACTCCAATGGCAGAAAGAATGTCAACATCGAGATCCCGCCGGCCTCCATTGCTGATGATGAGGCCTTTGTGCGTGAGCTCGCCAGCGTAATAAACGTCGAGTACAGTTGGGGCGAAGCCGGTGTTGTTCGGGACGGTACCCAGCGCACGACGCTCTTAGAGCTCTCACAGCAGCTGCGTGCGCGCCAGCTCTCCGTCGCGTTCCTCACCTCGCCCGGCCGTCACCGTGTGCCAGTCGGCTGTATCTACGCCAAGCAGCTGAGCAATACTCACGGCACGCTAGGGTTGTTAGCGGTGAACTCGGAGCACCGCGGCACTGGTCTCGCCCGCGACCTAGTCCGGTTCGGCGAGGAGCACTGTCGCCGGACGCTTGGTCTCAAGTTCATGCAGATCGAGTTGCTAGTGCCAACCTCGTTCGACCATCCGCACAAGGTCCGCCTACAGGCCTGGTACGAGAAGATGGGGTACAGAGTAGTGGCAATGGGCGATTTTGGCGCGGATTACCCGCACATGTTACCGTTGCTTGTTGGACCAACCGACTATCGTGTTTTTGAGAAGAGCCTCATCAACCAAGCTCAAACACCCGGGAACGAAGATAAACTAGGGGCTAAACTTTGAACACTAGATAAAAAGAGTATAAAACTAATTCGGCCTCAGTTGATTAGACTCATGAAATCTGCCATTTGAGGCTCACTAAGACATGCGGAGAAAGCAGCTAAATGAATGATAAAACATAACTGCATGAAAGCTAAAACATAAAATAAAATAAAAATTCTACCACTGTAAGATATGAGGCTTGAACTCGTGAATTTTGCATCTAGTTGATATATTGCCAGGAGAAGTACTTTGTGCAAGGAGTCAGTATCGATTCACTACAACTATTACATATTAATCCTGGATGCCTGCTCATGAACGTCTTAGATATGAGAGAATTTCACGTATCGCAGATGCTTGGGTTCTAACAAGAAAAATATCCTTGGGGATTGACGGATCTACTCGCTGCTAACTTGCGACAACTTCACCGTTCTTTGATCAGGCAAGATCAACAAGACCTTGGTTACTACGCTACTTTAATATTAAAAGCTGTAACCCGCGCACTGAAAGCCAGCTCCGAACCTGCTTAATATTCGAAACGACCGATTTTGGCTTACTTTCTGAAATTGTTAAACAACACATAATAAGGTTTTATATAGTTAAAAATACTAAATATGTCATCGCTCTGGCCTTACATGATTATCGCATAAGCAATTAAAAACAATATAAGAATAGAGGCTGCATAATAGGTGAATTCTAGGGACGAGTGATGTAGAGCAAGACCACAAGGGCCTAGATGTATAAAGCTGGAGCTTGGATAGGTGGGGCCCGAGTCATTTCCTTTTATTTCATTCGCTAACAGATCTTCGTGCAGTACAGGAGGGAATTGGGTACTGATTCGGACTTCAGGGGTCCCTGGCAGTGAAATCCTGAAGGATCTCCAGTTCGCACTCGTCCCTCAATCTGATCTTGAAGCTAACAATGGCTACACATGCCCAGGGAGACTCAACTAGGTTCATGGCTGGTTTATCCTAGCTCTTTACTAAGAGCTACAGATCGGCAGGATGGTAAAAGCTAGCGTGATTCTAGGACTTGTACTTCAAGGGTCCATGTATTGGAGAACTACTCGAGATTTTGCTTTCTACACACCGATCAACAGTTAACTTGCCATACAAATTGTATGGCCGCTTAACAGATCTGCTGTACTGTTGTTATACCAGAATACAGCGCCAAGCTAGCTTTCACCATCGTGCCGACCTGTACAGTTACGGTTCCACGAATGTGCCCCCATAGTATCTAGTTTGGTGTGAAGAGTGTATACGAGGACAGGGCATAGCATAGTAACATCTTAGAAAGCGCCGAACACGCGATTGCATAAAGTTAGATGCTATTATCTAATCTGTCAAGCCTGCACTGAGAGGCGACGGATGGAAGCCTTGTTGCAGAAACACGCCACAAGTGTACACTCCAGTAATACGACGGCGTAGCGGTAAGATCCTGGAACAGCGGCTAAGGCTTGGCCAAATAATCTCCGACCATCTAGCGGAGCACCCTTTATCGTGTTCTGTACGGTAGCTTATTAGGGCCGAATCCAACGACTACGATGCCCTAGTCCGAGGGCGAGAGGAGCCGCCTACGGACTAAGACATTATTATTCCCTTAATAGTCCTATCGGGATTCGTTGTCGACTTGCATGATATGCATGATATCCCATACTGCAATGTCAGCTGCAAGGATAGGCTCGGTAAGCCCCCACAATCTACCTATGCCCCTGAACATGAGCTCCTCATCCCCGCGCTCCTCCTAAACACGTCATTTTGTGAGTTTGGAGTTCCGCTCTGTCGCACTTGTCGAAGGAATCTTCCTAGAACCGCGATGGATTCCTACAGCTGGGCTCAGAATATCTTCATTTCTATTTCAAATTAACCCTTGAATTTTTTTTGTACAGCGTAACCATTGTTACTGCGCCGCATAGTCACATGAGATGACCACGATACCGCCTTAAACCATCGACGTAGTAACTGCTTCAACCTCTGGCGTTGTGACTCAACTAACCTATTCTAGTGTCACTTCGAGAGGGTAGTTAATCAATCACATGTTTATAAGTAGTAAATGAATTGTGCTGTGACTAACTTATAGCTGGTAGGGAATTTGCCAAGATGGCATTACTTGAGACAAGGGTGTAATACTGTATGGGAAACTCAGGTCCTGGATTCACTCCTTCAAATTTATGCCTAACCTCTATCTGCCCGTGAAACTTGAGATGGCTCGTCATTGGGCCCGCAGGGTCGTCGCCATTGATAAACTGGCCCTTCCAACACGCCGCTCGGCTGAGACACTACCACGTAAAATCAAGCCCCGAGCAAGTCTCCCTTCTTAGCAATAATCATGTCCATATTAGTCTGTCTAGTAAGCCAGCCACCTGAGACTTTCCACTCCTTCTCCGGATTAGCCAGGGCGATATCAAAGTTCCGGTACAGCTCAACGATTATTTTCGTAAGCTGCATCATGGCGAGGTTTCTCCCAATGCAGTGTCTTTGCCCCGCTCCGAACTATCATCATGTAAGTATATTATGGTCGGGGGAAGCTGTATCTGGAAGTCCGCTCACTGTGAATAAGTTCATCTTCATCTTTGTCACAGCCTTCGGATCACTCTCGATCCATCGCTCCGGCCGGAAAGTGTCCGCGTCCTCTCCGAATATGCTCTTGTCCCTGTTGATAACCCAGGCGTTCACGCCGATATGGGTGTTCTCCGGTATGTACTGGCCATGCAAAGTGACGCCACCCTTGGGACACACGCGCTCGAAGATGATTCCGGTGCTGGGGTGGTATCGAAGGGTCTCGTTCGTGACAGCTAGCCTGGGGTTTCGCACACCTGTCAGCTTCTAATCCCCGGTAGCAAAAGCCCGATGTATTATCCTTACACGTAGCTCATCGTGGTAATCTCCGAGTATTGAGATGGGTTGGACAGTTTACCCGCCTCAGACATGTCGGTTATTTCTTTTTGTAACTTCTTCTGGACCTCGGGGTGTTTGGCAAGATAGTAAACCACACCTCGCAGCGTAATAGCGACGACATCGTGGGCAGTGACCCTATCAAAGAAGTAAGTCCGAGAGCATGAGATAGCCGCGCTGCCTGCTACCGCACTTACACATTGATGTATGCCGCTGCTAACAGGTCTCTAGCAGTGAACTTCTCCGGCGCAGCGTTGTGAAGAGCGAGAAATGAGTTCAACATATCCGTCGAATCGGTAGGATTTTCCTGGCGCTCTTTAATGATTTTGACGACAAACTGTCATCGTTAATATTGAATTTACACCATGAGACCTTGCATAGCTTACGTGGAAAAGTGGGTTCTCTTTCTTGGTAGCGAAGTAGTTCTTCATAAATGACCACATCCGCTCGGCTGTAGCAATCTGACCCCACTAGTTAGGCGTAAGTTGACGTCAGCATGGACACGTATACGGGGTTTTCATGAGCTGAGATATTCGTACTATGGCAAAATATAACATCTGATCATGGTCATAGTGGCAGATCCCCTCAAGGTCTACACCAGCCTCAAGAAATCCCATCTTCTGGGAAAAGTTGACCATTCCGAGCGAGTCAAAAGTGTAGTACTGGAGCCAGCCCGCGAGGTCAACAGGCGCTGATTTCCTTGAGCCGATGAGCTCGTTCATTTTGGATAGAAACAGCTTCGTGCAGTCGTCGAGGTGGAACTCGAGAGGCATCACAGCTGTAGTTGTGTACAAGTTACCCATGGTGCGCTTGAGTGCTGCGTGGTATTCTGGGTCCTGGGTTGAGAAGATGTTATGCAGGTCTGCACCCTGGAATTTCGGTTGCAGAATTCCATACATAGGAGCCTATTTGTTTTCAGCATCGCGAAAGAAGAAAACTCGAAACATTAGAAGATACCTTCGTAAACCCAGTTCTGGCCCTGTGAACGACCTGAATTGCCTCTGCGCTTGAAGCAGAAACGTGGTTGGGACCGATCCTAACTAGCGGGCCGAATTTGTCGTGCAACTCGGCACTTATAGTATGCATCTCTTCTCGACGAACTGCGTTCCACTTCCAGAGGCTGGTGAGGCCGGCAACGAAGGGACCGGGAATCTTGTTGAGCCCATTATAGTAATGGGATCGCACAAGGTAGACGGCAACACAAAGCAATACCACCACAAGGGGATCTGCTCTTGCTGATGATATGAGAGAGGTGACAATGTGCTGCGTGGACTCCATCGTTTCGGTTTGAGATAGTCGACCAGAATGTCCCAAGTGATGCTTGGGAGGTCTAAAGAATTTAGTCGACTTTGAAGAGGAGAAAAACTTGAGAAGCACAATATGGTAGGTGGTAGAACTCCTAGAGGATTCTCTCGTCGTCGTTTCAATATCGGTAGTCTCCTTTGTGCCCTTCGCAGGCTCTTGCCTGTTATATCCCTGTATGGTAAGCAGCGGTGTGGTTTCTGGGTCATCGCTCACTTAAGAGACCTAGAAAGTGAATGCAACCGTCGTTTAGCTAGGTCAGGAATATTGAGATATATTGTGCCATGGAATTGGACAAGCTAAGAGGAGATACTGCAGCGTCATCAAAGCTTACTCTCGTCAGTCGTCTTACCTGCATTGCAGGAAAGACCAGACAGGGGGGGTGATGACAAAGCCTTGCCTTCCCGTGCCGCAATGATGCCTTTGGAGTGTGACCCAATGTAAGTGAGCTATTCAAGTGTGTGCTTAAGGCCTTACTTTGCCAATAAGCTTACCGTGATCGATCTTAACGTTATTCGGCACTCGGAAAATTGGCCCGTAAGGACGAGACAGTAAGATACATAGCACATATACTGTAACGATCCATGCTCTCCATATCCACATACCGAAACCAAAGAGTGTAGCTATGCAGCGAAGGAGCTTCGTGTGACCCTGTCAAGCCAAAGCCTATGTATTCTAGGGATCATTGGGTATTATCCCGTAAGCGAGGGCTAGTGATTATGGCCGCCGTGATGTTCATAGACTTCCCTCATCAAAGTCCGAAGGAACGACCTTGTATTCATTTGAAAGCACTAATAACTGTAGTGCAATAGGAGGTTAAGTGAAAAATCATTTTTGTAGACCCTTTTCTACCATCACCGCCAGCTCGAGAGCATAATGTTTTCTTTGCTCGGTGGCTTGGACTCCGGTCAATCGCTTGTTACTTCATATTTTTCAACTCTACCAGCCTACTTCGCTCCGTTTGTATTTTCTGTCTTGATCTTGACAATTCTGAACGCTACTCAGGGAATTTTGTTATCTGGCGCGGTGAAGATGGTTCAGACACTGCGCAGAGGCACGTCAGAACTACAACCCCATCGTCTCCAGTTAGTCCCAAGATCACTGGCGGTAAAGGAATCACAGACGCAGGATGGATGGATTCCTCACGATTCTTACTATCCCGTTGACCTTTCGATCTGGCAACGAGTTAACTCAGAGCTCAAAACCTTCGAAAGTGTACACCACCGCTTTTGGTGGAGCCAACATTCTGGAAAAGTCCTTGCCGTCCTCCTAAATGCTGCTGGATATCCTGAACATCTACAGTATCGAGACTTGAAGTTCTTCGCAAATGTAATAGCACCTTACCTCGGTGTCTCTCGTGAGACTATCAAAGGGGACGCGCTACAATGGCCAAGCTTTATGACGGATGATGGTACCCCTCTCGAGATCAGCTGGGACTGGGGCACCAAGCATGACCCGCCGACAATACGATACTCTATAGAGCCCATCGGGCTCTACGCTGGTACTTCGCTCGATCCTGGAAACTTGATAGCCGGGCCAGCTTTCCAGGATCGGCTACTCCGCTCTTTAGAAAATATCAGACTGGAATGGTTTCAACACTTCAAAGAAATTTTCGATATACACAGCGGCGAAGAAGCTAGCTTTGTGCAAGACGTGGAAGACCACAACTCCTCTATATTCTACGCGTTCGACTTATCATCAACTGAAGTTACAGCTAAAGTGTACTTCTTTCTAAAGATGAGGGCACGAGCCAATGGCCAATCGAACCTGGAGGTCCTTTCACAGGCAATCCAGGCGGCACCATATAGCACGAAAGACAACCTAAAGGCCTGGGACATGTTTTGCGACTTCTCGTCCAGCCTAGACAGCAAGGCACTAGAGTACGAGATGTTGGCTATTGATCTCATTGACCCATTGGAATCACGCCTCAAGATATACTTCCGCTGCCGGGAGACTACTTTCAACTCTGTCATCAACATAATGACCGTTGGAGGCCGTATCAAGAACCATAAGTTATATAAAGGACTCGAAGACCTCAGGCGCCTCTGGAACGCCCTCTTTGACATCGATATTCCTCCAGAACAGTCTCTACGTAAGGTGGGCCACCGCACTGCCGGCATACTTTACAACATTGAGTTCAGGCTGGGAGAGACATATCCCATCGCCAAGGTCTATCTACCAGTTCGGCACTATTCGCATAGTGACGAGGCCATTATTCGAGGTTTGAATCTTTATTTCCAGTATCATCAGAGGGGGAGGTACATGCCTGAATATGTCAAGGCTATGCGAGCACTCTTGTAGGTTTCTTCCCGAGATAAATAATGGACCTGAAAATATCTAATTTTACATTTGTAGTTCTCCGAAATCCATGGAGGCAACTTCAGGCGTGCATACCTACATTGGCTGTACAATCCGGCCAAATGGAACACTCAGGGTAGTATCTTACTTTAAGCCAGGGAGGCCAGAATTCATGGTCAGATCTGAGAGAGAAGACTGTCGGCATGTGGAATAGAACTTCTGGCATAAGATGTCTTGTTTACCAGTCGCCCAAGTACTTTGAATCAAAGCAGCTCTATAGTTGGATGAGCCATGCAGCTACCTATACAACGTTGCTTACCTCGTGTGGGTACACCTGATCAATGCCAAAGCCTTCATAGTGACTGCATGTAAATGGCCGGGTTAGTTCGGCTCGCTGCTAATAGTGTTGGTACTGCCGTTTCGTTCCAAGTTTCTATGATTCATAGGCAAGTTCAAGGACTCTGAACATTTGCTCTTTGTCTGGCCGCCGATCTCGCCACGCAGGAATGGCGTCAGCAGCTTATTTACATCTACTAGCTTTGACCTGACCGCCTATGTGGCCTGTTTCTCCTCTTCTGGCTCACTGTCGGCATTCCATATCTTACATAGTGCTCACAGACCATGCGGGCTTCAAGCACAATCCTCGATATCGTTAATACCTTATTGAGGCATTTGCTCTCTTAGGAAATGTCGTGCGATCCCCGCATGGTGCCGTGATGGGCAGCTGCTAAATCGAGGCGTGACTCAGTACTTGATAGGTAGGGATCTCCAAAGACTAAAGGAACAGATAGTGAATCACGAAGTAACGAATAGTGGTGGCGGCTATACCATGATGAAAATACACCCTTCGTTCTTTGAGACAGCACACTTAGCTCAGTCGTTTAAACACAGACCAATATGCAATCTACCACTGGCCAGGGGATCTAGTGTGTTATGTATAGTTCTTGGCACGGACTATAGACCACTATGAAACGCTATAGGCATGTAAGGAAGCTCTAATCCTTACGCAAATTGAGTAGACAAATAAAATTGGACATTAGATAAAGACTGAAACCTGCAGGTTCACCTGACAAGTCTAAAGCAACCGGACCTCCATCACACTCTCGTGAATGATTGGATTATATGTGTATGTCTTGACGATCTTCAGGCTAACCTCGTTTAGCAAAGTGTGCCACTGCTCTTCAGAACGCTACATGCCGGCAAATGCTGCAAGCATCGTGATATCCATAGATACAGCATTGATATGTGCACCTGTCTCCGGAATGATAATTTCATCGATCAAGAGTAGTGAGTCTGATACCATAGCTGCCTTCGTGTTTTAAAGCAGCTGTCGGGCCTTATGAGGCGGATGGTTATGGAACACACCCCGCATGTAGTAGAATCTTGCGCCTGAATCTCAGTAGCGCGTCAGTCAAGCAACTCGCCTTTGGGACTGTGTAATAACTGATTACTCACCTATCACCGGCTGTGGCTGGAAGAAGTTATATGACATGTTTTCAACCCTCGGCGTTGGAAGAGCGTTCGCGATCGAGTGTGGCAGGTCTTGCAGAATGACACGGCCTGGGATATCCGGACGTTTCTCAAGTAGCTGAGCACATTGATGCCCTATGCCGCCGCCGACATTAACATAAACGGGTCGATCGGGGCTCCAGTTCATCGTTTTCTCGCGCACAGGATATACTGTAAGCCAGGAGAGTTGAGGCTCGCGCCGTAAGGCCATGAAATCGTTGAAGTAAGTGAGATTCACTTGGTGTTCTGAGAACCAAGAGAATCCGTCGAGTGTTGTATCCCAAGCGTCTTGGAAAGCCGTATGCAGCTCATCAGTCGGGTTCTTATATCCCCCTTTTTAAAGAAACTCTGGGAGGGCTTGGTACTGCGGCGAGACGGTGGAGAAACTAATGAATGTCATCAGCGAGACAAATAGTAAAACAGCAAGCGAGTACGTGCATAATTCAACATACTAATGGTTTACGCCTGCCCCAGTGAGCTTCTCCGCGAGGTTTTTTGTGACATGATTCGCGAGGTATACTCCATTAGACAATTTATCAATGGCACCGATGGCAGCGAGATACCTCGTGATTCGGCCTACACTACGCCGAGGAATTTCAATTACCGCTGGAGACTTGATCGGTTGGCCTACCTAACAATTGACCGTCTGCACCAGTGTTCTTTGATGAAGCCGTTAAAGTAGTAGGACTTCCTGCGTTGG
Organism: Xylariaceae sp. AK1471; assembly: GCA_023159215.1. Lineage (NCBI taxonomy): Eukaryota > Fungi > Ascomycota > Sordariomycetes > Xylariales > Xylariaceae > Xylariaceae sp. AK1471. Next base: position 3,521,023 of record JAJKLI010000001.1, on the reverse strand, counting down.
TCATGTGTTTGAAAAGAATTAAGTCCAAGCTGGTCTTCACAGCAGCCGCTTAGAGATTCTTGCTACTAGGTGTTAGTGAATACGAATATAAACAGAAGTCAGAATACGTTACCATCGCACCCTACCTGTAGAGAATATCGTCAAGAGTCTCCATAGAGTATGCTATGAGCCGCGGCCGCGTCTCTTCATCCGTTGTCGCAGTAGGTACCTCTACTTGAACTATGCCCATTCCACCGTCGGCTTAGACTCAAGGCTTTATTTCTATCGCGACAAATATGTCATCAGAAACTTAAGAGACGTTTTAGCGAATCAGTTTCCAGGCGTGGCCGGCACGGCCTGTTTTCGACCATGATAGCCCATAATTGAAGAAGCAATGCATTTTGACCCAGTACACACACGTCATTAATATTGCACCCACAAGACAAAGATGCCACATCAGGCATGATGGTTGCCACATTAAAAGACGGGATAGATCCATAAACATCATAAAATCAACAGGGCGTCTAATATATCTAAAGATTTCGCCATCTGATCTTTCTTACAAGCCACTTGTTACGTCCCCCAAAAACTTGGATCCCCCGAAGCGCACGGCGGTGCTGACCTACTATAACATTTCAAATTTGTAGCTCCTTACGCCACAAAGTGATAGCTGTGGCTCCGACCATGTCTCCCTCACGGATCATAGAGCTTGTGGCCATCATCAACACTTCTGTAACGAATTTACAGGACATCCTGGACGCCAAAGAGTGTCCGCCACTGTCTTTCGATGACGATGGGGCCAATTTCACTACCGGAAGAGGCTGCTGATATCCAAGATGTTGTTCTTGATGCGGCAGCCGAGCTGTTTGATTTGCTATTGAATCCTCTAACCTTGATTAAAAGGCACGGAGCAGTAGGTAGTTTCTCTCTTCATATGCGTTTTATATAACTGAAGGCTATATTAGCACAATAACTCTGTTTGCTTACAAGCTATATCGCGTTACGCTATCTCAACGATGGTTCCTCTCGGATCCCAAGTCTCGTTCAGAGAAATTGCTTCAAAAACTGGCTTGAGCGAACAGATGGTCTCCCGACTCATTCGACATGCTATTACCATGCGCATATTCTGTGAACCTAAGCCCGGCCTAGTAGCCCATACGAAAGCTTCTAAGATGCTTGTTAACCCTGTTACGAGGGATTGGCTCAGCGTAGGAACAGAAGAGATATGGCCAGCTGCGTTAAAAGTAAAGAATTATCTCTTGATTACCTTTTGGGGAAATTCTAACTATTTGCTTAATTAGTTGATAGACACTCTGCGAAAATGGCCAGAGGGGTCTGAGCCAAATGAGACGGTAACAACACTTATCTTCCCGACCTGAATTCCGAATTTTCCTTTCGTCAGAGGGGCTTGTGGGACCATTCTGACATAGTTATACAGGGGTTTGCTCTCGCAAACCATTGCTCAGAGTCTATTTATGACATCCTGGGGAAAAGTCCGGAGAGAGCTGCCCGCTTTGCCAATGCCATGAGTGTTTACGCCACGGGCCCGGGCTATCACCCAAGGCATACTGTGGATCATTTCGATTGGACTTCTCTTGGGCAGGTACAAGTTGTCGATATAGGTGGAGCTCGAGGACACATTGCAGTACATCCAGCCAGGCGTTACAGTAGCCTCAACCTCGTTATCCAGGATATAGAGCAAGTCGTCCAAGGCGCCGAGTCTGGGATCCCAGACGAGCTCAGAGACAGAGTCACATTCTCGGCTCACGACATGTTTGCACCTCAACTCATTCAAGCCGATGTTTACTACTTCCGCTGGACTTTGCATAATTGGTCTGATAAGAACTGCATCCGCATTCTCAGGGCACAATTACCGGCCTTGAAGCCCGGGGTGAGGATTATCATCCAAGACACTTGCATGCCTGAGCTAGGAACCATGGCACTGTGGAGAGAGAGAGAGAATTGAGGCATTTATCATTAAACAACATCATTACCTATCAGACTAGCATACTAACACTTCTCATAGGTCTAACGACTTGGATATGGCTGCTACATTTAATGCACGAGAGAGAACTCCAAGTGAGTGGAAAGATTTACTGGAAGAGGCCGACCCTAGGTTCATAGTAAAGGGTATCAAAACCCCCAAAGGCTCATTGTTGAGCATAATTGAAGTCGTCTGGGACGGCAAGCTGTAGATACTGGCCATCGATATGTTACCTTAGCAATTCAACAGGACGAAAATCACATAGTGTTTACTTTACAAATAAAACAAGCGTCCTCTGCCCGGCCACGATCTATGGACCCCGCTACTCTTTGCTTCCCAGTTGGGACAACACAATATTAAGTAGACAGACTAACTGTCTAGCTAAGTATGTACTTGGCTGCCTTGTTGGCATCGTAAAGATGTCTTGCATATGTGCATCCAACAGTAAATAGCATTACTACCGTAAAATAACTTGGTACACCATGGCTGTGTCTTGAGCTCTTAGAACTATATGCCTGAGAGGATCGGATATAGTTTGTAAATGGAGTCAAAGAATATATATTGCTAACTAGAATACTACTGTAAAAAGTAGAAAATTAACCTTATATATATATATACTTTAAAAATCTACTTAAATAGGTTTTTTATACTAATTAAGTGTAGTGTATAATAACGTAGTTTACATAAAAACATTAGCTGTAACGATCTATTATACTGTTAGGGTAAAAGAGTTGGTTGCTGCTAAGTGTGGTACTAGTACTGGAACAACAGTACTATATATACCAGAAATTATAACAAGTGCTCCTTATAAAGCACGATATTAGCAGTCCCTGCTAATACAGTATATTAAATTGCTAGCTATTGCTAGCTTTAGCAGTATTAGGGTACACTTTGCGGCTAACCCTTTCAAGCCCGCTATGCAGCTATTTTAGCGGCAAGCTTGTATATACTTAAACTGTATTTGGCTATACAGTGCGGCTGTTTAAATATCTGTTTCCGGAGTAGTAGCTAATTATAACAGTACTTTAAATATTTAGTTAGCTCTAGCTGCAACTAAGGGATAAATTATGTAAAGGATAGCGGAGCTACCGCTAGGGCAAACAGGGCATGATTAATAGCTTTAGCTAAATAAAAGGGTTGCTCTCTGCACTGAAAGGTTACCTCCCCAGTACTAAAATTTTTGCTAGCTAGCCGATTCGAACTCGTAGGCTTCAAATAGCAAGATTAGCGATTGCGATTCTTAGCTAAGTGGGCACCACTTGTAACGATCTATTATACCGTTAGGGTAAAAGAGTTGGTTACTGCTAAGTGTAGTACTAGTACTGGAATAACAGTACTATATATACTAGGAATTATAACATTAGCATTATAAGTTTTATCCTAATTAATCCTAACTAGCGCTAACACACTTTTTTAAGTTCAACCTTTTTAAAACTAGTTTTTAAAGCGCTTGTTTACTTTTATAATAGTTTATAGTGTTTTTAACACTTTTTATATTTAAATTAACTAAACAAGTAATTTAAAGCATTGTTTTATACAGTAAAAATCGCGAGTTATTAAAAAAGCTTTTAAGCTTTTTTAATAGCTCGTAATACTTTAACTAGAATTTAAACTTAACTTTTTTGTTGTACTTTAAAAAAGTGCTATTTTTACACTATAAAAGCTTTTTATTACAAATAAAAGCTTTTATTACAGTTAATAAAGCTTAGTATATTATAAAAAAGTAGTATTTTAATTGTTTAAACTTGTAAAAAGTATAGTTTATTTAAAGTAAAGCGTAATTATAGTTTTAAATTACTTAAAAAATATAATTATAAGCTAATTATAATTATAATTACAATTATACGTAAAATTAAGCTTTAAAAAATAAACTAAAATTAGAAATAAATATTTTAATATAGATTTAAACTATTAAATCTTATTTTTTAATAATTATTTTAATAATTACTTTTATAATATTTTTTAGCTTTAATAAATATACAAACTTAATAAATATTATAGTACTTAAAAGCTTTATAAAACTATTAGCAGCTATTTTTTTAATAAAAATATATACTATATTAATAATATTATTTTTAATTTTTTAACGTAACCAGTAGTTATAAATATTTACATGCTAAAAACTTATTTAAAGTTTAAAAGCTTTTTTTTTAACTAGCTTAATTGTTTATTTATTATTATATTTTATAACTAGCTATTAGTTTAAATTTAGCTATAGTGTTAAAAAAATCCTAGCTATTTAAAGTATTTTTTTATAAGCTTAACTAAGTGCTAAAAATTCTGCTTTAGTAATTAAAATAGTAATTATTATTTATTTTAATAACTTTTAAGCTATTAATTTTCTAAATAGTAATATTAAATATATGTATATACTTTTGTAATTATTAATATTATTAGCGAACAAAGTATTAAAATAAATTTTAAAAAAACTTTTATCCGATTTTTTAATTATAGCTTTAAATACTATATTTAAGTTTTTAGTTTTTAAAAAATAACTTAGCGATTATTATACTGTTTTTAAGTATTAAAATTTTAAGTTAATAAGAAATTATGCTAGTTTTTTATAAGTAAATATAATATTTACTTTAGTTATTATTAATATATATAATAAAAAGCTTACTATTTTTTAAAACAGCTTAATATCTGCTTTAAAAGCTTAGTTTTTATAGTATTTAAAGTTTTTAATTAATAAAAGTATTAAAACTATATTTAACTTATTAATACTGTATTTTTTTATAATATGTTTTATATAAGTTTGCTAGAATAACTATATATCGTTTATATTAAAGTTTTTAATAATTTTAACTTTTAAAAACTACTAGAGGTTTTTTTAATTATTTATTTTAAACTTAGCTAATAAAGCTTTAATAACTTTTTTAACGTAGTTTTTATAGTTTAAATAGTATTAAAAAACTATATTATTAACGTAATAATATATAAATATATATTTATTAACTAGTAAGTATTATTTTTATAGTATTAGTTAAAATTTAAAGTTTTTAAATACTTTATTTAAATCTTTTTACTATAACTATAAAAATATTTTTAAACTATATAGTGTTTATAGCAGCTTTAAGTAATAGCTTAATTATACGTACTTATTAAAAAACTATATATAGATTTTTTTATTTAGCTTATTATTTATAAATACGTTTATAGCATCCAGCTAGCGCTATATTAGCTTAAAATAAGCTATAGTTATATTTATTAATTTAAACATTTTTGTAATAAACGTGCTAGTATATATATTACAGCTTTAATTTTTCTAAAAATTACTTTTTACGTAAATTTTAGCTTTAAACTTAATAAAATAGCTATATCTATTTGTTTTATATTTATACACCTATTTAAAAAAAAGTATTTTTATATTTTTATTTAGTACTTTTTTATGTAAAACTTTTTTAAATATTCTTTACTTTTAAAAATTATTAAAAATAGCTTTTTTTATAGCTAACCACTCTACTAAAAATTAATAATTTTTAGTTTTTTTATAATATAAAAGTTCTAAAAGCAAGTTTTTTTAATATAAACGCTTTTATTTTAAAACTGTTATTATAAACACTATATATTATAATTTTTTACCTTACTATTTTTTTAATCGTAAACTATTTTTAAAAATATTAGTTTATTTAATCCTAGCGTTTTTTTTTGTTCTAATAATACTTTATATTTATAAAGGATTTTAAAAGTTGCTTAAAAGTACTACTATAATTAATTTATCGATTTTTTCGTTATTATTTAATATAAGTAAATTTAAAGCATGCAAGCTTTTTTTTTTATAATAAATATTTAGCTTATTAGATTATTCTAACCGCATATTTAAAGCTAATAATATATAAATTATATCTTAAAAATCGCTTTTTTTATATAATTCTTTACTTTTAATTTTTAATTAATTAAAAATTTATATGTTAATAAATAATAATATAAAAATTAGTTATTAATATTTTAAAAAAAAAAGGTTTGCTTATATTACACTTTTTATAAGTACGATTAATTAAACTTAAATTAAAGCTTTTTTTGCTAAACTTTAGTACTTTCTTTACCTTTTTAAAACTTTTACTATTTTAATTTTTAGTTCTAAAAAATCGATACTAAAAATCGTTTTAATTTTTTAATTATGTTTATATGTTTTATTAATAAATTAAAAGTTCTAAAATTAATTACTAACTTAATATATTTAATATACTATTAACGTTAAAAAAGCTATTTATTTTTTTAATTAATAAACTGTTTTAGTTTAATAGTTAACTTATAAAACTGTTTTTTTTATTTTCTAGGGTTTTTAGTTAATAATATAAAAACTAAAAATTTATTATTATAATAAAATTTTTAATATTTTTTTTAGTTTTAAATATTAAAATTTTTAGTTTATATTATATAATAAATAAATTGTTCGTATTTTTCGTTAAAAAGTTAAACAGTTTAGATTTATTAAATCGTACGTTTTTTATATATATAACTTGTTTAAAAAAAAGTATTTATACTTTAAATATATTAATACTATTATAGTTAACTAGATTGTTTATATAAGCCTTTAAATCTATTTTAACTAGTTTATTTTTATTATTCTGCGTATTTATTATTAATATATAAACATAGCAGCTATAAACCTTAAAATATACTATTATAAGTTTAAAATATTACTTTATTATTACTATATAAAAGTTAGCTTTAAACTACTTTTATAGTATTTTTAAAAAAATGTTTTAATTAAAAGTTTTTTTAAGTATACTATTACTAATTATAATAACTGCCCTAACAGCTTTAAGCTATAAGTTTATTAATAATTTAACACTTATAATTATAATCTTTGCTTTTTTATTTATAACTTTTTTGTATTATTTAGCTTAATTATTTTATTTTAATATATTAATTAATAAAGTTATATAAACTATACCATTTTTTTTTATATAATACTTTATACTTTTTTTAAAAAATATTAATTTATTATTACTATATATAGTACTTACTTATAATTTATACTGCTTTTAAACAAAAGTATTAATATTGTTTATTTTATTAATAATATCTTAACTTATAAAAACATAATTAAAAAACCGTGCATGCTTTATTTAAATTATTTTATTTATAATTAGCAAAACTTTAATAATACTGTTATAACTTTTTTAATAACTAAAAAAGTCCATATAAAAGCAAAAATATAGCATAAAAACAGCTTAAAAAAAGCTTTTATATAAAGTTTATTTCTTTACTTTATTTTATATGCAGTTTTTATATTTAATTATACTAAAGCTTTTAATTTTAATCTTTATAGCTTATTTAACTATATAATTAAATATTTTAAAGCTTGCATAGTTTAGCTTTTTATATTAAATATTTGCTATAGCTTTTTATATAGCTTTTTATTACTTAGTTCTAACTAAAAAAGCACTTATTATAAATATTACGTTATATTTAAGCATATATTATCTTTTTATACGTTTTATATAATATAAAACGTTATTGTTCTTTATAATTATACTTTTTTTATAATACTATTTAAGGCTTTTAGTTTTTAGATATTTTAAAAAAACAAAGTTAGTTTAAAACGCTAGAATATATTTAACATTTATTAGCAGCATTTTAGCTAGTCCTATTAATATTTATACTATTATTTAAATTTTTCTTTTTACTATAACATAAATTTACTACGTTCTGCTGTATATATTATTATCGCTAATAATAAACTAGATTTTATAATACTAGATTATATCGTTATAAAAATATAAACTAAATTTTAAATCCAGTATAAAAAAATCGTGAAAAAAATAATTTATAACCTTCTTTTTTATATTAAACGCTATTATAATAAAAACTATAAAACTTTCAGATTATTTTAACTTAATAGTAATATTAGTTTTAATATTATTATTTTTTTACTAGCTTTTTAAACGTTTAATACTTGCTTTAGTATATTACTTATAAAAAAAAACTTTTAAAGCTTTTTTAACCTTTTTATTAATAATAAAATCAACTTTAAAACCTAGTTTTTTAGCATTTAAGTTATAGTATAAATAATTATTAAAATAATATTTACTACTATATATATAAAAAAATAAAAGTATATTTTTAAAATTAAAACTAACGCTAGTAGCGTATACGCTTTTATATATTGTTTTTTATACTATTTAGTTAAGTTTTTACTTTTTTTTAAATACTTTAAATAGTATAAAAAGCATAAAAGTAACTTTATTGCTTTTTATAAACTTTTTTATTACTTTATAGTAATATTACTTAATAAAATTATTATCTTAAGTGCTTATAACTATTAATAAATTAAAAATAACGTTAAAATTATTTTTTAATTTAACTCTATATTTTTTATAACGTATTTAAAGTTTTTTAAAGTTTTAAAACTATTACTTAATATTAATATAGTTTTTATTAAGTTATTAAATCGTAGTTTACGCTTTATATATATTTTTTTAAATAAGAGTAAAACTAAATACTAGTTAAACTTTAAAAAATTTGATTTTATTTTTAAAGCTAGCTTTATTAACGATATAAAAGTATTATAAGCTATTAATAGTTTTTTTATTAGTTTATTAATAGTATTAATTTTAAACTTAAAGTCTATATTAACTGTTTTTTATATTAAATAAAACCTTAAGTTTATATTATACTTTAATTAGTTTTTAAAGAATAAGTCTAATAGTATAAAAGCTATTGCTTTATACTTATTTAATTATAAAAGTATAAAAAATATATTACTTACTTTTTTTAAATTTAAAAAGCTTGTATTAGTATATATAAAGACTTTTTAATTTGCTGCTGCTTATAATATATAGTTTAATTAAGCCTTTTAATTTTTTAATAACTTTAAAATAATTATAACTATTTTAAAATTTATTATATATTAATAAAAAAAAGATTTGCTTATGTTTATATAGAGGCAGACTCAGTTAAATTATACCAAGCTTATAACTTTTAGAACTATATGCTTAAAAAAATTAGATATAGTTTATAAATAAAATTAAAGAATATATATTACTAACTAAAATACTACTATAAAAAGTAAAAAATTAACTTTATATATATATGCACTTTAAAAATCCACTTAAACGGGTTTCCTATACTAATTAAATGTAGTATATAATAACGTAGTTTATATAAAGGCATCAGCATTACAAGTTTCATCCCAATTAACCCCAACTAACGCTAATATGAGCTGCCCCCCAAGGACTGCTAGATAATATCTAGCAGAAAACATTATTATGCCGGATTAACTAGCTATATAAAGGTAGGTTGCTAAAGGACTTGTAAACACATTCCTGGTCTCGCTAGCTAATAGTGGTGTTTGCATATCAGATCCAATTTCTTTCATTTATCTTTAGTACCGGTATAATGTTTCATTGTCTTACTGGTGGTACCTTGGACATCAAACAGGTGAAGTCTATCTACCTACACCTGATATCTATTTGTGTATAGGTAGTTACATGCTTTGAGATGTATAAAGCGGCAGATTTGTGTGCAGGCCTGAAAATCCAGAGGATGACTGAGCCAACAGTAGAACTGTCATCGACTCAATAGTGCTAAACTCATAATGGCGTCGCAGAATGTTCCCTTTTTTTATCATGTCCTCGCCGAACCTCTATGGCTCATAGTAGGATTTCCTCCACGATTGGACGGCGACCTCTGAATGTCACCCTGAAATGCAACAGAGCCACTTTCCAATTCACAGCCTACCTAAGTACCTGGGTAGGTACAGTACTCATTAGCTACCTACAGAAGATGCTGCAGCTCTGTAACATCATCTGCTATTCGCGCGACGAGCTACTGCTGTAGGTACCAGTATAATCGCGGTGCGGAGATGTTGCCAAGGCTTTTACTAAATCATGCTTGATTTCGATTGCATGCGCCGTCCTAACAGCATGCTAGTTTGTGAAGTGCCTTGCATATTAATGCGATGTCTGTTGGTTTGAATGCCAAGACAACGCCGTACGCTTACCTGCCATTACATATTTGATATGCATGTCCTTATTGATGTTGTTTTCAACGTACAGTATGGGCAGCCTCACAATGCCACCAGGGGTGAAGGTAGCATGGGCGAACATCGTATTATTGGCGAAACCACCAACAGATACGCATTCTCAGATCATTGGCGTACATGAGGTTACGTCCCCGCTCAATATTGTGTCTTCCTAGGCAAGCTCACTGCAAAGAAAATACTGGGATACCACAGCGTCAGATAAGTTGGCTATATCGACATTCCGACTCGTGATGTCTGAAAGGATTATACAGATGTCGTAAGTGTGGACCACACAGAACCAGGATCTGTAACAAACCACGCTGTGGCGAGCATGTGGGTGCGGAGATTTGCTAAATTAGGGAACTGTTGTGTCGACCACTTCATTTAGCTCTGTCTGCATAAGGTAACCACCCTGGCCACGGCCCACCCCCCCACGACCCATCTTTTAGCAAGATAGACCACGTTTAATTAAAGCCTAATTGCGTACGCAATTATTATTGTAATACTTTCAAATTAAGTAGAATTAACCATAATACAGTCCTTTAGATCGTCGTCTAATTTAATTGCTTCTAAGAGGTCTAGCCGTAGCATATTTAGAAAGTTCTTTTTAATAGCTTCGTTTTCGTAGACTACTTTATTTCGTATTATTTGTTTAACTTTTTATATATTAGCTATATATATAAAGCGTTATAAAAAAGTTAATTTAACTGTTTTTCGTTTTTTTTTTTTGGTTTTTTTAAGCTGCTCTTGTAGGATATTTATAAGCACTTTTAATTTTGCAATTTTGTAGGCCTAGTTATTAAAGCTTTTACTGACTTTATAAGTTAATAGCTGAAAAAAGGGTTTTTTTAAAATAAAGTTAATTATACTTAACTTTTAAATATTCTTACAGTATTCTAATCCTTTAAACAGTGTTTTAATAAGTGTTTTAACTAATTCGTTTATAAAATTAAGTGTTTAAGGTTTTAAAGGCTAAATAAGTATAAAATGTAGCTAGCAGGCTTTAAAATAGTTTTTTAATATTACGAATTTCGATACTAATAGCTTTAAAATATCTCTAAGATAAATACTAGTAGTTTTTTAGCCGTTTTTAATGTTCTTAATATTAAAGATTTTATTTTAAGCTTTTTTATACGCTCTTAGCATATTTTTTTTTATAAGGGTTAAGCTTAAAAACATGCTTTAGCACTTTTTAAAGTACGTTTTTATCTTTTTTTTCAGTAAAACGAAAAAGCATATATTTAACAGTTATAGTACATGAAAATAATATAGTTTATAGTAAACTACTTATATTTTATTTAGTAAATAAAGCTATAAAAAGTTATCGCTTATATAGAAGTCGTAATTATCGTAAACTAAAACTACTTATTTATTACTGTATATACTTCGAATATAAAGTATAAAAATATTTTTAAGTTATAAACAACTGATTTTATTGCTTATCTATTCTTTTTTCGAAATTTTAAAGCGCTAATCTTTTTAAAAATCGCAGTTTTTATTAAAAAACTACTACTATTAAACGTTCTTACCTTTAAAAATAACAAGTAGCGAAAAAACCTAACTATTACTGCTAATATATTTAACTACAGTTGTTTACTTGCTTTTCTCTACGTTTTTTTTAAAAGTAATATTAACGGAAACATCGCTAATAATTTAATAATTTTGCTTAACCTTTTAACTAAAGCTTATTTTGTTAGCGTTATAAAAACGGTTCGTAGTAATAGTTTAAATATCGGGAGCATTAAATCGGTTAAAAAATATACAGATATTTATAGCAGTAATACTGTTTACGCGTATATAATTAATAATAAAAGCTTTTATTAATCGAATTAATAAGTTCTTAATTAAAAAACAAGTATGCTAGTTTTTTCTAAACTAATACAACAAATTAGATACTGTTATTATCCGTTAAGCTATAGCTTTAAACTAAACTAAAGCCAGCATAAAGCTTAGCCTAGCTTAATTAACAGCTTAAAAAGTTAGCTTTTGTTTTTAATAAACTAACAATACTTAAGCTTCAGCGTTCATTTCTTTACGAGTAAAAGTGCTTTTAAAACGGTAGTAAACGTATAAGCGGTCAATATTTCATTTATTGCAAGCAGTACAAACAGAAATACTAAGTTTAACGTTACGAACAGCTATATAAGCACGTACTTAGCTATTAATAAGTAGCATAAATAAATAGAGAAAAAAAAAGCGATTCTAAATATATAAGTCAATTAAATATAGGATATTAGGAAGTTAAAGTTTTTAAAAAGTAATTGAGAACGCGTAGATCTTAAATACGCGTTTTAGGTAATTAAAGTGGCTGGGTCGTGGGGGGGGTGGGCCGTGGCCAGGGTGGTTACCTTACAACACAAGGTAGTGTCGTTTTCACACCAACAGAATTCTTCTACCGAATTTTGTTTACGGTTTACCTGCTGACACATATGTAGCTTAGCTGCCACATCTTCATTAAGCCTCTTATGAGTAGAGGGGTTAGAGTTAAGCGAGCTAGTATTGAACGTAGTTTGTATTGAGGTTGAGTGGGGGTCCTCTAACGTCTTCTTACCTGTGTACCTGGGCAGCTGAGGTAGCAAACCTCCTCGCTCTACGCATCAGGACTTATACTGTTCAGGAAACAATCTTAAGACAGAGCATCAACCCTAGGCGAGCCATATCAGGATTAAGACATGTGATAGTAGGTAGTATTCACATCAGAGAAGAAAGATTCGGAATACAACAAGATTCTGATTTATTACATTTAATGGGACGAAATACTAAAGAGATCCTCTTCAAGATACATGATTTTCATACTTTCATCTAAGGGCAATTTAATTTCGACCCATTTCTCTCGACAACTTAATGTGGAGGGAGAAGGGCTTAGTCCACTAGTATGTTTAATTGACGCATCTTGCCCGACCTGTCGCAAGGTGCGAAATACCACCAATCATGGTGTGCCCACCAAGCTACATTTCTCAACCCCCAGGTGATGACCGATGGGATCGGAGGGAATTCAACGTGGATGCCACCTTCGTATTCAACATCATGAGTTGCTATAACAAACACGGCACCAGCTAAGACTCCCAGTTCCTGTTGAGTCTTCTCTACCTCGGCAGCGAACTTGGCATGGAAACCCGTGACCTTCTCCCAATATTGTTCCAGAGCGATCAAAGTAGGTATTTCATCAGACAGGTGCTGCCAGAGAACAGGTGCAAAGCCATCAAAGATTCGTATTAGTTCCGTGCCATTGTATTTGTTTTCACGCGAAAGGCACTGACGTATATAGGCAGCGAAAATACCTAGGACGCTCTGGAAAGCATCATGCTGCTCGCTGTTCGCTTTCATAATGTCTTTTTCACCTGTCATCTCCTCCAACATAGGAAAGAAGATGTCCTCCTCGGTCCTGTGATGATGTTCGACGACTTTGCACCATAATTCTGCGAACTGTAGGAAAGGTCGTGCCTGTTCAGGTGAGATATGGGGGGCTTGGAGATACATGGCATTGAGTGATCGGATCATCATGTTATGGGCTAACGCCATATGCGTAGTGGCGTTGACGAACTCATTCGGCTACGAGAGGCAGTCAGTTAGTTTACCAGCCCCAACTCGGGAAGGGCTATGTGCTGTGCCTATGAGAGACCACTTTACTTTTTCATTATCGTGAAGTTGGTAGGTGGGTGTGGTTAGAAGCTGAAAAGGATGGTCCGCATAGACTTCAGACATGGCGTGTTATCGTGCCGATAGGCGATTGAAGGAGATGATTGCGGGCGACCGTGATATTTCAGGTGTGAGAAGAAGGAGAGCGAGGCACTAAGTATTAATACCTAAACTACTGGTGTCAAAGAGTGGAGGATACCTACTAGGTGGACTGGCTCTGAGGGAAGCACAGTAGCCATTAAGAACTCAAACTGTTCATGATATGCGTGTGATCTTAGGTCCTACCATATGCAAGTCCCTTTATCGTAAAAGCCAAGGCGCCAAGTCATGGAAAGAAAAATGACACATCTCGACCTAACAGCCCTTTTATCTCAAATGTATAGGCCTCCCGCCATTCTAGAGTCACAGAGAGAAAACTCGAGATTATGGTTGGCAACAGTAAACAAATACATATAGAATTGTTTTATAATTTTATTTTGAGAAATGCTAATTCTGCTGTCTCCCAATTGGCACCAAGTGCCATTAGCCGCCGCACAGTGGGCTAATCTTATGCAGCCACCTGCAGGCCACCCCACCACTCTAGAACACCAAACCTTGAATTCAGCCCTTCAGATAAAACCTCCATCCTTCCACCTTCAACACACACATCCTTCAACCTTTATCAAACATTATAACAGCTTCAACATCAATTGCAAGGCTTCAGCAGAGCTTCGAAATGGCTGCAATAGCCCTAACAGATTGCAGAGGGTGCAATGCAGTGCAATTGCTACTAACTAGCTTTAATTGAACTAGGCACTTTTTTTGGAATTGCTATTTGGATCTGGAGGGTTGACTCTACCTAGGGTACCAGGCAAGTACCTTGCTATACAAATTTGGTGCGGAGTAACTTGCACGGTGGCGCAGCTGTCTCCAATTGCCACTACTTGAGGACAGCAGATCTATGATGGATCTAGTACACAATGAACAGCAGATTTAGCATTTCTCTTTATTTTTTTATGGTTTTCTTGCGGTCAGCTCAAATATGAGTGTTAAGTAAGCGTATCAATTAATTTTTCCACCACTTTGGGCGTGCAGCTATACAGACTTCCTTTTTATGGTTCTGTTCGAATAATAACCATAGTGCTAGTTGTACGGCTTCGTACGGCTCCCATACGGAAGCCGTACGGAAGCACGTGACCTGGTCTATATATACCGCACGCAATCGGCGTGCCCTACCTGTACCAACTTAGACCTTCGTGGCCATTCAATTAATAGATATTGGACCCCCTACCGTCGTTTTTCCGTACGACCTCGCGGTCGTACGAACCCTATGCTCTAGAGTATAGCCTTCCAACAGGTTCCTTTCTATGTACATGAAGTGTTGTATTGTTGGTGCTGCAATGCTCCCTTGACATTCGCTTTGGAGTAGGTAGGCTATGTACAAAAGCTTGAGGAGCAAGTGTGGCTGTGAACGGTGTTTATTGGTCGGTGCAGTGGAAACACTCTGCAGACATGACTTTGGCCGAGAGAACAATCCGCTAGTAATTGCCCTTAGGCGCCAAGGTTAACATTCTCGGCCCATAATAGGCTTAACGACAATAGGCTGAAAGATAAAAATAAGGATGTAAAAATTAGAAATACGCTAACCATTGCCAATGGAACACTCCTCTGCACTAAAAGGCGTATGGAAGACAACCGATTTCATGTTGTGTCGCCTTGGCCGTCGTTTAAGCGGAAAAGGGTGAAAGACATTTGGCAAGATGACATATTCTGGGTTGGACACGGCCTACACGTCGTGTAGGATTCTGACCGAACTAGAGAATCATTAAGTCTAAGGCACGTATACTAGTGTACTACTTACATAAATAATATATAAATCCAGTAATACCCATAGCTCCGACAGACATTAAATATTGACAAACCACTTTCACCGAACTCCTGAGCACATAAATGGTGTGCTATGGCTCGCCTAGATCCCATCATCATTGCGGCCCTTGGCCCTCCACCACCAGGACTCGACCTAGAGGAAAGCACCCAAGTTAGGAATTATGTCATCACCTCAGTTTCCTTAGCGATAGCAGCTTTGTCTGTTATAGCAAGATTTATAGCTAGATCTATTAGCGGTGCTAGGCTGCAGGCTGATGATTATGTAATTCTCATAGCGTTTGTATGTCTCTTCATCAGTCCACTCCGTCTAATGACTATGTATACACGCTGAAACTCATTATTAAACAAGCCTTTGACCATTACCACGGCTGCATTTAGCATTGCATGTACGCTATACAGATACACATCATAGTATATACAACTCCAGCTGACTTTAATAGCTGGACGCAGTGTTGCCGGAACCCATGTCTGGACTGCTACACGGGAGACCGTCCAATTAGGCCTAAAGGTATTGTTTCAAACCCATTCTATCAAGAACATAAAATGCTGACTTTAAAATCCTATCGCTCTTCAGTATGGCTACGCTTATGCATTCATTTGGGGTGTAACTGTATCTGTGACAAAATTGTCCATCATCCTCTTTTACCGACGCACCTTTCTCGTGAACAGTTGGAGGTTCAGAGCTTGGCTTCATTGCCTGACTTTTATTACACTGGGCCAAATTTTAGCAATTATCATCACCAATGTTACCATATGTCAACCAATATCTTATTATTGGAACCAACTGGAACCCGGGGCTAGAGGACACTGCAGCGATGCCGGACTTTTCCTGCTCATCTCCGGTGTTTTTAACACGGTCCTTGATGTTACACTTCTTTTTACCCCAATCCCCCTGATTTTGAAGCTCAGGATGTCCTCCAAGAAAAAGGTAGGCGTGTGTGGAATCATTTTACTGGGGTTTGTGTAAGTTGAAACCTTATCAAAGAGGGTCAGAAGCAGGCTCATCTTTACAGGGTTTGCATTGCAGCTTTCATCCGGATAAGGTACCTAGTTAGCTACTGGAAGGCTATCGATATAACTTGGATAGCAGGCGACGTTAATGCGTGGTCGGCCATCGAGTCATCTCTTAGCCTTGTTTCGGCCTCGTTACCTGTTTTACGACCACTTTATCTTAGGTTCCGCGATCACTGTAGCACCAGTACATGGAGCAACACTTTCGCCATGGGTAGCACATCACAGCCAAGCGCCCGTCATTGTGACAGCAATGTTCCGACTTGGGGAATATCAAACCCCTCGAGAAAGCAGAACACTGCTTTTTGGACGCCGATTGGGGCTCCCAGCAGCAAAGATGAGGAGAGTCTTCTAACTAGTATCACGGCAACCAGACCAGCTCCCGCTGCGGATAGAGATAGGGATGGGATAACTGTGTACTCTGAAGTTAAGCAGTCATACACATAGGCTGAACATGGGCAGTAACAGAGATTTTTCAGGCAGTATATGTTACGGGGACCCCGAACAAATGGACCCCAACTATGGGACTCGCCCGGAGATCAGCTGAATGAGCCTCCGGGGATCCCACAAATGTAAAGGTTATTTTCTACCCTCTAGGTGTATAATAGAACTTAGCTCTTAGTTCATCTGAAATATAGGTCTGCTGCTCGCTGTTGGATCATGGCACCTGGTGTAACCTTCTACGTGATCAATACACCATATTTGTCCTCCGTCAGAGTACAGGTACGAGATAACTTCACCTAGAGTGGTGGAATAGCTACTACAGCGCCATCCCAAGCAAGGTTGTTTTCGTACCGGACCTAGCGATTTTTGAGACAAGCTTATTATAGTCACCCGTCACCCTTTGTTTGATCCCCTTATGTTGTGAAATCACTTAATTACGCTAGTGAGGCTTCTTTCTACTACAGAAGGGTCAGCATAGTGGTGTTGACAAAAGCAGTACACTTATCAGATGTAATAACTCTACGTTCATAGCATGGTACTGAGTAATGGTGTAATGCCATGATGATATATGAACTTTAGCTGATCGGTTTGAATAAGGACATGGTCTCCCCACAGCTCACTCAACTAATGCTTTACCGTAACTTAACCCTGTTTTCTAGGATTTGTGAAACACACGCACGGATATACACCAAAAGCCCATTAAATAGTGAAGCCAAGCAATATCATCACGGCTATTTACTAGAAGGAATGATTTTAGCATAATCCTTAACATAGTCAGAAATGAACCCGATGTACACCCCCTAAGCCTAAACATGTCGCGAACAGATCTCCTTTTTATAATACAATTTAAAGCCATTGGCTACCTACTACTATTAATGTGACGCAAAAGAGACAAGAAAGAGCTCTGCAAAACGTGATTGTTCGCGGCAACGGCCTCAAGTACGTAGGATCGGTTTCCCAACAGCCGAACGACACTTGCTAACGCAACCACAATCGCCATATCTGTTACGGTCTGATCTACGATGAAGACAGGGCTCCAATAGGCGTAGGTAATCTATTCGTGGAAATCTACAGATGGAGAAGAAAGGAAAGGATCTCCATACTAATTGTACATGGTGGGTTGCTAGGTGGGTCTAGTCATGTGACTGGGTCCCCCAGTCCACCTGGCTAGTGCACACCGTAACTATATCCTCTTAAATGGACACCATAAAAGGATTATAACATATATTACTATTTGTAAATTGCAGCTTGTTTACTGCATACTGCTTCTGGCTTCGATCCAGCCCTATCAAGCGACTCCGGCATCGCTGGAATCGTTTGCTGTAGTGACGCAGAATGTAGACAAGATAAACTGCAAAAATTACCATACGCCTACGAGCCCGCTACATTAGACATCAGACTACTGTCACTGTAACTATATAGATACAGGGTTGGTAATTTAGTTCTTAGTTTTCTTAGTTAGTTTGGTCTAGTTTTAGTTTATAGATTTTTTTTTTGTTTTTTTGTTAGGTTAGTTTTAGTTCAGACTTCCCTTAGTTAGTTAAAGTCAGGTTAAAACTAAACTAACTAACTAAATTACCAACCCTTTATAGATCAACCAATCTAAGTTGTGTAACCAAACCAGCCTCCCCTTTACGCTGCTTCGACGGGCAATCCTGTTCGGCTTGATAGTTAAACTACTTGAACTGTTTGTGAGAGGGTGGGGAGAGTTGTCATATCATGCATACTTGTTGTACTACATCCGAAGGATTGCTCGCAAGTGTCCCGTATACTTCTTTTGCTGGTCAACGTGAGAGAAATGAGGGGCATTGATCAGGGTGATCCATTTGACCTTCTCGATAAGGTCAAAGAACGGGCGCATTGTTACTTCCTGCGCCTCCCCTTCAGTACCGTTGATCAGTAGTGTTGGGACCTTAATCTTGTCTAGAGTAGGTAGCGATGTCCAGTTCCAGAGCGACCCGGCAATAGATATTTCACTTGGTCCGTACCTGTCAAGTCAATTTTTGTGAACTAGGGGATCATGCTGGAGCATATATCTTTCCATATGTCGTAGAATCCATTGCAAACCACTTGAATGCAGCTTGAACTTCTTTTATAGGTCATGTTCGGGCAAGAGACAAGTGACGCTTGTAAAATATCTCTATGGCACTTTCGTATTCAGGGCTTTCTAAGCCCCCTTTTTTCTCTGCACGATCGAGAACTTCGTGCACATCTTGTGAAAGTTTCTGCCGAAGTACATTCCTGCCAACCCGCTATGCATCCATGCTAGCGAGGATGTTTGAAATGATTAGTCGCCGAAGGTTCGCCGAATATGGAGATGCAACTGCCAATTCCACCGCAAGCATCCCTCCCTATGAATGCCCATACACACCTGAAGGCCAATGATGCAGACCAATATGAGATACAAGATTGTTAAACTCTTCTTAAAGAAGTTTAACAGACCGGACGTCTTCGTCTCCAGCCTTTTCCTGTAGATGGGTTGATTTTCCGTTTCCCATCTAATCATAGAAAATCAGGGGTAGGGAAGACGACAAGTCCATCAGTGGCAAAAGGTACTCGTGACAGGCTCCTGAACTTCCATGGAGAACAATAATAGGTGTTGCCTCAGAGGGCTTTCAGATCTCTGAAGATTCTAAACCATGTATGACAAGGATCGTGGAAGAGAGGAACCTTGAATTCAACTGTTCTCTGTTCCATCGTTCAGCTCTGGTTACTTTTCTTCTGTCATTGCCTCGCGAAGCCCATCTGGGCTAACGAGCTAAAGGGCAAACTGAAAGGCTAGGCTTCGTATATGGAAGGCTACTGACTAAAGACTTTACGAGCCTCTTCCATGTTTTCCGAGGCGATAAAGCAACTAGGACACGGCGGCGTTTAGGTCAAGATTCAACACTGAGCTTCGATTTGGAAAATGGAAATGCAGTATAAAGAGGGGAAACGGTAATAGTGAAGTTCACTAGCATTCAACTCTACATGCGGGTCCCTAACCCCTTTCTTGCTGACCTTAAGGTCAAGGCACTCTTACTACATTAAATTGCACCTGATGTGCATTCTTCTCCTACACTATAAATATCTGGACATTAACGCACTACCGTAGTAGCAGCGAATTCGTCAACTTCTTCCTTAAAGGCCTAATCCTTGCCTTACACATATTTGATTTCTTCAGTACTTTGGCTCCGACAGTGGACATTCCCTCTCATGGAGATGCGTCCCTTTCTACTACGACTGTCAAAGCCAGTGGATGGTCATACCAAGATCTCTGTATTGTAAATGACCTCCCCTGCCTCGGAGTTCCCTTTGATTGGTAATTACTGCTTAACTCGAGCGCTGACTAGAAAGCTAGGATACCAGTACCGCAAATTTTGTCTCGGCTATATACGTCACATTCTCCACGCCTAATTGGCTAGGTTCATGTCATCGGTGAACTGTAATGAGCGGAGATATCTGAGGAAATCAAATTCTCAACTACTGCGGTACGCGGGCCATTATGACTAGCGTTATACTTAATGGTGTTTCGACTCATCATACTCGGCTCAAGTGTTAGCCTCAATACTCAATCGTCGATTCGAGAATTTCTAATTTTAATCATCTGATGCCTTATGTTCAATTATGCCGCAACGTTTTTAGGGGCGATGCTATAGTTCTGTCTGCGAGCCAGAAGAGAGAGCTTAAGGGCCTATTGTTGAAATGAAATTGTTGTTCAATCATTGTGCCTGTTTATCATAGGAGAAGGTGGACAGCGTGAGCGGATTCATTCAAGTGTAGATGTTTACGGAGATTTGACTAAGATATATATTCCATATGCACTACAACCCCGTTTTAAAGAGTTTCTACGTTGGAGATCGTCAGCGTCATCGCCTTGTCCACTCAGCGTCATCTTGCTGGTTCATTCCTTAGCCCACATTTGTCAGTTATCATTTGCATCTACAAATAAGGGGTACCAACATGTCTGAGAGTTACAGATAGCAATGAATTTATATACATTTATCTTGAGATCATGGGCACCTTACATTGGCCCTATCGCGTTGTGGACGTTGACCCCGGGCTTCGCATCGCCTACGTCGACTGCGCACCCGGTGGCTCAGGCACCCAAAAGGGGGTCATACTTCTCATTCATGGATTCCCTCAAACCTCATATCAATTCAGAAATGTCATAAAGCCCCTCTCAAAGGCAGGTTACCGCGTCCTAGCCCCTGACTATCGTGGCGCCGGTAGGTCTTCTAAGACCTTGACCGGTTTCACCAAATCAGCCATGGCTCATGATCTCGTGCGCTTGTTGGATGCACTCGAGATCGATGAAAAGGTCCATGTCGTCGGCCACGACATCGGCGGCATGGTCGCGTTCGCGATAGCTGCCAGACACTCGTCGCGCGTAGCTAGCGTCAGTTGGGGAGAGTGCCCTCTACCAGGGACGTCGGTTCACGAAGATGAGTGAGTCTTCCTGAAGTCTAGTTTATACACAAAGAGTAGCAAACTAACTAACGCATATCAGCCGAACTATACATGCCGTCCAGCAATTCCACCTCATCTTCCACTGCGTGCCTGACTTGGCAGTGGCTCTCGTAACAGGCCGCGAGCGCATCTATCTTTCACACTTCTTCCAGAAGATCGCATACAAGGCGGCGGCTATCACGGAAAAAGACTTGGACTATTATGTAAGGTCGTATGAGCAGCCGGGTGCGCTTCGCTGCGCCTTTGAGACGTACCAAGCTTTCGAAGAGGACGCGCAAGAGCTGTGGGATTGGATATCAGCGCATGGTAAGCTCAGCGTTCCAGCACTCAGCTTGAGTGGTGCTAGAAGTAGGTTCCGAGATTGCGCGGAGAGAATGTTCGCCGAGGTCCATCGAGATGGGACGTATGAGATTGCTGTCGTGCCTGATGCTGCGCATTATATAGCGGAGGAGAATCCTAAAGGCTTCGTCAAGGAGATACTGAGATTCACCGAGCAGGTTGCTAGGGATTCAGAGAGACAAGGCTTCCAAGTTACAAGCTTCACCGAATAATAATGCCTGGTGGCTATTAACACGTCTTGCATACAAATTATGAGTAGTTGGTAGGTTTTGGAATCTGAAAATCAATTTATTACAACAGGAATTTGCTTCCAAAGAAGTACCTCTGACTGGTGTAGGTACCCACCTATGTAGCCTAGGTAGCTGGGTACTTAGGTGCATGTATGGATCTATCAGCTATACGGCCAGGTGGTAGCTAGAGCAATGTGACTGCAGGTGAGGATTGGCAGCCTTTAGTGCTTTAAGGCTTTAACTTAACTATTATATTTCACGTTATCACCTTAAGTGTTAAAAAAGTATTATAGTTATTTTGGCCGGATGTTTTCTGTATTACGAAGTAATAAAAGGAAACCTAACGTTAATGCTTAATAGGGGTAGAAAGATCAAGGGAACGAAAACACAGGGAGACTTGCAGCGTCCCAATAAGGCTAGTTTTACCTAAATAGGCTAATCATATACCTTGCTGTTTTCAAGCCCTCTGGTTGGCTGCATCAGCCCTTATCAAAAATGGACCGTCCAGCAATTCCACAAGCCACATGCCTAGCCACACACTTAGCCACAACTGGCCAGCCGGCCACAGAGGTGGCACCGGGCCGCAGGCCCCCCCCCTCAGGGAGCGTAGCGGGGAGGGTGGGAAGGGGGGGCCTGGGGGGGCGAGGCCCCTCCAGAGTTGCGAAGTCTGTATTGGTGTCAGAAATAAGCGAGCCAGTATTGAACGTCTATTCAGGTGGGTGTCATCGTTGTATTGTGTAAGTGTTGCTGTATCTCTGAGGTGTACACTGCAAATTTTATATGGTGGGCCCCCAGGTGTGGAGCTATTGCTGCACGCACCCTTGATGTTCCATCTTATGTAACCCCCTTATTTTAACAATTGGTGGTCTGTATTAGCTGATCTGTATTGGCTGGTTTGTATTAGCTGGTTATAGCTAGAGGTGTGGCTGTGGGTGTGGCTTAAGCACACAGAAAACCTCCGGCCTCCCTTGCCTACCCGCTCTAAAACGTGTGCAGGTTGTGGCGTAAGCCTAGGTTTTTAATTAAACTTATAAAATTAAAAACAGAGAATTTATATAGCTTTTAACTTGCAGGGTTTTTATATATAAAATCTATATAAACTTATTAAATATAAAAAGTTTAAAGATATTTAAAAACAATATACTATTAAACAATAAACCATTTATTTTAAATGTAAATATTAAAGATATAAGTTAGCTTTTAAGAAAGTTTCTCACAAATCTGCATTATCTATTATCATTGAACTCAAAAACCCCAGTCTTCTAATGCTGTTATTTTTAGATTTTCGCACATTCGCTTCCGCCCTAGTACCACAAAACCTGCAACGCGTTAACAGCGGTGCAGGCGTGTTCGCCAGCCAATGCCGCCAACCTCTTTGTAAATGAAACCCCTCGGGGCCGCGAGGATGAATCAAAATCCCAATAAGCCAAAGTCATGATAACCCCAACAAAACCGCCTTTCCCGGAATCGCACCCCCAACCCCTAACCACTCAGGGCCCCCGCCCCAACTTTACCGCTGGTGACTAAGGTCAGGACCCTAGACATCAAACCGAAGACGCAGCCAAGGGCAAACGTGCCGCGCCCCGCCCCCCAAAATGTGATATTTCTTGTACGAATCGTACCGCGATAGTGAATAGTAACTTTCAAAGGATAACACGCCTACCACCGTCAGATTCATACTGGCAGTGTGCCTTATACGCTGTATGGCTGTGCTGATTAGTAATTTTTATGTTCGCTTCTATTCGCCCCAAGCAGGCTATATGAAATCCAAATAACGCGACGGTAGCAGTGGAAGCTTGTTTGTTAAGGTTGTGCTAATGGCAATAAAGCGGCGGTAAAAGATGGGTTAAATTGCTTTCAAGGCGATTGAATAAGTAGGTAGAAGCTACCTATATATGTGGCACCCTAGTGACTGAGGATTGGTTGCTCGGGGTGGTATCCCCGTGCACCATGGTAGACCCCACTGTTCAACCAAGGCGCAATTTTGATGGACGTAGGTACTTTTCTCGGTCATGAAATCCGCCGTCTGGTCTACGATGGTGCACCATCAAACAATCTGTATCTTTTCGATATTGTCAACCATTTTGACATTGGCTATGAATTCTTCCGGGACGTCGACCGCTTCAAGGGCCATTTCATTAAGACTGATATCCTGTCCACCAAATCACCGGAAATTATGGCCCTCAAAGGCCAGGCAGACATTGTTCTCGTCTCCTAGGTCTTGCACCAGTGAGACCTGGACAACCAAATTAAGGCCGCCGAAATTATGACCAGCTTTACGAAGTCTGGTTCGTGAATAATCGGTAATCAGATGGGAAACCCATAGCACATGGCGTTAATCTGACATCCGTCCCTACAACCGTGGGGCGACATAATCCAGACAGCTTCGCCAAAATGTTTGAAGCGGTAGGCATTGCGACAAGATCTCAGTGGGAGACACAGACTTAGCTACGCACGTTTTCAGATATGGGTTGGGATGCAATGGATAGAGCGTGGATGGAGCCCAATGTTTGCTTAGTTGAATTTGTTGCTAGACGAGTGTCGTAAAATACAAACAGATAGGCAGGGACAATTGTTACAACAGGTACCTATACCATTCTTTCGATCCTAAGACAAAGCAGACACTGCTTCTTAGATAGCTTACATATCTTAACTTTCCACTCCATTGTGTAATTTGATAGCTAGCGCAGGTTGTAGCAGCTGACAGGTTGGACGAGCCAAGCTCACAGATAGCCTCCCACTTCATGTGTCAAACAGCACGCACATTACCCAGCCCCATTATGCGAATTAAACGACATCAACACCTAGTCTTCAAGTCCCCCTTTTTCTTGCCCTGGTATCAAATCCCACTAGAGATACTGAGTTCGGACGTAGAAAATCGTCGTATCGCAGAAGCCACAGCGATACCATGCTCACTGGCGCCCCTTTCGCGAAACTACAGCCCCACTGATTCACTCAGTACAGCATTATGTCAATAACATTTTAGGGAAACACGACTCCTTCGAAATGAAACACCGAAGGATCACTGCCTTTGACGGAGTATTGTAATACCGAATCCCCTGATATACCGTACACCATGTTCTCTTCTGTCGCGGCAATTGCCGTAAAGTTCACGTTTGGTGGGCCGTCAATGAACGTCACTGTTGGGACCTGTTTGTAGCCATCTGCCCAGTATTCGCCGGTTATTGTTCCATTCGGTAGTAAGGCGAGGAAGTAAACTGTGGTGAAATTGTCGAAGCGCGTTAGGGCAAATTGGAGACCGGTTGTAGGTGGTGGAATGGTTTTATCATCTAGCCAATGGCCATCTTTACCTAGTCAATACTATGCCACGGGGTATACGCAACTCGCTTCAGTATATCTGAACGTGAAGACGATAGGTGCTTAGAAAGGCCCAAGGGTATGAAGGGTTAGAATAAAGAAGAGGGGATGGGAGAGGACTGGAAGTATGGGAAAACTCAATCAGCGTCTGATCTCACTCACCAAAGAACCAGAATGACCCATCATAGGTGAACTTTTTTACTATCCCCGTCGTTGGCGATGACAAAAACTCGCTCATCATGGTAAGCCGACTTAAAGTGCCAGAAGTAAACTTCAGCTCGGGTATCAAAGCCAGGCTTGTGCTGTGCACAATATCTTGGAACTGAATCGCAACTTGGGGACTGCCAAAATCGGTGGCGTTTGCAAGCCAGACAGCGCCATCATTCTGCTGCCAAGCTAGAGCCCACCATCCCACAGTATCGCTAGTATAGCCTCGCTGCCATGCGGCGGCGATTTGTGATCCTGGAAATGTCACAAAATTTCCGCCTTCCAAGTTATCGTATGTCCAGTTATTGGGTTCGTTCAAAAGGTCGAGTATCGAAGCGCCGGCTATAGTATTGTCTGGCGCCACAAAATAGATGTGCAGTTCGTTCCTGTCGGGCCAGGAGCAGGAAGCGCTAGCTAGAGAAGTAGATGGTGTTAATACATTGACGGGATGTCGGGTTTGCGAAAAGATATCGGTTAAGTTATTCGTTGTCCACGTTCGGTTCTCAGAATTCCACCTTCGTGCAATCACGGCGTTGAATGGATCCTGGAACACTACAAATCTGTGGAGGGTACCGTCGAGCGGATTCGTCCAGTTCGTCGCTGAGAGTCTTGATGTAGCGAGAACGTGTGCGTTTATTTTGGTGATAGGATTTGCATCGTTTGGCTTGGTGATAGGGTTTGCATCGCTTGGCTTGGTGATAGGATCTGCATCGTTTGGCTTGGTGATAGGATTTTGATCGTCTCGTGATTTTGGCGCCAACTGTAAACCTGCCGCTACTCCCCCAGCTATCCCACCAACAATCAATAGCGCGACTAAAGCTATTACTCCATAGAAAAGTCGTATGGGAAGACCGCATTTCCTCTTCGTGAACTTGCTAGCGCGGAGTGGCTGCGGTGTGGGTGTCGTTCCCAACTTTATCCCTGTTCCAACTGTGTGGATTCCGTTTTCCTTATATTCCCATCGCACAGCCTCCGGTATTGCATCGTTCTCGTGACTCAGCACAGGCCCGGAATTTGCTCTGAATTCCCACGGCACTACTTCTGGTGTTGAAATATCGTCGTGATTTAGCATAGGTTTCGGTTCACTGGGATATAGTCGACCGTATTCGTTTGTTCTATTCCTTCCATCTGTTGTGATCTCAAGATCTCCGAAGCGTTCCATAGCCATCCCCACAACGCAGATCAAGATTATATCGGAATGGAGGAATTGATCAGCAGGGCTAATGACAAAAATGTTGGCGCAGAAGTGAAAGAAAATGGATAGAATGTATCTCAGCGTGTCTTGTCGCTGTGCTAATATGTTAGCCCCAACCCCCAAGCGGCGCAGCACGGTTAGGCTACCAGTACTCCATGGGGCCACTCGGAACTCCATTATGATTCAGCAATGCTCGATCCTTATAAGAGATGACTGTTTTATATTCTTGTCCGATATGCTGATGAAACTCGACCCAACCTAGCAGACCTAAGCACGTGGTACCCTGTGTGGTAGCCTGCAAGGTGGGGGATTAGTTGTATTGAAATTAACAATTGCGCCATGAAGGCAAAAGGTCAGTGACTATCATCCACTACAGCACTATCTTGTCTGGAGATACGCTCATGAAATCTTCACAAGACCGCGATCTCAGCAAGGAGCACAACAATGCCTTATGTATTGAAATGGAAGCTGCCGGTCTCGTGGAGGTATTCCCATGCCTCTTGACCCGCAGTATCCGTGACTACGTGGACTGAACTGAGCGCAAAACTTAAATAGAGGCTCATCCATTCATGCAATCCAACACCCAACATGTCAGGCGTGTCCCCAATTTCCCCGAGAATCGCCCTATCAAAGGGGGCCGCGAGTAGCCCGAGTAAGGCAACCCAGCTAGAGCTAGTCAAACCCAATTCTGGCAATCGAGTTGCCTACAATTTTGTATCTATCTCGAATTTTTTGGTCATGATCCCAGCCACTTTCATCGATGTGACTTCTCGGCGGTCTCATTATCAAGCGGTTGTATTACTGCGAGTCGCCTTCGCGTTAAGATAAAAAGGGCCCGTGTACTATACAAATCAAAAACGCTGGACGGAAGATATAATACTACTTTATGAAGCGTTGCTGGCAGCCCATCCCACTACATCAAGGGCCGAATGGCTCCTCATTCAGTATAACTTATCTCATGCACATATCGTGCTCGGAGAATTCTCCGAGTCGGTTCGCCACTTTCAAGACGTAGTTGACATTCACGATGAGACACCGAGAAAAGTGTCAACGACAGCCACTACTGGCTTGCATATAGCTGCTATCGTCTGAAGAGACACGAAGATGCGTCTATAGAACTGCAACACTTTGTCTTGACACATGATGATCAAGATACGCATGGAGCGGGGCAGGTGGCAAACGGCCGACTCTGGCTCGGTTTGACATTCAAACGTCTAAAACTATATGAAAGCGCGAAAGAGCAAGTGGATGTTGCTTTAGATATACAGATTCAAAGTCTAGGGTCCGGCCATTTGGACACACTGGTATGTCAATATTATCTTTTTTAAAGAATGGGCCTTTATTCTTTTGTCTTTATATAAGAATAGGCTCCGCGATATTTGCCAACAAAGCTCGAAACAGCGGCTTGCACCAGGTTGGTAAGCATAGCCTGAATTTACGGAATCATAAAACCAACTTGTCCTAACTATAGCCTGATTCAGCTACATTCCAGCACCAAATCAATCAGCTGAACATCTAAGGTAGCCAACTCGACCCTGACTTTATTCGTACCGTCATGAGCCCCAGTGAAATTTTTGGGCATGGGTGCCTAATTCGGTACTGCGTAGTGTAAGTATATTAGCAACTAGCTTCTATACCTGTCCGTTTCCCTTCTCTTAGGTGGAATTCCGCTCTTTTGAGGGCTTACACTGTACCTCACTCGTTAAATTGGCCTCCGTCGTCCAGTCTTTCTTCATACCAATTTTACCCCTTTTAAGTAACATCATTGGGAAACCTCTCTTCAGCCTGGTGGTATACAAGAAACCAGTATCAAAGAAGATGCCATTCCCCACGCTTATTTCGAATGTGAGCGATAGCGCACAGGCTCAATGCCGCTAGGGCAGATCCATATGGCCAGAACAGCTGTGACACAGTATGATTTGACTCCCCCGTGCCAGCAAAAACAATGTAAGCTCTTTATTTGGCCTTGTCTAGAACCCGTGGCTTTTATTGTGCAACAACGCAAGACGGAATTCTGTACGCTCCGTACGTTGTTTTATGCCATAGCAGAATAACTCGCAAGTGAAGCAGGAGGGAAACTTGCTCTGTCACTATCATGGCGCCCAGTCTCATAAGGCAGGATCGAACAACCAACGGTAAAAACAAGCCTCGCCTGTGAGGTAAAATAAGAAAAGAATGAAATGATGTGATAACATATTCTGGCAGCAAGTGTTTTCAAGTATCGCACAAGCGATCTGGGATCTATAGCGTCATTAGCTATTCCATAAATTTCTTCAGAATGTTTTCCTGTGCGCTTCCTGTAGTGCAGATTTCCGCGGTATAAATATGATCTCAGATTAAATGGCCATAATTTGCTTTGGCTATACTTCGCAATATTTAGAGTTGATTATGTGTGTGTGTGTAATATGAGAGTTGATTATTTAGAGTTCTTTTTTTACCTTGCAGGGAGTTCTTGCTATATAAATACATGTTACTGTATAAAAAGGCGAAGACTTTTTATATAGTTCTTTTTTAAATACATGATTTTAGAAGTATTTAGTTTACAGATCTAACTCTTCTTTTAATTAATACTTTTAAAAGATTATAGATTGTTTTTATTTTTATAAACTAGCTTATTAGCTAGTAATATGCTTTAAAATTTCTAGAAAATTACACGGGATAACGCTTTCGTTAAAATATTAGCTACATTTTTCTTAGTACTGATTTAGAGTGTTATAATAGTTTTATTATCTACTTTCTTTAAATATAATAATGTTTTAGTTTAATATGTTTATTTTAAGTATATTTTTCTAGATTATAAGTTAATTTTAAAGCTGTATTATTATTAATAAATATAAGTATAAACTTTATCGACAAACTAAAGATTTTTAAGTCGTTAATAAAAGATTTAAGCTATACTGTATTTTATGCAGTATTTACTGCTTCTTTATATTTTGTATAATATATAGATGTAGCTATAAACTTTTATTAACAAGAGAATTATAATATTAAAGTTTTTCCGAACAGAAATATATATTTAGTTGTAAACTAGCAAGTGTTTAGGTAATTACTGTAATTTAAATTAATATAGTATATAAAATTAAGCTTTACTTTTTGCTAAAAAAAAAAACCTTTGCTTTTTATACTGGAAATATGTTAAAAAGTTTAGTATATAACGTTATAATGTTATTAAACAGTATTAATATTATACTTTTTTATTAAGCTTATTAAAAAAGCTAGGTTTAATCGTGTAGTATTTAATAAATATTTAAAAGATTTAATTTTAGACTTATATAGCGATTGTTTTTTTAGTTTTATATTTCTTTTTAATTATAAAAGCTTATATATTAGGTTTATAAGAATAAAAGAATGTTTAATATTGTTAAAATTAAAACGAGTTAAAATATATAATATATATTATTTTTATAACATATATATATTTTATAGTTTTTATATAATATTTATGTTTAAATAGTAGTAATATAATTTTTTATTAACTATTTTAAATGTTAACATAAAGAGTTTTTTAAAACTAATAATATTTACTTTTATAAGTTTAATAATTAAATTATTGTTAACTTATATACTTACGATAAAGTGTATATTAGGATAAATAAATATATATAAATTAAATTAAAATAGTTAAAATTTTTAATTAATAATTTAGTTTTAAAACTTTTAATATTATACACGTAATAACTAACGTAATCTATATAATGCTTTATAAAAATAAAGCATTTTTTTCGGAACTATATCTAGCATCTTAAAAAGTAAGTATATGTAAACCAGTATACTACGCAAAACACTGTTTAAAAATATCATAATAATGTTTATAAAGTAGATATATTAATTAAATATTATAACGATAATAAAAATAATTTTTTACGATAGTTTTTTTATTACAGTAAAAAAAATATTGTTATAATTAACGTTTTATGTTTGCTAATTATTACATGCTATTAAACAAGCTTTAAATTTTCGGATAAAACTATTTTTATTAAGCTTTTTTTTGAAAATAAAACGTAAGTAGATAATTTCAGTATTTTTTGAACGTTTTACTTAAGTAAAAGCTTTATTTTTTTAAAAATTAAACATTTTATTTTTAATTGTAGTATTTTATTTCTATGCTTTAAATAATATTATTATATTTTTATAGTTAAGTAGTTTATTAAAAACGAAAACTTTTTTTTATAGTTTAAAAAAATAAAAATTAAGCGTTATTATTTTAATAAAAAAATTAATATTTTTATTAATATCTTTATTAACTTTATTATCAGTATTATTAAAAGAGCTTAATAAGCTAGAAGAGATCGAAAGAATCTTTACGATTTTGTTTTTTTTAGCGGCCGATTTTTCTATTAAGGTTTTAAATATAGAATAATAATTTATTACGGTTAGATTTTTAATGATTACTGCAGTATTATTATATATATATAAAATTCTTAAACACTGTTTATTACTTGTTAGTGTAAACAATATTTATATGTTTTTGTTTTTAATATAGATAACAAGTTGTAAATTAATGTTTTTTAATTATTTAAGGGCTTATATAATGCTTAAAATTTAATTTGCTTTAAAGTTGTTTTAGTTTGTTTATTTTGTTTTTAGGTTTATTTTCGCAATTTTATTAGTATTATAAAGCTTAAGAAGTTTTTTAATAGTTAGCAATTTTATATCAAGTATTTAAAATATTAAACTGTAAATAATAGTATATATAACGTAACGTAAACTATTAAAAAAAGTATTAATAATAATATAGCTGCTATTAATAGTTTTTATTTTTTTATTTTTAACTAAGCTAAAAATATCTTTTTTTTTTATATTAATTTATAGAATAGTCGATACTAGTCTGTTAAAATCGTTTTGTTTTATGTAATAAAGTTTTTAATCGTAAAATAAGCCGATCTTTTTTTTAAGTTAATATAAGCAAGTAATACTTTTTTTTAGCATAAAATTAAAACGTATAATATATTAAATATATAGTTTATATTTAAAACAAGAAGATCTATTATAAAAGTATACTTTATAAATAGTATTATTTTTTGTTTTTTTATTATTAATAATTATTAGATACTTAATTATTACGAAGAAATATTTTGCTATATATTTATAATTAACTCTTTTTTAAGAGTAGTATTTATATAGCTGTTTACGGTTATATATAATATTATAATAAATGTATTTATTATATTTAAAGGAAAATTGTTGTTTTTATTTTTTATTATTTTATAAAAAATATTTAATATTTAAATATAAGTATAATTAGTATAAAATCGTTTTATTATATTTTAACCCGCGGTTAAAACAGTAACGATATTTTTTTTAAGGAGTATTTTAAGTAAAATATAATATAATGCGTTAATATTACTATATTTAAAAAACTTTTTAATACGTTTTTTATAAAATATTTTAAGCTTTTATTTATAGCTTTAAATAGTTGTTTTAATATAAAAAAAATATTAATTAGATCTAGGAACTTTATAGCAAGTATTTTTCTTTAATATATATGATTAATATAATAAATCGTTAATTATAGGTTTAGTTAACTTGTTATTTTTAGAGTTATTATTTAAATTATTGAATAAAAAAGCATATTTGTTAAAAAAACGCTTTATTATTGCTATAAAAAATCTAGAAGTAATAATTTTATGTTTTTTAAAAGATTTTTTTTATTTTTGTTATTTTAAATTATAGTAAGAAAACTACTAAAGCTGTAATAATCGGAATTATAGACTAATTCTTAGAAATCGTTTTTATTAACATGTGAGTTAGTATTTTCTGCTGATAATTTATTAACGTTTTCTGCTAAAGTTTAAAATAGTTTAAAGTTTATAAAAGAACTATTAGATTTTTAATCGTGTTTTTATAAAATTATATTATTAGCGTTTTTAAATATTAGGTAAAAATATAGGTTATTAAGGTTTTGTTTTTTTTTAATTTAAACAGAGCTAATAGAAAATATATCGTTTTTTTTTAGTAAGTATATAAAGTATACTGTTTTAAATTAATTACTTATAAAGTAGCTATATTATTTTTATATAGTGTATAATTTTAGCTTTAGTTGTTTAAGATAATTAGTAAATAAAATAATTTATACACGCGTACTTTAAATATGTTCTTGCTTAAAGTAAGAAATATAACTAGTTAGAGCTTTTTATAGGGTTTTATTTTTAAAGGTTTTTATAAAGGATTTATTTTTTAGTTATAACGTATGTTTATAAGTATAAGTCCACAACTTTATAGAAATGTTAGTTTGTTTAATTAAACGTATACTGTTACTAGTAATAAAGTAAGCAATATATTAAAAAAGATTAAGCTTTTAGATTATTAAGGCAGCTTTATTATATAATATCCGGTATACTTTTTTAGCTTTACTTAATATATAGTAATTATATAGTATAAACAGTTAATAAGTTATATTTTATTTTATATAAAAAAACTTGATTTTTTTAACGTTAAATTTTTTATTAAAACAGTAATATCGAATAAAAAAATCGTGTGTTTTTTTAATTTACTTATATATTTTTCGGAACAATTTATATATGTTAGATTTAATTATAAATTTTTTTTTTTAAGTATAACGTTTAGTTTTATTAGTAAAGAAAAAAGCATACTGCTTTTTTTAATTATTAACTATAAAGTAGGGTTTTTATATATTAACATGCATGAGTTTATTAAACGTAGTAGTTTAACGTGTAATAGGATTATAAAAAATATAGTTAATAGGTTTTATTGTTATATATATAGGGTATATCGTACTAAAAGCAGTTTGGATTTATTTATTAAAAAGATTAATTTTAGTGCTATTTTTTAAGAGAGTTTTTATGTTTTAAAGATTAAAATGTTTAAAACAACGATGTTATTTTTAGACTGAAAAATTAAGATTTACGGTCGTAAATACTGGAAGTGTAGGATTAAATGTGCTTATAGCGTTTAAGAGATCTAGGGCCTAGTTATAGTTTAAATAATAGAGTTTGTTGTTTAAAAGGGCAAAACTAATCTTGTGTTTGTTTAAGAGTTTAATAATAGCTCTGTAAAGCGAGAATTAATATGTAAAATATGCTTTAGTAGCTAACTTTAATATTAAAACAAGATTTATTCTTGCTTTTAAAAAGAAAACTATACTAAATAAGTTAATTATTACGGTTTTAAAGAACTAATTTTTAATAGTTAAACGTACGCGTTTTTTACTAAGAATTGTTATTATTTAAAATATTTAAACTGTTTAAACAGATATATTAACAGGTAAGAATTTATAAAATAATATTTTATTATTGCATATATAGATATTATTACTTATGTTTATAAGTTAAGTGGAGTTATTATTGCTTTTAATAGTATAAAAGTATAAAAAAGTATTTTTATTAGTATAATATAATAAGTTCTGTATATATAAAATATTACTTGCATTATAATTAGGAATTTTTAGCTTAAACGTTTAAATAACACGCTAAAAAAAACGCGTAGTTTTAATAATATTAAAAAGCTAAGTAAAAGTTAAGTTAATTAAAATATTTAAATATTAATAAGTGGGTTAAAATATAAAAATAAAGAAAGATTAAAAAATAAATAAGTAAAACTTTTATATAATATATAAAGTTTAGTAGAAAATAAAATAGATTTATAATAAAGATAAAGTTGAAAAAATAAGTACATTAATACATTCACTTAAGGGTGGTGAATACCAAAGTAGTAAAAGTGCGTGGTATTAAATTAAGAGAGGTCCCAGAATAGGACCAGGGCTTAGAATTAGCCTAGGCCAATTCTGTGGCCCTTATCTAATCTAATCTTATCTATCTGTGACCGACCCCCCCTTAGGGGTCGTATCATACATATAGGAGATTATTAAATATTAATCTAAAGCACTTATTTTAAAGATGATTTATACGTTTAATGTAGTATACTTTATAGTAGCGTTTTAGTACTTATGTTTTTTTATATTGCTTTAAAATATAAGATTTGTTTAGAAATATATATGTAAAAATAACAGATAGCTTATTTATAAAGCTTTTGTTTTTATTTTTATGATTGTTTTTTAAATCGTTAACTTATTTTCCGTCTTTAAACTTCTTTTTTAGCTTTTTAAGGATAAAATAAAGAATCTTAGCTTAATAGCGATCTTTTATATAACTTTTTTTTTTTTAATATTTTAAATATATACAGATTTAAGTGGATTTATTAGATCGTTTGTTAAGATCGTTAGAGTTTTTTTTAAGGCTTTATTAGTGCGCTTTTTTTTTTTTTTTTTTTGTATTTAAACTTTATTAGCTTTTTTTATAAGCAAACGGTTGTAAAAAAAATGAACGTTATGTTTGTTTTTTGTGTTTACAGTTTAAATCTAATCGTATTAACGATAAAATTTGTTATATTCACGTGAAAAACTAATAATAATACTTGCGATAAATTAGCTGTTAGTAAAAAAGTATTTTACTATAGTTAGATCTTATTAATACTAACAATGTTTATTAAAATAATCTAAAACTAATTTATTGTTTTTAAGTTTAAGTGATTATATAGCTAAAAAAACATTTTTTTAACGCGATTAAAGTTAGTGCTGTATATTTAGTTAATGTAGTTAACAGCTTAAAAAGGGTTATTATAATTTTTTATTTTTGCGGCTATTTTTTTAGATATTGCTGCATGAATAAAACGTTGAAACTGTTAGATTTTGTTTTTGTTTTGTTTATATCTTTTAAAAGCTGATTACTACTTAAGCAGGCTATAAAATACGTTAATAGATTTTCTTATAGCTGTTATTACAATATTTTTTTTTGTTAGTTTATTAAGGCTAAATTGTTCTCGTTTAGCAAGAAACTTTTAAAGATTTAGATCTTTAATAATACGTTAAAAGTTATGCTTTTAACAAATAAAATTCTGTTTTTTTTTAAGTACTTTATAGGGGAACGTGGTATTGTTTATAGTAGATAACATGTTAGATTAAGTATTTATTTTCTTTAAACAGGATATTATAGTGTGAAATATAAATATAGTATAAATGTTAGCTTTACTTAGTAGAAAAAAAAGCTTATAACTAGTTAATTATGTATGTGTATATAATATAAAAGTTAATTATTTAGAGTTTTTTTTTTACTTTATAGGGAGTTCTTACTATATAAATATATGTTACTGTATAAAGAGGCGAAGATTTTTTGTACAGTCCTTTTTTAAATACATGATTTTGGAAGTATCTGGTTCATAGATCCAACTTTTAGCAGGTCGAGACGGTAATGACTTGTGTAGATGTTGGTACAATCTTCTTCGCTAAATGCTAACCCCGAGGTCGATTAAAACGGCCTTTTCCAGCTGGCTTTCACGAATAGACAAAAATTTCCATTATTGCATGATACAGTCCTGGACAAAAGTAGAAGGTCTTCGACTGTGTAAGGCGATTTACTACTATGTAGGGACTGCAAGTTGCAACTAGAGAGGGTCAAGCAACATTGACGGAAGAACATCGGCAAGTTTAAGCTTTTGGCCTAAACCATCACATCAACAACAACCAAATTGGCAAGTTTGTAAGTTCTAGTGGGCCTCTCTTTCTCTACGTATAACCATAGGATGTCGAAGACTCGGGATCCCGTCCGCTCTCTCATAATTAAGCTACCCAGCGTAGGGTTGCCTGCAATGGTGACGCCGGCTTAGACGAGCTATGAATGCACTAGCCTTGTCAGAATGCGACTTTGCCTGTCTTTGCCTTCTTTGGCCGTCCACTCTTCTCCAATACATCTAGTGTCCAACGAATGAGTTTCAGATCAGTTCCTGAAGCACCCATCAACGATACCACTACAGGAAGCTTTTCTTCTTCGCCGCTAATTCGAGATACATAAGGAATTTCGGAGACTTGAGTTTCGCGTATTCTGTTAGTGTCCAACGGTCTCTGCTGGTTTACTAGGAAACGGAATAGCAGAGGAGAATTGAAGAATAAAGGGAAGAGAGAGAAACACAAGCCAGTAACTCACTAGGGATAGCCAACTCAGGCGCACCTAAGATAGCCGAGAGGAATGTTGATCGCAGACCCGGCACGGTGGGGTCGTTGTTGCCCGGGTATTCATCACGATATTTGGCTTGCACCTTGTCGATGTGTAGTGCTAGAACGTTCGCTCCCTCCGCCATATATTGATTGACGAACCAGTGTTTGAAAACAGATAATCGGTTCATGATTTCTCCGTGCTCACGACCAGATACTTCGCGACCCAATTTCCTATGTACCGGTCAATATTTCTTGTTTATGTCGTCTGTGGGTCTCGTCTTA
Organism: Xylariaceae sp. AK1471; assembly: GCA_023159215.1. Taxonomy (NCBI): domain Eukaryota; kingdom Fungi; phylum Ascomycota; class Sordariomycetes; order Xylariales; family Xylariaceae; species Xylariaceae sp. AK1471. The sequence goes on along the minus strand of JAJKLI010000001.1, from coordinate 3,484,159 downwards.
GCATAAATAGCGTAGTACCATGGAAAGTGCTACGGTTAACCTTTTAACCTTCTGATATCTTGAGGACGATGGTTAAGTAACGGCTGTACTAACCAGTACCACCTTACAACTTCCGTCACGTATGGACTGTGCCCATGGATTTCTTCATATTTCTGTCTGAACGAGTTGAAAGAGTGATAGGCAGAATAGAACCAACCATGTCGAGTCAACTGTATGTATAGTTAGGGATTTAAGCGATTTATCACAGCTATATCTGCACGATCCAACCTACCTCGTACAGATATTGATGTAGATCTTTCTCCTCGACGGGAGCAGTCTTTGACCAGTCATCGTGGATGGAGATCATCTTGCACTTACTTCCCGTCGACTTTTCTATGCTTTCAAGAAAGTATTCCATGGCGCTTACCTGCTCGGGGCTCTCTAAAGGTATAAAATCCGTGGGGTAGAGAATCAACGGTACTGATGAGTTTTCGGCAGTTTCAGGTATTTCGGATAAGACGTGGAGGATATCAGGGAACGTTTCCAGATCTCGGCCAATCCATGCGGGCGTGTCGAACTCTGGCCAGGCCTGGACCATACCATCATTAGATATGGAGTGGGTCGACGGACGAAACCCGAAAAGACCATTTTTAAGAGCTGGAATCCGAGAGCTTCCCGTTGCTAAATCTGGTGGTTAGCGGCATGGGGTCACGTCAACTCACTGAGGTCTGACAGAAGGGCACTCACTATCGCTGCATATGGCTATGTCTAGCCAGTCGTAAGCCGCGATAGCAGCAGCACTACCGCTGCTACTACCGCCAGGTATCAGATACCCATCAGCCCTAGGGTTAAAAGGTGCTTGATAGTCCACACTTTGAGTAGGGTGTTCCATCATAGCGAATGAGCTAAGACGTGACTTTCCGACAAGCTGAGCACCGGCATCTAGAAGCTTGGACACGACCGCCGCGTTGGCATCCTGAAATGGATATGTTTCAAAGAATGCCCGGTTGCCAGCGGATGTCTTGGTGCCGCGGACATGATAATTGTCCTTGACTGAAAATCTCAACCCCTTGAGAGGACTAAGCACGATTTCACGCATGTTAGTTCACTGTTTCAATCCCAAGTGCTCCATATAGCGGCCCAGAAGCATTAAGTCCTTGCCGGTGCTTGAGTTTATAGGGCTTCATATACCTGACTCTATCATAAGTTTCATCTGCGAGTGTAGATGTTCTAAATGTAACTGCATACGACCTCGAATGAACGGCTATCCCATGGCTTCGATAGCCATTTCCAGCGGTGTTGACTTGCGTGAAGGCTCTAGCATTATCGGTTCAGTTGTGAACTGAAATTCGCCATGTGAATAGGGGCGCCCTTACTGATCATCCTGTGCGGTTGGCCACGTGGCCTGTGAAAACCCAAGTTGGCGATCCTCGTATACTCTCCAAACTGAGTAAAAAATCCCTTGGTCAACAAGGTACGGACCGTTAGTGATATTAAGATGGGCTTCATATCCCACAGTTAGTGTGCCCCACTGGCTAAGTAGATCACGAGCATCATTGGTGAGCTTTACATCAGCGGACTGGACACCACTAAAGATCACATCTTTCAGAAAACCTGGATGGAAGACGTCGTCTTGGTCGAGATAGTCTGTTCGCCACAAACGCAAAGTGTCAACGTCAATGACCTGGTCCTTAGAGACTTTAAAGCAAGTGATCAATGAAGGACCGGCGGATTCATTGACCACTGTCCTCGGGAGGCTGGTGGACTGTGATCATTCTTAACTCTTCAGCCACTAGCACTTTATGCAGCAAGTCAAGCACTCTGGGGCAGTCAGAAAATACATACGCATTGGGTGGTTGTTGAGAGTGGCCTCGCTAGGTAGTGGTTCTGTCCGAGCATGAAGTTGATCGAAGTGTCAACCCAGGCGACATCTGGCACCGCCCTAGAGGCGACGGATGTGAGCCTTTTCATTAGAGAAGTTCAAACTGCTTCAGCACAGATTGTTTGAATTTAAGGTAAATTGCCCTATAAATGTAGTTTAAAAGTTGTGCACAGCAGCGAGATAGGATATGATGCTTCTAACTCGGGATAAGGAATAGATAAGCATGGGCTCTACCCGGCTTGCAAATGCCCTGAGCCGAGAGGGGGGATATCCAGCAGAGAGTGGAAAGCGGTACAAGAAATGTTCCTAATCTCGAATGGAATATTTTGCTTGGAGCATAAGGGGACTTCCATGCCCGGTTACCAGCTGTCTGGAACGATATTCAATTCTGACTTGAAGGATATCGTCTATTAAGCCTTGGTGCATTAGAACATATGATATCACCACTGTCCTGTTAACAATAACAAACATGAAAAGAATACTACTGCACATTTTTCTCAGGTTAGTCAACTCTGAAGCCAAGCAATAGGAATACTCAGGTACGGCTAAATCGTGTCCAGGGCAAATTTCTTTTACTACAAACCTACCCCAGGATGCAAGAAGTCTAAGGCTTTGACTTGAGGCTCATTAATGGTCCCCGTGAACTACAGCACATATACATGTACCCTCTACTAGCAAAGGCGAACGCTACAACAAAGAAGTATGTGCATATTTACACTACCGAATCCCAACAGCAGATCCGTTAATTGCTAAGAATAGCATGCATGCCTACCTGAAACACTAACACCTAGTGTACACCACTCCAACCGATAACGTCTCCCACGACCCAGCTGCGTGTATGAAACATGCAAACATGCAGGTCACCCACGCACAAGCTCGCACCACCACACCTTAAGCACGATAGATTTCTCATACAATTCTTACTAGTCAAGTCCTACTCGGAACCGAGCTTCCCTGGCCGCAAACAAGGCCACTCAAAGTATATGAGAAGGAATATTTTCACAAGCATCAAGAAAACCTTGTGACAGAAGTAGCCAGGACATGCGGCTTACAGGTAGATACCACACATATACACAATTTGAATTGAAAAAAATAGAGCGTTAAAGACGATTAAGTACCTATTTGTAGCCTTTCTTTCTTGCAGTTATAAGTGATCATACCATATTATTAGTACTTGTATACTAGACATCTAAAGCCACGGCCAGTTTAGACCGTCGTCGACTCATAACATTATCTAGCCTTCAACCCGCGACAGGATCGGTAATAAGCAGCTCCACGAGGATTATAATCAACGACGGAACACAAAGTAACCAGTCTGCACACAAGAGCAGGCAGAGATAAATGGGATAGTGACCAAGGTAGCTAAGTAGCTATACCTATTATTTATCTCATACCCTACCTCCCGGTTTTATCTCTTCCGCATCCTCTCTTTCTCAGATCCCCATCAGGAATCAATATAAATTATTTGTCCATCTAGGAGGCGAACCAATCCCGTCCCCCGGCCATGAGCCAACCAACCAACCTATGACTCGAAAACAGCTGGCGCGCTGAACAACGACCTTCCCGGTTCAACCTGACGCATTCACACCCAACCAGTGCCAGCAAGTCAGCCCATGGAACCGGGAACCCCCCTGTGCGAATCAGAACCCCGGTGCTGACAACAAGCAGGGTATGCGTCGGTATGTTTATTCTTGGAATCGGAGAATTTCGCTGCTTCACTAGTACCTCGTACCCATAGGTAGCTACCTAGATGGCTTACTTGATTTGTCTAGTACTTTCTTTTTATGGTAGGTAACCGATCAAAGACGCCAACCAACCGGTCCGCTCACACGCCCTGGAGGTTTCGTTCCACACCTTTGGGAACCTCTCAGCAACTTGTGGGACGAATCTGTTATAGTACGAAGCTTAACTGCTCCTTTCGATTGGGGAGCATCTGCTACTGGCCCAAGTCACGTAGGGCAAAACCCAATCAGCATTGGGCCTCAGTTCAGACCGTGAATGCCCATCGGGCCTTGGGCTTCTTAACGAGAATGTTACTTAGAGGCAGTTAAATGCAAGGCACTGCTAAGTATCAAGGTCTAGCCCGCATACCGATGTTTCTAGTTAGTATATGCAGCACACGCTTTGCTGGCAATCTTTATCATCGACCCCGCCTTGCTTACCACGAAGCAACTCCCGCTTCTCTACCTCTCATGGCTGAATTTAAGACCTATTCGCACATGTAACACCGCCGAAGAGCGAGTGATTGTCCTCAGGTCAAATTTAGGGAAAGAAACCAGCTATATATTCAAAGAAATCATTCGTCATAATCTACTCAAGAATACCAACAACCGGTAAAAGCCAAGACTAGTTGGCTATAACTCCATCGTTTCCGCATATTTCTTTCTTTTACCTAGTTAATAAAAAGAAATCCATGATCATCAAGATCAACTTGGTATGTATACCTCACCGCTGCCCAGCAGGAATTGTATGTCAGTTGCCATCCGTTTCATTCCTTGACCCTCTATATTGCAGAAAAAAGAAAATCCCATAAAACGCGTGGCGCCCCTTCTTCCTCCACTGCAACTAATTTCGATCAAACCCCCCTCCCCATATCCACGATCAGAGGGTATCAGGTAAAAATTTAACTATCTACAATTAAGCTATCTAGGGGGAAATATAAAGGGAAAAAAGATACGGAAAAGTTTTCGTCCGTACGGATTCATATGAACATTGAACGAGAGGGGTAGTGTTAGGAAAAAAAAGCCAATGAAAGTGTAGCTGCAGCGCGTCAAAGGATAGTTGAGCCATATCGCGTGAGTAAGCGAAGTGGTTCAAGTGTGCTTTGCTTGCTTGTGCTCTGGGTTGCGTAATTCGTTACGCATTGTTGCGTTCTTCACACTTCTTCCATCTCATATTAGACAGGTCGGGCCCGCAGCATGGCAACAGTAAAATTGACCGCTGAGAATGGGCCTGTGAAACACAAGGTTGTAGTATCGTGCGGCGGAAATTGCGCGATTCGGTGTATCTGCAGAAACGATGATGGCGTGTGATTTAGAGTAAGAGAGTAGAATATAAATGCAACCGGTGTTGCTATCAAGCAAATCATAAACAGCCCCGTACCAGTCTATATCATTTCGTTTTCATCCGGATATCAATCCAAGGGAAGGAAGAGAAGTATCGTGACACGTGCAGAAATCTTTCCTTTAAGGAGTAAAAAGCTTCCGGGGTAGTAGCTTTCATTTATAGGCCAAACACCCCTAGATCATGTTGTTGGCATCGGGGATTAAATATGTCTTTTGAGACGACAGTTTCTCAGACTGTCTAGGCGTTTGATGCTGGACAATAGGGAAAGCCGACGCCGGTGTAGGAGTAGTGGCCATAGAGATGGTGCCAGATGCATGTTGAGGAGTCACTGGGCGTTGCTGCTCGACCCTAGGCTTGGCGATCTGTGGAGCAGCCAGAGCCCTAGAGTGACTACTCTCGCGACGCCTCTTAGGAGCATCCTTGATCTTTGGGTGCGTGTGGCACTGTTTAAGTTAGTATGGGATGGTAGGTGCGATTACTAGTATCTCGGACTGACCTTGTAAGCGTGTCGGAACCACGTTGTACCCTTTTTTTTGCTGCTAACCAAGGCAATCCAATCGTTACAGCTTCCACAAAGGCCTTCCCAAACGTCCGGACTGCCATCCATTCGACGCGTTTCCTGTGGTTCTTGGAAAGGATTTCCTGTCGCTGCGCTGATGCCATGGGTGAAGCTCTTGTCGTACCAGAAGGCCGAGTTTTTCAATACAAGCCATCGGCCTGGTTTGCAAATACCACACCAACCCTCTCGCTTATTGCCATGTCCACGTACCCATCTTGGAGTGTATAAGTCCCCTTCAAATCGCAGCTCTTGCTCGTGAGGTACCAAATCAGGATCAGAAGGATTCATGTCCTCCGGTGGCGGTGGAATCTGTTCTTCTTGCAATGAGGAATACAAATCTGGCGGGTCCGAAAGGTCGGTATAATGGCTGTGCAGCGAATGTGGATCGGCATTACTTTGTAGCATTCTGAATAGCCCGTGGGACATCAACGGAGGGGGATTCTCATAGTGGTGTGGCTCTGGATGGAATCCATTCGACGGCAGATGGGGTGGTAGTTGAGTTGGCAGAATCATACCGTTTCGGAAGGCTGGAGGGTGCGATATCAGGAATGGATACTGCTGCATAGCTTGCAGATTCCCGTAGTTTAACGGCAGTGGATTGTTAGAAATCGTGGGCGACGAATGACGTGAGGGCATGCGTCCCCCAAAGGCATCATGGGTATGATGATATACGAAAGGTGAAGGTCTTCGGTTGGGAGCGGTGCCATAAGACCCAGTAGACCACCTCTTGTTTCGCGAACTATTATCAACATTGTAAGGAGCTGATCTCATACCTGGACGTGGAGAAGGAGACGCGCCACGGCCACGACTTTGTGCGCGAACAAGCTCTGAGCGGCTTTGTGGTGTCATACGGGGAGATGCGACGGGAGATAGCTGCGTAGAGGACATGAGTGAGTTCCTGTTCGAGGGCGGCGGATAGTCGGATGAGAAGGACGGTGCCTCCGACAACGCGGCGGAGAAGTCCTCATATGAAGGCATGTCGGAGAGGCCAGTGGTCGACATGGTAAATGAGGAACCCGACATGCGACGAGGTTTGATTCCAGACTCGAAATTGAGCGTTTCATTGTCGAGCTGTGAGCTTGAGAACCGGAGATCTAGGATTGGAACTGCTTCGTCTGTAGTGAACGCCTGGCCAATGGTCATATCAGTGTCAAGATGAGGCATCTCAAGATTGTCTTCGCATGGTTTTGATCCCCACGAACCTATCTCTATGATCAGTGGCTATACTACAGTATCTTCTGGTTCAACTCACTATTGTCCATTGCCAATCCAGGGTAGAAGTTCTGATGCATCGAGACGGGGCGCGACATGGTGTCACTTGGGGTATGCATTGTTAGACCTGATGAAGTTTCCCATGACGGCATCGAACCGAACTCATCTCCAGCACAAAACGAAAAGCCTTCGTAGATAGTGGCTGGCCTGGGCCGGGAGCTTTGAGATGTGGGAGTCGTCCAGACATCGGCAGTCTCTGTTTTCACGGGCGTTTCGATACCAGCCATGGTGACCATAGGAGTTGAGCTCTGAGGCCGTCCGTCTGCCCTAACCTTTTCGTCGAGGTTGAAAATAAAACCAGGTGTTTGTATCTGCTGTTGCCTAGCAGTGGATTAGCGCGGAGGAAGACAGGACACTAGATAGGGATGAAGTTTACATATGCGTATCATTCGAATCCATGACTAAATGTATTGAGCAAGGGAATGAATGCGGGTATATACTAGGCGGGAGCTGGAATAAGGGAATGTGTATCAGTAGATGAACGGCAGCGAGGTCTGGCTTGAGACGTAGGTTGATGCGAGGGACGGACAGATCCATGCTGCGGTTCACGTCTCAAGCTGTGTGATGGGTCAGGACCAGATATTTAGTTGACTTACATAGTATAATAGCTTGTAGTATGGGTGCGGAGTTGATAAGGAGCGCGACTCGTGTGTGGATTACCGGAATATTGTGAGAGTGTATGCCTCACGATGAGAGTTGAAGGGAGTGTATAGGTCGATTGAACAATGCTGGGGGGTTGGAGTCAAGAATGTTTCCCGTCCGTAAAGAGCGTGATGAGTTGTTTGAAGGAACGACAGCCGGTTAGGCTAGTTGGGTATGGCACACGTATGCTGGCGCGTCTTGGTGAGAAGAGAGCCAGCTCCCAATATTATAGACCGGAGGGGCAATAGTAGGGTGGTAGAAAAAGGAGTGACTAGCGTTGGTATGCCTTCATGGTCTATAGCAGATGGAGAAAGTGGCAAGGCGAGAAGAGGAGTACAAGAGCAGGTGGACGGAGGCGGCACAGGTCACCCAGAGGTATAAAAGAAGTACTCGTCGAATATAGGCATCATCCCGGATCACATTCAGCACGGTCAAGTTGGGTCAGGTTCGGAACACCGGTAGGAGCTAAGCCGGATTCCCTGATACAAACCTAGGCACATCTGGGGATATAGGAGAGAGATCGGTGTACGAGGTGCTGCTTGGCTGGTTGTAAACGGGCATCACGACGGGGTAGTGAACAAGGAGTAGTGAGGCCTACTAGGATTTCAGTACAGGGTTCAGAAGGTTACATCTGCCCGTCGATGATGTGTTCACACCTAGCCTCGGAGCAGATTAACAATTGTAAGGGACAGATGGGGGAGCAACGGAGGGATCAAGGCACCCGTTGGATGGAAAGTGCAGTCAGAGATGCCAGGGACTGCCCTAGTCGAAGACCCATGAAAGGTGTACGCTTTTGGAATAGGCGGGCCGGGGTTGGGATATAACAGGACGGAACATATTTGATATAGGGCAGAAGAAGCATCACGAAAAACTGGGTAATGGCTGCCAAGACCGAGGAAAGACGATGAGCCTCACGAAAAGAACCGCGCTGCAAGAGAGAGGGTCGTGGGAGACAATGATTTGGAGGGGGTGGCTTGTACGTGTCTTGGATGGGGCAGGTTGATACAAGGACCACCACTACCAACTAGTATTGAGGATCGTAGCACAATCGTGAGTAGAGTGCGACCGCCTACCATGATGAATCCGGTGCATCAATCGCCAATGATGTTCAGCTTGAACGGACAGAGTCGAGATTGAGGCGCTCGAACAAGACATTCTCATTCAAGCGCTGAGTACGCGTGTGACACAACCACAACACCTGCTCGGCCGGATACGTCGATCTAAAGAAGCCCAGTTTCTAGAGGGAGTAACATCCTGTCTTACGAGGGGTAACTCGGAAACACGTCCTAGACCTTGCTCGTAGGACAGCACAAGAAGCGCGAAAGTAGGTAGCGAGCTGTGAAGCTTCGTTTCTCGTAGCTGTGGAGATCATGGATCGATTGTCTGACCACGAGATCTCTGACATAGTCTATGCCACTTGACTTCCGGCCTCGGTGGCCGTTTTCCTATTCGATGTTGAACCCGTACGTAATAGGTTGTAAAGAGTCAAATCTCGCTCTACACATATTTAGAAGACGCTCCCCAGATTGGGGCGATGCCGCTTCTGACCCCACTGAGACGGCAAACTGTCACCAATCAAGAGGATTGGAGGTATAGCGCAGGCGAGATACAATTAGATATCAGGATACATGCATGTGACTAGGTATTAAACTGAACCATGAGGCTGGCGGCACTGGAGTGGGCATTCGCCTTCTAGAATGGAATGGTATCATGGATCCGAATGAGGCTGAGGGTAGGTACAGCATAGATGAGATGATTTTGAGATGGTTCGATATAGCGCTTTTTCGTCTCTTCCATGAGAGAGGCCCTGCATCCTACACTTGTGGGTGGCTCCGTAGAAGGTACAACCAATGAGAAGAGCGATTAGAACGAGTTGGAAGTGGAAGCTGCAGAAGAACACCGAGAAGTGGTGATGCGGGCCTCTAGCACGGCGAGGTGGTCATGACTAGGCGTTCAGATGAAACTTGGGTGCGCTATGTGAGGAGGGTATCATCGAGAGGCAGTGCCATCTAAGCCAGCTGTGATAGGACGGCAGTGCGTACATTGTTGCTTCGCTCGTGCTGGAGATTGGGGAAATGCTGGCTATCTGCTACGATAGAGATGGGGGGAGATGGGTGAGGATGGGTGAGGATTGGCGAGTTGCAGAGGTTTACGATTTCATCGTCTCGTCGTTAGCGGAGTGTGTTTGATGTTGTGAACCTGGAATTTAGTGCTGTGGGGTGAAGAGGGTTGAACCAGAAGTGTGATTGGATGCACCGGTGCAGCCCCTTGCAGCGGCCTGTCTCAGATTCTGTTACAGACTTGATCCCTGTCTGGGGTTACCGACAGGCCCACTGGGCGGGTCTAGCTTCGCCTTGTACTTCTCGGTTGGCTCGCCAAGGTCGCCAATTAACAATCCTGGAGTCTGGACTCTTTTGTAACTAGCCAATCCAACCATTGTTTTAGTGTAAGTGACTCCCATATTCATCTTGATCTGGTAAGAGACACTCACTTCAAGGATAGCGCCGATAAAGTACCGAGGGGGGTTTGTAGACAAGTTTGTACCTACTGCATTCATTCAGGTAAAGCCGCAAAAGTTATTCACTAATTCTCGTAGCTGTTGCGAGGCGCTTAGAAGTTTTACAGTTGGATTGGATCTTGTAACAGACCGGCCAAGTCTCACGATCTTGACTAATTCCTACCTACCTACACTAGCAGCAGTCTAGAAACACCACTTTAATGTGCTGTACCTACGCCAGGAAACGAATGGTACGATATTTCATTTCGAAACAAAGTATATTGCTTCAGCTGTAAGCGAACTCCTCTGGCGCTCGAATCACACACAACTAGTAGGTTGCTTGAGATTATGTATCGTATAAGTCAGCCGTAATTGCAGCTTCGCCATGTTAGAGGCTGTAACGATGAGCAGGTCAAACACCAATACCTAGCATCTGGCTTGACCAGATCTGTCTTGCAGTGTCATCCTCCATTTCGCCCTGTCGTTTCTATTTCCATTCGGACGGGTCCTTCGGACTTATACCCTAGTTAGTGGCTCTGATGTTTAGATGTCAGGCCGAGATTACCTACTGTAGTTTACTATAAGTTTATCCGGCAGTTGGTTGTATGTGGGTACCAGTGAACCCATTTGCCATAACCTACCTAGGTACAGGCACAGGTACAGGCATTTGAAGCTCGACAATTTTTCTGCAGTCCACGCCTGAGATACAAGAACACTTACAGACTACATTCCGACTTAAAAGCTTTAAAGAAGCCTGACTTGGCCTGGCTTCTGCACGCCGTCACATAGGTTACTGGATACACTTGCCACTACTGAGGTGGTGTGAAAACAGCGAGGTCCCATTGCAACGAGATATGCTCACAAAACAGCTGCGATGTTTTGACAAACTCGACTATCTTCTCTGTTCAGAGTTGAAAATAACACGATAGGTGAAATGGGCGGCCTCCCAGATCATATGTACCTGCATCCCGGCGCCTACATAGATCGCAAAGCCCATAAACCGATATATTAAGCATTTCGGGCCGCGTAATGTTCACGTGAAGGAGCCCGGTTGGCGACACGCGATTGCTTCCTATTCGGCCAACGTGCCGCGCCCACGCCCATTGGAAAAAGTGCACGTACTGAAAACGGCACATATACCCTCCTACAACGAACAACGAGTCATGGAGAAAGAATAAGAGGGCAAAAAGGTGATGCACCATGCAGCGCCCGAGCGTCGTTATTTGCAGAGAAACAGCATGCCCACAGTCGTTAGATGTTGATACACACGAGCTGAATATGTACACGCTCAGGTTGACGTAAGAACTCGCTAGCGAGGTCTAAAACAGGAAACTTCTACGACTTCGAGAGTTGTTCTGTGGGTTCGTCGAACCCTTGGCCTCAAACAAGGCTGCTGGGGTACACCCCGTTCCTCGCATCATCGCATGAATGACATCCTGGTCCTCTTTCAGAAATTATTCAATGCTTTCGCCTTTACCCGCATGCTCTCGGGTCGTAATCCTAAATCATATCTCGGGGCTCTTATGCAGATCTCGGACCAATAATGATGACACCAACATCTGGCAAATCTTGCGATGGCTGGGCTCTTACCACAGCCGGTACGGATATGTCGAAACGACACAGCGACTCAGGTTCCCTGTGTGTTTAAACTCTGCAGATCAACGGGATAAACGAAGTCAATCACGTGGCGATGTTCGGTACCATTGGTTGTTCTGGATTTATTTATCTGCAACTGGGCCATTTGTCGTTTCCCATATGCGGCCTCTAACAGCGGCCAGCCTGTGATACCAATTAAAAGCTGCAATGCGCAGTACTGAATGCTGCCTGGTTCAATTAAAACCCCAGGCGCACGCGCTTTCGTAGTGAAATCCTCCGCGTCATACCCTAGAATGCCATAAATAGAATCAGAGCTGAGTCCTACCGCGCCTTCTAACCATACACCTATACGGTGACCTGTATTTCGTTCCGGAGAATTACTCGATGAGGATAGAGCGATAGAAGGGGGTCCTTGCATCTTTATTTTTCAAGGTGCCTGAATCACTGCGTTCCCTTCGTCTTATTCCTTGTTGATTTTCTTCCACACTTCGTTCTCTACAGCAGCGAGTCGTTCACCAGTCTGCTGGGCCAGCTTTTTAGCAGCTCCCCATACACCATCCAAACCATTTCCACCGTCGTCTGATTCGCGCTGTTCCATGGCTGATCTCTGATATCGGTTAAGCTCGGAAGCATTAGCATTCTGATGGTAGCCTGATGGATGTGAGAGATTCTGTGCGCCTTCGCCACCGATACCCGTAGTAGCAGATGGTATTTGGGTACCGTAAGGCGAGGATGACGCCATCGATGCAGTAGATGTGCCCCGTTGCTGTGATGGCTGAGGTGCCGTAGGAGCAGGGATACCCATCTGATGGGGATAGGGCATGGTAGTCGTAGCAGGAGGAGCGGGAGTCTGAGTAGGCGGTTGGTACCTTTCGCCGACCTTGGGTGGGGGTGGAATGCTGCTGATAGGGACAGATCCTGGTTGGGGTGATGCCGGGTTGGCACTTCCTATAGACGTCGTAGGAGTGGGCTGCAGAGGAGAATATGGGAGCGAGGGTGCAGCACCAGGTTGAGCAGCAGCATACGTGAATGGTGTATATGTTGAAGTCGGCGCTGCTGACGCTTTACTTGGACTATCTGTCAACGGCTCTGCCACCGAGGCTGTCTCGGGTGTCACCCCGTCAGGTTTGGCGGCAGTGATAGGGCTGTTGGCATAGACAGGAATGGGGGCCATTTTGTAGATGGATGTGGTCTACTTCCAATTATTGAGGGAGATTATTTAGTCCAGGCGTATCTTGTTAAGAAGTGCCGACGGTGATTCTGAAAGGCGGAAAACGACACTTGAAACTCGCAACACTGTGGGCGCCAAAGAGAAGACTGGTTATTAGTACTAAACAATCAAAGGGTTCATCGGTGTTTGCCTGGTGAGTAACATAGTACGAGCTATTGTCCTATGGAATGCAGGGCAGAATGACAGCTATGTTGTTTAGAAGGTTATGGATACATATACTGACGAGGAATGGCAAAAGCGACGTCATAGGGGTACCTCAACTGGTCAGCTGGAAAGGCAAAAGTCCACTGGCAGTCCGACGGTAAAATCTAGGCAGGCGCAAGTTCTCAGTTTAATAAAGCCACGTTTTTCACAAACGTGGGAAACGCCCAAGTTGAAATTAGGCGCAAATAATGATACGGGAGGGGAGATGCCTCTTTGACATTTGATGTGTTTCCTCCTTGTCTACCTATCTACCCATTGCTTATGAGTGTTACGTGTCAGTGTCTCGAACATGTATTGAATCCTCACTTACAGGACTCTCGATCATGATAAATTCCACAAGGTGCAGATATACCTAGATTCTGCATAAAAATAATTGTTATAAACATTCTTGAGGTTCAAGGCTGAAATAATACCCAATAAGTAAATACTTTGCGATGCTATCCCTTTGAGGGGGGAAATAACTGCAGGCGATTACACCGGCAAGTGGGCCCACCCTACCCCTACTAACAGAAAAATGTGCCAAATCAATGGGCAAATGTTATCGCCGTTACTTCTGTTATCTGCGAAAACCTGTGTAAAGAGATGTACTCTTAAATGCATTGCTTTTATTGGCTATATACCCTGTTTTTAGTGGCTTGGCTACAAACACCCGGCTGCAGTTATTCCCCCCCTCAAAGGGATACATCAACTTTTGAACGATAAGGTCCTATATAGGTATGTAGTTAGGTTGCGATAAGATACGGTATCTAACTGATAAGTACCTATAGTTCTGCTAGTCTATGGGTAATCTTCTGACTTACCTAATCCATAACCCCCAAGCTGAAAAGGTCTAGCGTCCACTCGCGGGCCTGTTCCGTTCTACAGCTGTACCAAGATTACATGTACCCTTGGTAGATAGAGTTGCTACTACGTGCTTGATTGAGTCTATCCAATACCAACACCACCAATATTGGTCGAATCAATGGTCGTAGATTTAGATTTCACGGTCGCGCGCAAGTGGAATGAACAAACGTTTAAAAAAAATCCGTCTAACATGTCGTAGACCAGCCCTCGCCCTTTTATTTTACCTACTTATCATCTACTATTGTAATGACACTATTACCATTCCCAGCTTCAACTTTACCGTCGCGCCCCGTTCACCACCTCCTAACGTCGCATACCTCCTCGCCTCAGAACAGAACATTGTCAACATCGTCGTCGTAATCCACTCTCATCATCATGGTCGGCAAGGTCAGCGAGCGCGTCCTTCTGCGCGAAGGTAAGGCTGTGTAGCTACTACTACTAAGACTGAATTCATCGTCGATGTAAACGCAACCTTTTGCTGACTCTCGCTCTCTATTTATTTGTAGGACTCGAAAGGACCGACAATGGCATGAAGCAGACAAACTGGCCCGATGTTACTCCCATCAACCAGAAGAACTACTACACGTACGCTCACTCGCTGTTGCTGTTGCTGTTGCTGCTTCTGCTGCTGTTAGTTTTTCTGCTGACCATCAGCCCGCCGCTTTTTGCAGTGATTACATGAAACGTGACGACCAAATACTCGCTCTACGATTACAAGCCGAAGCCGCACGAGACAGACTCGTTCAGTCTGCTAAGGATCGCGATCGAGCCCTCGCCCGAAATGGTCATGCCGAAGTTCCTCTGCCTGTCGCTGACATTCAACCTGAGGAGGCTCAAGCCACATCCAATGATGGAACAGATCCCTCAAAGGTCATAGTGATACACCCGGGGAGCCAGAACCTGCGAATAGGCTTTGCCAGCGACGCCCTACCCAAGACAATACCCATGACCGTAGCCACCAAATTTCCCCAGACCGAGTCCGAGATACACGAAGCGCTACCCCGTCGCCACTTCGAGGCTAAGACAACAGACCAGCAGTACGGCGAAGAATGGTCCAAGAAGTATCAAAAGATGTGCAATGACCTCAAGGTGGACATGCGCGCGAACAAGCGCAAGGTGCTCCCCAACTCCAAGGAGCTGGTCGTGAACTACAACAGGCGGACCGAACCCGAGAAGATACCGAAGCACAACGACCCCCAAGAGATCGACTGGACCGACGTGAACAGCCTCGAGGACCCCAACTCGGCGGCCTCTTGTTTTATCGGGAACGCAGCTCAACGCGTTCCGGATGACTCGAATCCGAAATTCAAGCTTTGGTGGCCTATGCGGTATGGTGTTTTCAATGAGGATGATTATGCAACTACTGAGCATCTCTACGACGACTTCGAGACTCTATTAGACAAAGCAATAAGGCAAGAATTAGGTCTGACAAGAACCAGCATGTGGAAGAACTACAGCTGCGTATTCGTCATCCCTGATCTATACGACAAGAAATACGTCGAACAGGTCCTGAAATCTTGCATGATTTGGTTCGAGTTCAGCAGAATATGCTTCATGCAGGAGAGTATGGCGGCCGCATTTGGCGCTGGTTATACCCAGGCCTGTGTCGTCGATGTTGGAGCTCAGAAGACCTCTATCGCTTGCGTCGAGGATGGCTTATGTATAGAAGACTCCCGCATAAACCTGAAATACGGTGGTTATGATGTCACGGATACATTCGTCAAGATGATGCTCTACGACAACTTCCCTTACCAGGAGATAAATCTTCAAAGGCGGTACGACTTCCTCCTTGCCGAGGAGCTGAAGATTAAACATTGCACCATGTCGCAAGCCGATATATCAGTACAACTATATCAGTTCCACCTTCGCGCCCCGAATCAACCTACCTACAAATATCAATTCAAGACGTATGACGAAGTTATTCTTGCTCCCATGGGATTTTATGACCCGGCAATCTTCGACAACTCTACCAAACTTCGCGGCCGCCGGAAGTTAATTGACCGCTCGTACAACGCCTACGATGCCGATGTGCCCGATGATCCGGCATCTGCTGCCCAGGTGGCAATTCTAGCCCTCATTAAGCCATCCATTATGACTAACGCTAACGGATTTCCAACGAACCCATCAGATCCTAACCTCGCCACGCCTAGCAAAGAGAAGTCTCAGCCATTCAACTTCCTCTCACGCGGGGACCTCAATGGCACACCGGGAGGTTCGAACGCTGCCTCTCCAGCCCCAGAAGGCGCATCGACTCCTATCCCACCGGCTTTCCACTTTGGCGCCAACGGTAACACCGGCAGCCCGGCACCAAATGGACCCAACGCCATCCGCAACGGAGCCTCGCCTGCGCCACCCCCGGGCATGTTCGTGGATTCCTCGGCACGTGACGCGCGATCGCTAGCCGCGGAGCGTGATGCTGTCCTCCCCGTAGCGCCACTCGACATAGCTATTCTCACAAGTATCCAGAATGCCGCCAGGGGCGACGACAAGCGGCTGCGCGACTTCTTGGGCAGCATCATGGTGGTCGGCGGAGGCGCCAAGATACCTCTATTCACACAGACGCTCGAGGAGAAGCTACGCGCCCGGCGGCCCGACCTCTTCGACCGCATACTGGTTTCCAGAAGCGCCCGCGACATGGACGAGCAGGTCGTCGCCTGGAAAGGCGCTTCCGTGTTCGCGAAACTACCCGCCAATGATAGCTGGATCACACCCTTCGAGTTCGAGAGATTGGGCGCCCGCGTGCTGCATCACAAGGTGCTTTGGGCTTGGTGAAGTTTGGGGGGGATGTGGTGTGAAAACGATTTTGGGATATTTGTTTGTTATCTTTTGCTATAGCGCAACGGTCTGTCTTTCTGACCGGAGTCTAGAGGAAAAGGGGAAAGAAAAAAGATATATTCCGTCATGAGAATTGCTGTTGGACTCGTAATGTACAACACGGCGTTGGTGATCATGGGAGGCAGCAACGGGACTTGCACAGGAGCAAGTCGTTAAGTTTACCAAGCTGGGTCCGGACAGGCCTTCGTTATTTGTTGTAGAGGATATAGCCTTTTTTTTTATGCATCTATGATTTTCATTTGTGACTTGGTTTGTATCTGTCGTCTCTTGGTTACAAGAGGTGTTGAGAAATGGACTGAGTAGCCCGATCTTGAACTGTGCTCCCTAGATGTTCGATCCGGTAGTCAACATCCGTATGCGCTGTTTCAGAAGTTTAGGATATAACACAAGGATACAAAATGATTATATCTTTCCATGAATGGCGTCTAACACAGCATCTCGTGTCATGTATCAGATAGCAAAGATTCGTTTGCAAAGGAGTAGGTCACCGAAAGAAGGAATGTTGCACAAAGTACTCATCGATGCAGTTTTCTATCTACCGTATCTAGCTTGGTATGATCTTGTCCCGATTTGTATCCGACGAGAGTCTCATCGCAATGACATCTGGATTCCCAGACAAAGGACAAGACCTTCCATCCCAGCGAAACAAGCAAAAGTCTCATAGGCAAAAGCGCAGATCCATCCACTTCAGAACGCATCCATCGATCTCTCCTCTACTCAGACACAATCCCATAACCTCTCTCCCCAATTTTTTTTCTCGTTCCCAACTCTGCCTGTCTGAGGAAATGAAAATCACTCCATATCACCCACGCCCTTTTTTTTTTTTTTTCGTTTCGTAATCTTACACCCTCACGTCGGTGAGTAAACAAACGCAAGGAGTTTCAATTATGTCTCGTCCGCCAATCAGAATACCTCCTTCAAGAACGGCAGACGCCAAAGCTACCTTTTGCAAGAGCCGGGGGGTATCTCAGAGATGCAAATGCAATGCCAGAGGAAACCGCCACGCCCGAAAACGCCCAAACATTAGACGTGAGACGTGAAATTCCAAATGCCAAATGAAACCAGGGAACAAAACAGAAAAACATGCAAATTAACCCATCCAGGATTATGCCGAACAGATCAGACCCTTACTTAAAGGGCGTTCTTGGCTTCTGTGGGCGTAGTGAGAAAGTAGGAGACGACGGCGTACTCGGCGGCGGAGCAGATGATGACGGAGGCGGGATTCGTGCTTGACGAACAAGTTCCTTTGCCCAATCGGGAAGTCGAGGTTCTTTGCCGCTATCTGAAGGCTGGGACGGCGAGTGCGTTGCTTTCCTACGTTCCATGACAGCTTGCAACACTTTCTGGTCGTCCTTCTGTTGGGTCTTGAGTCTCCTACGCTCAAAAACAGCTTGCAGTGCATCGCGGTCGTCGAGTCGACGAGATTTGGATGGGTCGGGTTGTCGACTGCTTTCGCCACTCTTAGGAGGAGCCGTTGACAATCGCTGCAATGCCGTCTGCAGATGCTGTGGATTCTAGGTTAGTTTCGAGTGCATGCGTATGGTCTTGAGCTGGGGATCCTACTTCCGGGTCGCCGGGTTGTTTTCGTAGTGGATACCAAGATGCTCTTTTTGCCTCCCATTCTAACACATCCGTTTCCTTCCATATTTTCAGCTGTTGGTCGATGCCCTCTGGGGTCATCTGTGCCAGTTGATGTGGCGAAATGAGAACCATGCAGAGGGCCTCAATGAAGCGTTCAGAAGAAGCTGCATGCATAATTGCCCATTTCATCGTGCTTCGTTGATCAGATGCTCTATGCTGGAGTCTATCCCATATAGCAGTTGAGACGGAACGGGCAACACTAGCCCTTGTTCTCCGGTCCGGAAAGCCGGCATTCACAGCAAAAGCCCGAGATAAATCTCCTTCAACTGCTGCCAAGGTGTTCCAGTCCGTGTCGCCAACAGCAGAGGCACCATTAGAGGACTCAGCTAAAGGTCGAATGTGTACTTCTGCGCCTGGGAGCTGCATTGGGGCTAAGGGCACCTGCGGACGCGGATCATGGGGATAGTCGGATGGCCCAGAGGTGTGATGGTGCGAATATGTGGTAATCGGGTTTGGTTGGGATGCAGGAACACCATTAGTCCATATGGTGCTGACAACAGGCGAAGGTTGTGGCAAAGGTTGGCTTATCTCCGGAGGTCCAGCAAAGGAAGGCTGTGGCAAAGGGTGTCGTTCGCCCGCAGGCCCAGCGGAGGAAGATTGTGCCGCAGGTTGGCTTCCATTTGGTGGCCCAGTAAAGGAAGACGGCCCTTTAAACATAAGAAGGTTGTCTTCTATAGCAAACCCTGGAGGAAACATGTGAGAGGAAGACTGTGCCACAGGTTGGCGCAGATGTCCGGGCAACGTCCTAGTTAGCAGATGCCCGGGTAGGGGTCGTCCAGATCTACGTGCTTCATTCTCTGCTATCATTTGATCAGCCATGGCTCGGTCCTCTGCTGACAATTCCGCTTCCTCAACGGCCTCTTCCTCAAAAACGTCCATCATCTCAACCGCTCTGATACCGTCTCTATACTTCTCATCTACTAAGATCGCGTCAAGAACGATGTCTTTGCCTAGGTGTTTGTCCAAGTCCTCCTGCTCGGGGTCTTCGGGCATAACCCAGGCCCCGGAGAACCGCTGAGCCCTAGGAATGGGATGTTTTTTGTCAACAACGCGAGACGCAAGTTGCATCTTCCAAATGGCTTGGCTCAGCAGCTTCTGTTCCAACGTGCCACCACAGACAAAACGGTACACGTAGACAGGTTTTTTCTGCCCGATCCGATAAGCGCGACCGACAGCCTGCTGTTCGTCTTGGGGGTTGAACTTAGCGTCAAAAATAATGACCCTGTTTGCGCCCGTAATGTTAAGCCCTAGGCTACCAGCTTTCGTAGAAATCAGGAATATGTCGATGTTGCCCCTGTTGAAGCCTTTGACTATATTTTGACGATCTACCATGGGTGTCGTGCCGTCTAAGCGCACAAAGGACAGCTTTCGTCTGCGAAGTACTCTCTCGAGATAATCGAGCACGAGCTTGGAATGACTAAAAAGCAATACATAGTCACCCAACTTCTTGCAGAGATCAAGGATTTGTAGCAGTATCGGAATTTTCCATGAGAGCGAGAATTCGTCTAGCGCCGGATCCCTTTCTACGCCACGCAAAAGGGTCAACTCGTCGCTAATAAGCTGCTGGGGCAGTACGACTGTCTCGCTTTTTTGTGCCGAGCTACTACTCTGGTTTGTATTGCTCTGGTTCTTCATATCTTTCAGTTTATTTAAGAAGACCAAAGGGGAAGCACAGATCAGACCGAGATCGTGGATTGCAAACACTGGCACGCGTGATTCTTCGTCATGATGATGCTGTATGAACATCTCGTACGCCTGTCGCTGGATGGAGGTGAGGGGAACAGTAATGACAAATTCTTTTTTGATCGGTATGTCATTCTTTAAGACGGCGATGGTGATCCGATTCACTTTCGGAGAGACCTCCGTCTTAAGAACACGTAACATTCTCAACGCGTGTCTTCGTTCGTTGTCCGTGCTATCGACACCAAGGCCCTCCTTGATAGGATTTGCGTATCGAGCGCGAAACTCGCGAATATCACCGAGGTAGTTGGGAGCAACCCAGTTGATCATGGAATAGTATTCTTCCACATTGTTAGCTAATGGAGATCCGGTCAACGCCACCCGAGTGAGCGTTCTGAAGTTGCCAGTTGCTAGGTGAATCTGAGACTGTCGGTTCTTCATCATGTGTGCTTCGTCAGCCACCACGATATTGGGGCCTTGGAGGAAGATATCGCGCGTCTGCTCGTCGTCAACAAACGACTTGAAGAGATTGTACCCAATAACCATAATACCACCCTGGCTGGCCCAGGCTTGAACGGCTTGTTTTCGATGTTGATCAGGCATTACTGAATCAACTTTGAAGACGACACCAAGCCCATGGTCTTCGGGCAGCCAGCTTAGCATCTCATCCAACCAATTGTTAACAAGAGTCGCTGGGCAAAGGATCAACGTTTTTGACTCGCGCATTTCTTCTGGGATTTGGGAAGAGACGGTAGGATCATCAGACACGGAGGCTTGACCAATGGTCACCAGCAGAGTGATGATCTGCATGGTTTTTCCGAGGCCCATGGTATGAGCCAGCAGGCAGCCTTGCCTCTTCTTGGCAACAATTAGCTGATCCCACATGAACCGCACTCCCTGCACCTGGTGTTCCTTAATTTGTTGGGCGATCTCATTGTGAATGTAGACAAACCCTTGGTCGTCTCCTTTGCTCTCGTTGACAATGATACCTCCCTGTTGACTGCCCAGAGCCGTACTACCCTCTGTTTCAAGTCGTTCACGGAGGAGCTTACGACGACGGTCCCGCTCTGCTGCTCCAGCTTGGTCCATCTCACGAGCCATGGCTGCTTCGCGGTTGCGGATTTCCTTGCGCTTCCTTTTCTTTTTCTTGACAGAAGATGGCGGTGGCCCCTCAGCATCAGAATCTGTATCTGTAGTCACATCTGTATCATCTGCGCGGGAAGCTTTGTCTGTTCCTTTCACCCGCTTCGCTTCAGATGTTGAGGCGACAGAGTCATCCTGCTTCTTTCTACGCATATCAGTCTCAGTCCACTCGAACCGATCGCTCAATCGCTTAATAAATCCGATGAAGGTGTCCCATTCCTCAACGGACGACGTGTACAGTTCCCGAATCCTTTGTTTCCCTTTGTCGTCCAGATTCCTGTACCGGCTAAGCTTGTAGAATGCATCGTCTTTGTATATCTCGAACAAACGCACAAAGGTGTACGCAGCTAGCCCATCTTTCTTGGTATGGGTATCGTACGGTGCTTTTGGACATTCTCTTTCCAGAGTAATGAGAATAAGATCCAACCAGATATCTTCTGGCGAATAGCAGCGAGTAATCGAGAAGATTACATCAATGAACACCTGGTCTGTTATCATCAACTCTTTGGCTACCTTCTGCTCAGCAGATGTCAAGTCAGCGATCCCCATCATCAAAGGAGAGTTGGCGATGTCCTCCTTGCCCCGACAAGGACTCTCTCTCAAGCTCAGTTTCCCGCCTTTATATTGTATTATGCGACGTGTGCGATCGGGGGGAGTCGTCAAGTCGATAATAACAGAATACCCCGATCGCGATGGCGTTTTAAGGTTCTCATTGTAACCTCTGGTGGATCTAATCCGACTTGGAGTTACCATAGGCTGGGGTAACACAGAGCGGTCTTCGCCTGAAGACTCTGTGTCAAATTCAGGGAGTACCATCTGCATAGAATTTCCATCTTCGCCAAAATCCATATCGACTTCGGGGTGTCCCGTGTGTTCAACGTAGCCTTCTTTGCCAGTACCCGCGAGGGATCCGTTATCAGCCATCATGGGAGCATCCAGTTCATCATCGTCGATGAAATCTCGCAAGTCATCTTCAGAGTCGCTTGTCAGGATCTCCTCATCGTCCGATAGGACAAGCTGCGGTTTTGAAGGCCGTTCTCTGGGTTGTCGGGGTCGACTGATTTTGGCTGGTTCGGACGGAGAAGTAAGAACCCTGATTAGCCAGGAACGGTGCTCCCTGTCGAAGACGCTCGGTTCAAAGGCGGCTAATGCAGATTCCAGTTCTTTCACGTTGCGATAGTCGTTCTTTGGGACTGTCTCTTTCCACTTTGTGATGCGAGCTTCGAACTCATGAAGATCGCGCTGAGCCCTGTCAATGGCATCTTTCAACCCATATCTTCTAGCATCGTTCCAAATGCGATTCGCTTTGCTAGCATACTTGGGAAGTTTCTTGTTTGACCAGTCCAAGGCGAATTGAGCAATCACCCTTTCAAAAGTGGATTTTATCTCATCAATAGCGAGTCCCTGGGGACGAGGTGGGTTCTTGGCCATCTCCTTCCTGTCGGCCTCGATTTCTCGCCATGTATCGGAATCATATTCCATGTCGTCATCCGAATCACCGTACAAGGGAAGGACCTCATCATGATCCGGGTTATTCGAACCTGGAACAATGTCCGGCTTTGCAAATGTGGTTCGCTGGTGAGTAGAGTGACGAAGAAGGTGACGTTTCATTAAGCGATGAGTCTGAATCATGCGCCCGGGAATTAGGCGGCTCGTGGGGACAAGGTTGATCTTTTTGTCCTCTTCAGAGAGCGGCTCCAATTGACCAAGATGATTGAAGTCAACAACATCAAACCGAGTGATAGATTTGGTCCCTAGGTAAACTCCAGGAAGTAGGTTGTCGGTAATATCATTGATAGGCTCACCAGCAGGCTCCGTAGCAAGCTTCGGTCTGAAACGTACTGTGTCTGCCTCGGTTGCAATGATCCGGTTCCTCTTAGGATCAATCTCTGTAGTGATGAGAACAGGGACAACTCTACGTTTCTTGAGTGTTTGCTCATCGGTAGATGTCAAGGATGGGCCATCTTGCAACGGCGTAGATGTAGATGCAGATGCAGTTGAATCAGGATGAACCGCATCACTAGATCCATTGGTATTGGGAAGCTGGACCCCTGCTTCTGATGCATCCTCGACTTCAAGCTCCGGTTGTTGAACTTCGTCTGCCACTTCCTCTTCTTCTTCGAACTCGGAAGCTTGCCGTTTCCGGTAGAGGCGGTACCGGTTACTTCGCAATTGAATATCCTTAATGGCGTTCTTGAAGGTAGCTTTGTGTTTCAAGACTCTAATCCCGAGTTCAGCACATAGCTCAGTCTGATCGTATGTCAGGAGGAGTTCACCATCCACCTCATGCTCACGAAGGGCTGCTTCCAACTTGTCCAGTGGTGGGAGCTTGAGAGGGGCTGATGATCGATACCATGGTTGGTTGGGCGTGCAGAGTTCTTGCACGACTCTTTCAACATCCCAATTCCAGGGATCATCCATCTCGAAAGGAAAGATTTCATTCAGCTCAAAACCGCAGTAACATCTGGCTCAGTGTGGGAGAGTCTTCGCAGTTTGGTTAGCTTGGGTTCTCAAGATATTGATGTCACCGACCAAAAATGTTAATCTTTGACAAGGTTGCCTAGATAAAATAACCCAGTATTCAAATTTAGGAAATATGTGGGCAGTTGCCGATGTGTTGGTTGCTGTGGCAGAACGCGAAATTGATGGCGCGTCTTCCATTGATAGAATAACAGTTCTGTCAATAAACCAGAGGTACAATGGCAGAAGTACAATGGAGCAAAATCTGCCTATTGTTTTTTCTATAACGATATCGTCGCAACCGTGTTGTGTAGGTGGTGCACACACCAAGACTGCATCAACATTGCGGGAGAGGGAATAGGAACTGCGGCCAAACAGTGTATGCACAACAAGCCCGATACTTCCCTAAGGATATATTAAACACACAATTCAAAGAGACAAAGAAACGTACCTGAATCGTCAAGGTTCCTGGTGAATTGCTACAACAAGTCGTGCCCCACTGGTTATAGCTTGTACAGAACCGGTTTCGGTCGACAGTAGTGATCGTGAAACTAGGTAGAGGGAAAGTGCGCGAAAGACCTTGCACGAGCGAGGGCCTCATACAAGTTGTTGACGTCTATGGCCCGAGACAGACTCGTTACAGACAGGCAACCAATTCATATATTGAATCCTTGAGGTGAATATTGCTTCCTCAGCTCGACGGTGTCCGGTTTGGGCAGATGCTGAGTTGCCTTGTGCCGAAGGCAGGGTGTGCCGCGACTGGGCCTGGGATCGCATGCAGATATATGCGTGAGGTCCAAGTATTGGCTGATTGGCGTGCCAAGGCAGATATTAAAGGTTGGATGGAGGATGTTCACACACAGGGAGGTAACAGGTCAGCGAAAGACAGGAAAAGAGAGAGGGTTTGCCAAGGTGAGGTAACAGGTCGGCGAGAGAGGGAGAGGATAGACAGAAGATGCGCCAGGTGAGGTGGGGTCGGTGGGAGAGAGGATGAGTGGTCGCCGCAAGTACAATTGTCTGCTGCCTGAGGCTGACTACTAGCAATGGTTGGTACTAGAGGTTTGGAGTGTTTATATGCTGGTTATTCGGCACCCGCAGCAGTGGCTCATCGACGACGGTAGAGTGAACAGTGGTAGAACGGCGGTTCGGGCAGCACTCGATGTACAGTTACAACGCTTGTACGGACGGTAGTACTTCGTGCAATTGAGAATAATCATAATGCTGTACCTGCTATATGAGGATACATGGGTACCTATGGAGAAGTATGGCTTAGCTGAGATGTCTATACAATGAAGGTCACAGCAGCATTAACATTGTGTCCTCCAGAACTTGAATTGCAATACGAGCAGATACCTTCCTGCCTCATGAATTGGCCATGACAGGGATTAGATGTAGGTAAGGCATAATCGAAACAGACGCTTCAATGACTACTCTACAGTAGTATGATGGAACTTCTAGAACACGAAGGAGATGTAAAAGAACGTGTTCGAAAGATGCAATGCGACTCTGCGACTCTGCGACGATGCGACCTTGACCTGGGGATTTGCGACAAACCAATGCGGAACTTAGTCTAGTTTTAGAACACGGCATACATATGTAGTGTAGACGCGCGCGCGGTGTCAGGGCTGTCCCGCACTTGAGGTCCGTCGCGACGCGGACATCCCAGACATTCACGTGACTTTGAGATACTAACATAGGAAATACCTGAGGTCTGTGCCTTCCCATGTACATACATACATACAATGGCGGGGGAGGGGTACGTAGACTTGATGTGACCAGGATTAAATTGCATAGTTCAACCTAATATACATAGTAATAGCAGGACATTTCTTATCAATGGTTAGAGTATGTTACGATGGAAGTCCGACGGTCAAGTTTCCTATTTGATCCGTGTAAAATTCTACTCTGTGACCAACATCTCCATGGCAGACATAGTTGCTGTGTATGTATTTATGTCACCAAGTAACCAAATAACCATTGCCTGGCGGGCGACTTAAAGCAGCTCTTCCAAGCTGGTGCCCATGTAACGCAGTAGTCTACTATCTAGGTCGTATACTTAATCTTTTAGTCAGTGGGTCTCATTACTGGTACAACGTTGGGTTGATTCCTAAGCGACGATAACCTCTAATGGCGCAAGATCCAGTCTACCTACCGTACCATGGCTTAGCGGCTTCATCTCATTAATAATCGGATCGCAGGTCTCATAAAGAAGAACATTTCCTCCGTGAATCTGTCTAAAAGAAATCAATTACATTAAGAAAACTGTCTTACACCTTACGAGGTTTTTCCTCTTCTTATTTCGCATACTATTTATAGACAGCATATTGATTTAGAGACAGACTCAAGAAACTGAACACACTGTGTCGTCGCGGAAGTCATACATAACAAGAGGTTTCATCCGCTCAGCCCTGTCTCTGTCTCAGACATTCTTATCAGCAGCCACAATCCTATTCAGGACCCTCGAAACCCGCAAGAAATCAATTGGCCATGGCGGACTACCCGCCCGACATCACAGCCAGCGAAGGGGCCCGGCTGACGGAGGTCACCAAGGACTGGGCGCTTGCCCACGGCCTCACCGTTCGACCACCCCCTGCTGTGATCGCCGCCGAGGCCGATCCTCAGGGTATACTAGCTACGGCCGTGCCCGTCACGCTGTTTCCCAGCCCTTTTCCCAAGGTCTGCTTCGACCAAGGCATTGCCGTGCAAAAGGCGTACAACGAGCTCTATGCGTCTATAAGCCAAGATGAGGAATTCTTGGCTCGTATGGTAAAAGAGTACGTCATCAAAGAAAAGAAATATATTGAGTATCAAGATTGCTAGGAATATGAGCTATAAGGATTCGGGATTTGCTTGCCTGCCTCGTGTGTACCTAGGCTGATTGATTGATTGATGTGTCGCAGGATAGGAGACAGCGATGATTTCATCACAGAGCTGTGGAAAGTCCACTTACGAGTGAAGGAGGAGGGCTACGTACAGGTAAGACAAAACTTCACTCGCTAGCAACCTAGTTTAATTGGCATCATACTAACCAATTTAAAATAGCACAAAAGTTTAGGTCTCTTTAGGTCAGACTACATGGTGCATCAAGACGCCACCAACTCCGGGCCTCAGATCAAGCAGGTCGAGTTCAACACCATCGCCTCGTCCTTCGGAGGCCTTTCATCTCAGACCTCACAGCTTCACAAGTAAGCCAGGCAGACCGCACACGAATCTCCTCAACCCCTAGGTATACTAACAAGAAACTCCAAGATATCTCGCGTCAACCGAGTACCCACTTCTCGAAAAGTCAATTTCAAGTGATACTCTCGACTTGCCTCCCAACAACAGCGCCGCAGGTCTAGCCTCCGGGATCCGAGAAGCCTTCGTCTCCTACGGCGAGTCGAGCACGGGACATAGCAAATGCGT
The DNA here is from genome assembly GCA_023159215.1 of Xylariaceae sp. AK1471. NCBI lineage: Eukaryota > Fungi > Ascomycota > Sordariomycetes > Xylariales > Xylariaceae > Xylariaceae sp. AK1471. Next base: position 3,457,224 of record JAJKLI010000001.1, on the reverse strand, counting down.
CGTCTTCCTAGTCCAAGACGGGGAGCGCAACATTTTTGACCAGAAGCACCTGGAGTACTCGCTTCAACAACAACAACAACAACCATCATCATCATCCACGGAGCAGCGGCCCGTGGCCACGATCCCGGTATTCCGGCTCCCATTCTCTGAGATCCAGCAACACACGCGGCTCGCCACCGGGTCCGGCTCCGGATCCGGCCGTCAACTCCTGTACACGCCACCGCAGCTCCCGACCCATACCTTCGAGGTAGCCGTGGTCTACATGCGCTCGGGCTACGGGCCGGGCGACTATCCCGACGCGAGTGCCTGGGAGGCGCGGTACCACCTCGAGCGCTCGGCCGCCATCAAGTGTCCGTCCGTCCTGACACAGATCGCCGGGACGAAGAAAGTGCAGCAGGTTCTCGCGACCACGCCATCCATGCTAGGGCGGTACCTAACAGAATCCGCGAGCTCATCCGACGATCTCGTGGGCACCTTCACGAACATCTACCCGCTCGACGCCAGCGAGGCGGGGCTCAAGGCGCGAGCCATCGCGACGGACCCCGAGCTCTGCAAGGGCTACGTGCTGAAGCCGCAACGCGAGGGCGGCGGGAACAACATCTACCGCGCCGCCATCCCGCCGTTCTTGAGGAGCGTGCCCGAGGCCCATTGGCCGTCGTACATCCTCATGGAGCTGATCACGCCGCCGGCGGTCCGCAACACCATCTTGCGGAACGGCCACCTGGAGCACGGCGGCGTGATCTGCGAGCTCGGTATCTATGGCACGTGTCTGTGGGATCAGCATGCCGAGACGATATTGCACAATGAGCAGGCTGGATATCTGTTGCGGACCAAGGGTGATCAGAGTGAGGAGGGCGGTGTGGCCGCTGGATTTGGCTGCATGGATAGCTGCGCGCTGGTTTAGTATGATCGGGAAGTGTTGAGATCTAAGCTGCCATACACCTATAAATAAAATTTATCAGGTTTGTTATACAATGACGTCGACATCAAGCACATCGTAATTAACCTGATTCATTGGAGAAGACATGATTTATCTACTGGTATTAGGTCCACAGGGGTATTACACTCAGTCCTAATTATACAATGATCCATCCAGTCTCTCTGTCCCCTCAAACAGGACAGAGAAGTTTGTTCATAAGTCCGCCTTCCAAACCGCGAAGTGCGTAGAGGACATAGGAGATGTTTCTGGGAGTGGAGTACAGCTCAAGCTCAGAAGAACTTGACTTTTGCCGGGTAATTTCGGTCGACCGCACCATGGATCGTGGCTATACATGATTAGGTATCAGCCATTATACTGGATATCTTATGCTGCGATAATCCGTTTCGTCCGGACTTTTTAATAAAACCCCGATGGCGGATTGCCTGAAACCGTTTATTCGGAAGGAGTGCCACGACGGAGGACTTCGAGGTTTTCTATCTCGGATATGAGCAATTGCAAGATCGTAGTAGAGGTAAGTAAATGGACATCTCTTACTCTGGTAGATGCTTAGGGATGACCTCGTCTTGCCCTCGGCGTCGGTATAAGTATTTATAACGGCGTCGCCCTCAACGAAGACGGTAGAACTGTGGTAAGAAAAGGTATGTTAGTCAACCTCTTTCGTAATCAAGCATGCCGAGACTGCCTAAAAACGAATTATGACGCATTGCGAGCAAGCAGCGAAACCATCCCTCCCCCCTTCCCATTCTCACTCTGAACCCCAGAAACCCATACATTCCCCCTTTGCGCAAGCTTATAAAACCCCCAACAAGCACCATAACTTCCGGGGTAGTCAAAGCGAAGAGAGAGAGAGAGAGAGAGAGAGACATACCCTTTAGGCAAGCTAGTCAAATAATCTCTCCGCGGGCCCTCTTCTGCAAAGGTCGCGACGCGAAACCATGAAGTGTGTCTGTTGTCGCGGGGCCCATCGCTACTTGCGACAGCATACTCGATGACCTCCTTCCCCGTGCTCGTGGCCTTGACCTCGGGTGTCGCCGCCAAGTTGCCAACGAGGGTGATCTTGGCAATATCGCGACGCGCCGAGGCGCTGAATGCGCGGCTAGCGCCTAGGAGACGAGGGGTCGTGGTGAGGCGGCGGGTGAGGAAAGACATGTCTGCGGATTTGGTAGATTTCAGCACGATTGGATGGGTTCGGGTAGGTAGGTAAGGGTACTGAGGATGGGAATCCGGTGGTGGGAGTTTGTCGGGCGGAGTTGTGCAAGTGACGAAATCGATTATAAATTTTGGCGGTGCTGCGGTGATGACAGACAAGGTTGGCTTGGCCGTTGAATTTTTCGGAAGCTAATAATGCTCGAAGATGTTGAAACTTCAAAGTTCAATGCACAGGCCTCCGTCGCGAGCTGCAGTCTCATGGGCGGAACGCGACGGCGGAGATTAATCATCCAACCTTAGCTTAAGTAGCCAATCAAGTTAGGCCAATTGGATTACCGAATGAACCTGGTAATTTGAATCCATGCACCCCAAGTCTCTTAGCTCCATGTGTTGCAACAGACACCGGTACCTACATCACAGAATAGATACTCCATACGGAGTACTATGTCGTTAACTTTGGTATCTACAATGACAGACAGTCCATCTCTTCGCTTGTCGTATGAAAGCGTTCCAGGAAGATTGCCGTTGGATACAGCAATGTGACTGTAAGTGGCAATGAAATATTCTCTCTGTTTCTCGAACGGCCAACATGGACGCGGTATACATCCCTTCTGTCCTCAAGCACTCTGCAACGACCTACCTCGTGTAATACTGCACTCGTTCGTCATTTGGGCAAACAAGTTCAATTATCACGCTATAATTCCATCTTAGCCTGGATGGCGAGAACTGATCCGAAAGCATAACCAGACAGAGCTGATGGCCGACCTTGGGAGATGCTCCCACTACACGAGTTTGTGAAATTCAGGGCAGGTATCACGTCCAAATAGATTATTTCCCCTTTAGTCATCTGATGTTCAACGACTTTTGTATTTTTTATCGATTGATTCATCTCTAATAAGATAAAATATTGCTTGCTTCTTTCTTATTTGTTTGTTATCTTTGTTTTCTTCGTGTCCGATTTCTCGACTGCCCAGATAGAGTGTAGAGAGAAATATTCGTATACGAAAGGAGACTTCGCTTGATCACGCACTATTCCTGCCACTTTTGGTATTACCCTACCGCTAGAAATAGTGTCAATGGATATCATGTAGTGGTTGTGGACGCGAAGGGTAGCCTTCTTGGTGAGCGACATCGGCGGCGTTTACTTTTCCAAAGTGTCTAAGATCAGTGTCTATCGCCGCGACCATTCAACTTCCTTGGCTGGACTTGAACTGTCTCCAATCACCGAGGCCATAATATCCGCAGGCTCTAGAACGATTCCAGTCGCTTCCTGAGTCGGTAGGCATGACACGTGTATAATCACGCCTCCACCAGACTCGCACATCGTTTAGTCTTCTGTAAGTAAAAATAAGGGGCATCGGATCAAGCCGTCACCCATTTGAATGAGCCTCTGCAGCCGCTTCGTCTCGACACCGCTTGCACATACACCAGCCGCTGAGACTGCCTTTGGCCCATTCCCTGCGCTGTTGAACCGGCAAGTCAACATCGATGTAATGATTGAGGATCTCTTCTCCTCTCCTGATCCCCCCTGGGGCATTGCCCACAACGCGCGTCTCTCTTGCCTTCAACACCATCCTACCGCCCCATTCCCACGTTACATTTGGATTGCAGTCATGGTTAGCGAGGCACCAAAATGGATGTAAAGCAGCCACATCAGGCCGGCCGTCTCTCGGATTCTTCCGAGCTGATGCCGTACCTCGGAACTTGCTGTACAGCGTGTTGAGGACCCATATATCGTGACAGGCCAGGGTTTCGTAAATATTGATTTCCATCTTTTCGAGTATGTGCAACGGGATTTCGATATTGTACTTAAAGGAGAAGCGGAGGGTCCATTCAGGTGGTGGACCCGCGTTGGGCGAGAGATTGATTTCATTGGCCTCCGTGTCCACGAAATCTCCCCAGATGTATTTCATCTGACTGACATCGAGAGGGTGTACGTCTTGATGAGCAGCCATTGCCAAGACGCGTGCAAGCAGCAGAAGATAGAGCGTTTCGTCCGCTTCCTTACCATCGGGATTCTTGGCGATTGAATCGACGTCTTTATCACAGACCGCAGGATGGTAAAGTTGCTGGGCCTGTTCGAAGCAATACTGATTGCAAAAGACCGTATCGTAACATTCTGGACAATTGACAGCCTCAGAATTCGCGCCTAGCGGTGGGAGTTCACCACTGCAAGCATCGCAAACTGAGTCTTTCAGACGGTTATTGGCGGTCACGAGAGTATACTCAACCAGCACATTTTCTCCTGGTGCGATATCCTCCTTTGCGAAAATCCCAAGTTGATTGCAGCTAGAGCCATCCGTATTGCTAGCACCTGGGTGGAGGATAGGTAGTTGAGCAATCTGCACGCAGCACTTGGGGGCCATCTCAGCCAGCTCTTTATTCAGAAAATCCAGCGACTGGTCAGAAAACCGGTCCGGCTCGAAGTCATTCCACGGATAGACTTCTCGGCGTACCATCCCCCAATCAGACCAGTCGGGAAGATCATTGACACTGGAAATCTTGCCCCTCGTCCTCCGTTCAGCAACAGTTTGAATGTATCGCATCGTGTTCTGGAGTTCCTGATTGTCCGGAGCCACGACAAGTCCTCGTTCACAAAAACCATAAGCACTCTTTAGACATCCGCACAAGAGTAGGCTCAGTGCTAAGATCTGGAAACAACGGATAGAGGCAAGCGAAGCGAGAGCAACAGGGTCGCTCTTAGCCGCGGACTCGGCTAGGCGAATTTGGGCACCTGACAAGGCGCCATGATCGAACACGTCAACGATTGTGCCATTCGCATACTTTGCCAAGGTCTCAAAAGCTACCTCATGGTATTCGAAGCCATCGTTGCGAACCTCATCAGTGAGGAGGAGGGCTCGGTAGGCATCTCCAGAGGCCAGGTCGGGATAGCCGAGATCGGAATAGACGAGTGCGCGCTTTAGATAGAGGATTATATCATAAGGATTAGCGAGTAGTTCTTGTGTTAACAACTGACGCTGGTGTAAGAGGGACTCTATGCGAGTGTCAACCTCTTCCTCAGAATCGGCCATGGCCACAGCACGTATTAAGAATCAGTTCCCAGCTAACCAAGAACGAAACACACACACAGAGAGAGAGACGCGCGCGCGCAACAGCACGGCCTCTCGTCAAAAGGTAGCCAAGCTACACAGGCTATCGGCGTGGCGAAGTCGGGGGGTCACAGTATTGGTATAGTGGTATAATGTTCCCGTCAAAATATCGTCATGTTTCGCGAAAAGCAGGGAATGAAAGAAGCAGATAAGATTAGGAGAAGCTGAAGGAAAATGACGAGGGCGCTAATACGCAGAGGTCAGTGTTGTCGATTGTGAGAGAGTGGCTCATGATGCGCAAATGCAATGTGACAGTTGGCACCTTGAACCTTGGAAAAGGGAAGGAAAAGAAGGAAAAAAAAGAAATAGAATGAGCGGTTCGGGGGACGGCGCAAGAAGTTTAAAATATTAGTCTAGCGTGTCGTGTTTGGTGCAGGTGAGGGATTGCACATTACGGTGCGCGCGGTGCGGTTCGGTGCGGTGCCACTGAGGGGCTAGACACAGCACGAATTGGAAGAGCCGGGTAGTAGTAGCTGAGGTAGAGGAGGCTCATCTGGGTGGACTCGGAGTTACATGTATGGAGAGATACACACATACCTCTCTCTACCTATCCCTCAAAGGACGATAGAGCAACAAGTGATGGGGGGGTTAGCTAAGAAGTCAGGTTTGTTAACAAATTAATAAGACAACAAGCTGATGAGGGGAATCAAAAGAATAACACTCTCCATCCAAGTTGGACAAAACATAGGTACCAAACAAACCGGGGTATGTAGGATGGTAGGTACCTAGGTATGTAAAAATAACCAGATACTAGGTACCTATGGGTTGCAGGGGGTCGCAGGTAGGGCTAGGTGTTTTTATCGTAGAAGTGTGTCATGGCGTATGCAGCTTCGAGATCGTTCTTGTTCTTGCTGCCCAAATATGGTTGGTTATGTAGCGTATGAGAAGAAAAAGGATGAAATGGCCCTCATTACCCCTCCCCCTCCCTCGTAAGACACCAGGACCCTTAATTTGGGTTCTTGTCAAGAATCGGGACCCTGCGCCAGGTCTGACCCCTGTAAGGACCCCTGAGCCACTGCCCTGGCAGAGCCCTGGCAGAGCCCTGGAAATCAGGAAAATAAAGGTGAAAATCAAGGGTCCAGTCCAACAGTCGAGCAACTGTGCCAAGCGTCGATCCCAAACATGTGGAACTACAGTATTTGCAGAACAAGGCCAGCTTCGAATCAGATTGGTCGATTCAGGATCGGCGCTAGCTCCGTTGCGACTTCACCTTTCCTTTTCTTCTTGTCGATTCTTAATACTATAGGTAATGCATCTCGCTTCAGCCTTCTTCCTGACAATGTCTTTTTGCCACCACAGAAAACCTCGGTTCCCGGATGAGCCGGGTTGTCATCTCAGAATTCGGCCGGGCATTGCATGGTCACCTAGATAGGTAGGCACCTGTCTTCTATGACAACTTGAAAGTATTTTCATTGCATGATTTACCTCTTGTTTTGTTATTTAAGTTTTCAAGAAATGACGAGCCGCAGGAATCGCATAGAAAGTACCAAGGTTATGACCATGAATGAATAGGTATTCGTGTCCAATGAATCTTCAGCAAATGCAATCCTGTCTATACTAAACTGAAGCTGGAGCTATGCAGCCCTTTGGGCCTGAAGAGGTTAAAGCCCAAAGGAGGGGGAAGACAACGGAGCTTATCTTCCAAGATCCCTCCAAAGGCAGAAAATTGGGTCGATCCCACGGCCAGAACTCTGCATTCTAGATCGCTCCGCACTTATCATATCACTAAATATTTGAGGCCGGGGACAGGCAAATGAGATGTTGAATTTAGTTCGACGCCTCGATTATTCATCATGGTTTTGGGAGTGTTTGCAGCATTGTGCCCGTACTCTGGCGTCAATAATCTCGTTACTCATACAGCGATTATAAGTACAATATCAAGCTCTAATAATACCAATCTACTGCTTTTTACTAGCAGCGCCCTCGTGAGCCATCCCTTCGCATCCCGTCACTTCACCTAATTTCTGCTCGGCGGTACCGAAACCTTGTGAGGGATCTCTTCGCTCGCCAGCAGCCTTCATGGTGTCGACAGCGTGAGCCTTAGCTTGCTCCCCAGAGCTCTTCCAGGCATGTGATCCAGTGACGTTGCCAATGGTAGCCTATTGGAAGAGTGTTAGTGCCTTTATAGACTGAATCGAAATGAGTGAAAAGGGTGCCGAGTCTTCTCACCTCTGCAGTGCCTTTCACATATTCAGTATGACCGCCAATGAGGGATGGTTGGTTGTTATCGTTAGAAGACATAGTTAATTCTGTATAATTGGTTTGTTTTTCCTGTGTGAGATGACGTTGTTGTAGACGATGGTATAATGGTGCAAGCAGTCTTTGAGATATCTTGAATTTGTTATGGAAGAAATATTGCATTCCTATATAACTGGACAAGATTCAAGCCAATACCGTACGGAGTATCTTTCGACTGCGACAAGAATGATCTCATCAATGACGTCAGTGCCCGCCACGCCACGGGTTCGAGAAACATGGACCTGGAGAGCCCCGCACCTTCAACGGCGATTAGCTTCTTTTCTAGCTAAACACCCAACAGCGACCTCGACTTCAAACAAAACGCTTGTGATGGTAGAGACCTCTAGTAAAATTAAAATAGGTAGGATGTAAAAAAAAATAACCCCCTCCGAAAAGTTCAATTTGAGAACAGCATTCCATAGGTAGAGACTCAAAACGTTTACTCTATTACTGCTTCTTGCCATGGCAAGACTCTCCGGGTCTCCAAGTTGAACTTAGCAATTCGGATTCTCTAACCTACTAGTAGCATCGTTTAATTGATTAATATCAATATCATGAAATTCGAGAAGTGATACTTTAGTCAAGCTCTTAAGTACTGAAGTCTAGATGAGAATGTGTAACCAGATGGCTTCTGCCCAGAGCACCCACTGCTGTTGCCAATAGTGGACCATGTTGTTGGGGAGTCTTCCGTCAAAAGTAGTTTGAGCCGCCACCACGCTGAATCGAAAGCACAACTAGTAATACCCTTAAGATACTACACTAAAGTCTCGTTTCTCTGCTTTTGCTCCAAAGCTGACTGGGATATAGGATGAACGGCTTATACTAGCCCAAGTTTATTACTAAGGGACCATGATGTAGTCTAGTAGATAGCTATATCATCGACTCAATTCATTTATAATACACCAGCGGCCTTCTCACTTAAGAATTTCCGAGTGTTTTTAAGTTCAGCGCAAGGTGGAGCAGGAGTCTTCGTCCATTGACTCCCACTTTGGAACCGCGCAATACCAAAATCACAGCAGAGATGTTGAGCAACATCGGACTCTCTTCAGCGCCGGCGCTTGCACCGCCCGTGCGTATGTTGCCATGAACTGAAGCCCCTGTACACCAATGAGTGCTGCTAACACGTTCGTCTCGATGACAACCGTCACTAAAAGCTTTTCCCTTTCCTTTCACGGCTTACTTCTCGTGGCTCAGCCTATATGTCGTGAGATGCCGGGTACAAGGTAAGCAAAACCTGAGAACACCTCGTCTAAAGAAGTGTCTGCGCTCGCTAAACTCAACAGTAGTGATCACAAAGACATTGATACGTCTCATGAGAGCGGCCCTCGTCTTCCGTATCCTTCGCGGTGATCCTGGACTTTATAATGGCGTCGACCTTGGGCGTGCTATTGGTTATTTTGGCAGCATTGCGAGGACGGCTGGCCTCGCTTGCTATGCGGTGACCTTGTTAAAGGATATTGGAGATTGTAATTGGTTTAATGTGACTGCCCAGATCATGAGATGGGGCCAAGAAGCAGTAGCACATGTCTTTATACGAGTTAGAATGACAAACCTAAGTTCACTCGTTTTCGGGGTCATAAGCATTTTAATTTTCCCATTATTACTATTACTATCTAGTAGGTAGTCTGAACATGGGAGCTCGAATGTGACATTACTTGGGAGTGGCCCGAGCTTCTAGTCTACGCAATAAGACAGTCAGTTCTTCTCCACTAAATTTTGCCTCGAACCGAGAACGCGTCTTGAGTCCTCCGCGCCGTGATTCTCAGCGTGCAGCATCAAATAATTACCTATACGAGTAAAACATTGTGCTACCAGCCAGTAACCAAGGAAATCCATTTCCACCATGCCTCCAGAGCCACTCATCGACGAAGATTACGCCTCTGAGGACGACTCTGATTTTGCGCCCGGCGCTGTGCCCGCAGAGGGTGGGTCAGAGTCAGAATCAGAAGCAGACGGCGACCAACCGAGTATTGCAACACCCAAAAGAAAGCGAACAGACAACGATGCTACCGAGGAAGATTTCGGGAATTCGGGCGACGAGGCCATCATACAAAAAGGGAAAAAGCGTCGGAAGAAAGCCAAGCGAACTGATGGCGACGCCGACGGAGATGAAGGGGGTGAAGGCGGTCTCATCAAGACGAGAAGTCAACGCGCACAGGAGAAAGCAGAACGAAAGTCACATGCGGTCATCGGACCGGTTACCGTCGATGTAGATGATCTCTGGGCGAAAATGACGGCCGCGCCGCTTATACCTTCGAATATAGATACGGAACAGGAGAAGGAGAACCAGCAGCCTGAGCAGGGCGGTACTGTTACGACTACAGAGGCAGGCAAGACAACATCAGGGAAGCCCAATGGCGCCCACCCATCCCACATGATAAAAATCAAGCGCACATACAACTTCGCTGGCAAAGTTCACACGGAAGAGAAGATAGTCGCCCGCGACTCCGCCGAAGCCAAACTCTACCTTGCCTCCCTAGACCCCAAACTCGCAGAAACCGAGAACGAAGACGAACAGCCAAAGCACAAACCACGTAAAGCCTTCCGATCAATCTTCGAGCCAGCCATCGAAGGATTAGCGCAGCGTGCAGACCTGAACCTGGGCATGAACATCCGGTTAGAACTTCGTGAGCAGCAGGCCAAGGCCAAGAAGCTCAACGTCGTCGAGAAGAGTCGTATGGATTGGGCTGGCTTCGTCGACAAGGAAGGCATCAAGGACGAGCTTGAGCTCGCTGGCAAATCAAAGGAGTCGTATGCGAGCCGACAGGACTTCTTACTCCGCGTTGAAGCCAAGAAAGAGGAAGAGGCTAGAAGGGCAAGAATAGCCGGCCGCGGATGAAGAAGGCATAGTATGAACCTCGCTAAATAAATAAAAACGACGGCAAGGCTCAAAGAACTACAAAATTTTTAAGAATATCCGTGGAAGTATTCTATGCTTATCCGCAAGCAGTATGCTCATAGAGGCGGACTCTAAGAACACTCAGGGCATATTCATGAGTACCTCGGTCAGCCTTTACGCAGCGGACAATCATTTGATATCGCACTCTAGCATAGATGGCTGGATTACTATATGAATGATGCCGTTGGGCCACGCCAGTCAGCAACTGCTAGCAAGCCAACCAAAGCCGCCGATGCTTCCTTTGGAAATGCATGCCCTTCTACCGACCCTAATAGGCGGTGAAGATCACATAGGAGAGGGAAGAGGCTCTTGAAACACAATAATTAGTGTCTTAAGAAGGCGCCATACCTACAATTAGTCTAAGACTAAGTTTAGGGGTGAAACCACGAAGCTGGTATCTGGGTGGAACGCAGTGAGAAGACAGCCAGGTGTGCCCCTCATGATCAATCCAAAGGTCCTGTGAGCTCGTGTTTCGATGACTGCGTGAGGGGATATCATACCTAAATAGGTAGATACGGACGAGATCCAAGGTACTTTCCTCGCTGAATACATTGAGGCGCTGTTCCGCAAGCGTCTTGAAGAAGCCAGTCCCGGACAAGAGATGCAGTCTCCCGCGCAAGATCCGGGTATGTTTGAACTGAACAAATGGCTGGGTAATCTCCTGTCCTCCTTCTTGGAGGTGCTGGCCAAAAATGGATCCTGTTCCTTAAGCTATGATGATTCTAAGGACGTACATAAGCTATCTTCTTCGGAAATTTATAGACACTACCTCATTCTTACGTGGCAGGATGTTGCGAGTCAATATTTATTCGCGACTTATCGGCTTTAGTTAGATAGCCTGTTACAACATGATTGATCCTCAATCAAGGCCTTCATTGATTGCTAATCAACCTAGAGCCCTTCATGTAGATCTGTTCAGACTTGTTACGAATACACTTCTGTTTTCTGTTGTGCTAGTGTAACCGTTTATAGGTGTACATTTTAACTTAACTGGTACTGTCCAATTATACAATGCCATTATTCAAGAACTTAGCACATCAATGAACGAATAATTGCTTGTCTGCCAACACACTACCTACCTGATAATAGCATAGTTCGGAAAAGGTTGTGATCTAAGACCGAGAAGGCCATGGCTCCCCGGCGTACAGGTTTCTCGGTTTCTGATCAAGACGAAAGACAACTGAGTCTGTTACTTTGATGCCGTGGCTCTATTCCCTCCAGGCCAAAATAATGGGGGCAGTAGTTTAGAGAATGAGACCGCAAAGTAATAACCCTATTTCGAACAGGAGGGGTGTGTTGTAAACTTGTTGACCATGCTACTACCTACTAGTATAAAATCAAAGGCAAAGAAAGCGTCATCAGCTGGGCAATAGATTGCAGAATTCGGACTCTAAAATAACAGCGCTGGTTCCTAGTAGTTAGTCTACGTAAGTAAGCAAGTCGCAAAAGCACGTTTTCATGATTCTCATACTTTCCTTTAGCGTGTTCATCGTGTTCTTCTACGTCTTCGCTGTCCTTTCCCTAGGTGCAATCTTAGCCTTTTTTATTATTTTATTTTAGGCATATTCATCATCTTTTCTTCTACGCATTCTTCATTGATTCCTTCGTCGTCTTTTCCCTCTGGCTGTTCACTATATTTCCCTTCAGCGCATGCATTCTCCTTTCCTGCGCCGTATTTCAACGTTTTTCTCTTCAGCGTAATCATTGCCTTCTCATGCGGCGTATTCCTCAACTATTTCTTCAGCATATTCGCTATCTTCTCTCTCATCGTATCTATCCTCCTATCTTTTGTCGTATTTACTGTTGTGCTTTTTGGCATTGAGCCAGGCACGGGATAACCTAGAACCCTAAGTGCTGCTATATCATCCTCTTCGGTTCATTCGTAATCCGGTCCCTCGGCGTATTCATCGTGGCTTTCCTTCCATATTATACCAGAGGGGTAACCCCCATTAGTGTTGGATCCTCTTACTTCCACCCGGTATCATGACCACCATCTCATCCCTCAGCGTATTCATCATGGTTTCTTTCCATGTCAACTCAGACCCTGAGGGCGTTAGGTCCCCTTGCCTTCCCAAGGATCCCGATAGATGTAATATACGGTCATGGCGTTCTAATCATCTGTCCGCCTGTTCTGCTTCGTGGAGCGTGGTGGTAGCAGACAGACAACGTCCTTGTCCGGTACCCTAGTCATGAAACTGACAAGGGATTAAAGTTACTCATCTACAAGCCTCTATACGCGAATAGCTTGTCCGTCGTAGTCTCCAGGTCGCCTTCCACTGCGCATAAAAAACATCACGACACTGCTCAAAGTCCATGTAATTGATGCTAAAGAAGGGGGTGGGCCAGGGGTTAAATGGACTTTCTTCGATGTAGAAATAGCCGGGTACGTACTCCATTCTCTCAAGAACACCCCCACAGAGGTTTTGTGCTCATATATGGGATAGCCTCTTCTAAGACGTCAGCCGTTAGCATAGCTGGCCACTTCATCCAGTGGGAGACCGTCGATAAGCTGAGCCATGGTTATGAGAGCCGTGCCTGTAGCAAGGACATTTAACAGTGCCCTATTGTATGCTTGACGATGATGTTCATCGAGGCTGTCAACTGAGGCCCAAGATTGGTGAGGAGCTGTTTGCGAAAAGGCCTGAGCAGACGCTGGTTTCTTAACAAGATGTAAAGCTTATAATGAGGTAAGGTTGTGAAGCCAGTCAAAAGAACAGCACGGGGAATGTTGATAATCACATCTCTCCGGATTGTGTATTACAATGACTCAACGGAAACGTCACAGGTAAAATATTCCTAAAAGAAATGCGCAACCGACCCATAAACTAATATGGCGGGATAAGACCTGAATGTAAAAGTCATGCTATTCGCAAGTCGAAATACTTATGTCAAGAGTTGCTACCTACTTTTAGTCTATTTGTTCGGCTACCTGCCTAGGTAATGGTCCCGCGGATCTACCGTATACAAAATACTAGGGCTAGTGGGGTTGTACTTTATGTATCATCCCCATGATTAGGGTTGGAATTGCAAGCAGGATACCTACCAACCAACACCATTAGACTCGCAGCTGAGGCGGATTCATAGAGGCTTAGACCCCGATCAGCCTACCTGGCAAGTCGTGGAGAAAATAATTGACACACCCACCCTAACACCTACATTTGGACCGACCGCAAGAAAACCATATGAAACGATGCTCAATTAAGTCAAAGAAAACTACACACATTTATACTATTATTCTTAATTATGAATCTTAGTTTCTGGCGAATGAACTAAGAATTAGCAAAGGCCTCGTCACTTGAAATCAGAGAGCTGTTAGGTAAAGGTGTGTCAATTATTTTTTGCACGACTTGCCTGCCCAGGGCACCTAGATATAATGGCGCACGATTCACTTCGGTCGCAGTTCATTCATTCACCAATGACACTTAAAAGAAGCTAGCCACGAAGATGAGTTTTGGGTTCAGCGTCGGCGACTTCCTTACCGTCATCGAGCTCGTTAACAAGGTCCGAAAAGACTTCGCGGGCGCTCCAGACCAGTTTCAGCACATCTCTAATGAGTATGTTGTTTTCCCTGCCTGTTGAGTAAAACTAATCATCGCGCTTTCTCGTAGGCTTAGGTGTCTTGATCATGCTATTCGGGACATCGACGTATTGCTTTTTGGACAGGACTTAACCCAGGCTCAGGAGAAACGCCTCTGCGACATTACCGATAACTGCCGCCTTATTCTAGAAGATACCCTAAGGACCTTGAATGGATACTCCACCTTGAAATCACGAGGAGACGGAATCAGTGGGAAGGCAAAGAGAGTATGGAAAAGACTACAATGGGAGCCTGATGACATCCGCGAACTTCGAAGCCGAATCGCATTGAGCATTACATATTTAAACTCCTTCATTGAGGGGTTCAACCTCGATAACGTCGTTAGGTTGGTGAAAGGACAAGACCGGCTGGTAGAGCGGCAGAATCAGCAGGAACAGCAAGAAATTCTTGACTGGCTTACGCCGATCAACTACTCTGCCCAGCAATCAGACTTTATCCGCCGACGCCAGGCAGGAACTGGCCAGTGGCTACTTGATTCACCAGAATATCAACACTGGGTAGCGACGAAAAAGGGAGCACTATTTTGTCCTGGTATCCCCGGAGCGGGGAAAACGATTCTTACATCTATCGTCGTGGACAACTTGTTGGACCTTTACCGTGCCGACAACTCGGTCGGAATCTGCTATATCTTTCTCAACTTTCGACGGAAAGATGAACAGAAGCTGGACGATCTCATGGCTAGTCTGCTCAAACAGCTAGCACATAATCGACCTGCCCTTCCTTCTGGAAGCGTGAAACTCCTTCATGATCGACACAAGAAAACGCGGACTAGGCCGTCTTTTGACGAGCTTTGCCAAGCTCTCTGTTCCGTGATCTCCGAATATTCCCGAGTTTTCGTGGTTATCGACGCGCTTGATGAATGTCAGATAGCTGATAATTGCCGATCAAATTTTATATCCGAGCTCTTGAATCTTTCGTCGGGACTTGAAGTGAATGTCTTTGCGACTTCACGTGGCATACCCGAAATCACATCCAGGTTCATTGTCGGCGGTGCAGGGGTAAGAGAGATCCGCGCTAGCGATCATGATATTGTCAGATACGTGGACGGCAATTTGTCTCACCTTCCTGGATTCGTTTCCCGCGATATCAACCTCCAGATCGAAATCAAGCAGAGTATCGTGCAATGTGTAGATGGAATGTTAGTTTGGCGAGTTCCCTAATCTAAACCTAACGATACTAAAAGCTTTCAGGTTTCTACTCGCACAACTACACCTCGACTCTTTACGGGGCAAGCCTTCACGTAAAGCTGTTCGTACCGCATTGAGCAAACTGGCAAAAGGGTCAGCTGGTGCTTACGATATTGCTTATGACGATGCGATGGCCCGGATTACGGGTCAACTCTTGGACCAGAAAGACCTTGCTTTGCAAACTTTATCATGGATCACTTCTGCAAAAAGACCTTTGACGACCGAAGAACTCCGGCATGCGCTTGGCGTTGAGTTGAATGAAACCGAGTTCGACGAGGATAATCTTTCTGACCTTCAAGACATCGTTTCTAGCTGCTGTGGGCTAGTTACCATTGATGAACAAAACGATATTATACGACTGGTTCATTATACGACGCAAGAGTACTTCGATCGGACTCGAACATTATGGTTTCCTTTTGCGGAATCTGAGGTTGCAAAGACATGCGTCACATACCTTTCATTCGACGCCTTTGGTAGCGGGATGTGTGAGAATGACCCAGAGTTCGAACAGCGGCTATTGTCATACCCTTTATACGACTACGCAAGTCGTTACTGGGGAATTCATACGTATTTGGTCTCGGACTATCAATTCTGCTTCGCATTCCTTACAATGACCTCTAAAGTTAGCGCTTGCAGTCAGGCATTGCTAGCTGTGAAGCGATGGCCGTCTGAAACTAGTTATAGCCAAAGAGTACCATTGCAAATGAATGGACTGCATCTTGCCGCGTTCTTTGGTCTTCGTGAAGCGGTCAGAAGTCTCACGGAAACCCATGACATGAATGCACTCGACAGCGATGGAAACACCCCTTTATTGTATGCGGCTAAGAATGGGCATGTCATTGTAGTGGAGCTTCTACTCGAGAAGGGTGTCGGGGTCGACTTAGCGGGTGTAGGCGTGACACCGTTATTCTATGCTGCCAAGAACGGGCACGAAGCTGTAGTACGGCTGCTTCTTGAAAACGGCGCGGAAATCGATTCGCAGAATACGGAAGAATGGAGTAGTGGTAAAACACCGCTCCACTGCGCTGCAGAGAACGGGCATGAGGCTGTAGTACGGCTGCTTCTTAACAACGGCGCAGAAATCGATTCGAAGGCTACAGGAGAACGGGGTAGAGGTGAAACGCCGCTACACTACGCCGCAAAGAACGGGCATGAAGCCGTAGTACGGCTACTTCTTAAAAGTGGCGTAGAAATTGACTCGAAGGCCATGGGAGAATTAGGTAGGGGTGAAACTCCGCTACACTACGCTGCAGAGAACGGGCATGAAGCTGTAGTACGGCTGCTTCTTGACAACGGCGCAGAAATCGATTTGGGGGGGACGGGAAAATGGGGTATAGGTGAAACACCGCTACACTACGCCGCAGAGAACGGGCATGAAGCTATAGTACGGCTGCTTCTTGAAAGTGGCGTAGAAATTGATTTGGAGGCCACGGGGAAATGGGGTGTAGGTGAAACACCGCTACACTACGCTGCAGAGAACGGGCATGAAGCTGTAGTACGACTACTTCTCGAGAAAGGCGCTGAGATTGACTCGAAGGATCGAAAGGGCAGAACGCCCCTACACTATGCCGCTGAGACTCAGTCGAAGGAGGTGATGCAGCTACTTTTTGAAAAGGGCGCCAATACCGACTTGAAAGATGAGAACGGTAGATCGCTGCTATTGGCGGCATCAGCCGAGAGACCATGGCTCGATTATTCCGAAAAGCGTGCTTAGATTGAATCGGAGGGTATCGATGGAACCCTATGCTGTCAATAATGGTCAAGAGGCTGTGGCACGACTGCTTCGCGAGAAGGCGGCTCGCTGATTTATATGGTTCAGAGTGCTCAACTAAATGATGGAATACACATCTCATGCATCATCCAGTTGATATCGATGCGATAAACCGCTATAACTGCACTGCCTCGCTACTAGCAGCTGCTAGTTTCAGTCGTGTTTAAGTAGGTAGTGTCACGGCTTCTAAACACTCGGAATTTTGACGCTCTCTTAGAAGAGCTCAGCTCAGCTCAGTTTATCACGTCACATCGCCGCCGATGCTGTGTGTCGCGTCGCAAGAACTTAGCAGCCAAAGAGAGAGAGATCTAGGGTTCTTTTGCTTCTGAAAACTACGAGATGGAAAACGCGTCTTCTGAAGGTAGGCAAGAGGAATATTGGCGATTGAGTTCCTATCGTTGTACACTTGCGTCGCGCTATTTCAGCAGCAGGCCACGGCTGCCTTCCACGAGGTCGTATCTAAACCAGGGGCAGCGTTGAATTGTCATCCATGCACCGATATCCTATAGTACATGACCGTTTACTATACATGTACGGCCAGCTGTTCACCTATAGAGGGGGAGAACTTCATCATGCTTTATGGCTGGGCTGGGCATGGCACCCTTACAACTTCTCGAATTAGGCATCTATATCTACATCGAAAAAAACAACGCGCTACTAGGCATTTCATAGCTTTCTTCAAGAATGGGGCATTCAGGTCCTGGAGAATCAACCGGGGAGTAATTGGGATTCACAGACTTTGTTTACCCCTATGACCTTGCTACCATGCCTGGGCGGTCCAGTCCTCTCAATCCCAATGATCGTATCTTTTCTAGACTTCGCGCCTTTTACGAAACTACAAGAAGAACCACTATGCTTGTTACAGAGATACTTGGCTTGAAAGCAGAAATGCCTGGTGATTTTCCGCATGCACTCGGTGGGGTCGATATGAGAATCATGAGACAGAGGGTTCGTTCGATGTATAGTACCGTGCTCAGGTCATACGGACAGTCACACACGAGCTTGACTAATACACTTGCTCCTGCGGCTATTGCGGGTGTGATACTACAAGGAGAACTACAAGGGCTATACTAAACTAATCTTGAAGATTCGGATTGGCAGGCTGTGATCATACAGTCTTTGCCACTACTGCCGGAAACCCAACGTCATTCCCAGAGGACTTGAGGAAATACCTCTATTAGGTCTGTTATAAGGTCATCTTCGACCGCGTATCCGCCGGAAGAGAGTTCATACCGTGGAGTGGCGAGAAGTCAGCAATTTCACGAGGCTTGTTTGGCAAGCTGGGCAGAGCCCTGCACGACGGAATAAGTCTGCCGCAAAGGCACAGTTTGCAAATGACCTTGAGATGGGCAGCCGAGGGGACCAAGTGCTCGCTGCTGCGGTCAGAAACTCTTTCGCGCTGTCGTACTTTATACACCATATCCTTATCGGCTTGATCAACAAACAGCTACCATCTGGGAACGTTTCACCCGCGGCCTAGAAAGCCTGGGGAAATTTCCCTCAGTTGCCAAACTCCACCGACCATGTGCAACCTGATACCGCGCAGACGCTTTGGTGACTGCTGTCATCTCCCCTGGGCAGTCAACTGGCCCCGAAAAATCGCGGACATGGAGTCAAGAGATGATTGAGATAATCGTCGACAAGCTGCAGCGCTGTCGGCTAGTTCCTCTCGTCAAGTCAGATGAAGCCGTGGATGGAGCCTCGCCGCCTCAACCTCAAGGCAGTGGTCGACAGGATGGGCAGCGTTCGACATTCACGTTCGGTATGGATGTTTGACTGAACAAAAAGTGGTTGATGTTAACGAGGATGATATGGGAGGAACACAAACGGTTTTCGGTAGAGTTAGGGCCAGTTTGGCAGATCGCAAGAAATGCCCTCGTTAAACGTAAAAAGGTACGGCTAGAGTTATGGCCCCTAGCCTCCTGGTAGCCTCCTAGTAGCCTACGACCTTATTATGCTAAATACTTAGGTAAGACATATCTACGGCTTGGAAATATAAGCACCTCTACCATTCTGGTAATATAGCTCTCTTTCTTCCTCGCCTTGGAATTGACATATGTTTCCAGACTTTACTATGTAATACCGTAAATAATACCGCCGTAACAATTACAATGTCATTCGAAAGTGGCTAGGTAGCCTATTAACGTCTTACTAGCGATTTGTTGTATTATAACGGAGCCGTACTTTCTTACGTTTCAAACGAAAGCATTTGTTGCTTTCTTAAGAAACGGTACACCCCACCTGCACTGAAGCTCTCCTAGTAGATACAGTATCAACTGCCCCTCCACTGAAGCATTCCGCCCAAGCTCTCGTCCCTCATAGCATAACTTCTTTCTTCCCAACTCATCTTCGGTCGCTCTATCTTATCAAAATCACCTTTAATCACTTTAAGAAGCTCGGGTTCAATTCATTGCCATAACCCAACAACAACCCTACAAATCCTCCCAAAAAATATAGCAACAATGATCACCCCACCGCCACCGACCGGATACCCTTCGCAGATAAACCACATCAACTCCATGAACGAACCATGGCCGAGCCCAGAGAGCCTAGCAGCAGCGACGCGGACGCACAGACAGGGTGCATTCGTGATAGCGAGCCGAAAGATGGCCATCTTAAAGGCCGATCCGATCAAGGCATTGGAGACGGACGTCCAGATCCCCGTGCCCGAGATGATCTTTGGCCACAACCTCGCGAGCATCACACACGTGCCCACGGGTTGGCACATCGAGTTCAACGCCCGCGATGCCCTCGACGCTGTCGACAAGACCGGCAACAACATGCTGCAGGTTGCGTACGCTCGCGAATGGAGCGCGAGTCGCGAGCAGACGAGCGCCGGCATCCGCGAGGTTGTGCGCCCCTTCGACTGGAGCTATAGTACTACATATAAGGGGACGGTTGTTAGTCCTGGCAGGACGTCATCATCAAGAAACGGACATGCAACTGCGGGGACAAGGACAGATGGAGCCACTACAAGAGACCAAGACGAGACGACGACGGCGGCGGTGGCGGATGAGAGCAGCAGCAGAATCCTAGGGTTCAACCCTACCAACGAACCGATCCCCTTTAAGCTTCTCGAGCGGCACGACCCGATCCTGTTCTCCGACAATGTCATGCTATACGAGAGCGAGTTAGACGACAACGGCATATCGGTTCTGAGCGTGAAGTTTCGTGTGCACGAGCAGCGCATGCTGCTTCTGTGTCGGTTGTACATGCGCCTTGATAATGTCGTCTGTCGCATACGGGATACGAGGGTCTACGTCGATTTTGCCTCCGAGGTCGTCACGCGGCAGTACACGGCCAAGGAGGCCAAAATTAACGATGTTAAACAGGTCAGTTGGATCATGGTCTGCGCTACTCTGTGCCATGGGACGGCTAGCCGGATTCCCCTACATAGCTGTTCTGCTTCTGTACAGCCCGGCTGGTGTGAAGTGACAATGCTAACACTCTCTCCGCGTCCTTCTAGAAACTTTTGATATCCGGATTTCGACCTGATGAAATCACTGGCGCCTTACGAGACGCCAACATCATTGCTGAACTCTTACCTACGGTCGAGAAGACGCTTGAGAGCGTTTCGCTAGCATCATAGAGCCCCGAAAGCCCTTACCTGGCCAGATTCTTTAGGATGGCTCGACCGAATAGCTTGAGAGCTTCACGTGATATTGATAACCTGTTCTTGAATGCATGCGCATTTCGACCCTTTTATGGACTTTAGCATGGCTAGTAATTTCATGCCACGAAGGCGATCCCACCAAATGACTTCGTATAGTCATTAAAGCATGATGCACGAGGTGTGGAGGGTATACGTAAACCGAAACGATTGGGAAAGATCTTAATGGTATTGAGCATGGTAGCAAGCAAGCTGTAAACTCCTCAAACGTATTTAGGTACGTAGTCCTCTCTTGGTCAACCCTAGCGTCACGCCTCGCTGACCATACTGAATCAATAGCTAACACCCTGACAAAGACGCATAGAAAACTCATCATCCATAACACAAATGTGAACATCTTCCATTTTTGCCTTGTGTGTCCTAAGTCATACCTCTCAATGCTGCCTCCCCAAAACCAATTATCGAGCATCAAGCGGCGAACTGCTTCGTGACCTCTCTTCGAACGAGAGCTCCCACTTGTCCACTTCCTGAAACTTGCGCACTGCGTTTTTGAGCTCTTCACCTGTCCTCGCCACCATCATCTGACTGTCCTCCTCGCCAAGGACAACGGAATTGAGACTGTCATCAGCCTCCTCATTCTCGTCTTCATCTTCATCTTGGTTCTCCTTGTCGGACGACCGGCCATACGTTCTTGATATCCGCTTATTAGAATCATGCTTAGGCTTATCCTTGTTACGGTTCGATAAGTGCCCTCGTGTCGTAGCATGATTCTTAGCGCCAGTCCGAGATGCCGGGCGTCGTCTCGCACGAACGTCTAAATGCGCAAGCTCATCGTCATCGTCACCTAAACCGGAAATGTCGACCTCAGCTTCCGACTCTTCTTCGCCTATGCCGAAGGGATCGTCTTCAGTACCCCTGCGTCGCCGACGTGGTAGCAATCCTGTTAGATCAGCAGTAGTCAGTTTACGCGGTGGCTTGACTGCTGCTTTGCGCTTCGGTTTTGCTGCTCGTGTAGGTGGCGGCGAAGATGACTCGGCGTAATTAGGAGAGTGTGTTAGCGAGGGCGGGGACGACATGTCCGAGACATGATCGTCTTGACCGGGTGTTTGGCGTAGCACGGAGGCTGGACCTCGAGTGCGTGCTTTGGGAATAGACTTTAGAGGTGGCCATATTTCTTCATTGTTTTCCGAAGAACCACTGCTAAGAGGAGGAGCCATCAGCTCTGAGTCCATACGAGGCATAACGGGCGTTGATGGTTGTTCTCGTGGGAGTGATGGTGGGGATGACAGGGGAGATTCTTCATCTGAAGCTAGGTGCTCAATAGAGTCACGAATGTCATCATTGACATCAAATGGAGACGATCGAACGCGTCCTTCATGGCCTTCAGTAGATTTTCTCTTGCGGGACTTTGCACTAGAATTCGTATTTGCAGGCTCCGCTCCTCCAGAACCTCTCTTAGAGCGTCGGAGAGGAGTAGATTCAGCCTCAGGTGCAAAAGCATCCTCATCATTAAGTCCTTCTTCGTCATCGTCATCGTGTAGCTCATGTTCGGGTTCGGGACGCTGCGGCCTTGGCTTCTGAGCAGTGCTGAGGATACTGGGTTCCCGCGCTCTTCGCTTGAATACACCAAAATTAAGCGTGGAGCTGAAGGCAGGAGTATTAGGACCCGCTCTGCTGCTGGGGCGAATGGGACCATCATCGCGACTGAGAAAACTACCAGCGCGTGGTCGTCGTCTGAAGTGGGTGGCAGATAGGGTAGATGTTTCGGCTGATCGCTGGGCACTTGCATGTTCCACTGTGTCCAAAGTGGTATTGAGGTCATCGAACATGGAGTCGTTCAGGTCCAATCCGGATAGATCTGTAAGCCTGCCGCGCAATGGTGTCGCCTTTACGACGCGTTGCTCTAGACCATCTGAGCCATCTGAGCTGTTGTCCACTTCTGCGTCCCCTTCTTCATCATCCGAGCTAGCGGTTGATGTTATATTCTCAAGCCTTTCCATGGCAGCATCGCGTCTCTGATTCGCTCTATCCAACGCCTTCTTTTGCTCTACGGTTTCTGTTGGGCCGGTCCGACGAGCTGACGTACTATCACGCAAAGACTTGCGTCTCGCTGCGGCTCTTTCTTTCTCGCGGTCGCTTACATCGTAAATATCAGAGCTTGGTGCATGAGCCTGAGGTTTAGGTGTAGGCGCGGTAATGAGGTTTGTTGCTTTGGCTGGGCGCGTCAGCGCGGCTCGAGCGCGTGGAGGTCGCGGCATTGCGAAATGTTGTCTTTTTAGTACGACAGGGTAATTGAAGGTGTCAAAAGGTTGATGCGATATTTAGTTGTTCTTGCAATTCATCGCAGGACCCAAGGCAGACTACCTAAACCAGTGCATTTCGGTGCGACGGGCTTTAGTTATAGTAGAAATGCAGATGTGGTGGGTGTGGAGGAAAACAAGCTGGAATGGTGGGGATCCGAGGTGCGTTGTACCTAGACGCGTCCAAGCTCCAAGCGTGTTTGGCGTTCCTCTCTGGCCATCACTGCTGTGTCCCACTTATTACCTCCTAACACTCTGGATCCACTACAGGTAGGCACATAGGTACTACTGTAGCACTCTTAGTCTGGAACTGACACAGTGTCTTTGGTCTCTATCATCTTCTTCATCATCTTCATCATCAAGTCTCTAACCAATTCTTGTCTAGGTAGACAACATACAGATCTGAATGTTCGACATTGCTCAGACTTGTGACAAGGTAATCTCTAGTACCACAACTACCAGTAATAAGGAGAAGAAAATCTGAATGATTTCCTATACATATAAGCAGGAAGCGTTCCCCCAACGTCAACTGGTTGCTTCTTACCACTGATACCCGTCTGTGAAGCCATGGCCTGAATTGGGTCCTAATACACACCATTAAGCAAAGTCCGAACCACAGCTACTGAAGGCTCTGCCTAAGAAAGGTAGGAGGTAGACGATTGACTGATAGTTGCAGGGAAGCCTGCTGTCCGGCCTGCAATATGCACTGCATTGAGGCGAACCAAGTATATGGCTTGGACAAAGCCAGCAAGGATAGCAGCCTTCATTGTCCACACCAGCTCTGGATCGTCAAATATCTTTGCCTAATGAGCTATCAACTCGACCCTACGAAGCACATGTTGTCCTACCCAAAGCGTCCTTCAGGTTGCTACCGTGACATCTCGCAGCCCCTTTGGATATCGGGACTCTCAGCGTAAAGAACGGGGGAAATATTGCACTTCCTCCTTACCCCCCACAACCCACTCGAATGATTTCCTGCCTTAGCCCTCTTGAACTTATGAAAGATCACAATATCTTGGATAATCCATTCCTAAGGAAAAGAAACTCTCATGAAATGCTACTTTAAGGCTGAAATGAGTGTGTTAAATTCAAAGTCGGTCCATCAGGATTTTGCAAACACAAGCACAGTAAATACTCTCTTGTATGATGATCTTCCCTTGGGGAAATGGTTTCGCCTTCTTCACCTGTATCCTGGCCAGCCCGAAGACCCTATTAGATGCTTTCTCTCAATTCACGAGTTGGCTACCTCTCCTCCGTTCAAGGCATTATCGTATGTTTGGGGCGACGCGACCGACGTTACCATCATCATCTGCAACAAACATTCAAAATGCATCAGTACCAGCCTATTCCTCGCCCTTCGACGCATAAGATCAATGCAACATGAAATCACGCTATGGGCAGATGCAATCTGCATTAACCAACGAAACGAGACTGAGAAGGGCCATCAAGTTGATCTTCTTAGCTCTATATTCAAGCAAGCTAAGGAAGTTATAATATGGCTAGGAGAAGACCGTGACGGTTTTGCGGATCTTGCCTTTCAGACATTATCTGAGCTGGATTCCCTGATCCAGAGAGCGGTCATGGACGTGCAGAATGGCGGGCAGCAGGATCTGCCGGGTTCAAGTCATATCCCACATGAAAATCTATACGTCAAGGCATTCGCTCACGTCCAAGATTTGGCCTTACCGTTCCTCGCTGGCCGCCGCAAGGACTGTATCAAAGCTCTCTACAGCCTTCCTTATTTCACAAGAGTCTGGGTTCTACAAGAGGTTGGGCTTGCGATCCAGCCGACAGTGAAATGGGGAGATTCAAAGATTAGCTTTCGCGAGATTGCCGTTTTCATATATTATTGTGCTTTTATAACAAACTTCCGGCTCGAGCTAGGGAATAGCATCAGCGATGTCATTCTTGCCGCCCCATATTATGCCCTTTGGAATATTTGGTGCACATACGGCAGCAGCACGTGGGTTCAGGATACGGAACCTCTCAGACGATTGTCTGTGTGGATCAATGACATCTGTGATGTGGACTTTGTCCTTGTCCTAGAAGCATCTAAACGTTTTCAGGCTACGAACCCTTTGGATCATGTTTACGCCTTCTTGGGCCACCCGCTTGCCTTGATACCTGGAAGTCAGGAGCCTATCCTCCTTGCAGACTACTCATTAGGAGTGCGAGAATTGAACCTTCTGGTTGCGTCGAAACTCGCTCGCCAATCTTTGAACTTCTTGGTTCACATACATCCGACTGAACAGCAATTGTCAGACCACCAGTTCTCCACTTGGATACCTCAATGGAACGTGGAACATGGCAATGCCCCCACGGCTTTTTGGGGGATGTGGGACGCTAGTTGGAGAAAGAAGCGGCTGATGAATGTAGAGGTTTCTATCGTGGGAAAGCAACTTCAAGTTTTCGCTCTTCTCTTAGATACGATAAACGATCAAACAGAGGTTTTCAACGATTCAGATTTGACACGTCCAAATCATTACCTTACCCAGTTCCTTGAGAGCTGTTGGAATATCATCCCCTCAACACGTTCAACATGCCAAAGAACCTATCAGGACGATCTCATGACACTTGTTGCCGTCTTGTCCTGCCATTACGGAGCCAGACCGTATGGTACACTCGAAGAACTCGCCATAAAGCTCAATGATATTTACCTTGAATGCGGCTTATCACTACGTGGAAGAACTAGCGAAATATCAAGAGAATATAAACCAAGTGCGACTGCGCCATGGAGGAAAACGTATCTTGTAAGAGTCATGCATCATTACTGCACTCACCGACGTTTCTTCATTACTCGTGGGGGGTACTGGGCCCTAGGGCCACCAATAATGCGTTCTGGAGACATATGCGCCATCATTTTTGGAGCGGATGTTCCTTTCATTCTTCGCCCTGTTGACGGGTTGACGCAGTATAAGGTCGTGGGTGAATGTTACATCTATGGTTTGATGGACGGCGAGGCAGTCTCAAAGTGGGAAGATGGATCTTCTGGTTATCGGAAGTCCAAGATCACCATCTTGTAGAATCGCGGTTTTCCCCTTAAAGCTGACGTGCTACTGGTTTGTTAGTAAATATTCACGAAGAATCATTCAGCTTGCTCTACATCTGAATAGTCATGGCCAACCTAGGGGCCTCAGATGGCTTTCCGCTCACATATACTTGAATAATATCTTCTATAGATGGTCGTGGAAGAACCCAAGGGCCAGTGCATACCCTCTCTCGTACTCCGCCTTCACGCTGGCATTCTTTAAATCGCCACGGGCACTCATAAACCCGTGAACCTGGTCAGCGAACCTCTCAACATGCTTAGGCACAGTGAGGTTCTCCTCATATTTCTTCACATCCTCGACCGACTCATCCTTCGACGCAAGCAACATCGTAGGAATCTTGACTTGAGCAGCATCACCCGTATCGACCTGTGCCGGCGATGTCTGGACCGCAGCCTTGAAAAGCCCCTGTTCGTCGCTCGCGACCAAGCTAGCCATCTTGCCACCCCAGCAATACCCCATGATCCCCCAAGTCTTGATGCTCGGGTTCGCCTTCTCCGCACCCTGCAGGATTCCCGGTATCTTGGGTCTATGGATCGGCCACAGTGCATCCTTGAACCACTCGCCAATCTTGGCTTTCTGGTCATCGGTCACGGGCGGGAGCCATTCCATCTGTGCTGGTTTGCCGTTAAAGAAGTCGGGCATGATCACCTGGTACGATTGTTCTGCGTCTCCAGTTGCCAGGATGTCGGCTCCCTGGAGGATCTGCGAGCTGAAGCCGAAGATGTCATACACAGCCACTACAACATTCAGGGTCAGCAATTGCCTTTTTGAGCGAGATATGTAAAGGTCTCTGGAGCATACAAAGCTCCTGAAACATGAATATAGCCGCAAAAGGAGCTTTTACTCTGGAAAATGACTAGAATAAGACGGAAATGACTCCGAGAATTACTTACAAATGGCTATGCTAGCATCGGGAGGACCAGTCACATCTTCCAATTAAATAAAGCTCTCAATCAGTTCTCGGTTCCGAAACATCGATCATAGAGCCGAGCCTATCTAGGTACTCACAAGTTCTGATGCCACCGATGTCGACATATTGACCCTTGGCTTCGTAGCCTTCATCCACTACAGGCGGAATCCTGGATCGCCTAGTTTCAGCTTGCTCTCACTAGGTGGTTCGTTGGCGGAGCATACCTGCAGCACGCTTCGCTATGCTTCGACATCGCAACTTTCTAGAAAAAGGTCGAAACTTTGATAGATTGGCGCTCGGTGTCTCGTTTGGGTTGGGGTCGGTGACCAAGAAACACTGATGCGAACTGCTTGCTTACTTTATCCCTTTGGTCGGTACCAGTACTTTGAGAGGGGGTAGCGGGGCTTTCAGGCAAGCAGATTGCACCCAATGAAAGTGGCAGAAAGCTCTATATAGCAGTCGACTATAGTTTTTATTGAGTATATCTGCGTGCTCCGAAACTCACTGCCCTCTATCAAAGTATTGGTGTCGAAGCACCCGTCAAAGGAGATAAATCCTAATTACTCTACTGTACCCTTAAGGAGATTGATCCACATGCGCATATTTGGTAAGCACCTTATCGCGTTTATATCGACATGCGTGGCTGTGCCGCCGAAATAGTTTCTACGGACTATAGGTGCGTAGTAGGTTGGAGAAAAGGTAGTTGGAATAGTATAAAAAGAGGTGCATTACTGCCCCGTCCCACCTTCTCGGTGCTCTCGAAGCCATTTGGGTGTTGGCTGACAAGACATCGCGTGCATTACGGATGCGTACTGTAAGAGTTGCAGAAGCTCAATGCTTGGGGGTTGGCCGATTCATCTGCTCCTGAACTCACAGTGCATAAGTAGAGAGGATGATATAGTAAGGAGATCGTATCGCTTTGTAAAGTCGCCCTCCGCTACCATCAGTCTTCTTGACAACTCATTTGGCATAAAGAGGTAGTCGATTGTCGAAGTATTTGACCTGCTTAGAGACGGAGATGCTTTCAAAGTAGCCTGTGACATGGATGTTGGCCCTGAGGTGTCTTGCAACACCTAAAATCAACTTTGGGATCTTGAGTGATACTTACTAATTTTTATTTTATTTTTATCACGGGAGATAGAAAATTTGGGTTCTTACGCTTACGATGAACACCAGCAGGCCACTGATACCCTGCAAATGTAGGTGAGGCGTAGATACTAGAGACATCATCATCGCCGCATTACATCGTATCCTATGGCATCTCACAGATATCTAGAGCGGCATCCCCGAGCACTCTTCAGGACGTTTTAACTAATGAAGATTCTTCACCCCTGAAAGCTAGTAGTCGGTGTAGTTGAGCTTCTAGCCACATAATGAGATTCATTTCTTGAGCCACCTTCTCAATAGAGAGCCTAGAAGCTGAGCTTTCCATCATCGACACCTAGGCTCTTGCATCTAGCTTACTGGACGCACCAAATTTCCAGGACTGACAACGTCTCAGATAGGAGCTCCTAAAGTTGCACTTATGGCTTGGTTATATGGCGGCTTCGAGACAAGAAACCCCTATCTTACGCGGGAATCGTATCAGATACGTAGGTTTTTGAAGGCTTGTATTTAATGTAGAGTATACCTATACTGGCACCCTATTAGTCGTACCGAGTAACGAACCGTGGTGGAGCTGCTACTGAAGCGGATCCGCTTGCTCACATACAGGGCTAATTAGTAGAGAAATCAACAAACTGGGAACTCGAGTGGATATATTCACAATTGAAGCATAGCTGTCTGGGTTAGGTTGTGCCCAATGTTTTTATTTTTTATTTATTTTTTATTATACTTTTAAACCTTTTGTTTTTGGCCTGGGATAGTTTAAATACAACCCTAACTATACAAGCAACTGCTAAGAATAGAATGCGCTATATTTTTATAGGTAAGTAGCTGGCAAAGGTTGGTTCGTTGCTGTGCTCTCCCATCCTGCAAAACCCCACGTGGAGGATGCACACGTAGCTTGAACTTGACTTGTCATGTAAAAGGGACAATATTTTGAAGACTAAGAATGACCATACACTTCCTCATTTTCATTCATGACATTGTCAATTTTTTGCCTAAGGAGTATCTTGTTGAGTAAGGTAAATGTAAATGTAGTAGATTGAATCATTTGGAAATTCCACGATTAGCGACACATATAAGTCCATTTCTTCTTCGTTTGTCAATCAAGGCCATCGCTTGCATCCTATAGCGTTCGTGATCCCTGTAACACTTATATACTGTCATGAGAGTTTTGTTCTCGTTCCTCCTGCGTGCTATTTTGAAACTTCACCTTTACTCCTGCGTCGAAATCTAGAAAGCTCTCCGTGAGGAAATGACTCACTCAGTTTCTATCTCGCTCTAATGTACCCTCTGTACACCTGAGCATCGGGTAATGTGCTTCCAATAGACGAAAATCATTGTAACCCCTATTCCGCTGTGTTGCGCCACAGATCACGCATTTGCAGAACGCTAGGGATGGATGCGAGTGAGCCGATTGTCATCTCGGAGAAGAGTCCTTGCTCGAGACTCAAATGCAAAGTGAGCGGGGCCCAGACAAGATTGCGGACGACGCTCTTGCGCCAGGTTGACGTCCACTCGCGCTCCTCGCGCTCTACAACAGCGACGGTCTTACCACCGGCGAACTTCTCGGCGCGCGTACGGCTCCCGCGCTTCACGGACTCGTACCACAGGCGTATAATCTCAAGACTAACGAACGATCCCCAGAACCTCGCGCTCCACCGTGCGGTC
This sequence comes from Xylariaceae sp. AK1471, assembly GCA_023159215.1. Taxonomy (NCBI): domain Eukaryota; kingdom Fungi; phylum Ascomycota; class Sordariomycetes; order Xylariales; family Xylariaceae; species Xylariaceae sp. AK1471. The sequence goes on along the minus strand of JAJKLI010000001.1, from coordinate 3,427,687 downwards.
TTGCCCTGGGTGGCGGGCGCTAAGCCGAGAACACCCTTGGAGGACAAGAAGGCGACGTTCTCGAGGGCTTGGAACGCGACGCAGGTGGCGAGCTGCGACCAGGCGAGGGTCGTCTCGAGCCTGTCCTCGCTCTGCTTCTGCTCTCGCCACTTTAGCACCAGACGCCGCGCCCAGAAGTACATGCCCAGGAGGCCCCATAGGCGCATGATGGTGCGGGCTTCGCTCGTCAGCCCGCTCAGAGCCTTAAGACGCTTCGCCAGCTCTAGCACGAACGCCACACTCGACGATGGCAGGGCCTTGGCGCTGAAGATGAGCGTTGCTGAGGGAGGGAGCGCGCTCGCGAGCGCAATGATACGCTCGGCGCTACGCTGGAGCGCGGGCTGCACTAGGGTTGTGAGGACGGCGGAGCTTAAGCGCGACGAGTAGCAGACGAAGAGGAGGATCGTATCAATTCCCGACGGCGTCGACAGGCACCGCTGCAAGTGCGCTAAGAAGGCATCGATGTTGGAGGGGGCAGCGACCAAGAGCTCGCGCAGTGGAAAGGGTCTAGGTTTCGGGGCGGGCGCTGGTGGTGCTGAAGATGGCACCGGGTCGCCGGTGGGCAGGTCGGTGATCGATGTCGATGACATAGTTTAGTGTTCTTCCTCTTTGAACTTAGTGATTGTGGATATAATAAATGTCGATCGTGGTGGGGAGCGACGGATGTGCAATTGAGTTGTGCTCGTTCTCTAATATCTCATACAGGCTAATGGCTCGAAATGCGGCTGGAAATATGGCATCAAAAACAGGATAATACTGAATAACGCGCACAGAAGAAGTGGAAGGTCTGTGAAATAAAAAAAGACAGCAATGGCAATGAATGGACGTGAGAAAGAAGAAGAAGTAGTTCGGAGATTGCTTATGCGCAAGCAACTCACATGCTGGTTGGAAGGGGACGTTGAAGATGCCTGATTGAGAGGGATCAGACGGTAAGCTAGTGGTTGGGTAAATTAACAGCTCAATGGTACCTCGGCACTCCGGTTCGGACGGTGGTTATGAAGCCTAGGTGGGGCTTGGCATGGCTGTGGCTGTTCAACTGGGGCTGGTGTGGCTTCGTACTATTTTGACTACAACAGATGTTGCAGACAAGACCCCACGACACAGTTAATGAGTAATTACATGTTTTTATGAGACTAGGTAATGGACATTGTTGTCGCGCAAGCAACCCCAATATTTGATAATGAGTTGCTCCTCGCTACTGATATACAAATCCTTTTCCTTGCTCCACGGCAGTGGCACCATGACAGTTACGTTGAGCGAATGGAACGACTATATGAACTAGTGCTAGGCATTCCTTACGACAATGTAAGCGACTTTATTGAAATTCTTTGGACTGCAGCCGTGGTTATAGTTTCAGGATGCCCAGCTTCAAGATATTTAAATCTGGATCAAGTGCCATTGTAGATTTTCTAGCAATTGTCATTGCTGCATCTCGGCCTCCGTCTGTTTTCCTACAGTCTCCAGACACCTACTGCACCATCTTTGGTGTGCTCGGCACAGTAATACATACAATAGCCCAGATCTACCGTACTTGTGCTTACACTTAACATTAGTGATCATATGGACAATAAAGTGTGCTAAACAAGGCATAACATGACAATGTAGAAAATATATCTGACTACAAAATGTTGTATTTGTTTTAGTTCAGTGCAATCTAAATTGTTGCTTTATAGCTCACCTGGTAGGCAACTTGAAAACGGGCCACCTAATTAGCCTTATACGCTCTGTAAAGGGGGCAAAAATACCGGCCCACTCGAAATAGCCCCGCTTAGTTTCATCGCTCTATATCAATACTGCCCGGCTTAATAAGATTTTGAGATTGAAATTCTATCTATCTATTTTATTGATAACTTTATTGGACGCATCCAGAGTGCAGGCCTACCACCCTAACGGTGAAGATCTCAGAAGATACGAAGTAAAATTAAAAGGTTAAATGTGTTTTGGGTTGTGAGTGTGTCCACACTATACTTACCGATTGTTTTCCGCCTTGTATTGCGTGTTAACCTATAAGCGTCTTTAAATTTTGCAACTCTCATTTTCGCTTATGCTACGACTTGAGACACATGACAAGTTGGTCTACAAATCACCCTTCGGCGAAGAAATGGCATCTTTCTAAGTTTAATTGGTAAACTCATGTCAACTTGACCAGCACGCTAAATATAGGTACGTATCCCTTGCTATTAAACAAGCAAACAACCCAGGTCCCCCGAAAACGTGGCTAGAATTGGTAGGGCTTAGCGACAAGTATGGGGAAGACAATCCTAGCTCCACTAAGATTCCAGCAGCAAAAATGCTTTCGTCTGCAATGCTGTGCGCATAGTAGAGAACCAACCAGCGCTGTCGTGACAGATCTAGCAGGCCGATACTTGCTACATACAGTACGTAGACTAAGCATTCCCTTCAATCTGTTGGTCCTAAAACAGAAATATGGTTGATTAAGCCATCGCAAAGATACAGTGATTGCATCGAATACCGTTGTCATCATGTAATATGTCGAAGCTGATGAAGAAAGTAAAGCGGCTTTGAGCGGTCACGAATGTGTAGAGATGGACAAGTGCGAAACCAGGAAATCTAGTACATGTTCGATTTCCGTCGTCTCACAGTACCTAGGTAGCTTTGTCGAGTTGTCCTGATTACCGCTAAACGTCTACCCATTAGTCTACGGTATCTATGGCACCGGTTCCAGTCTACTGTGCCGTACACGAGGCCCGTCCGACGTTCCAACGGCCAGGTACATGAGCCGTCATACTGCGGTACATCTCGACTCTCACCAAGCGATGACATTAACAGATTCATTCTGCAGCAGAACCTCAAGTTCTAAATAGCCCTTGAAGAAGCCCGTGGCGAACATCCAGGCTTGGTCAACAGCGCGCTCCTCGCCGTGTCAGTAGGTAATACCTAGGTACACCATCTAGGTCAAGCCCCTCTTGACCATAAGCCTCCCTTGCCTTTTGGACGGGTTGCACAGCATTTTGTTGAGTTGTGCTCGTAAGCTGACGCTTCATACCTTGGTTGTCATGCAACCGAATACGGTACACACGTGATGTAGCCTGACGCTGGCATTCAATAACAGTATACTAGACCCGCAATAGCGAGAACGGCACAGTTGTATGCACTGAGGGGCTCTCAGCCTTGACAGTTGACATCATACCGTAGCCCAAGCAACGTGGATGGCCCCTGATGGGCTGTTTTCGCCTACATAAGCTCCCATCACCTTAATCCGCCAGTTGAAGAGTCTTGGTTTACATAGCCGTCGGCTGGAGCACAACGTCTTTTTGGCTCTCCAGCCTCCCTTCCTCGAGGCTTATTTTTCGCCGTGTGTTGAACTACTGCACAGATCATCTTACAACATAGCATGTCATCAAGTGAAAGGGACACCTAGATCAAGATGGGCCACGAGACACAACCGACCCTGATAGTACCTATGTCTATTAGGTTCCTTCTAACATGTACTATCTATCTTTCTTCGGACTCCCTCCCCTAGCCTCGTATTACATCCGCTGATACTCCCCACTTATATTCTTTGTTCTGCAAAGCCGGCTTGGGAACCTAGCCCCCGTTACCTCTCATCAAGCTATGTCGGCCGATGCGGTGACAGGAAAGAGGGTTGGTCGTTGGTCTCGCGACTTATGTCATGGAGCTCACACTCTTCATCGTGCTTCCGCAGTGCGATCAACGTAGAACGTAGATATAAGACTGGCTTCCCACCCTTCCACATACCTGCTTCTCTTTGCTTTTCTTTACAATTACGAGCCTCACGGAAGTCCATCGTTGATTCACATCAGCTCATGAAGTAACTCGTTCGTTAAGGTTACTTGAACCCTATTATCCAGATACTCTCGCCCTTGCCTTTGATATTGCGCTGAACTTCTGCAATCATGAAGGCTTGTTTCGCCCTCCTAGCCCTGGCCACGTTGGCCATTGCCGGAGAGCAGAACAGTTATAGCTATGGAACTCCTCCGGGCGTTACTACGACGGACTACCACACTACCTACACAACCGTCACAACCTGCCCGGCGGCTTATACTGTGACTGCTGGGGGATCGTAAGTTGTGTCTGAGCCCTCCATCTGACAACTGAACTCATATTTCTAAGGACCTATGTCGCAACGACTTTGACCACTTCGACCATTGTTGTCACAGAGTGTCCTGGAGGTTCTTGTGGAGGCGAGGTCACCGTTACTGAACCTGACACCACTATTGGCACCACTACCCAAGTTGAGATCACTTACACGACAACGTGCCCTGTTACTGTACGTATTATTTTTTCAAGGCGCTTTCTCTGTTTGGTTTCCCCTTCGCTTTTACCTTCTCGTAGAGAAAGCAGACTTGGATCTGATATGTCTTATCCAACTGGAAACGCTCACTAATCGCAAATATTTCAGGAAACGACTACTGTTGGCGGCTCTACCTATACAAATGTCTATACTATTACTAGTGTTGCAGTCACGTACGTGGACACTACTATTGTGGCAACCGCAACGGCTCCCCCGGTTACCGAGACCACAGGTGAGGTTGTCTACACAACCGAGACCTCTCTCTGCCCGGTAACGGAGACAAAGACGGTCGGTGGAGAGACTGTTGTTGTTACATGGACGTCCACGTCGACGATCATTACGGAAGTTCCCATCACTGCCACTGAATATACTTCTTACACTGTCACGGAGCACGTTGAAACTTCAGTGTACGAGACTGTGACTTGTCCCGAGACTACGTACACTACCATCTCAGAGGGTAGCACTATATATATCACCAACACCGGCACTTTGACTACCTATGCTACGGAAGAGTTCACCATAACGGAGACTATCCCAGTCACCGCCACTGAATATACCTCTTATACTGTCACGAAACACGTTGAAACGTCCGTGTATGAGACTGTGACTTGCCCTGAGACTACGTACACTACCGTCTCGGGGGGTAGCACTATATACGTCACCAACACCGGCACTTTGACTACCTCTGTTACGGAAGAGTTCACCGTAACTGAGACTATCCCCGTCACTCAGACCACGGAGGTCGCCGTAACCGTCACATCGCAAGCCACTGTCGGCGAGACCGTCACTGCCCAATCTACTATCTGGGTCACGTACAGCGACACTACCGTCATTAGCCAGCCGGCACCTCCTACCACTGTCGTGTACCCCACGACTATCAGCACAACCATCATCTACCCTTCGACGGCGAGCGGCCCCTCTAGCGGTTACCCTTCTTCTCCACCTCCAAGCAGCCCCTCTGGCGGTTACCCCACCAGCACTGGCCCCGTGCAAGTCCCAACGGGACTTGCGCCTCAGGCCACACCCGTTGCGGCGCTTCTCTTCGGTGCTGCTGGTCTCGCTGTGCTGCTCTAAGTCCCCCCTGCCTTGAAAATATAGATAGAGGGAAGGCATAATTTCAACCTGTGGTCTTCTACTCGGATTTCAGCATGGAGTAAGATGAATTCGGCTTCACTCTTTAGTAGTTTGGATTCGTATCTCATAAAACCTTTAAAACGAACAATACAGCAATCACCTCGCCGTCTACTCTGCGTCTTTGAGAATAAGCCAATGAGGAAGGACCGGGTAGACGCTCGCGACTTACTTTTCGTGAAGGGCATTTCAACACCCTCCATCTAGTTTGCATTGTCTATCAGGGTTATGATTGCATTTTTTTATAATGAAATTCAAAATTATCAGATATATAGAAATTAATTCAACTGCCTCTTGCAGGGTAGCTCTCAACATTTACTGACCATAAAAAATGCCACACTTGTACTAGACTCCGCCAATATGCTTGACAGCATCCTTCCCCTCCGCACGACATTCGTTCGGTGTGTCATTATCTGCATGACCTCACCACGAAATATAACAGGCTGTGCAACCTCCATGCGCACTCGCTCATTGACCATTCACCGAGACTTGTTATCGCTAGGCCTGCGCACGATTACACGAAACACTATACGCAAAACAAGAAAAACGAAAACCGTCAGCGCCGGGGGCCTCGTGATCTATCTATCTATCTATCCAAGTTCTTTCCTGCAAGATGCCGTGTTTGTCGATTCCCGATCAATTCATTCTGCTCCTACCCATGCCTTCTTTCCAGTCACTATGACGACGAGGGATATGCAAGTCAGACCTGTCAGACAAACATACTGTGCCAGAGCCTGTTCTAGCCACAAGGATCTGCTTTAGCGGCATATAAGCTACTGCGCTGTCGCCTATGTTCTAAGTAAGAGAGTGAGAGAAGAGGAGAGAAAGGGTCCCATTAGACGGTGAGGAAAAAGTCGGTCCGTTCTCAACAATATTCCTTCCTGGCTTAGCCTGGCTATCTATCTTCCAGCCACAAGTCCCAGCTTACCAGCATGGTCCAGTTGTTAATAAACAATAATACTCAGGAGGAAATAGCGGGTAGTGTGTAGATGGGCGCGTGTTCGATCGATCGGCAATTACGAAGACAAAGTTCCAACGGCCCGGGTCATCAACAAGACAAGTCACAGAGGCTCTATCTACACCTCAATACTAGTCTACCTAGTCCAGGCCCCGAACGCCTGGGGGCCTGGGCGATCCCGGAAAACCCATGTGCATGTGGAACCCAAAACCATTCTTTATTACTTATAAATCTAGTCTGCATAGAGACTCGAAGCTGGAACTTGGAAGCTCCTCCCATCAGCTGTGCCAAGCTTATCATCACCTCTCTGAAGTCCGCGCAGTGCAAGTAAGTACTGTGTAACGTACCGATGCCTTCGACCGGACAAGCGACACAGGGACACGGGGATTTGGAAGATCAAAAGTCTCACTCTTCATAACATACGCCTACCTGCCTAACCTACCTCTTGCCTTCTTCAATGCTGCTGCTCCTATCGTCATAATTAATAGGCAAAGTCAGTTGGTACCTACGGACTGCTATAATTAGAAAGACAGATACACAGAAAAAATTGGAGTAGACTCGGTAGTCCCAGATACCGGTAACATATCCCTTCGAAAACGCGCGGATAATGCACTTCTGATGAATCCAGCAAAACAGCGTTGTGCGCATAACGTAGACCGCCTACTTCAACCAAACTCACCTGTCTGCCTAACTTCCTGCCTACCCACCCTAGTATAGACTTACACAGACTCGTCCTGCACCTGGTCAAACTGTAGGTAGGTAACCGATGGACACCTAAGATAGTGACAAAAGTTTATTTAGGTGCATCTTCCGTGTTATGTCACACATGCTTAAGCTAAGGTTACGTACGACAGTACTCATGCACATACATACATAGCCACCATGTATGCAGGTGGGGTAATAAATAAGGTAAAATAAGGTAAAATAAGGTAAGGTAAGAAGGTAAGGAGAGAGTAATGGCTCCCACATTATCCATGTTTACGCTTCCAAACAAGAAAAAAAAAGGTCTTGCTTGATTCAGGTCCACCGCCTCCCATTCTCGACTTATCTATATCCTAATACACAATCACATAGTCTCTAATAATCTAACTACCTCTCTCTTCGGAATCTTTATAGTTGGGGTCATCACACAACATACAGCACCATAAAGGTAAGAAAACCAACAGGCACAACAGCTACACGCTTTACTTGTAAAGCACGTAAGTAAGCGCCCACCAGCCTCACCGACAAATGTCAACAAAAACCTACATATGTATACAGTTGGTACGGTGCAAGTGAGTAGGTAACAAACATGTTTTATCTTAGTGCCCTGCCAACTCACTCACCGTCATTAGAAGTCTGACGAGGCGCAGCATGAGCATCTCGAATGAACAACACGAGAACAAGTGACAGCATATGCCTTGTCTCCCTGGTTTTTTTTCCGTCTAAGTCGTCCGATCTGATCTGGTCTGAGAGTCAAACATATTTTGTAAGTACAGCATGCCCAACTCGTACATCGAGTACATACTGCGAGCCTCAATGGGATTCCCTCTCGCCGCTGCTTCCTTCGACCACAGCCATGTATATGCGCCTCCACAATGACAATGCAATGTTCCCTTCTCAACACCAAATACACAACCTGAACCCCGCCATATGCCCTATAGATTACATGAAAGACCACGACGCATTTAATGACAGCCTTAACCTCTAAGTTAGGGTACTCGCAACCTGTATAGGCTGTTGTCTCCCTAACATGGTCCCTCATCCGTATCGCTGTCACACCTTGGTCACGTTCGGGACCGAGAAGACGAACCCTAGTCGCTCAAGGCCTGCAATGCCTGGTTTAAGGACACGATTTTGAGGCTGCGACCTCGTTTCAGGCCCGCATTCGCATTTGTGACTGTAGGGCTTAGAACGTCCTGCCACTTGCGAAAAACGCTCTTCATATCTCGGGGGATGCCCTCGAGCACAACTGTCGAGACCGGCACAAAGGGTCTGTCCTCTATGCTTGCTGCTAAGATAGCGTACTCCTGCGCAAAATCTAGGGCGTTGTGAAACGATGCATACTGAGATTGTGCGCGCGAGCCAACCACTATGTACAACTCAAAAAAGGCATCGATCACGTAGATGCTTGTTGGTAGCAAATCCGTCTGGGAAAACGTAGACAACTCTACAATCTGTAATTCAATGTGCGTTAGCGGTACGATGCGACACGAGTCTCGAAACTCAAAAAGACTCACCTGCTTCTTGGAGGCTGCATCTGACAGGAACAGCCTACTGCAGTATTTGTCGTAGTTTGGCTTAAGTCGCCAGTGGTCTGCTGAACCAAATCTGTTGGCACCGTCGAAGAGGTCCCAAAACGTCGCCGGCTCGCGACCTTCCTCGATTTCTTCCATTTCACCCGAGAGTGCGTAATCCATTCCTATTAGACGGGCGCAGCTTAGCTCGTCGACACTGCTACCTTTACCTTTCCATAAGTAGCACCTGCCACGCTGAGTAATAAGGTAAGGGAATCCAGAACAGAGTGCCGATGGTGTGAAGTCAGCCTCATCAAAGACGACATGTCCATGATACCGGCGTCCGCAAAGCATGTGTGGAGCGAGCGAGTCATACTTATTACCTGAGCCGCGCTGTGTGATCACAATGCCGCCTAGCGCTTGGAGAAATTCAGGTGTTTCTTTGCCTTGCCTAAGCTTAACCAATGTGCCGCCAAAGAAGCGTGCCTCACGCGTCACGAAAGTTGCTGCATCTTCGATAGTTGACTCAGAGACTTCATCTCCAGCCCAAAAGTAGACCTCCACCGTCTTCCTGCCAGCAAGGTCCCTGAAGGAATGCGAACAGAGGTACATTTCACGTTCAAACAATGTGCGTTCATGATGTGCGGGAACCGGTTGCTTCTTGCCGTCGACCGAGAACTGGAAAAGCTGGGCGTTTAATGTCTGTATTTTTGGTGGTGCCAAGTTTGGTCGTTGCATCAACAGCTCAGCAGCGTCAACACGATAATCCCTCCGAGGACGGTCAGGACCAAAGAAATCTTGGAGCACAACTGAGACGTCGAGTGACTGTTTGGTAGGAGATCGTATGGGCGACACAGTAGCAGCAGGCGACTTGAGTCCTGGTGATGGCAAAGGCCGAGGGTCCCGCTCTAATTCTTTTGGTAGCGGCCGGGCTGATGAGTTCAAAGTTTCCCTGCCTGCAAATCCCGGGGGTTTAGGTAATGGTCTCGCACCCAGAGGAGCATTCGTTTTACTCTCCGACTCGGTAGCAACAGGTTCAATCTCAGTTCTTGAGGATTGCTGTTTTAAGCGTAACGATAGAGGCTCAGGCAAAGGCACCTTGGGCTTATTCAATGACGGTGACCGCAACTGTGGTTTTTGTTGCACATCTTGGGTTGGCGCCTTGTCAAGAAAACTCCTCGTTTGAATGGGCGTTTCGACTGTTTTGGGCTGTTCAGGCTCGCTACTCTTATCAGCCTCTGGCGCAACGGCTACGAAACGCGACATGCGCTTTATATTGAGTTTTCCCGGCGATGGATGCTGCGGAGATGTCGCTTCTGGCTCGTTTGAGATATTTTCCGACATGGACTGTCGCCTCGCAAATGCGGCTACCTGTTCGTGGATCATGTTTCCTGGCTTTGAAGGTGCAGTCGAGGCTTCGGCAGATGCTGTTGATTTGACTACTGGTTTTGACGCGCTCATTAGAGTAATTGGCTTTGGTCGTGGTTGTGCAAGTGCTAGGGTCTCCTTCTTTGAGGAATTGACAAGACTTATTACCTCTGGTTGAGATGAAGGGGCGGAAGTATCCTGCTGCGTGATCGAGTCACCCTGCTGTGACATTTTAATTTCGCTAGACTCGGGCTCTGTGAGGGTCGGGGCTGGAGCAGAAGACGTAGTCGGTGCCTTCCTCTTAGGGCCGCGAGCCCGATTCTTTGTCATATGCGTCAACTTGGGACTAGGCCCGGTCTCACCGTCGTTAGTCTCCGCTTTAGAGATCGTTGTCGAGCCTGATGATGATGCACCGCCGGAGTTAGCTCCAGAGTTGGATGCCACAGGAGGGGGCCCTCTGGCGAGGAGACTGGCAAGAGCAGGGTTAAACCGGTTAGCTAATGTGCTTCCACTGATCTTTCCTTGGAGACGAATTGGGGCATTCGTCTCCTTAGGCTGATCTATCGAGCTACTGGCTAATCTGGAAATTGGAAGCTCCTGTGTCGTTGATGGCTCTGTTGTGGCGACTTGGCGTTCCGGCTTCCAGCTTGATGATTCTGTAACTGAGCCACGTTTCTCGAAGGCACCAAACCGTTCTGATCTACCAGAAGAGCTTTCTGAAACAGAATCCCGCTTGGTCACGATACTTGGTCTTCGTGAATCTATCCCCAACACGTCGGAAGCCACAGAGCCTCGTTTAATGGTATTGGAACGGCCCAGTTCGGCACGTTTTAAGATCCCTTCAGGGATTTGTTTCTCACTAGACATACTGCTGGACACACTGTTGTTCCGCGTGGCACTCCGCCCTTCCGACTGGGCCGTCTGGAACTCTTTCTTCCTGGCCAAGATAGCCTCTTTAAACTCATCCTTTCGCTCTGACTTCTGCGGACCGCCCGTCACACTCAATGCTGCCTTCCCCCTAGTGATGTTATTCTTGAGCTCATCAGGGGCGACGTAGTTATGTGTTGTAGTCTTCCGAAGATTTCCGAATACGTTCTTGAATTCTACGTCCTTTGAGCCGCCAGATGTAGTGGCCGGCGGCGCTCTGGGTTTCAAACTTGCCCGAAAATCCTTCTTTGGGGGGGTTGCGGGTTTTACTTTCTTGGCAGTAGGCGGCGTGTCTACTGGCTTCACTTCGCCGGCAGGCTCAGATTTGGACTTGACGAGGCTCGGTACCGTTGGCGGTTGGGATTCCCAAGGCTTAACATTGACTATAGGGGCACCAACGCCACTAATCGAGGGTGACGGGCCGTGAAGACCGCCTCTTCCCACAGGAGTAATGGTTGTGCCAGGAGCGGAGGATCTCATAAGCCCACCAATGCTGACCTGATGCTTATGGGAAACGGTTGGGGATTTGCTGCCGTCTGTACTGGGATGAGTAACCTTCTGTGCCTTCGCCTTCTGGAGTTCTGCCATCCACGCAGGTTGATTAGATGAAGGCTGAGTGGGTTTCGGTTTAGGAGACTCCGGCTTGTTCAGCGCAGATTCGAGCCAGCTAGATTTTGTAGGGCTCCATCTACGAGGGTCCATGGTTTTTGACGGACTAGTAGGGGGCGTGACTTTGCCTAAATCCTGGCTCTGGGGCTCTGGAGACGTGGTATCAAGTCTGAGCGAGGCACTGTTTCTTGATGCAGGTCGGTCCTCGTCTTTACCCTCACTTGAGCCCGGCCTTGCCGGTTCCGTAGACGTTTCACGCAGTAGGCTTTTTGGCCGAATCCTCGAGCTAGCGCTTGTTCGATTTGCAGGATCATAGCTGTTACGGCTTGAAGCGACAGAATCTGCGCGTTGCAATCCCTTAGGTGATTGTACATTCCACCTTTTACTAACGCTGTCGGAGCGCTTCATCAAAGCGCTTTGTACAAAACCACCGGCCCCTTTTGTTGGTGAGAGCGGTCTTTCGGCTCTCGTGGGTGATGTTCGGCCAAGCGGAGGAGACATGAGATCTCGCGTTTCTCGACTTGAATCGACCTCAGATTGACTAGTATCCAATGGCGGATCCAATCTTTGGGTATTGGACAAGCTAATAGGTGAAGTCACCGTGCCCTGCAGCGCTGGAGATTCCGGAAGAGAAGTATCCTCATTTTTAAGAGACTCGCCTGATGTACTGCGTGACATCCCGGGGAGTTGAGTTCGGGCGGAAGACGGGTTCACTGTCTGTGTATCTTCGACCTGGTTTCGCCTATAGGCGGCAGAACTCGCACCTCTATCAGTGGTCTGACGGAACCAAGAGGGGTCCTTAGAAGATAATGCAGAAGCAATCTGGTCTCTTGACATGTTCTCGGCGGTAGGGGTCTGTTCGGGGACAGGTATGGAGGAACGGGCCGCATTCTCGGCTGCAACCGCGGAGAGTGGCCGACTTTTTGGCCTCTCCGAGGCCTGCGAATTGGGCCGTCTCTGCCATGAGAGACCTCTGCCCGCCGTTCCGCTCCGCGTAGGAGACGCGGGATGATTTGGTTTGATTTCGGCATCTATAGGTGATACATTCTCCTTGGAAGGAGAAGTCGAGGTTGGTGCCGCGGTAGTCATGTCGTCATCGTCACCTTTTGGTGCAGAATGCGACTGGGAAGTGGAGGGAGGGCAGAGGACAGGAGAAGCGTCCAAATCTAGGCGTTCCGGGCGTTGACTATCAGTGCGTTGGCTTGAAGGCGGCGGTGTATTTGCAGGTGATGATTTTTGGGGTGAAATGGACCTGGCGCGTTCTAGTGAGAGAAAATCACAACGTCAGCTTTGTAACATAAACAATAGCAATAGTAGCGCGTAGTACTGCAGCGGAAGCACGCGCGCGCAGGGGCTCGAACAGACTGACTCCTCAGGACATCAATTCATTTGAGAGGGGGAGATAGAGAGGGAGGGAGCACAAGAGGCGCAAATCGAAAAACAGTGGTGCATCTGAGCGGAAGTTCAGTTCACCCCAGGGACGAGGTAAATAAATAGTCAATGGGCTAATGGGCTGATGGCTAATAGCTAACAGCACGGACTGGACAGAAAGTATAAAACGATCGGGAACGGGGCAACGGAACAGAGTCCTTACCAGCGCGACGGGCTTGCCGCTCCTTTCGATCTTGTAGTATCTTTTCTTCTAATTCTCTCGACCGAGCCTCATCCTCCTCGATTCGGCGTTCTCCCAACTCTTTAACCTGGGAGAGAAAGCGGGATACGTCCTCAGACATCGGGAACGGCGGCGGCGGCGGTGGATTATTGTTTACAAACGGGTGGGAGTAGCGGGCAGCGCATGACACGGCAACGGCAACGGGCGACGCTGGCTTGCTTAGTTACTTCAGTAGGTTACCTAGGTACTATAAAGAGTAGTGTGCTGAGGCGACTGAGCGGAACAGTGAGACGCCTGAAAGTTTGTTTTTGCTGTGTGCTGTGTTGATGACTAGTAGCAGGAAATGGTCCTTGCACGACGGATCGAAGTGGGTTTCGCGTGTTTCTTTGGCTGTCGTTGGCAACCCCTGTCCCCTTTTCCTTGGCCCTACCTGCCTGCCTGCCTGGATACCGGATGGGTGGATAGGACCGGTCTGGGTCACCTGCAGTTTCCTACTTTTGTTGACGATTGATTCGATTCTCGTTACAGCGTTTACACTCGTTGCGGAAAGAGCACACCTCGTATGCTGTATTAGCGCACTTTTCATACGTAATAGCACTGGCAGACACCAGTGGGTCAAGCCAAAACATTCCAATTGCTACCTACATGTAGGTACAGTACCAGATAGACTAAGTGTAAAGTGTTTGTTTATTCAACAGACTGCACAGTGTCTCTTGCGAATTGAACCAAACATGAAGTGGTACGTTCTTGCATAACCCATAACCACTGCAGCCGTGCCATGCCTTAATCTGTCTAAACCATCTAGGTGCAGGTGCTCTGGTCACTCAGGCTAGTTTATCTAAAGTTTCATCGCCGTATTATTACGCTCATTCTCTAAGTAGACCAAACCATGTTGGGACTTGAATAATTTACGCAGTACCTAGGTAGAGGCCAGGGAGTATTAAATCAAACGCAACGGAAATCGTTCTGGTTTAATCTTCGGATAATTATCATGACATGTCTCATTCAATACAAGAACAGCCTCGCCTTCGCATCTTCAACCACCCACGCAAGCCCTTCCTTCAGATTCTCCCCCGTCATCGCGCTGCATCGCAGGACATGCCACCGATGGGTTCGAATGGCCTTGAGCTGAAGACCCTGCAGGATCTCGGCCTCGTCCATGCACCCCTGGACGTCGGTCTTGTTCGCGAAGACGAGGAGACTTGCGCCCGAGAGTCGCTACATAAAAGATGATTAGCATCGCATCTCATGAAATGGATAGTTGACTGATGATACCCTTCACGAATATCGTAGATGAAGAATGTGTGTATAAGTGAACAAGTAAAGTCTTACCTCTTCCTGCAACAGCCCGTGCAATTCCTCGCGACAGTCGTCGATGCGCAACCTATCTGTCGCATCCACGACCCAGATGAGTGCGTCCGTCTTCTCGAAATAGTTGCGCCAGTACGAGCGCAGCGTCTTCTGGCCACCGACGTCCCCTGTATGTCGTTGGAATCAACGCTGTATATATAGCGAGTTCGTAGTAGTAGATGCGCACTCACAGATATTCAACTTATACCTAGTAATCCCCAACAAAAGTCGTTAGCTCTCTAATCCTTATATGTCGACAGAAGCATAATGAGAGCCGGGAGAATGTAGAGAGAGGTAAACCCAAGAGTGACAATGAAGCAGAAGCTCACCCCTCATATTCAATCGTCTTGATGATGAACCCCAGTGTCGGACTGACGGTATTGACATCCTCATTCATGATCTTCTTGACGATCGTGGTTTTCCCCGCATTATCGAGGCCCCTAGCAGTAATTCCCGTTAACTTTCTCTGCGGTTTCGTAACAATTGCTAACAATCAGGCCGTATCGTTACGGGCAAGAAAAAGCCTTACAACATCAGGATCCGCATCTCCTTGTCCTTCAACCTCGCCTTGCGCAGGATTGACAACATTTTCGTTGTCGGATTCTCAGCGCGCCTAGACTAATTAATTAGCGTTTCTAGTTAGGCCATGTGTCGATTCTCATAGCCAGTCTGTCCTTGATAATGAAAATGTTGAGGTGGTTAGATTGGCTTTCACAAATGCGCGAATGAATAAATCGCTGCCTAGGTACTTCACGTGATGGTATCGAGACAACATCCACCTTTAGTCAATACAAGCCTCCGAACTGTTAGGTACGATCTAATAACCAAACATCACGAATGATGACGTTTTGACAAATTGATCATAGAATGCCAAGATACAAAAAAAAGTCGAGCAATTATTGTTTACCTAGTCGATACAGTTTATCAATGCAACCTTTTCTAGCATCCTTTTCTACCTATGCGCTATCGTTTTCCTGCGCCGGTTTCATCGCCTTTTAGATTTCTTCTTCTTATGCTTATCCTACTTTATTTTCCCTGTAACCCTGATGATGGAACGCTTCAAACTCGTTGACGTCCTGCCTTTTAGCATATTTATAAACATGCACTTTGCCGGCTGCCGACTTCAATAATCGTTGTTCGGAAAGCTTCAAATTCTCTTCGGTTATCGTACTAATGATCGGCGCTCTATCTTCTATTCTGATGTACTCCCATACCCATCGGTCTGGAATGTTCTAGTTTAGCATCTGTAAGCTTTCTACCGAGGTATTCACTGCATTCGCTGTAGCCCCATGATGTTCCAGCAAAGGAGCTGTCGTTCTGGCTAGACTATGAGCATTCAATGGTCCCAATCCCGCCGTCCGCGGTACAGGGTCAAGGAACTGCTGAGGAGCCCGCCGAGGTTGCCAGTACTTGAACAGGGACGGACAGAGCCAGATGTCCGAGTCGTTGAGGCCCAGACCTTCGCAAGCAAAGCGCGCGTCCTAGCACTTAGATGATTTCGCTCATTTGTGTCTTCCAAGTATTATGACATGGGACGGCCGTTTCTGGGGTTGATCTTCTAATGCATGCCTGGAGCGCGAGTGACATTTCCCGCCAATTTGTAGAAAGCGCCTCCCGAGGACCGGATGGCATGTAGTGCCTACGGACAGACCGGTTTATTCGGTTCATAGATGGCATTCTCAGCCCAATTTGGCGGTTTCCGTCGTGGAAATTGTGGAGCGTATCAGATATGACTGGCGCTTGTGTCTGTATGTTTGGCTATGGTGCTCTCTAGTTCACGGTTCTTGTAGTATTTCACAGGAACTTCGAACAGTGTTTCAATTGCATAGGTCAGAACTCGCAGTCGAATGACAAGATTTGATCCATCATCCTTTCTAGAATATGAGTTACCTTTCAATAGAAAATAGTAACTACTTTAAAAGAGTAGCGGTGCAGATAATACGCACAGGCGAGTGTGATATTAACAACACCCTGATATGGATGTCCGCCGCTAATATTGTCATGAGTTCCGGGGAGCTAGACTTGTCGAATATCGGATATGTCCTGACCTTGTGGCCGCCTCTCCCAGAGAGTTGGGTTGAAAGGACCCCCATCTCATCTAAGGCGAGGGCGTGAAAGCCATGCTGGACCTTGTCCGAGAGGCGAGTGTTGTAGAACTTGTATGTGGGCATTGTCAGTGCTGATGTCCAATTAGTCGAAGCTAAGTAACTTATTCCCATGTGTATCGCCTAATGCCTAGCCTTAAAAGGAACACCAGGTCCGGAACACCAAGAGATCCAACAGTATCCCATACACCTGTTCTAGCGTTAGCGGCTTCAAAGTACGTTGTTATATCTGATCAGACATACCGATCGCTAATACTCAGATCAAAGTGTCTTGCCCCCTTGCTCCCCTTGACTCGCGAAGACCCTTTCTAGTGTTCATTCGAAGGTCAGGCTCAAGTCCACCGCAAAAGCATAATCCATGACCTAAAAAGCCTCGTCCGAACATGTCCTCCTGAAGCACCTCGAGATACGAGTCATGTTGGAAGGGATCTGGAGACTAGTTGTGGGTTCCTTCTTGCTTGCTTGGTATAACCATTGTCGCTGGAGTTGTAAGCATCCGAATAAGCCACTACGGAAAAATGCCCACGAGTTCTACCACATTCTATTACAACAGACAATAATACGCTTTCTCGTCGGCGACGGAGGCATCTTTGCGGGACCGCTACCGCAATAGCGACATGTGACCGAGGCGTGCTCGATACAAATAACATGTACTTCAAGTGTACCACAGGTATAAAATAGGTAAGATAGAAGTATCCAAGTCGAAGTGAATTGTTTTATGTTAGTTGGAATAGACTACAGCCAACAGGAGTGAGAGCAAGCCTTCCCTTTCGCTAAACTTCCTAAAAGCAGGAAATGCCACCCAACCCTGGTCCTAAACGCAACGGTTGCTCAGATCTGCACCTTTTTACGTAGGTGGACACAGCGACGCCGGTCCGAACGTAGGTGTGGCATGTACATATCTAAGGAATGACCGTTGCCAACAACGAACCGAATGGCTTGGTGAAGGTGACCTGAATGTGTCTAGAGGCGGCTCGTTGTGCCACCGATATCTAGAAAGGGTGGCGCCAGGTTGCTCGCTAACGACCGCTTGGTCACATGTGCAGAGCTTCACACAAGTCTTAACAATAAGTATCCGTAAGGGGGATCATCGCGGCTCACAATCCGATCTACCCGGTTACTTATGTACATACAGTACATGTATGCTTGCTCCGAGATCGATCGCTGTCAAGCGTAGATCCAAAAAAACGAAGATAGTACATAACTCATATTGGTATTTTATTTGGTAGTGTAAAGTGCTGCGACGAGAGGTCTGGGTGATGTTTATGAAGGGATTAATATATGTGAGTGTCAGGCTGACAAGGCGTAAAAGTGGAAAATGGCAGAGACAGCCCGCTGACAGACATAGCTTGGCATTGCCTAACAGGCAAATTGAGAGGGCCCCCAGGGGCCGAGTCTCAGCTTCCAATTGGCCTAATGAGCCCTGTTTTACAGGGGAAACGACCGCTATTCTATTACTCATACCCAAGTTGGGATAGGGCTGTTATACATTACTCTGTACCTACCTACCTATGTCCATAGTAGCTACCTACGCATGAGGTTTCGGTTTACAACTCAAGTCAACTCATCTTGTCACATTCAAATCTACATGGTTATCTATCGGTGGTGAAATGACCTTTAGTTTAATAAAGTTTCTTGCATCACAAAGCCTCACTCAGGTCATGAGGACAATGCTCTAAACTATCACTAGCTTCGATTCTTAACAGCTTGGCTGGTAAACCACTGTACATTGAGGTCTGTACGGACATCAGGGTGCTTCGGACGCTAACGCTAAGGGAGAAAATAGATCCTCCTGTACAAGATGACGGGTATCAAATACCCATCGCTATGCTCTTTGACAGTGTGAAAACATTGCGAGACCAATCATTGAGGTGTACACAGGGTCACCAAGTGGAAACACCGGTTCATGCAGCCGCATCCGCTTCACGCTCTCACCTCACCCCCACGGCTAGGAACGCCGAGGGCTTGCATGTGAGCAGGGATTCTCCAGCCCAGATCGTATCAAACCCATGATGGTTGGTAACAGCTCACAAAACGCGCAATAATCGTGGGTTGGTCGGCTTATCAACCCAAAGTCTACCCCTCATCCAATCGTTCCGTCACATGGTTTGCACTTTCATGGCCGTCTTGAACTCTATAGGGACTTAGACCTAGATATCCGAGGTATAAAACAGTCGTAGGGCGCAACTTGTTTCAAATTATGCACTTCAGTTGCTTGCCTAGCAAACAGTCGGGTTCCCAGACCAAGAGCAAAATGGCAAATCCTCCCAAAGACTCAGGCGTCTCGTTCGCGCCGTTCTTCGACCGTTGCAAGTTGCCGGCCACTGTGAAGGACGAATGCGACGCCTTCGTCCGGTCGCGGTACTCGGAGCATATCCGGCCGGCACCATTCCAGGGGTACTGCTCGTACACTCTGTTCGTTGGCGAAGAGATAGTCGTACAGCTTCGGCCGTCCGCCTACAAGCTAGACGTTGGTATATCAAGAACTGCCTGCAATATTTTTGGGCACCTAGCCCCGGAGACCGAGTGTCTTGGACAACTAAGGGATACTGACCTACATGCGTTTTCTATGAGAAAGTTACCAGGTGTATCCCTTTCGGATCATCGAGCAATGTCAAGCAGGAGGTCAGCGCGGGAACAAGTAATAAGTAGTTTTGCTCACCTCCAGGCGCTAGCTTGGCGACATGCAAGGCGCGCCGAAGATCTCCTTCACGAAAGGCGGACGGTGGGGTCAAGTCTTGCGCTGCGCTTGAAGTCGATGAGTGCTTCACTTCCTATGCGTTTTCGCTCTATTGCTACTTCTATTCTAGCCGACCTATCAGACATCCAGGCCTTACCATGGGTCTTCACTCATGGCGATTTCCTACCGGCCAACATCATGGTCAGCCCGTATTCCGGGAAGCTTATGGGTTTGTTGGATTGGGCAGAGGCCGAGTGGTTACCTTTCGGGATTGGGATGTACGGGCTTGAAGAGCTTCTTGGCGAAAATAATAAGGATGGCAAGTTCGTCTACTACCCGGAGGCGAAGCAACTAAGAAATATGTTCTGGAAAGAGCTTATGCTCTTGATCCCAGAACTTTCTCAGGATTTAAAAACAACTGCTCTCGTGAAGAAAGCTCAAAGGCTCGGAATCCTGCTATGGCACGGCATTGCTTTTGACAATGGAAAACTTGATCGCGTGGTGGAAGAAGGGAAGGACGACCAAGAAATCCAGAGGCTAGACGAGTTCCTCTTACACGCATCAAGTACACGACACTTTCCGTGGCGGGACATTTGCCGATCAGTTGAATTACCGCTTGCACTGATTCGCAGGCTTCTTTTTGAGAAAACATAATCGAGGTACTTGCTCCCGAACACTCAACTTGCGTAGCTAAATAGATTACCAGACACTTCCTGCCACTTGGAGTTCAGTTAATCAACTATGGCTAGCGGGCTGCCTAACAATCCCATTTCCCCAGCAAAACATTGTACTGGTTATGAATGCCCTGTTGCTCATAATGGTCGTTTGAATCAAATACTTGACCCTGGATCAACTGGGAGCTGTCGGCACACCTCGTAAGAATTTCTCCGGCATAATTAGCGACGGTCCAACTAGACATCACGATCGCCTCTTGTTGGTCGTTGCAGAGCCAAATCCCTACGCTCTTCTCGCAGCTTGCTTGACTACATGTTCGTGGGCCGGGTCCCAATGCGTATGTGGTGCTCTTACGGGAGAGATCTATCGCTGCCGTCCACCCATCGGACATGGGGACCTTACCGCCTCCCCCGACATTGCATATCAGTTGATTCTGGATACTCTTAGTTTCAAGAATGAAACAAGATCTTCTTAACTTACATCGTCCTCAACATCTCTATTTCTGAGCACAAGACCATTGTCCTGTGAGCCGAAGGCTGTTTGCCAGGAGAAATCGGGCTTCAACCTTTGTACCTCAGCTATCACCTCCTGTAAACAACATCAGTACTGATTATACGACATCTTCCGGCATGAGCCTGCACCTGAATTGTGCCCTCGAAGGACATGTTTTCTTCACCAGCTTCGATCACTCCCATCCACATCATTGGCACAAGCCTGTAGCCAGTGGGTAAACCATTGAGCTGCTGAGGTTCCAAAGGGAGGCCCTGACAAAAAGTAAGTCTAAGATCAAGCGCGACTAGAGGCGGCATACCGTGACCACGACTGCGGTGGTAACACTCAGACACCATAGCATTAAAAGAATACACATGTCTACTAGACGGCAGGCGTCTTTCTAATTTTGAATAAGTTGCAGATCCCAAAAGCTCAGTCAGGGTTGTCGCTACTGAAAGTTCATTGAACCTTCTTTCTTCGTGCAAGGATGCCTGAAGGGCTTTATACCCAAATATCTGGATGTCAAGGCCGCGGAAAAGCGAGCAAACTCGACTTAGTAGCGCAAGTCATCTGTTTGCCGAATTAACGGTAATGCAGACACCCGTTATCTAACACCGGGCCGATTGAATGAGACTTATTTCTGTCTTTCACATATTATTTACTCATCGATTTCCATATTAAGACTCCACGTCATACCTCGTTCGATGTTCCATCCGGCTTGCGGCCATGCCCATTAGACATCATCGCCGTCTGCCATGGAAGCGGATCCTTAGCAGGTTTTACTGGGCCTAAATCACCAGCTCTACGCTCCTGCCACGCCTCGATATCTCTATGGTCGACAAAATTACCATGAAGACCAAGACGGAGCTTGAATGGCAAATGCAATGTGGCGAGAGGACCCGCTGCCAGCCTCTGCGCGTCCCATATCACCACATCATTCCTTAGCTCGTCGAGGTTATTCTTGAGTGCCACGAGGTAACCTTCTTCTTCATCGCCGCCGTCTTTTGGTATGAACACTGGTTCCTGGTACGTAGCCGTTGGCCCTGCGAACCAAACATCCTGTTCTCCAATCTTGCTCTCGTCCTCCGAGTCCCACGTATAATGAGCCATAGAGTTGAAGAGCCCGCCGGCTGGTGGCCCGCACTTAGTGAAGTCGTACGGCTGAGTAGGGTCAACCCTAAGCTGCCAGAAGTGTTTGTACTTCTTGGTCACCAGCCTATCATCGATTCGTGAGAATTCGCCGTTCGTCGCCCATTCCAAGACTGGCTTGACTCTAGTGTCAGACTTCGCTTTTGGATCAAATATCCACCGGCACGTCGGACTGCTTAGACGGGCTCGCAGGTTGGTGTCTGGCGGCTCTCCCTCCGGTGGGAACCAGAAGAATACATTGCCGTTGGCAACAGTCAAGTCAAAAACGACGTTCCCCTCTTCGTTCTCGTAACAACCAGCCACATGGCCATGAAATGCTAGAGTAATGACAGTTAGAATTAAAGAGGGCCGGCCAATGGAGAACTATAGTGTAGTTTATTCCACTTATTCAAATTCGCAACTCACCGTTGTCTGCTCGAAACCAGATCACATCTTCAGGCTTACCGCCGCGCCTTGGAACCAGGCCATATACTTGATCCTCGTTGGGGTCCCACGCAAACTTGTTACCGCCTTTCTTCAATCGATCAAGCGACATTTTGATAGGCGTCAGTGGGAGGACCATATAATTCTTTGAAACGCCACAGTCGTGGATCATCCCGGCGAATGGAGCTTTGAAGAAGAGCTCCTCTGTCTTAATACCATCGGCATTAATAGTCCAAGTCACAACGTCGACACCGCAGTCAGATCCGTTACTGCCTGCCTCGTATGCGAAACACAACATCTCACCTGTGTCAGGGTCGAACTTAGGGTGTGCCGTAAACGTGGGCGTCTTGATCTGGCCTTCGAAATCATAGCGTCCAATAGTCTCGAGTGTCACAGGGTCCATCGCAAACGGTGGACCATCCTCTTTACTTGCGAGCAGCATTCCTCGCCAGAAGGTGATATTCGTATTTGATACCGTTCGGATCACGCCTTTTACACTCTCGTTGTCAGTATACGGGTTTCGATACCGACCGAAGAGAGCCTGTCGCGCTTTCTCTTCTGCGAGGAACTTGTCCGTTCGCACGTAACGCTGCTTGAAGTCGGCATGCCCGTTGGCGATACGAATTGCTGTTACACTGCCTAGCGACACACTGATTTAGGAACGCTCATGCTTTTCCCAAGTTGCATAGATCACGTACCATCTCCGTTCTAAAAACCCGAGGATTAGCTACAAGGCGGCAGATCAGACGGACTCTTAACTCACAAATTGTATGTCATCTTCGAATAACGGCGGAAACCTAGGGTCCTTCGATCTCTAAAGTCAGCAAATATCACTCTTTTAGAATTCTCCTTGGTATTTCTTACGGGTTGTACTCGATAGAATGTTCCGTTGATATCGCGCGGAATCTCGCCGGTAACTTCTAAATTGAATATATCTCCCTCGAACCGCGATGTCTTGTTCATAGACGAGAAGGCGACTGTATCAGGGAACTTGACTTGATCACCCACCCGCTTCCCGTTGCCATAAGGGTACACGGATATCTCGGGCGCGAGAGCCTCAAGGTGCGCCATGTTGTTCGATTCGATACAGCAAGAGCCTTGAGCTTACAATATCAGACTTATCTCATGCGTTTTGTTATGGTCTATCCCAAGTTCCCATCGGTCAACAGGTGAGGTCAAAATGTCCACTTTTTGGGCTGTCTAGTCGCCCTGGCGCTGTCAATGATCAGGGGGCAAGTTCGCTTCACAGAAACTTCGATTTCCCGCTACGAGTACTCGGCAGTTACTAGAACTTACGTTAATCCATCGATGCGGAGAACCATGTAAATGTAGAAAAGTGCCCCAAGGCATACAAGCTACAGTTCCCTTCACGCATGGGCTGGTATTGGAGGTATGCACTGATAAGCAAGAAACTGGAGTAATATTCAACCACCAAGCTATTCTCCAACTACCGTGTTGATTATTCTACACAGTCAGACCCCTCCTTGCTCCAACACCCACTTTAGGCTGTGGTGTCCAACACTATACTCAAGGATTGTCGACTAATTCAGGCAGAACCCTGATTGAGCCCTCGCTGCTCCAGGTGTTCCCCGCGCCCTTCCTATCCTGCCCCTCCGGCAGAGCCAGAGACAGCGGCGGTTCAGCCTCAGCAGCATCCCGGCCGTAGTTTGGCGCGCGTAAGTCATCATCATCGACGCGCTTGCCGGTGACGGGATGCGGATAATGGAAGGGCACGACGCGGGTATCGGGCCACAGCATCTTCTGGTCGATGATCTCGTCGGGGCCCCAGGGGTCCTCGGGGTACGTCTTGGTAGGCCAAGGGACGTAATTCTCTTTGGTCAGAGACCAGCCCGTCTCGAACTCGGCGTGCCAGAACGGGAAGTAGCGGTACCGGAATAGCTTCCAGACACCGTTCTCCTTCAGGTACTCATTCTCGTAGAGCCCGCCCTCCCACCACTGTACGTGGCCCCGCGGATGTGTCTCTCGCACCGACTTGTGCGTGCCCGCTTGCATCAGAGCGCGCATTCGACACCAGGCGTGCGTGCCGCTCGGGTCGACGTCCACGATGTCCTGCATCATGATGTGGTCTAGCAGAAACCCGTGGACGGGCCCGTTGCGCCCATTAACGAAGGTGCTCTGGAAGCGGCCGTTGTAAAGCCTCTTGATGCCTTCTTTACCGCGATATCGCGATCCGAGGAACTCGACATAGGTGTCTGGATGGTCCGCATACATGTCCACTACCTGATGACTATTAACTGGCGACTTTTTCATCGTGGAAACCGAGGGCACAAAGGGAGATCTTACTTCGTTGTAGAGGCATTTGTCGAGATAGTAGCCATATTTGAAGTGAACTTTGCGCACTTCGGCCTCGTCCGACACTCGAGATACCTCCTTGCGTAGGAGCGAGACCTCCTTTTTCAACTCGGCGATGTCTGCATCCATTTTTGTGTTCTTTTCTAAGACGACTGTCAATGGGTCGAAGAAGGTAAACAAGCCGCAATAGCAGCTCAGGATTCCTGCATATATTTACCAGCCCCCTTCGCCAATCGGTATGCCACCATATACCCATTCCGGGTGGCGGATGATACACTATGCGCAGGAGCCTCAGACTTGATTTCGGCAAATATGACTAGGCCAGATTCTCCGCATTCTCAACCCCGCGTAACTGAAAGGGATGTTGCATGTCGATATTGGAGTAAGTGTAAGAGGGGAGGTAAAGAAGAAGTGCAATTATACACATTCCTCTTGATTCTAGCATTTGCCTTGAATGAAACAGTAGTAACAAAGTTGATGGGGTATATAATGAGCGGTGCTCATTTAATAGCCATTGCCATTATAAAGCTTACAAGATAAATTGATTTCCGGCGTTAAGATCCTCTAGTGAGATAGTAGCACACTACCGCCCGCATCCCAGCACATCGTATCGTCACCCAGCAAACGTAGTATACATAGTACAACGCCATTTCCCCATATCGTATCACATCGAATTTCTTCTCGCCTTCCAAGCGTAATCAGCATCCTCATGGATCTTAGGCTCCTCAATGTCCTTCCGCAGCTCCCTCTTCCGCCTCCAGTCAGTGCCG
This sequence comes from Xylariaceae sp. AK1471, assembly GCA_023159215.1. Taxonomy (NCBI): domain Eukaryota; kingdom Fungi; phylum Ascomycota; class Sordariomycetes; order Xylariales; family Xylariaceae; species Xylariaceae sp. AK1471. The sequence goes on along the minus strand of JAJKLI010000001.1, from coordinate 3,402,594 downwards.
AACCTCTTATCGCGCTCCCCTACGGCTTTCTCGAAATCGAACTGGTTATCGGCCGTGAAGCTCGTCATGAGCTTGGGCTCGCCGAGTGGCAGCTTGTCGCCGCGGTCCGTCTGCCAGAGATGGTACACCTTTCCGTAGAGCCCGATGACGTGCTTCATCTCCTGCGTCTCGGCGGCTTCCCACGCCTGCTGGAGGCCGGGCGTCGTCGGCCCGGGCATGATCAGCATGCCGGACTTCACCTCATAGGCGTGTGAGTGCCAGAGTTTGCGCTCCTCGGCCGGAAGCGTCTCGTACAGCTTAGGCGTGATCATATACTCTATCCCGATTAAGCGCGCGTTAGGGCCTGGACTGTCATAGAGAATGCATTGGCGGACGTCTAATTATAAGTTTGTCAGTAAAAGGCCTAGTTAGGTGTTTGCGGTATTGCTGTGATGTGAAACCTGCGGTGCACGATCGATGAGATTGCATGGAATATACCTGAAGTTAGGTGGGCACAGTAGTGATTTGCCTCCACGTATCGGCCTGGCTCATCCGCATAAGTGTGGAATGCATTAAGGTGGGCGCAGAGCTGCTTCGTAGGTTGGAAGTCCTGCTTTGGCGTTAGAGTAGATTCCGACGTGAGAAATGTCTCATGGGAAAGTTTTCATATTACCTGAATGAGAGAGGCGCCTGTCTCGAGCACTATGTCTTCGGCTGGCACTACGTCGCCTGGGACATTGGATGGCTTCGTTCTTGCCGCCATGTTTATCGACTACGGAACTAAAATTGTCGACCTGAAGAGAATGGTACTTGTGAATCTTACTGTGTAAATAGTGAAAAGAAGTCGGTTGCTAGAACTGCAAGTTTGGCCGTAGTCGCTTTGTGTTTGAACCTAGCTGGCAGCCAACATCGTGCATCGTACCATGATGTATGTATCTATAACAACTATAGCGTTGGGGTTCGTCTAGTGATGTCATAAATCCGTAATGATAGCAAACATACATGTGGGACGGTTGTCGAGGCACAAATAAACAGCTATAATTACCATCAGCTCACGAAAGTTTAAAGACAGTTAAAACTATTAATTCATATATTATAGATGTTCAGGTACTGGTAGCCTTGATTAATTTTAACAGCTGCCGATAGCTATTTGAATGAAGGAAAGATGGTGAAGTGTCTTGTATGCCACATCCTTCTCGTCATTCATCAAAGCCATATATCTCTAAAGCGATATAACTTTATACCAGCATAAGAGTTCAGTCGATAACCAGCAGATAACTGTTATTCTTTATTTTAAAGGTATTGAATCATATTACTTATCTCGTTTGTTTTCTTGTGGGGGGATTTTTTTTTGGAATTGAGAAATATCATAAGAGTAGGTGTAATAGACATAGGGCAATACGCTATTTCGGTGGATTATGCTAGAACTATGGGCACTCACTGTATTAACAACAACAGGGCTGTACGCAAGTATACAAGCAGCACTACGCCGTATTTCCTGTGGCCATTATAGTAGATATGTGAGGAGAATTCCTCGTTTAATTGGTATTTAAGATATGTGGACTTTCTTGGACCTCAATACTGCTCTTATTCCAACAATTAATAAAACAGCCTAATAAAATCAGAAAAATCAAAATAAATTATTAACAATTATAGTAGAATAAGGCAATTACAATAGTATAAGTTTTTTTTTAAAAACCAGCTGAACGCTTGGTTATCTTATAGTATAGTTTATAGTATTTTAATAATGTTTTTGTATTTAATACTTCAATAATTATATTAAAATGATCATGATGGTTTATTTTACATAAAACTAAAGCTCTTCAATTTTTTTAGTATTTTATTTGACTGTGTTGTTAGTTGTTGAAGTCAGAGTGTTGGTGGTGTAAAATGACCTTTTTAGGGGGCGTGTGGTGTTTTGTTACCCCGCTTCCGTCCAGGCAGCCGAGATTGCCGGACGGCCCTGATTTGGGAAGTAATAAAATCCGCCAGGAAACCTTGACAGGATCATCCCAGATGGACTCAGAGTCGACTCTCAAAGCGCTCTGGGCGGTCTGTATGAATTGACAATGAATATACCGATGTTACTGCATTTGCATCTCGCGATCCCAGTCCTGTTGTCAATACCCTCCTCATATGGGTCGGGTTTGACGACATCAGTGCCCAACCCACTCATATGCGAAGATAGCCTCGATGGCACAACTCCTTTCAACTCAAACAATGTTCCTTGCCTGCTAGGTTGTGGCGTGCCTGTCGCTGTAGCCACTGGCAGCCTTCTCCCAGGGTCTGTCAATGTGACTGATATCCCTTATTGCCAGCTCAACTGTGTTCATAAGAACGCAAGCCCAGCCCAGTCCTCAGCTGCCCCAGGCTGCTACGATAGCTGCCACAAGAAGAACCAAGCAACCCCTGAGAACATCGGGTGGTGTATGTATTGGTGTGTCGAAGGATATGTGGACATTGTTGAATCTACCGCCTGCGTCCCTTCATTAGCATATGGGCCGATAGTGACTTCAACCATCAATGGTTTGACATTGACTTTCCAGCGTATGCACATTTTTAAAGGCATATTCAACTTGGCTCTGACTGATAGAAAAGTGCAACAGCTTTCACCCAACCGCCTGAATGGGAGAGCTGGTATGAGACCCAGACTATTCTCCCGAGGACTGGCCATAACGGTGTCGTAAATACATTATCTACCACGGCTCTAATCCTCTCGCCGGTTGCCCAAACTGCAACCCCTCTTCCTAGTCAATCTTCGCCTACCGAAATTCGAACAACGTCTCTTCCTGCCACTAGTCAGCTGCCATTCCCTACAAAAATTCCAGAAGTATCGACAGCTACTCGGATTACGACCTCAGGAGGGAGCAGTGTTGGCAAACAACTCTCAAGCTTAAAGTTCCTCTTCAGTCAATCCTTTTTATCGTCTTTAGTAATAATGCTTCATGTGTAGTTAAGGGATAAAAGGCCAGCCACAACTGAAGGAATAGAGAACGAAAAGAGAACTCTTTATGTTGTAAGACTGCATGATCCCAACTGATATATAAAACAAATATGTCCTAGGTAGTGCCGTAGCATTTGATAGATATCGCCGGTCTTCTCTCCCAGAACAACAAATGAACCACGCCCACGATGACAAGATGCACGCAATCATTCAACTGCAGAAGGCTGATGAGCCTTGAGACTGGAACCAGCGCCTGCTGGACGTCCTTGGAGTAATCCCGAACTCAACAAGGCGGGATGCAATCGTCGCTACTGCTCTTGTCATCGCGTTCTTACAAAAACGCCTCCCTGAGAAGGTTGATCTTGGGAGCTCATCGTAGAGAAGGCAAGACGCTGGCTTGGTCAGCAGCCCGAAGTTGATTTGGACAAGAAGATCAGCAATTTCGATAAGATCCTGAGATGAGGTATGACTGAAGGATGGACAAGTGATCACGTTGTCTTGCACCTTTGAATGGCGGGTGCCCCTATGTATTAGTTGAAAATACTGAGTAAGTTGATACGGCCTTGAGTACAAATTTGAGAAATCATCTGTCTCAACAAAGTTGCATGTTTACTGAGCTACACATAGTGAAGCGTTTTCTATGGCTTTCGCCGAGGAGCGACAACACAAAGCAACGATCCACTGGGGTTAGATTTTCCACCAGTAATACTTTTCCCGAGGGCCATTTTTGATTTTGCCCGTTGACCTGTACAAGTACGTCAACTTAACTTAGTGTATATTCATCCTCCCTTTATTGGGATTGATCAAGTCTGATTTTAATTCCCAGTCTTTCACAATGTCTCTCTACGACCACCAAGCAGCTCTCACAGCGTCGCTCGCAAAGGCGAACCTAGTGCCGGGATCGGCAGCGGGTCTCATCCTGGAGAGCTTTCGCCCGACGACGAAGCTCAACATTAGCTTCGGCAACAAGGCCGCAGAGCTGGGCACCTTCTTCCGCGCTGGAGAATGCAAGCAGGCACCGAGCATTGTATTTGCGGCTGAGGCCGACGCACCGGTAACCGCCTCGTACAGCTTCATATTGACGGATCCGGACGCGCCGACTCCAGACGACCCGAAGTTTGCCTTTTGGCGACACTGGGTGCTTTCCGGCTTACGTCCCCAGAGCGCAGATGCTGGACCACCGTCGGAGCTGACGGCGTATCTTGGACCTGGGCCGAAAGATGAGTGAGTTAAACATTCCTCTCTCGTTTGAACGAGGGGTGAATTTGGATGTGTGTGTGTGCGCGCGCTAATGAGCAATGGCATAGCTCGAAACCTCATAGGTACTTGTTTTTGCTGTATCGTGAGCCCGATGGCTTGAGGCTATCGAAGCAAGATGTTGGAGGTGAAGAGTTCGTCCAACGGCGATCTTTCAAGCCCGCTGATTTTGCTGAGAGGCATGGTCTGCATCTTGTCGGGGTCAACTGGATGTACTGCGCCGGAGACGGCTGGAAAGAATGAGAGGCATTATCTTCGATTCCGCTCAGCTTGGATAATCGCCCTCTTTGCACAACCACATTGGGTCTTAATCAAGGGGATTCTCATGACGATAACCCAACACATTGCGATGTTTTGAGGTGTGACAATCTCTGTGTCTAATTGACTGGCTGTAGAGTCATTTTGCCTTTTGGTCTTTGCATCAATGACTGTTCCTCACTCTTTGTGTATGGGTTTGTACCTCTTGCAACTAACTCGTTCTCACCATTATATGATTCATTCCTTTATTACCAATCTCAGTGGCCTTTGTCATGAAACGGATCGTCGCGTGAGACCATGGCTACTGAATACGTACCAAGGCTCAATTCTTTTCTTCAGCGGCATATTTGAAAGACGGAAATATCGCCAGTCTTTGATGTGCGGCCGCTAGGAAAAAAAAATTGACCACATTCAACAACCATGACAACCATGCAGACGAGCAATTTTATCCCCGAACTTGACAGATACCTAGATGCCAAAGCAAACGGTCCGGATACGGCGTTGGCAGTTACATGTCAAGTTTGTCGGAAGAGGAAACTGACGATATCTGCGCTTGCTCAATCGTTCATGCTGATCGAAGAGCGCTCGACGGGATGTGGTGAGCCCCTTGACCAGCTGGTCAACTTGTATGTCCATGGGTTCGAACAGACGGTCGTATTCCCCTGCGGGCATGTTTTTGGTGATCGATGCGTACGAGAGAAATATGTTGATCAGAGGGAACTGACCTGTCCATCGTGCGAGTTCCAAATGACATACACAAGCTACGGCCATGCAATCATACCTGCAATCATTCCTATGCGTGGCATTGACTCCATCCGAGATACCTTCCCTCTCACGATACCCGAAGGCGGGCAAGCCCCGAGGCATTGCAAGGAGTGCCGGTGGAAAGCGATCAAGGCCAAAATTCGTTACGCACTCAACTCTGAGTGCGTGATATATGTGCAAAAGGCCGGTGCAAGAGTACCTCAGGACCCCATAGAGCATGATGTGCATCGTATCCGGCATATCAAGTACGGGGCCAAGGAGGTGATAAGTCGAGTCATGATGCTCGTACAACCAGAATTCATCACCCGCGAAACAGAGACCTCGGCTCAAAGGGCAGTAGAGGAGGGAGATCGGCAGAATGTCAATACTGCGGTTCTCAATGCCATGGTGCTGACGGAGTTAGAGGGTACCATATGGCATCGCACGGCGACGAAGCAGCTTACCAAGGAGCAGGTGAGAAGGCATGCGCTGGGGCTCCGAGTTATAGAAAGCTGCATCTTTGGCCTGCTCATGGATGCTGGGAATAATTGCAGGCGCATGTGGTGATTAGTTGCCTGCCCACGACCTGTGATAATAATAGTACGCGCCCCAGACCCCGGAAATGTTGCACAGCGGAGTCGGCTGTGTGCATCCTGCGACCGCTTTTCCACTTCCGATGTTTATCTTCGCCTCATAGATATGATTCACACTCACTGCCTACCTAATCCTATGTAGCTCACTCTAATCTAAATTTGGGGGCCGGGGTTGATACTGTCGTTTCAACCCCAAAGGATTGGGTGTGAAAAGTTGTAAAGTTGGTAGAGTGGAACAGCTCGATACGTCTGTGCCGCATTGGTACGTTGGGTTACATGAACCAATCAATAGTCCAGGCAACACCAGGTCTGTTTAGACATTGTGGCAAGGCAACCACAGGCATTGATGATCTTATAAATTAGAGGTATCCCTCTTACTTGTTACCACGCTTGCTTGTTCTTGATTCTGATTCTGCAAAATTACACACAATCGCCTTGGGCTGTGCTATCTGCTCGGTACTTGTGTCATTTTTTTTTCGGACTCTTCGTTGCCAACATAGTACACTTAAAGAGTTCAAGCAACCATTCGCCATGTTGAAGATCGCAGCTTTCGCACTGCGAGGCTTTCTCGTAAGTGACTTGGGTTTTATACCCACTCGGTACATATCTAGAAGTGCTGACAAGACTCAAGCTCATCTTCGGTGCTGTTGTCTTAGGCCTCTCCGTGACGCTCGCCAAACAGCAGGCCCTGGGCAGTCCTCCTGCAGAGACGTCATTCTATAGTTTTGCAGGTGCCTTCGGGATCATCGTCTCCATCCTCGCCATTCTAGCTATCTTCGTCGACAAAATACCTTCAGTGGGTGTCATTGCTGCCGACGCGCTAGCATCGGTATTCTATCTTGCAGGTGCCATTGTAGGTCGACCAATTCGCTCTTTGCCTTTGTGATGTAATTAATTGACACTGGTTCCTTAGGCGTTGACGATAGCGCTTAAGCCTGTACCAAGCTGCACTTCGTCCGGAGACGTTGCAAGATTTGAACGATACCATAATAAGCTTCTGAATGGCGGTTGCAGCCACAACAAAAAAGAACTGATCTGCCCTAATGCTGGCACACTCAAGACTCCCGATTCATATACGGCCGGTCGTTGCCAGGAAGTACAGGCAGACTACGTGTTCGGATATTTAGCCTTCGTCTTTGGCGCGGCGTCAATCATCGTTACTTTCCTCACTCATAGAGGAGGTGGAAGAACCACAGCCACATACGTCTAGATCCTAACTCATCCCTTTCTTTCTCATCCCTTAGGTGAGCAAGGAAAGTGAGCTGAACCTCTTATTCGAGGAGAGAGTTGGTATGGTCGGTTTCTGGATTCGATGTAGTTGGGAGTTTTTAGCCCACTCAGATTGCGCACAATAGGTATAGGGTAGTCATTAATAAAGAGGTATTCTAATGGCAAAGGGCGGCCTTACATGCAGTACAGGTGTTGATCTTATCATAAGTGTGAGGCGGACTTCTCGAATTAATGACTAACCTTAATAATGTGTTGCCCATTACATCTTCGAGCAACATCATAGAAGAGTTGGGGATAGATAGATAGATAAAAGATCAAGATGAGTCGACCATAACGACAGCCGAGATGAGTTGGAAACATCAATACCTCCCAGGAGTTGGGGTGAATACTTTAGGTGCATTCGGAGAGTTTTTCCGTATAAGCGGTGAGTCATCCCTTGCTTGATCAGGACCTGACGACAAGTCATCGACTTACACCTGGCGGTACTCCCTTATTGGGAAAGGCCAAGCAGCAAACAACGTCACAAAGTGCCACAAAAAAGTCCCTGCCAAGCCCGCCTTACCCGCCTCCACCTGTAACTAGCCCCACGAATTGTAAGCTAAATAGCCTGGAGTCCCCGTGCCTTAACCCCAGATTTATAGGGACCTGCAGCAGCTGAAATAGGTAATAGCTCCAGAGTGACTTTTTAACTGAATACTACCTAAGTACATATTTACATAGTAGACTAGGCATTGCTGATTCGGGGTCGTGATGCGGTCGTCAGCATTTTTGCCGCTTCAGGTGCTGCTATCTAGTAGTACAGTCATATCCGACTATGCGCAGTCACCCCCAGTCTATCCATCCCGTGAGTCTATTCCTCCATCATGAGGAACAGAGATTACTAATGAGTGGTACGGTTAAGCTTCTGGGAAAGGGACTGGCGCATGGAGTGATGCCTATGCTCGTGCCAAAGACCTTATTAGTCAAATGACCCTGGAGGAGAGAGCCAACATTACCCGTGGCTTCGCTGTTCCTGACAACGTATGCGCTGGTAACACTGGAACTGTGCCGAGACTCGGTTGGCCCGGCCTCTGCCTTCACGATGCCGGCAATGGAGTGCGGGCCACGGATTTAGTCACCTCTTTCCCGTCAGCCCTTCACGTCGGTGCTAGTTGGGACAGAAACTTAACCTATCAAAGAGGGCTGTACATGGGCAAGGAGTTCAAAGCAAAAGGAGGTAAGGTCGGCCGTCCTCCCACGTCCGAAGTCTCTTAGGCATTGGCTTATCGTACAAAATAGTCAATGTCTTGCTGGGACCCAACGCCGGACCCCTAGGACGAACGCCGCTCGGTGGACGGAATTGGGAAGGGTTTTCTGTTGACCCCTACCTTTCTGGTCAACTTGTTGCTGAGAGTATCACGGGCTATCAGGACGCTGGGGTTATCGCTACCTTGAAGGTTATCTCATCCATCCCCCATGCACGGCTCCCTAGCTAATCTGTTTTAACTAGCACTTGATCGGCAATGAGCAGGAGACATTTAGGCGACCATATTTTGGAGTAGAGGCTGCCTCCTCTAATATCGACGACAAGACACTTCATGAGTTCTACCTTTGGCCGTTCATGGACGGCGTGAAAGCCGGTGTTGCCTCGGTCATGTGCTCATACAATCGAATCAATAACACTTACGGCTGTATGAATAGTAAGCTTATGAACGGAGTTCTTAAGACTGAATTGAACTTCGATGGGTTCGTGATGCTGGACTGGAATGCCCAGCATGATGTCAACAGCGCCAACGCCGGCTTAGATATGGTAATGCCGTCGGGTGGTTCATTCGGTACTAACCTTACTGACGCCGTCCACAATGGCACTATCGATGAATCAAGGATCACAGACATGGCGACTAGGTAAACCTTCTAATTTTCTTTGGCATTGTTTTCTCTAAACTGATGATAGAATCCTTGCTGCATGGTATCTTGTCGGCCAAGATGGCACCAATTTTCCAAAGCCAGGAATCGGCATGAAAAATCTCACTCAGCCCCATGAGCAAGTTGATGCCCGCATTCCCGAGTCGAGAGGCGTCGTTCTAGAAGGGGCAATAGCTGGACATGTTTTGGTAAAGAATAATGACGCACTGCCATTCAAAAAGAGCCCGGTGATGCTGTCCGTGTTTGGCTATGATGCGACCGTTCCTGCAACCAAGAACACCGATGTTCTTTTCCAGCTCGGGTATACCTCGTCTCCAGAAATGGGACAGGCAGTACTAGGCACAGAGAAACACTTTGACCAAGCTGCAAGAGGAGGCACCATCGTCACGGGTGGGAGAGCCGGTGCCAACAGCCCAGCATATATAATGGATGTGGGTTACTGCACGCTCTCGTTCTTGTTCATGATTTGACTGACGACAATGAAGCCATTAAGTTCTATCCAACATCGAGCCCGTGCCGATGGAACCTGGGTGAACTGGGACCTTGTCTCCTTCAACCCTGAAGTCAATGCTGCCTCAGATGCCTGCCTAGTCTTCATAAATGCCATCGCTACCGAGGGATGGGACCGTGACGGTCTTCACGATGATTTCAGTGATGGGCTCGTTCTAAATGTTGCGTCCAAGTGTTCTAACACGATCGTCGTTATCCACGCAGCTGGCGTCCGGTTGGTAGACCAATGGATTGAACACCCCAACGTGACCGCAACCATTATCGCGCATCTCCCTGGCCAGGACAGCGGTGAGGCGCTTGTCAAGCTCCTATATGGCGAGGCTGGGTTCTCAGGCAAGCTTCCGTACACGTTGGCGCGCAACGAGAGCGACTACTCGGTATACAAGCCTTGCGGCCTCACCTCGCCGGGCGACACAGACCCTCAGTGCGATTACACGGAGGGTGTATACATCGACTACCGAGACTTTGACGCAAAGAACGTGACGCCGCGGTACGAGTTCGGCTTTGGGCTGAGCTATACCACGTTTGAATATTCGTCACTTTCTATTGAGCCGCTTAAAGAATCGTCGTACAGCGTGGGCGAGCATCCAATGGGCGATGCTCTATGGGAAGTCGTCGCCAAGGTAGAAGCGCAGATCACGAACACCGGATCCGTAGCTGGCGCCGAAGTCGTACAGCTGTACCTTGGCATACCGAATAGCCCGCCGAAGCAGCTGCGCGGCTTCGAAAAGACATCGTCCTTGTCGCCGAAAGATCATTCGACGGTGCATTTTGAGCTCACGAGGCGCGACTTCAGTGTGTGGGATGTGGTTGCGCAGGCGTGGACTATTCAGGCTGGGAATTACACCGTGTGGCTGGGTGCGAGTAGCCGAGATATCAGGCTGACGGGCAGCGTTGAGGTTTAAAGACCCTCGTATTGCACGCTGGCAGATGATGCTGGGCTCAGACATGATCTGCGTCGCATGATACTAGGTGAGAGAATTCTACTGTACTGCAAGCCACGGCATTACAATTCTGAAGAGCGGCCTCAAACAAAGATTATACATACTCCCTCGCCGTCGTAAAGCACTTTATTTCCATCTTTGCTATTAGGCATGATGATCGAAAGTCAATGCTCCCTCTACACAACACTTAACACTTAGCAGCCCTTGGTCTTAGCTTTTATCTTATATGTAATCACAAATTTCCAAGTTGAGAAATTGCCGGATGCATCATATACCATTAAAAGTGTTATCTACTCCAACACGTCTTGTCACACATAGAATAACCTGCTATGCAGTCTCAGAGGTTTTCGCTTGAAGCCCTAGTATAGGCGTGTCAAGGATTCGATACACGCGAATTCGATATGAGTGAAGGCTTTAAGGCAACATTACGTTATATCCACGAGCTTTATGATCGCCTTGAAAGATCAGCATTGCATTTAGACACGATATTGCATCCCCTTTGACACTCACTCCAAATATCAATGCATAGTGTTTCACCAGGGTTTACAACATGGCCAATCAGCAGCTTTGCCATACGTCACGCAGTAAAATGTTGAGTAGGTAATTATCCCAGATAGCAAGTTCATTCTTGCTCCATTTGAACCGGACTTGCGCGTTGTGGATTTGGATTAAGGGTTTAGAAATAATCTGGAAGAGCAAAATGTCGTTGCTTACACAGTACCTAGGTAGACATCCCATCATTTAGGCTCTGTCGGTCAGATGTGCCAAACTCCGATCTAAAAAGCGCGTTATATAAGAGCGAACACGTGCGTATCTCACGTTGTAATGTATCCATATGCTTGGTATATGGTTTATAGCTTCCGTTTTCTAGCGACAAGGTATGACTTGTGCTATTTAACCTAGGCGGACCGGACCGTTGCTCTTCCACGTTGCCGGGTCCCCTCAGGAATAAGAGGCAAACTTTCACTGCTTGCGACTGTTTTAGTACAGTAGGTAAGTTCTTGTGGACGCACCCTACGAATTGATTGCTTAAGTGAGCAAATCCAGATAGAAATACCAGACATTACGTAAGATTTATCACTGAATACCGTAACCAGTCACTATACTTGAGATAGACAGCTCACGGATGACTCTACCAGGTGTACTCAAGTGGTTTGTTCATCAATATTTTCAATTGATCAATAACTATATACAACTTCTATATCTTCTCATCTAGCTGCTGCAGCCGCCAAGTCTGACGCTGCCGGCGTAGATCTCATAGGAGTCAGCATTAGCAGCGGCCTGGGCAGCCGACAGCTTCTTTGCAGCGGCCTGGCCGTAGGCGTAGTCGTCCGTTCCGTACTGTAAAGCTTGGAGTCAGTACTTGTCTTTTATAACCAAAAAACCCCAAAGAAATCACTTACGAGATGGGTCACCTCGTGGAGGATAGAGCCAGCCTTGTCGTAGTCGTCATCAACGCAGGTGGCAGCAAGCTCGGGGAAGTCCCAGTATCCGTTGTTGGGGCAGGGCACGATGACTTTGGCGCTGGGGACTGTGTACAGAAGGGCGCTGCCATCGCCGCAGCCACTGTATGTGTCCGTGCAGGAGATCGTGGGTGACGTCGTCTGCACGCCCGTCACGCTCTTGTAGATACTCTGCACCTTGGAGGTCACCGAGGTTGACCTGAACCACGTGGTGAAGTAGTCAGCGGCCGAGCCGGCTGCCGTGTAGGCATTGCTGGCCAGTGAGATCGCATCGCTGACGCTCGTCGTCAAGGACGAGGTTTGCGAGGAGCTGCAGGAGCTGTACTTGACGCTTCGCGCTTGGATGCGCGAGTTGGATACCGGCTCAGATCGGGCAGACAGGTGCTCACTAGTATTCGTTAGAACTCATGACTCCAGAATTTTTTCCGATGGCCAAACATACGCGGCGACCTTGCTCTGGTCAGGTGTGATACTCACGGAGTTGGAGGTGGCCTCGCAAAACTCCGTCTCCCTCAACGACGTGGGGGCAGCGGTGCCCGTGACGTAGTGGAAACCCTGGAGAGCAGAAACACTGGCCTGCTTAACACCCGCGAGTCTGTAGGTCGTGGCCGCGTTGACCGAGGCGGTGACAGTCTCACCGGGCTGGATGGTCTGGAACATCTCAGAGGCGATGCCCGCGCGTCTGTACTTGACGTAACTACCCTCGAACGGGAGATCCTTGCCAGAGGCGTCGGCTACCAGGAGGTCCTTGGTAGCATGCTCACTGAGGACAGTGTTGCCTCTGAATACAGTGATGGGCTCGCTGGCAGTGTTGGTAACGGCGACTTGGGCAACGTGGCTGGTGGCACTAGTGATCTGGACGGTGAGAGGGCAAGCAGCCATGGCTGCGCCAGCCAGAGCGGCGACGGGGAGAATGTTCGAGATCATGATGAAGCCGGTTTAAACTATAAACTTGGGTGCGATAGTTGTCAAGAAAGATGCGCTTGAAGAGCCAAAGAAGACAACGGCACGGGACGCATGCCCCCTATAAGTACTTCCTGGTTTCTCTTGATTCTCCATTACGGAAAGTGGTGGCACCGTAGTAGAAGGATTAGATGGCCCGGCCATTCACAGCATGCCTCTATTCCGACATATCTTGGCCAATATCCAACCTGGGGTAAGCCAACCCGGGCGCGGTGCTACGGGCGCTTCCGATGATGCAATAGGGAAGGAGATTGCTCGTCAGGCCCATCAAGGAGCCAATCTCGTAGCAGAGAAGTTCCAAGGCTGCCAAATGCATACATTGCTACTATCGGGTTAATGCCTGACATAGCAACTCGCATTGGCAGATCGACACGCCAGCTATGCCGTATCAGGCAGGTTTCTTGTGATGTTATCGCAGCGCCACCGTACTCTTGGCAAAGCTTGATCATTGTAAGCTTTCTAGGGAAGCGTCTTGGAGTTCTTGGAGCCTTGGCTGTCATGGCTGTGATGATGCTTGACATAGCAGCATCTTGTAAGAGCATCCCTATTGGTGTTATTGTCATTGGTGTTGTTGTTGCTACTGCTGCTGGTTTGTAGAGGACTAAAAAAGGGGTACTTGTATCAAAGCTGTCGGTAATCTGCAAAGCATATTAAAAGATCTTGACCCTTTCGCGTCAACCTGCTGACATCCTAGAGATCTCCAACAAGGCCCACATTATCATATGCCGGCGTCGGCAGTCCCTGTAGCTGGGCCTTGTCAAAAACGGTCACGACAGGGGCTTGTTATCAGGGCCCATCGTCCGCGGTCCGACTATCTAGACAGATACGGCCGCCATTGTTGGTTATCTGTTGTTGTTGCCGCCGTCACACAGACAGGTAAAGCTCAATCTAATTCATGTTGCTGGGTGCCCGCTTTATAGTGCTTTATCTCTCGATCGTCTATGACGATTCGACAAGTGCAAACAGCAACCATCAGCTCATCGATCGCAGAACATGAATTGAACGAGCAACAAGGGCAAGTAGACTTGATGTTGAGACGGTTAGTTCCTTGGAGTAACGAGCTACTATATTTATAATCCACCTATTAGAGCCTGCGGGTCACTGCTGGGACATCGGGAAAGATTCATCTCAGGGTTGTTTTCTACATAGCTTTGTAGCACGTGTCCGTATATGCGGGATGTGGATCGCGATCCCGAGGTTGGATATCAACTTGAAGCCTGAGAAGGCAGTTATGTCCAAATGTGGGCGCGAAGGTTGTTTGTACTCCAGTAAGAAAACGAGCTTGCTAAGCCACTCTCGCTTCACTACATCGTGAAAGGTAGGTCCTTAGTTATGCGTACGCGTACAGTTCCCATCCGTAAGATTGAACATTAGACTCTTTTTATTCTACATATCTGACAGATTGTGTGTTTTAGACAGGCATTCACTCGGACTTTAGACGCTGTTTGCGACCTAATTAGGTATCAATTATCAAATCAATTTTACTCTATTAGGTACTTTCTTGCTGGAGTCTCTAGTCTTGTTGATGTGGAGTACTACGGATCCCTACCGCTTATCGCGGGTTCTCAAGAATTCGTAGACTTCGACATAATTGGAAGGCAGCCAACATTGGTAATATGTTGTGATGCTAATGGCGCGATAGAGGCTCTGCTCAAATCAAGGAAGTTGGTGGCCGAAGCCAACTGAAGACATGAGCTGAGAATACACGTCCCATGCGTGTGGTGTTTGGATATCTGTATGAAATCGATACTCCTAGAGCGCTTCAAGGCCTCGAGTGAATCTACAAAGACAGCTACCTACCTAGGCGAACACCTTAAAGCCTGGAATAATACCTCAAAGCTATACTGTTACACTAATAACTGTTGCTTGACTTCTAACTTCCAAGGTTGGCAAGTTACAGGGACAATAGTGGCGGGCGGATAATGCGGGGGCACTCAGCTATTATCACTACATGTGTGCAAAGCGCCAGGCTTTAAGTCTTTGACAAGCGTCAAGCGTCCAGTGTTCAACCCATTGCTCACTCATCTGGGACTGTATAAATTTCCCGTGCTTTAAGCCTACCTAAGTAGGTGCTTAGCGATGCCATCAATAGGCACGATATGCTCAGTGGCAACATCCGATAAGTAGATTGTGGCTGTCAATAATGTCGGGCATGTCGACCCTAAAGTCTAAAGCAAGAAAGACACAAGCAGCGCTAAAAGGAGGAAGAAAAGAGGGCGTTTCGAAAGGTCAGACTTGACTTGAAAAGTCGCAATACTCACAGCTTTAGCCTCAAGGCGCTGTGTCTTTTCCGTATGATCAGTCTCGTTCCATTTACACTTAACGGGCTCACAGGTTACCAAGGGAATATTATATACGTGTGGCCACAGAGTTCAATCTAGGTATTGGGACTGGTTTGGTACATATAGCTTCCACTTTGAAAGGGGTGAGTTGAGGTAGTGGATAGGAATTCAAAGAAATAGAAGGCAAAAGCTGCCTGGATAGGAAATACACCTCCTCTAGGATCTTGAATGTTAGTGCGAGATTAACCCCACATAACAGCAAGGTTTCCCTTATCGTGTACTTGCGCACTTAATTTATATAGGTGGCAAGAGTGGCTACTTAGCAAAAGAATCTGTTTAAGCCACTCATCAAACCGACTTACAAGCCACATGCAAACATGCTTTACAAGCCACTGATTGACCACGTATTAAGGGTGCCCACGTATTGTCAACCAACCAGCTAGTCAGAGCTTAGGCCACTTGAATATCATTTCAGGGCTGACAATGACGTCAGTAGACAGGGAAGCCTGCGTACTTACGGCTGGCATGACTGTTAACTGCACAGATGGATCTATACAAAACATCAAACACTGAACCAAGCACATTTATTACTTCATAGCTACATTCAGTTTATCCCACTTTCACTATTTTAGAGAGATGCACCACGGAATAAAGTGAATACAACTTATTATAGATTACCTCATTTCTTTGGCGTCGGCATCTTCCAGGTCGAACGCGGGCCAAACATGGCTTCAGGGAATTTGACTGCGCCGCAACTTCGAGCGCTCCTTGACATTTTAGTGCACTATGAAACATATAGGGAGGTCCAAAGCTTCCAAACACCCGAGGGTATCGAAACTTATGGATGGCCGTTTGATCGCGATGGCAAAGACAAGCCGGCCAAGCCACATAGCCTATCATCATCGCCATTGCTACAGCTCCTTCTCACAAGATTACTTCTCGGAGCGCCGGCTGTCAGAGACTTATCACCAGAATTTTGGCCAGCAAAGTTCAAGGGGATAATGAAACAATTTGGAAACGCCGACCTTTCGGACAGCTATGACAAGGGTACTTTAGGAACGCGGAAGAGGCTTGCTACTGCAGCCTCTGTCGTTCACGAAGCTGCTACTAGGGGGTTGCTCTCGGGTGTCTCTCATAACGCTCCACTAGACCTACATCGCCCATACGATACAAAGAAGGCTGACGATCTCAGGAGAGCTTGGCGCGACTGCATCTGCCAGCTAGTCTATGGGGAACTGATTGATGAGATATTCGACCAGCTTACACAAACTGAAGATCTTGAAGCGCATTCTCCTGCGCTCGAAGGGGCTGTCGAATATGCTATACTCTATATCGCCACTTTCCTCCACCAGACGTTTATCCTTTCAGCAGAAGGCCCCTACTTACTTAAAATCATCGAGAACGTGCATAAGCTAGTCCCGTATACTGTAATCGGCCAAACACTTCGAGTCGGCAACGCGGCAAGCATGATAAATGCAATGAGCAGATTATTTCTCTCCAAGGTCAGCGTGGGAGCTCTTTCAAATTGGATCGGTTTGACATCGAACGCTGCCGATGGGATGAATCTCAGTGAGTAATGTCCAAATCGCTTCTTCCTGCTGAGACTATATAAACCTGTGGAATCCCTTCCATATTTCCAGAAGATTCATCGCTGATTCCCGACATTGTAGTGCAAAGGTACGTGAGACCATGAAAACATATGAGACTAAACTTGACAAGACCCAGAATCGTCTCACTCGTGCTTGAATGGGATACCACAGATTTTCGCAAAGCAGTTGATAAGATCAAGCAGAATAAAGGAAGTATCTCTAATGAGCACATAACCGCGATCGAGAGGCATTTGGCGGCCAAACCAGATGAACGCGAGTCGGCACGGCAAAGGAGCATTCAAGAGCAGGAGTCTATAATAATTGCCATCTTCGAAGCTGAGAATAAGCAGCTTGTGAAGCCTTTAACGGATCTGCAACACACCTCTTGCTTAGAATACTATGCAGCCAGACTAGCGATCAGAGACAGGGAGCAGATTACAGATGTCTTGTGCAATTCAACCCCTGACCAAACGACTGCAATCGTTTATGAGAGTCTAGGGGCGCTTGACCCGATGATTCGAACAGTTCACAAGAACGTGGATCTTCGGAAGCACCTCAGCGCTATGGAGGGCTTCCTCACAGACTTTATCAAAACGACGAAGCCTAAAACGCAAGAGAGTGGATTAAGGATAAATGCGCCTTCAGTTAAAGATTTCGTGGAACTGCTACAACGGAACCGCCATCTACTATGGGAATATCTTCAC
This sequence comes from Xylariaceae sp. AK1471, assembly GCA_023159215.1. Lineage (NCBI taxonomy): Eukaryota > Fungi > Ascomycota > Sordariomycetes > Xylariales > Xylariaceae > Xylariaceae sp. AK1471. The sequence goes on along the minus strand of JAJKLI010000001.1, from coordinate 3,385,229 downwards.
GATTTTTGTAGTGGTTGCCCTGACCTAAGGGACACGTGGCGAAACTGGATGAAGGAGTACGCACAATGGAGCTTTTTACTTCCCCCTTTTTAGCAGGTTTCGGGCTCGTTGCTTATGCTATTCCGGAAACTGTCTGACACCTTTACCATTTGCAGCAAATACTGACACTTGATTTTGGATAGTGCTATCAAAGTATTCCGGCAGAAGCCCCACGCCGAACCGCAAGACAGGGTGACATCTGCAGACAGAGAGTCTCAAACTGCCGATGCAGGCGATATGGGACCAAAGCTTCAAGTTGCCTTTGACAAACTTTCTGACGCGCAGAAGAAAAGCGTGCTCGAGAGTATCGACGCCCATTCCAAATATCTTAACACTCTTGGTGAGCTGTCGAGAGCAAAAATGCAAAAGATTATTGACAATGTCAATGGCAAAAGCCGTGATGATACAGGGAACATGTCAGGACCCGGAATATATGCCTCGCGATGGCAATCTCTTCTCGACGAGACATTGATAACGCCATCGGTGCCAAAGGGTCCTCCGCGTTGCGGAAAGGATATCAAAAGCCTTAGATCGATGAGAAACCCTGATAATCAGCCCAACTCAGACACTTTCAACTCGAATACCACCATACTGGCACGGCAAGAGAGCCCCGGCCCCGCACCGCCTGACGTGTCAGTAGTGGTTGAAGCACTTGGACCGCAGTTTAGAAGGATGGTCGCCGAAATTTCACTGGATAGTTTGCCAAATGAAAGAGAGAAATAACAGTCGTTAATTTTATCAGGGAGGTCTCTTCTTTGAACGCGGCATAAATTATCCCAACCTAAAAAATAGAGATGTCTCTGTGTCATAAGTTCCCGGCCCTAATCATTCAATCTTAAGCACCTGCGCCATTCTATCATGATCCCCGTTTTAGCAATATCCGTGACTTTCGTGCCGTCCCAGGAGGTTTATTCGATTCTATAACCCGTTAGTCATCATCGTGCGGATTTATGAGGGGGGAGGTAGGACATACTAAAGGCCTCCAAGGCCCCCGAGGCCACCAGTCAGACCGCCAAGCAGACCTCCTAGTCCGTCCTTTCCCGCGGAGTTGCCGGGCTGGGTACTGTTCTTCTTCTGCTGGTCGAGAGCACCCTCAACCTTATTCATTGTAGAGGGGACTTGCTTTCCCACCTGCTGGAGGACCGTGGTCAGTGGCGACGAGAGTCCACCAACACCGGCAAGTTGTCTTGTCGTCATTGAGATGGGTAAGGCGACGCTACTGGCAGCCAAAATGGCGATGAGAGAAATAAGGACGGACTGCATGGTTTATTTGGGTTATTGGAAGAGTTGTTTCTTATGAATAGATGTACCCGGATAAGGAAATGCCTTGAAAAGCTCCTAGAAAGGAGTGACTATAAGTGAATAGTTTGAAGGATAGAGTTCGAATGTCGTCCATCAGAGGTAGAACCCACGTCTATTTGTACACAGCACGCCGCGTACGATCACGTCTCAAGGGAAGAGAAAAGCATCCCTTGATTGTCCGGCGAAGATTGATGTATAGCAAGCATGTCTCGGTGCTGGTTTCGATGATCCATCAACAAATACGCGCTGCTTGGCATTCAAACGGCCACGCTTAATTTACTTGAAAGCCGATCAATCGGCCCTTGGAACGCAAAATCTAAGTCAGAACAATATAACGCGTTGAGGCGCGATTCTGCTGTAGGTGCATGTTCGGTTGATCCCTTCGTGGAATGTTGCGAGACACTTAGCACTACACTGAGTTGGATCAACGTGACTTTTAGTCACTAAGGACTGGCTTTCTTCCCATTAGAATTCGTACTCACGAATGTATTTACGGAGAGTTGGTGATATTCTTTATCGCATGTCTGGAAAATGGTCATCTACTACCTTACGCTAGCAAATGTTTGGGGGTCAAGCTTCCCTACACCACAACATCGACTTATCCTTTCGACGTCAATTCGAAGATCTAAATTAACTTCATTGTTAACAGTTTGGGCTGCAAACTACCCGCCGTCATCATGCAATTTTGACAAACCGCTGCCCGGAGACTTGGGCGATGTAATTTGAAACTAGAGTTCTACTTTTAGCATGGGGTACAGCCTCTTCGAACTCATCCTTCAAGAACCGCGGAGCTGCGCCGCAGATCACCACCTGGAGCTAATCCTGCACCCATGCAAATAGTCAAAACTGGGGTTTGCCGCGACATACAAGTGAAACGATCAGGGTCTGACGTATGTGAGCCTTTCTAATAGTGCCTCAATGCTTCAATTGGCGGTGCTGGATTGAAACCTACGACCTGTGTGCCATTTATACAGTTGTTCAACTTTTCAAACTATCTCGAATCATGTTCGTCTGGGTTTTGGTGCGTATGCTCATAGTAGCGAGGATCCTAGAGAATGCTGGCGCTAGCCGACCTCAGTCCGACGACAGCGTGAAATGCGACCGCATAGACAAGTATACGACTGAGGCACGTCCTCGATTTTCCCGCAACGGCCGTTCTTTGATCTGACAGCTTCCACAGTGGTTCCTCGCAAACACTAAACGCGAATATCGCGGGGTGCCGTTATCGTCCAACGCACTGTTCTACTCACGCTCCATGTCGAGCGCCGCACGCGCCCTAGCCGAAGACCAGGGCAGGGTCACCATTTGGCAAGTGTGGCCGTGCTACCTCTACGACCACACCGACGAACCCTTGAACCGCATGCGGTGCATCCACCACTCGACGGAGCAGCGGCAGTCCTTCTTCGGCAACATGTCGCTCGCCTTCGCGCAGAAGGCCCGCGGGGGCGCCGCGGTTCTGCACAGCTCGCAGAACTATCCGAGTCCACCGCCCGACGGCATCTGGGCGAAGATAGAGCTGCCCGAGCTCACGAAGCTCGATGGCCCCGTAGATTGGCTCGAAAAGATGCGCATGCACGCCGAGTGGCCGGCAGAAGCGTCGGAGGCTCGGCAGAGAGCGTGGCTGGCTTCAAATGCTAGCATCGAATGGTTGAAGAACTTGCGTGTACGGGACGAGATGGCGAAGTGGTCTGAGGTCTTCTGGAGAAGACTTCAGCCCTCGCGCGTGGCCTTTGGCAAATGGGACTCAGAGTATAGGGAACTGAAGAAGAAGAACGGGGATGAGAACTTGCTTGATGAAGAGAATGATGAGAATTTGGCTTGTAAGAATAGAGTAAGTTTTGGGTTCTTTGACGACAAAGTGAGCTGGTAAATGGTCTCGGATAAGTTCCAAAGTATCCTATTTCTGAAAGGATATATCTTTAATGATAAAACAAGTGAAAAGGGGTTATTGATAAAAAAGACATGATAGTTAAAATATTTATTCCTAGCATCCGGAAGATGTAATTAGCTTAAGTATTTCGAGCTGATGTAGACAAGAGGTCAAACTAGGCGGACATGCCTCCTGTCGTATGTCACTTTGAAAGACTATACTGGATCCTAAGTCATCGGCGGGCTTACCCTCCGCCATTACATTCATAAGTTCAGCTTTATTAGTGTATTTAGATCGGCAGCCAGGGCGCAGTATAGTTGTATATGACTATTGGGAGAAGGGCCACAGAGTGAGGTAGTAGTGTACGTAGGACTCAATAGTCAATTGATTAATGAATGCCACAAGTCTAGAAGGGGTCCAAGGTCACATATATACAGCTAGAATGTCTATGTACGAACTTGACTGTGCGTTTCTTCTATAGAAACCCGCCAGTGACCCCTGATTACCTTCATTGTTCATGGTTTATCAGTGCAGCCATAGTGATGATTTTGTATTGTTTAATTGCTTATAGCAAACTACTGTTTACAAGTCGAATGAAAATTCTAGGCATGTTCTAGAGCCTAGGCCTCCCCCTTGCATTGGCTATCTAAGGACTAATGTTATGCACGGTACTTGCAATAAGCGCCCGAGATAGTTAATAAATCACGCTGTAGGCGACACAGCCTAATATCCAGTCCCACGGTTCACCTCACGAACACCATTACACACAACTACTGTCACATAAGTACATCATTCTTATCTTCTTATACTGGTCACATACTCTCGCCTACGCAATCCTAACGCCTATCCATAGCATCTACGCGGTGTATAGTACCAAGAGGGTCTTGCAGTATATATTGTGTCTAAATGATTAGCAAGGCCATTTTTGCCAGTACAAATAGCATGAATTTATGATAGTCGGTAAGTATTAAGTTTTATCGCATCATGGTCGCCGGCGGAATGGAAAGTACGGTTGTCTTTGATACCATGGTACGGGAACTGCGCATGTCATACCAGGGTGTCAGGAATGGGGTAACAGAGTGAACAGAAGGGCCATCAAGCACGGTATTAGTAGTAGCATAGGGCTCAACAGAGAAGTCGCGGGTTTCCGGACCTTTTACGTCTGTAAAAGGGCTTCGGAGCATCTATATATGACCATACTGGCTATACCACCACCTTATAGGGTGTCTGCTACATAGCAGCCTGACACCGGGGTCGAAGGGGACAGGAGAAAGGGGACGGGGGCCGATAGCTGAAGACAAGATTTCGATTGCGGACGTTAGAAATGGATTATTGACACTTTCCAAGCCTATAGAATACTGGAAGAAGATGGACGAAGTGGTACTTGATGCCGAATGTGTCTCGTTTAAGCTGTATCCAGCTTGTTCTGGTCCTTCGGCAGAAGTGGCATGCCTGCTTCGTACCGTGAACTACCTAGGCATCGCCCTAAATATGGCCGTTCCGGATCTGGCTAAGTCATTTTCCTGTTGGTGTGTGGAGTATACGTACTACTTCGAATGTTACCGGGTTGGTACCATTTCTGACGAGGGCATCGACATGTTGGAATGGAATACTCATTCTTCTCGAACCGCCCGTACGACAACAAACAGAGAGTACCAAAGGAGAGAAGACTAGGGACCAACATAGCCCTCTACTCAGCCTGGAAAGTAGCACCAACATAACGTAACAAATTACGGTTCCGGATGCTGAATATGCCAACGCCATCGTTCGTAATAGCAAAGACAAAGAGTATGGCCAAGTAGAGTAGACTAAGAACTAGCACGGCTTTACTGGCTTTGAGTTAATCTCGTACTAACAGGACATCTTAGATGTCTTGTTTCGGACGCTGAATATGCATATACTACTAACATATAGTTAGTGACAGACTTTTGAAGAAACTATGATCAAAGAAAACAGGTTCATAAGAGTTCATGATGGTCTTGGACCAAATGGTTTCCCCAGAATCCTTCAACAACAACGACAACAGCAACAGCAACGTGAATTCACAACCTGTCTCAACCCACATACCTTTAATTAAGATCAAATTCATCAGTTTCCAAAGCACCCTGAGTGCCTTCTGGGGTTGGTGCTCAGTAAAACTGACCTTGTCTTCGTACACTTGGCATCCCACATAACGAGATACCTGCAATCCCCTAGCAGCCTTCGAGGTACTTACACCAACAAGTCCCCTTACCCAGACACTTGTTTTACCCAGGCCCTCGTTGAAGCCTTGGCGAAGCCTTGTCTGTGACCCCGTCGAGGTGACTTGGTGCAGTTACTCTTGTACCCTTCTGGAACAGTATTTGCAAGTAGCATGGGAGACTGTTGGAAATTCCAGAGCTGACCACAGAGCTGACCACTGTAACTAGCTCTGTTCAGGAGTCTCTCGATCAGTACAATGTGCAAGCTTCGTCAGTACACATTCGATTGCGGATGTATCGAGGCCGAACATGATACTTGTAGTGCTTGGGATTCACGAAATATTCCTATCCCGGAGGAAGCGGATTGGGAGGGCAACACAGCGTGTCCCAACTATACGGAATCAGAGGATGAGATAAATCTTGCGCTAGATGGCCAGGTATGCGAAAAGGCCGGGGTTGAATGCAAAAACTTCTGGCAGCATCGGGCGGCGAATGGAGCTTCTGTGAATGGAGGCACTGCGAATGGTGGTACTGTGAACGGTGGCTGACTTGGCGTGCATAATTACCGCTTTGCCGGGAATTGCAAGGAAATGTTGGAATTGGTTGTTGGTTCTGTTTGGGGAGGATTCTCTGGGTGAGGGTGAGGGTTTGCTTGACCCGTGGTGGACTGGTTCAGATTTTGGTTTTTGATTGGTGGATATGGAACTCATAGGCCCCCATAATTCGTCCTTCGGGACGCTTACACTCGTTTAGTCAATAAGACATACACTACCAGGGTAAATCAGTTTCTATTGTTCTCATTCCTCGTTGCAAAAACTGGTCAGTCTTGAATAATAATCACCGTGCCCATTTGAACTGTCCTCTCTAAGAACAATTTGCCTATCACCATTTGTTCAATACTGCTCATGCGATATGCAGGTGAGTATACTAAGTAGATAATGGCCTGCCCAGGTAATAAACGATAAGCAGATACACTCTTAGATACATAATCCATTCAATGTATATACTTGTGTGGCTGTGCAGACGTCTCCAGTTGTGGCTTCATATTTCTTGATGGTGGAGCGATCGCTCTCAGTGATAGCACCTACCTATCCAGTCTACTGAACAGGATCAGAATCCCAAAATGACATTGGAAAACGATGCCGTCAGGCCCCGATGACAGAGCCCGCTTGCGCCAAGACAATATCTATAGAGGTGTTCTACCTGTTGTTCCACCAGACGGTGTTCTTGAGAAATCGTCAAGAAATCAAAATGCCGCGACCGCCGCGTCAGCTGCCGGTGTTCGCGCATTAAGCGCGCAAGCCATCGCCTTTTATTTCAGAGCACCCGTAAAAGCCTTCTTCCGTACACGAGTAGATTATCTCGCCTATGCTAGAAACGTACATCAAGCACAAACTAGACTGCTCGCACAGGCTGCTGCGAACGATCATATCTCATCGCGGCTTGGCCTCACGCTCAAACAAGCCTGGCAGTGGGCCCGGGGCACGACACCCGGCTTACTCACGACGGTCATTCGGCAGCAGGGATGGAGTGTCGTACCACAGCAGATTCTACCGCCGCTCATCGCCAACGTCGGAGTCGGCGCTATTCTGTATACCAGCTATTTGCAAATTCTTGGACAGCTCCATGAGGAGAGCTCGAGGTCGGCACGGCGCGTCTTTCCGCCACCAGATCCGATTCATACCTTCACTGCAGGTTTTCTTGCAGGGAGTATTCAGAGTATCGTGGCTGCTCCCCTTGACGCCATACAGGCTAGATACGACCACCGAGATCTGGTCGCAGGGAATGGTGATGGCAAACCGAGAAGTATATGGTCGTTCTCAGCCGAGAAGTTGCGTGACATCGGCATCCGTGGAGTGTTCGCCGGCTGGGGCTTGTCATTCATGAAGGATAGTTTCGGCAGCGCTATTTTTTTTAGTACCTTCGAATACCTCAAAGCGCAAGGCTATTATCGATTCATCACATGGTATTACAGCGGATTGAATCAAGATGCAGTCGACATACTCGCACGAAAACGCCCCACCTCACAAGATGAGAACAAGCCAGTTCTCATTCGACCTCACTACGCCATCGAGCCTATGTTCTTGCTGCTTGCCGGCATCGGTGCATCGTTTGCCCAGCAGATTTTACTCCACCCATTAACATATATCCAGATCAAGCACTGGGATCATCTGGAAGAGCTCGACGCGAAGGCAGCCAAGGTCAGAGCAGCCACTGATGCTAATCCTGACAAGCCGACGCGGAGGTGGAGGATGCTGAGGGCATACTATCATGCGTATCGGGAAACCTGGATGCAGTGCAGTTCAGAAGCTGCATCAGATGGCAAAGCGGTACTGCGCTGGCTATATCGAGGCTTTTGGTGGAATACGATACGACAGGTTCCAAGCACAAGCGCGGGCTTGATAATCTTCGAACTAGTGCGACGAAAATACGGCAGCCACGATGAGCCGGTTCGTGTCGCCAAGGACAATTATGAGATCCTGCTTGACTAATTACAGCATGATGGCATTAAGACTCTAGAAATTGAGAAGAGACTTCACGAAGATATAAGATATTGGGTTAGGTTGTAGCCCGTCTGTGTGAAGATATTAGAGAGATACCATTATACACAAGTAGACAGGTCCCCTAGAAATACTTAGCCAACGTTCGCTCCTCAACTCTATGACTTTCCTTCGCAAACTAGTAGATAAGCCTTCGATCTTTTAAAACAGCAATCTCGCAACTAAATACTATAGATTCAGTTCTACGATGGCGAGCCATGTTAGCGTCCCTTGTTGCTCGCACTGCGAATGTAGGGCTCTAGCGGAAACACTTGAGTCTCAGGTGTTACGTCCTTATAAAGTTGATCCCATCGCCACTGAAGAACCTTCGGGGTGTCCCAGGCGTTTTCAGGGTCGCGTAACCAAAGACGCAAGAGGTGCCGCCTAAAAACCAGATGTTATTAGTCCGGCATTGTAGAATGGAGCAGCATTGCCATGTGGTACGCTTACTGTTGTTCAGGCGTGTCTGTGAAGCCGTCACGTGCATGGAAGATCGCCAAGTTATTCACGTACTGGATATCCCCCTTTTGAAAGTCAGTATTCACGCAGAATTTCTCGCCGAGGAAATGGACGGTATCAAGAGCCTCTGCCTGTGCTTCCGTGATTGGAGGTATGTTTGCGTTGCGAGGTAGTGCCCCGAATCCGACGAAGTAACGGCGAGCGTACTGGAGAGCAATCCTTTCTGGTCTGGATTCGGTCGCCGGGAAGTGGAACATAAGCGGCCTCTCTGTATATTGCTTGTCTGAGTCCTCAAACCTGAAAATTGGCAAACACATCAGCGGGGTTCACCTGAGATCACCACGAACTATGGTTTATAGCGATTATGTCTTGACTTACACCTCCATATCCCAGCTTGCCAATAATGTGTGGATGAGGTCGGGCCGAGTGGCCGCGATCTCGTTGTACACCCTCCACGTACTTGCGAGCTTGCTCGCACCGCCCACAGCCGATGTCTCGAGCGCGAACAACGACACGATATCGCCCGAGTCCGTGTGAAAGACTTGCTTGTCCGTCGTGTACGCCGGGCTGCCAATCACGCCGCTCTTGTCTGATCCAGTCAAGTCCTTGATGTGCGCCAGGACAACATCGGCCTTCTCGCCGTTGAACTTGTGGTCTTGTCGTCCGCGCTGTGACGCCACGTGGGCCGAGACCCCGGCATAGATGATTATGTTCTCCTCGCGCGTATACTTATCAACTCTTAACCCGCGTAGCACGAAGAAACCGTGGCCTGTGTGCAGCTCTGCCGATAACCGGCGGAGCTCCGCGTGCAAGGTTGGAAGTGGAAATGTCTCTTGGGCAACAGCGCCGAGAGGTTTGTCGAGTCCTGCTTGCCATTTTTAATGTCTCATTTATTATTATGATGATCCCCACGGGTTTCCCGTACCTTTGAAGTGAGTTAGGGCTCGGTCGATCTCAGCCAGATGCTCAGGGCTGAGAACATAGGTCCAATTAAACGTATCCGTTATTGTCTGACCCTCCCAAACCAGATCACCAGTTAACTTCTTAGGAAAGCTTTCCGGAACGGACTTTGGCAAATCGCCTTCTTGTAACCGACGCGCGGCGCGGGCTTGCCATTTCTTATAGTCTGGGTGATAGGAAATATCGGGTTGCCCGTGTGGCGCGGGAGTCTCCAAGGTCGTTGAAGTGATAGTCGCTGTAGACATGGCGTTATGATCTCCAATTAAGAACCTCGATAATAAACAGATCAAGAATCTAGGGTATTTTTCACACGATTCGTTGGTGTTTGAGGTTGTGTTCATTAGCATAGAGTGTTCATGCTCTAGAATCCAAGGAAACCCACGCAACCTTCCCCCACAATGGCGTGATGTGGGATCGAGGGACTCTTCTCGGAGGTGATGCTAACCTACAAAGTCGGTCCCATAACACCCTAAGTATGAGTGAGTATGAACTGATCAAGACGGCGGGGAAATTTCATTGGCAACTTTTCAATGAGAGCCGGTAAAGTGACGTGACGTCGAACACTGGAGATGGCACAGCATCAATCTTCCCCGCACTTAAACCGGAGTTCATAGCAACAAGAGATTAGTCAACTGCGAAAATGTAACCCAACTTGGATACAGGCGGCAGTGAAAGAAACGACGAATTTGATACCAAAAATTATTATTCAATAATCTGTAAAACTGTCCATATCCAAGCATCTCGATTGGCTACCAGGTCACTTGTTTCTCAAGAAGGGATGCGCCTCGGTATTGAACACATAGTCATCAAGACTAATTATGTCGGGCGGCGAGAATAACAAGTAGAAGTACTTGAGCGTCTCTGCAAACCAAAAACTCTAGATAGCAACGTCAGTCGACCAATGGAAGCGATGATCCGATATACGTACCTCCATGTAATCATCTTGCAGCAGAGTTGGAGCTCTACGGGTCACATCCTGTACCGCAGCATGTGTTCCCAATGCCGTCTTAGTGCCATTCATAATGGCAGTGAACATGTCCCATCCAAGTTCTTGCCATATAGGCTTTCCCGTTATGCGGTACATGATGAACACGCTCTCTATAGCCTCTGGTCTAAGGATGTAGCGAGGATCCTTTGCGGTGGTGAAGCCAAGAGGTAAATGTTCTTTCCCTATGAAATAGCACTTTAGTTACTTGTTTAAGGGACTTCGTTGAGAGTGGATAACTCACCTTCACGCTGTTTAGTCCTTTCTTCAACAAATCTCTTCTCGTCCCATTTACATTTCTCGAAAGATTCACAAGCTACCATATTCAGACGCTCGGGCATCATGCCCGTGGGAAACGATCTGTAACCATACACACACCCAAGGGTAAGCTTCGCTCCAATATTCACATATTCCTGGCTGTTCAGCAGTCTGCCCGCAAGGGCATAGACGCCTCCGATATAGCAACCCAGGTGTTCTGTTTCCTGGTCCAATACGACACTACCATCATCGGCCACCCTACCACTACTTGGAATGAGTATCGGCTCGTTCTTCGGAATCATGGGCCTGAAGAAAAGCTTCTTCGCGGCCTCTAAAAATCTCGTGCTCATCTCCTCGTACTTCGGTTCCAGCCCACCAAGAAGTGCATGCATCTTGGGTAGATACTCATACAGACTATCGGCCGAACCTGCGAGAGTAAACTGGTTGCCGGATACCACATCCTGCGAGCTCATAGAAACAAACGTCGGCCACAGGCCAGGAAGTCTAGTCTTCTGCTGGCCGTGGTAGAAAACATCCATGACCCGCGAAATAGCATCGTAATACTTCGGATCGCCAGTAAGCTGCGACAGCCGCGTGAGCTCGAGGGATAGTGTGCCGGGCGAGGCAGAGACGACCGAAACCTCCACGGTCAATCCCTCGCCCGTTTTAGCTGTTGCGAAATCGATGAAGTCTACAGGCATCCGGTTCTCCGTATTAAATGCCCCATATATAAGGTCGCCGAGCTCTATCGCCTTGGCGAGCAAAGCTTCGCGTTTGCTGAGGTCATATGCGGCAATCAAACCGCCCAGGTACCTGATGTTGGTCTCAAAGGTATTTACCCTGGGGGACGTCGATTGGCCAAAGTCTATTTTCGCAACCGCGTCAACAGCTTCGTCGAATTCCTCTCGAAGGCCGAGGATCCAGAGGGTGTCGAGCGAATCTACCAGCGTCGCCGCCCAGCCGCTAAATTGATCGCGAAACCCGCCAGAAATCGGCTTTAGTGCGTCTTTCAGCCAAGCATACTTCTTGTACGTGTCCCAATCACCAGCGAATACCTTCTTCACTTCGCGGCGCCTAGATTCTCGAATTCTTTCATACTCCGCGTTGCCGGCACTGAATCTAGCCTGAACACCGGGGAGCGGTTTGGAGCGACCCGTGGGCAAGGGTCTGAGGCGCCCAGGGGGAAAACAATAGGGGACTTGACTCCAATCAAAGCTACTCTTCCTGGCGATCTGGGGTAGACGTGACGGTCCATCATTCATATGTCGCTCCAGTTCCCTGAACTCAGAACTAAACAGACCCAGGAAACGTGTCGATAACGTCCACCAGATGAGGAGAATCCCAACTACAAGGAGAACAGCATTTCGATGCTTCCGACTCTGGCTGGACATTATAGGGTAAGGACACGGAGTATAACAAATTGACACCAGGATCCACAGCCAAGGGCATCACTCAAAGGGAACAGAGTACGCCTTGGTGGTTTCGCATAGTTGTCAGAACAGCAGAGTCCTCTTGAGATTAGCGAAGAGGCTCAATGAGTCAAATGTGTCGATAAAAAGTGAGCAATGGCATCGAAGTTAAGGGAGGGAGAAAGCCAAGGTTTAGCGATAGAGGTGAAATGAGAACATAGAAGTTGTTGTAGCTGAGAGTGCAATCTGCACTAATGACTACCGTAAAGAACAAGATCCCTGCCTCGCCCTTATATAGCTAATTTCCTGGCATTTGACTTCGAAGAGAGTTTGATCTAGAGGGCTATTGAGGTCATACTCGTCAATTAGACTTTGGTGTTGGTCCTTCAGTTACGCTATGATCTTGTTTTCGCTGGCATGGGGGGGAGCTAAATGATACTGTGCCACAGCTGTTCTGGCCATATGGATCTGCCCTCGCGGCATTGAGCCTGTGCGCTATCGCTCATATTGGAAAGAACAAGATCATCCTGTCAACCAGCCTTCTAGACTACTCGAAAAGCCACCTAATTTAGTCAAGCTTGGCATATTGGCAGTGCGTAGCGAGACCAATATCATCATGTACCACAGCCCTCACGATATCCAATCAGAACCCTTCCCGAATCATGTATGTCTGGATTGCGGCAAGAAAAGCAAACTTGACTCCGACCCCGTAAATGGAACCTTGGCGAGGGCCATAAGAGTCCGTCTACAGTATTGTGTTGTGCTCGCAGGATCATTGAACCTACGACGTAACATGGGCAACAGGCCCTGAGACGATTTGTTTGGCCCCTCGTAAAGGGGGCCTATGTAAATGTCTTCAACAACAGGACCTTGCATTAAAACGATATACGTTGAGATGAGCCCGAACTCTTGATCGCCGGGCTTCTCGTTTCATACTGGTTGTGATGAAATGTCTGATTCAGTGGTACATTATGAATTAGTTCCGCACTCTTGTCTTTTCACTATCCTCACGGCTCTTCCTCTACAAGCATAGGTTAAGAGGATTAAGCAAACTCGTGACTTGACAGGAAATTCGGCCACTACATTCTTGTCTGGCAGATTAGGTTCGAGGCTCAGTTTGGGTACGTGTTAAATATTCAATGAAATCCCTCACTCTATTAAAAGTAGGTGAAAATGGAAAATGCGACGGAAAAAACGACGCCGTTACCGCCATATTGGCAATAACGGTATATCCGCGACAGAAAATAGGCAGTAAAAACACACGAAAGCTAACAAACCATCCACGGTGATCCCATACCAAAAATACCAATAGATACAACTACCTATCTGGTTTGCGGCATCGCAGGTATTATTTGTATGTGCTTTTGTGTTGCCAATACATCTTCAGAGTACAACCCGGCTGGGATACATATTGGAAGCCTGGATAACGACTCGGATTCTTTTGTATCAAGCGAGTCGCATAATCCTTCTGTTCTTGTAGAGCATCCGTGAGCCTTTTCAACAACTCACTATCCTCCTGATTAACATCTTGGCCTTTCAAACGCCACGTATCCCAATTCGGTCTGGCAATACGATATCTCTTTACATCAGCCCCAAACTTGCTTTTGCGGACCCTACGACGCGCCGACAGCATATTCTTGAACTCGGCGATGACGTCCTCGGAGTGGTAATCATCTCTAAATACTTCATGCCTCAAATGTCCGCTCGTCGGCGACGCCTCACAAAACAGAAACTGAGGGCTTTTGGTCGTGTCCGTAGAGCAAGCGCTGTTCAGTGCTTCTTCAACCGCCGTCTTCACATCCGGGATCTTGAGCTTAGGCAGCCTCTTGCTATCATGGAGTTCCCAATGTCTCCTCGTCGAGCTACTAGAAGAACGCGATAGTGATTCGCCCTTCACTTCATTGACATTTGTCTTCGTCGCGATTTGGCTTAGGTTGTTTGCCGTGACGGCAACAGCCTTCTTGCTCACCGAGACTGCTGCTTCCACGGCCGGCCGCGTCTTCTCGAGGGTAGCTCTGCCGAGATCCAGACCCTTTGTGAAAGACTGACGCGCGGCGGCTTTCAGGGTGGATCTTTTACTGCTCGACGAGATTTTACCTGATCTCGATGGCGTAGGACTCGGTGGCGCCAGTTGGCTAAAGCTTCGAAACCGTTCACGAGGAACCGAGTGCACCATCACGGTAGCAGCCAACTTCTGCTCCTCGTTCATGAGCTGCTCTAATGCGTCAGTAGGGGCTACCGTACGAATCGGTGTAGGAATGTAGTCTACTGGCATTTTTGGGCGAGGTGGTGGCCTCCGGCCTTTCACTTCTTGGCGATGGGACGCCATAGTCACTTCGATGGAGTTAATGATAGATGTAGGTTTTCTCGATACTGTTCTTTGACGATGTAAGCGTTAGCAATATGGGTAAGGTCAACTTACCTGTAGCGTTGTTTGTGAAGCTTCGGGTCAACCGATGAAACTTTTTTCTTTTCTTAGTAATAATTCGGAATCGACCGTGTCGATACGGCGCTAGGAACCAATTTATGGCATAATTTCATTGTTCTTGACTGACTGAAAGAACTAAGTGCGAGTACAATGGAGCTGTAGTATCATGAGACTGCACATTCTTTGTATGCTCGTAGAAATACAGTTTTGTCGTTGGCACGTTCTCACATCCTTCGTCTTTGATCGGTCAATATGCTTATGTCTTTAAAAAACGCCCGGCGATAGATGAAACCTTTAACACCTGTCTTTGTTAACACTAGATCGTCTGGGGGCTTCTTATGAGCAACAGCTAGTTCTATAATTAGCGAACGAGAGATAGATCAAAGGGGTACATATGAGAGCTGTACATGCAAGGCACAGTGACTGAGTTTTTCGAAGTGTAAATGAGTAAATTATCGACAATTGAGTGAAGCAGTAAATGAAACCCGCCTTTAAGTGCAATGATGTTAATAAGGATCTCATAAGTGGCCGCGAGGGTGCTACCAGTATGAAAAGATGCCATGCTCAGCATGAGTTCTCCACGAAATTGTCACTCTTTAGAGGTTCACTTACGATTAGATCAGTGATATCCCTTTCGACTGTTTTGCCAGTGTCTAAACCTTCTTACGAATATAATCTGGTAACCTGTCTAATTCCAAGCCTTCCGTAATGTATAGAAATGCCTACGAATTATGACGACATCTCAATCTGAAGCCTATGGTGGTAGAGCTTTGAAGCCCCTGAGGGCATCTTATCTAGCCGACCTTGCATTTCTGGAATAATGTCACCACATCTCTTGCCCTCAAGTAAAGACTTTATCACTAGTGACACCCATAAGAATACGCCGTTTGCCCTAATTACGACGTCATCGATGAAATTCCGAGTCTCTGTAGAGCTGAGACATCGACATCGACATCTGTTCTGTAGTTGGTTTTTGGTGGAAACACGCATATCTATGATCGCAAGGTCTTGCAGGCGTATGATAGGAAGGGAAAAAAAGGGCCAACGCAGGCCAGAATTGGATGACTCGACTAAACAAATTTCATTGAAGTTGTGGACTGAGATAATCGAGTAAACAATTTGCGAGGTCGAAATGGTCTCCAACATACTTATCCAATCGCTCGCTCCAGTCTGGAGGCTCTAGTTGACTGGCAGGATGGAGCTTTGTGGCCTCGGTACATAATTATCGCATGATTTCTCCGATGAGTCGATGAACTTTGCGGTCGATGTTACGCAGCAATGCCTGATGATCCTTCTTGGGATTTCTACAATGATGTTCCCAAGTACCAAAAGAAGAGAGGTGTTATAGACGGGGGGTGGTCACTTGCCCATTATTAGTTCAAGTGAGGTATAGCCTTAGTGCCCGGCATGATGGTTTTCATTGGCGTTTATTTTCCTGAGCCTGGCTTGCCTTGGATCTATTAGCAACCAGTATGAATCCCCAGCCAGTCAAGGCAGTGTCTCATCGACGAAAGCTGAATCGCATGAGCTCGTTTTCCTATTATGTAGTCCTCCATCAGACTATAACAGCTCCTCGTGGGCTACCTGTAGGCTACGATCTAGGTAGCTGTATCGATAATCTCTTATTGGCAGAGAAGTCTCTAAAACTCATAATCTCGCATTGCGGGAATTCCAACTGCCGAAACATTTGTGTATTGTGTTGTCCCAGATCTTGGCCTGTAGGTAGTTCGTTAGGAGCTGTTAAGGTCCGCTGGAAGTTGGTATATGCTAAATAATGGATCCCCACGCGCTATTGACCCGACTGGTCACAAATCGGTCGATTGACGCTGGAAAGCTGATACAACTGTGCTGAACAGCAAAACGAGAGGGGGCCATTCAATCACGACCAAGTCTAGCCCAATGATTCTAGTGCCGAGGGGAATCTGAGCGACAACATGCAACAATGAGCCGAGAACCTAGTGACATTGTAGCATTTCAGAACGATCAAAGTAAATAAGATAATCATCAAGGTCCGGTAGTTGATCTTGCCGACAAAGCACCCGTGGACCCTACCGGTACTGCTATTTTTAGCACAGACCAGGAGATCCAATTTCATCTTGCTACTGTACATATTCACTTACATAATTAAAGTTAATAAACACTGGCTGAATTGGGGCAGGCTTTTATAAGTAACATTTCTTCGTGATAAGCGGTAACTGGTCGTTCATGTAGATATGAGATCATCTTCCGAGTGCAGACGGAGCGTCGAGCAGGTCCGCATAGAATGTGTCAGTTTCAAGTTAAAAAGTCCAACCTAATTGGTCTTGTCCAATATCTACCTTGTCGCCACATGGAGCAATAACCGGGACATTCTGTTAATGGTAAGAAACGCCTTATTCTATATTTATATGCCTTACTTCCCTAGATAGGCAGAATCCTAAGGTTAGGTAAGTAGGTAACGCGATTTGCCGCTGACATGGCATTGAAGGTCGCCATCGCACGCGATAGTGTCGCATTGCCAAATGACCGGTACGTACAGTATCTAACAGTAATCTTTTGGATTGCCAATTAAATACTCGCGAAGACATCATTGCCTAGTCCCAATTGCGAAATTTTAATCACGTGCTTGATCGACATGAGCTAATACCTAAAAATGAGGCATGTTTGTAAAATACCGGTTGTACCAGTCCAGAGAAGCTCAGCCGATCGGTTACACGGCTGTCGGTGTCACACAGCAGGCCTTTCAGAAATTGCGCTCAATTGGTGACCAAACTTGATTTTAGATACGGGTGTTACACAAGAAGATGCGTTTTGCCTGTATTATACAGACCGAAGAGGCTCAAGCACAACCCTTAACTTTGGGTTGAAATAGTCTGACTAAAAGAAAAAGAGGGAAACACTTTGTTCAAACTAAATGGGGAATTAATACTTTAAAACTGACCCCACGGCCCTACCTATTTTGTAGTCGGGCTACATTACCCCAGCTCGGCCCGGCCCTACTACTACTACATACATACCTACATACCTGGTACCCTATGTAGGTACGTACCTTATACTTAAAATTCTAGACTAGAGATCTGCTTGATCTGCTGCCAGGGCCGAGCGGGTCAGGGCTGCCCGACAGCCCGACAGCCGTAGTGGGGTATTTCTTGCAGCGGGAGAGGGATCTCGGTGCAGCACGCACAGCGATGTCGCAATTCCCGCCCCAAAGCAGCTCAACTGCACCACAATCTCGCAACCTTTCCACTCCCTACTATTCCAGCTCAAGTGTGTCGTGTTACAAACCTCGAAGCCAGCTTATCGAGGGAGTTCAAGCTATCGTTAGCTAGCCTGTCGAATGTCTCTAGGCAATTAATTACCTCCCCACTTCTTAAAATCGTCGTCGCAGCCCAGTTGATGGTTCAGCTACAGGGGTGTTTCAAGAGACCCCAGATCCTTGATTATTCCAATCGAGCGAGCGAGCGAACGACCCTACTTATATATTCGTCGACTTACACACGTACACCTGAATCGTCAGAAAAGAGCACGCCATCTTGCCTCGTTTGGCCGTCACACCGACACTCTTGCCGCCACCCCTTTCGACCTTTCAAATGCCATAATACTTTGCTCTAAAATTCCACAGGCCGACTCCTCTAGATTTCGATCCACCGTTTTTGTGTTTTCGTGTATTGATGTCGCCATGGAAAGTCTAGTATCTCTACCCGCAACGTCCCGTATATTACCCTCGCCGCGGTACACTAGCCCTATTTATTACTCGAAGGACAACTCTTTTCTGAATTTGAACCAACAAAAAGCGATGCCGTCCGCTTCACGCACACAACCGCCGTTGATTGCACCCAAAAAAGTCGAAGAATCAAATATGAAGCCGTCGAGAGAGAACTGCGACAGGAGGAGGCCTGGGGAGGACGATCCTTCTCGCCTGCCCAATATCTCCCAACAATTCATAAACCAATCAATGACTCCCTTTCTTCGCGAACATATTCCGAGTCTATACGCTCCTCTAGGCAAACCAGACCTACCCTCGATGGCGAACCTGAAGAACAAGGACCCGAATAGCAAATATTGTTATCGACATCGCCCAGATTCCAAGTGTCGCCGCTCTGCCGACGAATCAAAAATGGCTCTCATTCAGAGTGTACGTTCGTGTTTGATCAGGTTGGTTATGGTATCATCTTCTGACTGAATGTCACAGGAACTCGAAACTCTTTCTGCGGGAGATCGCCAAGCGATCACAAATGTTTGGTCGTTGTTTTCTGCAGCTCCGACCAAACAACGAGAGTTGATGTTGCAGGGTATCATTACCCAATGTTGTTTCCCCCAGCTTTCTACAGTCTCACGAGAAGTACACGAACAACTCAAGATCGACTTCATGTCCGCACTGCCTACAGAGTTGTCTCTAAGGATCCTATGTTACCTTGACTCCCCTTCTCTTTGCAAAGCAGCCCAGGTCAGCCGACGGTGGAATGCTTTATCCGTGGACGACGTTGTTTGGCAACGTATGTGCGAACAACACATAGGACGAAAGTGCGAGAAATGCAAATGGGGCTTGCCCAGGCTGGAAAAGAAGCGATTGAGGGAATGGAAAACACAGCACCAGTGCACGCTACCTCCAGCACGAATCACAGAGGTTGATGACGATGCCACTATCGCCTCGACCTCCAAAAAGCGGGCCGCAGAGTCCTTCGACGATGAAGCACAGTCTAAGCGTCGGTGTATTGAAGAGGGAGCTGATGCCACCCTGTCAACTACTGAGCAGGGACTAGGGAGGAAGTTTCGACCATGGAAAGACGTATACCGAGACCGCTTCAAAGTCGGGTCCAATTGGCAAAAAGGTCGGTGTACTATTAAAACCTTCAGTGGCCATGAAAATGGAGTTACGTGTCTCCAATTTGACGACAATATGCTCGCTACTGGCTCCTATGATGCGACGATCAAGATCTGGAATATTGAGAAGGGCGAAGTTGTGCGGACTTTGCAAGGTCATACTATGGGTATCAGAGCTTTGCAGTTCGACGACCGGATGCTCGTCAGCGGCAGCTTGGATGGAACAGTCAAGATCTGGAATTGGCGGACCGGCGCCTGCATCAACACGCTCAACCATCAGGGGGGTGTCATCACAGTCCATATGGAAGGCGATTTCCTTGCCTCAGGGTCCATGGATAAATCGATCAAGATCTTCAACTTCAAGACCCAGCACTCGTTCTCTCTACGCGGCCACACTGACTGGGTCAACCAAGTTCGATTGGATGTGACATCTCGGACCCTGTTATCTGCGTCGGATGATTGTACGGTCAAGCTCTGGGACCTGGATTCCAGAACATGTATAAAGACGTACGAGGGTCATGTCGGACAGGTCCAGCAAGTTTTAGCCCTACCTGATGATTTCGAGTTCGAAGATGAGAGTACTCGTGAAGCCGATGTCTCTTCGGCGACTAGTAACCGCAGTGTCACACCGGTGACGTCACCCAGCCCACAAAGCTCGAGCCGTCAAATAGAGGAGCGAGCAGCGTATGGTCCGATATTCTTGGACGACTTAGAGCGCCCATTACCTCCGCGGTACATGCTTACAGGGTCTCTGGACGCTACACTGCGGCTGTGGGATACCGCCACTGGCAAAAGCCCTCGCTGTTTCTGGGGACACGTCGAGGGAGTCTGGGGCCTCGCGGTGGACACACTACGCTATGTTTCTGGGGCTAATGATGCGACTGGTAAGTTTGTCGGTTCCTAGGTCTACAGTTTCGGCCGTTGCTAACCCTCAATAGTCAAAGTCTGGGAGCCGCGTTCAGGCAAATGTGAGCGCACGTTCACTGGTCATAGCGGGCCGGTCACATGCGTTGGCTTAAGCGACAGCCGTTTTGCGAGCGGTGGTGAAGATGGAGACGTTCGCTTGTACAGTTTTGAAGGTGAACCATCAGAATGCCTGGAATGGGGGACGCCGTCCTAATGCCCTATTTGTTTGGCGGTTTATGTCCAGTCAATTGATTGACTTTCCCGGTTTGGTTTTTTAGTACCTGTCTTCGGCGCACCATATATACCCCTTTTCTTTTGTTCTGCGGATTCTACAAAGGGGCACAGGCCAGGGCGCATCCATAGAGGTTCAATGGGCAAAAGAGCCTCAGCTCGGATGGAAAAGTCACTGCCCCTCGGTCAGGGTCTAGGCGTTTATATGGTCGCATACAATTGCGAGTAGCGGTGCTTTAATGATTTAAATAAGAATTTTCTCGACCAGTAGCTCGATACATATATGTTCGCGTTTACCGCGTGAAATTAGAGCTTGCTCCTAAGTTGACTCATGCAGCGTACCTATCTTTCAATACGAATTGCATGTGATGGTAACTGAGTATTAGCTAAACTGGCTGGCTAGGTATTCCTAAAATTTCCGGTCCCGGTGACTAGAGCACAGACAGGGCATGGATAGAGCTGAAGGGTATAACCTAATAATACATAGAAAAGCCTTGTGGGTTAAGTCCTCGTTTCTACCTCGGTTGTGAGGAAGATCGTTCGTTTGCGTGATGTAAGTATGCAAGGTCCCATGGATAACCCAAGATATTGTTCATACCTTTTACATGCCGTAGGGTATGAGCTAGATTGGTTACGGTAAACTAGTAACTGGGAGTTGGTGGGGTCACCCACGGTAAAATCCACCCCGCAAAATCACAAGCTCGGCTCTCTTTCGGTTAAGCCTCCAAGGAGCTTCGACAGCTTCGCCAGCAACGACGTCACCGGTTATCGATTATCACGATGTTTTTGGACCCCAGAAAACGCGAGCTCAATACATTGCACCAACCACTTTTGCGTATACAGCACAGAGTGCAATTGATATCTTTAGAGAATGGTTTTGTGTGTTTTCGTTTATAATTCGAGCTAACTAAATTGCAATGGAATGAGGGAAATCCTCTTGCAAAGCTTCTGTTTGTTAGCGGGCAATTGGGGTCGAAAGGATAAGCCAGAGCAGAGCTCCGGTTCGCCGAACCCAGTTCGCTGGTCGGTCTGTTCCGGCCACCCGTAACCACTGCACTACCTGGTACCTACCTTGGCGACCATGCGCAACCTACTTACATGTAGGTACGTATCAGGGGCTAACGGACATGCTATGTTAGGTAATATACGTAGCAAGTATGACAACCGCCGGTAGACAAGTAGGCCCAGACCTCGAAAAGGCAAGGGTTTCAACAGCTCGTGTCGGTTCCCGTTGATCCCAAGATCATTTTCTCCACTGCCTTGGCCCCCTTTCTGATGCCGATGAGATACTGTACCTATGTACTAGATCTTCTCTTGACGCTGTTGTATTCTCGTTCCCCACACGCGTGAAGCCGCGGAGTAGACGTTCTTTCTATCCGGCACGTGGGAAGATGTGACTCGAAATTCGAGACTAAGAAGCCCTTGGCTTAAGGTATGGTTTAGCTTTCTTCCTCGTTTATATAGATCTCGTGGTCCCCATGTTAGTCGCAGATCGGATGAAAGTAAGTTTTGGTAGTTTCTCCTCTCCGTTGACTCTGACACTGCCTCTCTATTCTATTCTTATAGATCTTCTTTTCTCTATCATAAATTATAGAAGACGGCCTGAACTTATTTCTCCTGAGCTGTCGTTCCCCCCCTCCCCCCAACGAATTTGTTCAAGCTAGCCCAAAGTCTATTTGCGGCACATTCCAGCTAACGCTCGCTGTGCTTGCGGTTGATAATTACATTTACCCCTTGCGTAGCGAACCGTTGGTGACGTCGGCACGAAATCTCGTGGGTGTCCTCGCGTACGGCTTAATATTCGGCTCTTGTGATTTCTACCTGCCCTCTAAACCCGGCCTACGAACTCTTTTTACATCTAGTAAGAGAGTAAGGGAGACTGGGACGATTCTTCTGGGCGGGATCGTGCATAGATCAACAGAGGGCGCAAGCCCGGGTTAACTAACTCCTCGAACTCCGCTATGTCGACAAAAGTTGGCGGTAAAGATGGCAAGTCGGCGCCGTCCGCGGCGACGAATCTGATCGGTGAGTCACGAATACGATATTCAACACCAGATGACGGAAAGCGTAGAACGCTAACTCGACAAACTCATAGCTGGTGGAGGAGCAGGCATGATGGAGGCGCTCGTGTGTCATCCGCTCGGTATGTGTGCATTCCTGTGTCTATCCCTCCGTCCCAACGCCCTCATTCCAATTCGTTTTCTTTCGTGGCTAATTGCCGTGCCTCCCACAGACACGATAAAGGTGCGTATGCAGCTCTCGCGCCGGGCGCGGCAGCCGGGCGCGCCCAAACGCGGCTTCATCAAGACGGGGGCGGAGATCATGCGCCGCGAGACGCCCCTGGGGCTATACAAGGGACTCGGGGCGGTGCTGACGGGGATCGTGCCGAAGATGGCGATCCGGTTTACGTCTTTCGAGACATATAAACAAATGCTTGCGGACAAAAACACGCACACCATCTCCGGGTCAGGGACCTTCGTCGCCGGTCTCGCGGCGGGCGTGACCGAGGCCGTGGCCGTCGTCACGCCCATGGAGGTCATCAAGATCCGCCTGCAGGCGCAGCACCACAGCATGGCGGACCCCCTGGACGTGCCCAAGTACCGCAACGCCGCGCACGCCCTGTACACGGTCGTCAAGGAGGAGGGCGCGGGAGCCCTGTACCGCGGCGTGAGCCTCACGGCCCTGCGCCAGGGTTCCAACCAGGCCGTCAACTTCACCGCCTACACGTACTTCAAGGAGGCCCTACTACGCAGGCAGCCCGAGGGTGCCTCCATACCTTCTTGGCAGACGACGCTCATCGGCCTCGTCAGCGGCGCCATGGGCCCCCTGAGCAACGCGCCCATCGACACCATCAAGACGCGGTTGCAGAAGACGCCCGCCGAAGAGGGCGTCAGCGCCTTTAGGAGGATTAGCTTAATCGCGGGGGATATGTTCCGGTGAGTTTTCCGCTACGAAATTGCTGCTTTGCTTTTGCTTTCTCTGTACTTGTCATCGTTTCGTCGTGCTAATTGGCGTTGGGTGTGTGTACAGACAAGAGGGCTTCCACGCTTTTTACAAGGGCATCACGCCTCGGATCATGCGTGTCGCGCCGGGTCAGGCCGTCACGTTTACGGTATATGAATTCCTAAAAGATAAGCTGGAAAAGAGCGGGCCGTTAGTGTTGTCAGGGAATAAGTATGAGGAATAAACAATGTATAGTAGGAGTCTTGGAACCACTTTGAAGGACTCGAGTGTGGACAGGCAAGGTAATTGGGTGATGAGGTGAAGGTCTTGCATTGCATCTTGTTTATAAATAGCGTCCGCATTCTGGCAACATTTGGTATCTGTACCAATATGAATTGAAAGTAGTAGCAGAAGGTCATTTTTGTCAAGCCTTACACTTCCGATTTCTACAGTAGCTCGCCCGCCACGCTAAAAACGTAACAACATTCATTAGCCGGTCTATAACTGTGTTTACCGACCGGGTCTCTTAGGCCGCCTGAAGGCCGTCTTCGTCTCTACCTTGGGGGACAGCTCTTCTAAGATGGACTCTTCGGTAATCTCGCTCGGGTCTTCGACCTCAAACTTCTTCTCTACGACACACCCGCACTCTTTCTCGGCCATGGTCAGTACAGCCCTCTTCTGTAGTGGATATATCATGCGATTTTTAACAGCCTTGGTGCCCCCCGTCGCCGGGTTCGTGTAGAAGAAGAGTATGACTTCCTTGTCTTGGGCGCCAGCGCGGGACGGTCGGTACCGGTAGAAGGTGAACCTGGGTTCCGAGGTAGAGATGGCCTGCACGGCCTCGATGATGGATGTCGGGCTCGAGGAGTCGGGTACGAGCTCGACGGCTTCGTCTTGGGAATTGATTTTCTGCAGGGTCATAGATAGGTGATCAGTTTATACGTTCTTTTCTTCTTTTCCTTCCTTTTGATTATCATTGAGGGACTAGACTGACCAGCATAACCAACGCACGTCCTTCACCCCGGCCCAGCTCCCCTAGGGCGTCTAATGCGTCGCTCTTGACGGGCATGTTCATCGTCGAACTCAGGTGAATGTCACGCACGCCAGTGCCGGTGCCGGCCTCGGCCTCAGCCCGTTTCACCTCGCCTAAGGAGCGCTCCTCTTCCGTCAACGGCGCATCTAACTCGGTGTGCGCATCGTGTTTGTCGAAGCCTGCAGGGCTCAGCTCGCCGGCCGTCGTGGCGAAGATGGTCTCGCGGAAGTGCTCAGTGCCGAGCTCGCGGACGAGCGTGAGCCGCGTCGCCGCGAAGAGCATCTTCTGCCGCACCTTGGCCGCATCGGGCACGTATGTGACGGCGACCAGGTGCGGGGCATTTTCGTGTCGCCGCAGAAATACGTACAGAGGCTCGTCGGGTTTCAAGTAAGGAGTCAGTTGCTTGAGATTGTCGCTGAAGTCGGGCGAGGAGCGGGGTAGTGTGGCCAGCGGCCTGAGGGCTTCCGAGGAGATGTTGATAAGAAGACCGAATTGGGAGTCGTCGGAAAGGAGTTGGTTGAATTGGGAGACGAGCTCCTCGGAAGCTATTTAAGTACGTAACGTAGAATAGATCAGTTTGACGTTGCCCTCTTCTTCCCTGTTTCCGACTAGAAATATGGGATATTGAGATGGCGCTTTCTTACCTGATATGCCGGACTGCATTCTTTACTTGCGGAATGCTTAATGAGGGAGAAGTCGATACCAGAAGACCTGCTCCTGGGAATGAGTCCGCCTTTTATCAATAAACCACAGAGACAGAGGTGCGCGTTGCAGTCCTTCAGTCGGGCTAAACTTGACTGACCAGATAAAACGTAATCGTGTGTGGATGGATGGATTATCTGGCGGGGTTCCGCCGCACCTTGCTTGCACCGTGATATTCAATAGCCCCGCCAAGTGAGCCTCTAATAATAATCATGGAAGGGTTCCATCATTATAAACTGATGTACTGAATTGCCTACCTAGGTACCTAGTAGTTTAAACTTTATCTAGTATCTTTAGCTACAGTAAAACCGCGTGATCTAAAGCAGCATTAAATCTTAAAAACGACCACCCCATCCGTTTAAACCTAGCGCGTTGATTACATCTTCACTTATCAATCTACAAGTCCGAAGGATGGTAAAAGCTAGCGCCGCGCTAAATTCTTGTATAGCAAATGTACGACAGATTAGTAAAGATGTCATAGTAAATATATGGCAAGTTGAGCGGTTGATTAAGTCTGTTGATCGTTTTTGCTAAAACATCAACCCTACGACAGAAACTCTGGAGTGGATTCTAGAAAACTTCCCATACAAATAACCCCTGAAGTACATATCCCCAGCGCCACGTTAGCTTTATTATCCTTCAGGCTTGTATAGAAGCTACCTAGGTAGTAAGAGTAGAAGCCTGTTAAGTTATATAAGTATAGGTCTTGCAAATTAGCCTTTTGTTCTTGTATAATATAACGTGCTGCTTTCTTCAACCACCCAGTAGCAGCCAAAGCTCAGCTCACACTAAATATTATCATTAAAACATTAAATTCGCCCCAAGAAAACACGACCATCTCATCCTAATTCATATTCATATGCAGCTTCTTCATCAATCGGTCGCATATACATCAAGTATAATAAGTGTAATTAACCGAGGTCGTTGAGACTGGACTAATAGTGCTCAGGTGTTTTAAAAGCGTCGAAAGTTCAATCGGATTCTGCGAATAGCGAGTTCAATATAGTTAGCAACGTGGGCCATCTAAGCATCGTTGAGTAAATTATCCAGTATCATGTCATGAATCGAGTCACGTTGGGACTGCGCAAGCCTTAGAGCCATGTCGCTGTAGGGTGTATTAATTATTGCGCTGGAGTCTCACGTGAACGAAAGTGGGATGGAAGAAGGAACTGACGTAGAGGCATCGTTTCGACGTAGTGTTCTAGCTCAGAGAACAGGGGAATCGGCCTGGGGGAAGCAGGACTTGGCATCACGAGCCGGAACTGGCGGTTTTGTGCAGTTCTGGTTCCATTGTGAGGGACTAGACCAGGGGCGGCAATGTGACTTGAGGAACCTAAAAAGGCGACGCTCCGTGACGCTGTCCCTGTTCGTAACCCGCTTGAACCTTCTTAGTCCATAAGGTTTTGAGAGCCATCGTTGTTGAGCGTCGTGTTGGTGATGCCGCTTAGATGCCTCTATAGCTCCGACCAAACGCAGCAACAGAGTGCAAATGTCGATTTTGATTCGAAGCACACTACTTTCAAAAGTTAAGATTAGACAACATGTCAAAGGGACCAACAATGAAAACACGTAACTCACGGTGCTGATCCCGTACCTACTGTAGACTTTTCAGGGTCTTCGCGACTCCTACTTCGGTTTAGGGCGCTCGACTATCGGTTCGTCCATGTGTGATGATAGGACTAGGAAGGACTCTGGTATAGGATCTTCCTCGTTCATGGTGCTCCGCCAAGCCAACGCTAGAGGCTGACTTCGTCCAATCGCTGCTTATAAGCTAGAGGTTTCAGGCAGGCCGACAGAGAAAATGAGCCACCCAGTACTTAAATTAACTAATCTACATTCCATTAAATTTATATGAAATATTCTGGAAAATCATAAATATACTTTTTACATATTCAAGTTTACAAAAGCGAATTTTTCTTCATTGCTATTTTGCATCGTATGTAGGTAGGTTGTTCTTTGTTGAAAGTAGAGGACTAAATAGTTGCTAGTAGGAGCGGCTCAATGATTCTGTCACAAGGTCTTGACGTTTCCTTAACTACCGATTTTCCTAGCGATCTTATATAGTAAGCGAGAACCTAGTCAAGACAGCGATCTGATCATAGTCTCAACGAAGCTATGTCCTATACACCGTATAGAGATGCCAGTCAATGGCTTGACTTATAACACAATGCTTTATATTCCAAGAGCAATCCATGATTCGCAGTGGCCTAGCGTGACGTCGGACGTATCCAGGTGCTTTCCTTTCATTGCCTAAACACTAATACTTTAGAGACAACCTTTACCTGCAGTGAAAGTATTCTAGTCGTCGAATGATACAATTCATTTAACGGCATACTGCCGATGATATCGAACTAAACTTTACTTCATGCAAATGCGGAAATAGAAGCGTTGCCATCATGATTGGACATTCGCAGAGGCGGGGTCAACACCGACTCCAACATCAGCCGCACGAGGCTGGCGGCAAGGACATACTGTCTCTTTTGTTTTTGGCGAGGAATATCCACCCTTTTACAGTATTCTTGAGGGCATAGGATACTAGTATGTATATGAAACCTACACCACCTGAAAGTTTCTAATAAATTATAGATGGTCCCAAGAACATCGGCCGTGGCCAAGCAGATGCCAAACCGATCGCTATCCACGCAGATCATATCAACATGGTCAAAATTTCCGAAGAAAGGACAGAGGATATACCAAAGTTTCCGAAACCCTCCAGATTATGGCAAAGAATGCTGAGGGAAAGATTCGGTCGCGCTGGGAAACAGATGTTCAGGTAAATAACGGTAGGCAACACTAATCTACCATCTGTAAAGCCGATGGTTTATTTATTTATACATTAATCAGAACGAAGTGGCAACATTGACAAGCCAATACCCTCCCTCGATACGTCGCAATTTAGCCAACGCTATCAATACATTCCACTTCCTAAGAACAGAGTATTCACCGGCCGAAATGCTGTCATCGACGTACTAAAAGATAAGCTATTTATTCGGGAGAGCTCTCGAGAGCTCGCACTCCTTGGGGTCGGTGGTGTCGGCAAGACCCAGGTCGCACTGCAGTTTGCGTACTGGGTTAAAGAAAACAAACCCGAATACTCCATCTTCTGGGTACAGGCATCAAGCGATGCAAGTGTCGAGCAATCATGTACCGAAATAACGACACGACTTAATATTCGAACTAAAAACGATGAAGATCCTAAAGAGTCTGTGCGGCGATATCTCGAATCGAAAAAGGCCGGGAAGTGGCTTTTAGTTCTGGACGATGTGGATGAGATGAACAATCTATTTGGATTATCAGAAAAACCGAAAGGCATCGAATATCTCCCCAATAGCGAGCAAGGCTTAACTCTCTTAACTACACGATCGAGGGAAGTAACCGTACTAATGGAAGGAGCCGATGTTGTCGACCTATGGGTGATGAGCCCTCAGGATGCAATGGCCCTTTTACGAAAGACTTTGCAAACGAAATTGATAGCCCACAATGAGGCTGTGACAAGAGAACTGCTCCAGGAACTCGAGTACTTACCCTTGGCGATCGTACAGGCCATCGCATATTTGAACACGCACGAAATAACTATTATAAATTACCTAGCACTTTTGCGGAGCACAGAAGAAAATATGGTCCGGTTGTTAAGAACTAATGATCTAGGTTCGCCAAAATCGGTCGCGACCACTTGGCTAGTATCATTTGACCAGATACGCAGAACTAGTAAATCTGCAGCAAATCTGCTCTTCTTCGTGTCTTGTATCGAGACAAAGGCTATTCCCCAGTCGGTTTTGCCTAGCTCACCAGTAGAAAGAGAGTTAGAACACGCTATCGGTATACTTTCCAGTTATGCATTTTTAGTCCGGCGAGAAGAGAGCGATATTTTTGACATGCACTATTTAGTGCATGTAATGACACGCGTATGGATGCAGAGGCACGATCTTATAAAGGTGGCAGAAAACAACGTTATCCAACATCTCGCGTTCATATTCCTATCTTATCATCAGGCGAACCGCGAGCTATGGAGAGAATACTTACCACATGCTTTGCGTGTCCTTGAAAGAACCAAAGAGCTCCAAGTAGAGAGATATAATTTATTGTTTTGCGTTGGAAAGTGCCTTTTTACGGACAGACGGTTTAAGGAGGCAGTTACAGCTTTTGAGGAGCTATGCGTATGGAGAAGGGAGCAAGCTGGTAAAGATAATCAAGATCAGCTACTAGTAGAGTTCTGGTTAGCAAGCGCATACCTTAACGACCGACGGATCAAGGAGGGTATTGAGACACTCGAGCACGTCGTGGCCGTCTATCGGAAGAAGCTAGCAGAGGGGGACCACGCTCGACTAGCATCGGAGCACGCGCTTGCAGGAGCGTATTTTGACAACAAACGGATCAAGGAAGCGATTGAAATACTTGAGCATGTCGTGGCTGTCCGTCGGAAGACGCTAGCAGAAGAGGACCACCATCGACTAGTATCGGAGCACGTGCTTGGAGGCGCGTACCTTGAAAACGGACTGATTAAAGAAGCGATTAAAATACTCGAGCACGTTGTGGCTATCTATCGGAAGACGCTAGCAGAGGAGGACCACTATCGACTAGCATCGGAGCACGCGCTCGCAAGAGCGTATTTTGACAACAAACAGATCAAGGAGGCGATTGAAATACTTGAGCACGTTGTGACTATCCGT
Source organism: Xylariaceae sp. AK1471 (assembly GCA_023159215.1). Lineage (NCBI taxonomy): Eukaryota > Fungi > Ascomycota > Sordariomycetes > Xylariales > Xylariaceae > Xylariaceae sp. AK1471. The sequence continues at coordinate 3,355,511 of JAJKLI010000001.1, read as the reverse complement.
CAGAAAACGCTAGCAGAGGAGAACGACGCTCGACTAGCATCGGAGCAGATGCTCGAAATCGCATATCAGGAAATTGATAATCGAGATCCATCGCCATCGATACTGGACAAAACTAAAGGCAAGCGATCGATAAGCGAACTACGTTACCATATCGCAGAGGTTTCTATTCCTACCGAGATTCCCGCACGTAGGAGAATATCGATTAGCACATCCTTCCTAAACTCACAGGCTCAGTCTTCCCAATTTTCCCAAAGCAGGGGAGTTGAGTTAGAACCACAGATAAGCCCCGATTTCTCGACAATCAATGTAAGGAACCGTAGCCCACTGCTACATAACGACTCTAGTAAAGCCGCGACTCTAGTTCAAGAATTGGATATGGTAGCACCGGACACAAAATCTATCCGCGAAAGTGGCAACTATGATAACAGCCTCAGCATCCATTCTACTGAACCCATCCAAGATCTACTCGGCAATCGGATAGATGCTGAGATCAATTCAGTCATTCCATATAGGCCAAAGCGGACCCTGTCTTGTGTCTGGTTTTGGCTCATGGGGATATTGAACCCCCCTCCGCCTAACTTTCAACGCTTGAGGTATACCTGTGTAAGTGCTATATCGCTTATTTACTATGCCTTTTTCAAGTCATATCTGATATTTCTGAAGGGGTGCGGCGATGAGCTTTACGTGGACGTTAAAGAACTTCTTCCAGGTGGCATAGAAGAATTTCATCAAGAATTGCTACGTGCCGGGGCTGCTGTTAGAGTACGATTCCAAAATGGATCAAAACCCCCCGTCCGTCCCGCTCCTGCTGTCCTCGCTTCTACCCATCGTGGTACGGCCAATCCTCTCCCACAACAAGATCTGGACTTACGTCACCTTTCGTCTGCTTCGAATGTACAGCTTGGAACTGATTCCGACAATACGCCATTGGGAATGCGGTCGTTAAATCAGAATCTGCAGTATTTACTATTATGTATCAATGCTAAAAATCTTCCAGAGCTATCCCACATCGAAGTTAGCTCTCTACGCAACGACGAATATCTGTTTCGCGCCATTCGAGAGCAGTACAATGCAATCAGAGAGCCAAATCAATGGAGACTTGCAATGCTTTTTCCTTCCATGCCGTCATGGCTCAGCGTTAAGTCTCCGCACTGGCTCACATTACCACCAAAGATTATTCATTGGTTCGAGAATTTCAACTTAGCCATTCATGTCCCTCGCACTGCGGACTTTGTTCAGGTACGATTCACTGTGGCGCTGCTGGCACTGCAATCAAGAATCAAAGCCATAACTTCTAGTTCGATAGCTAATTCCACTCTTGAAGTTTCAGCTTGTTCCTGTCCGGACAGACATTTGCCCAGCAACTATCGAGAATCCATCGTTTCCGCCAGAATGCGAAGTAAAGGAGAAGCGGTATCACTATGATCCATGCCCTCGGAAGGTTGAGATTCGCAGCATCCCATTTTTCCATGAAATGCTCAAACCGGGTGCTCATCTTACGAGTGTGTGGCTACGAATGATTCCTAAAAAGCTCAATCAGCCTCTAGCTTGGCAGGAGAGCGAAGAAGCCATAGGATGGGGAATAGCAATTGGCGAAGGGCTACATTGGCCTGCAATTCTGATGATTGTGCTCCTGGGCCTTATTTTCTCTGGTATTTTGGTGCTCTCTTACGCAATACTGCGGAATGACGTATCGTCCGCTGCGGGTCTTGGTGCTTACATTGTTGCTATAATTGCGGTAGTCATTCCGCTGGCAATATTTCGATGGCATGACAGGTAAAAGTATCAACAAACATGTAACCTACAAGCCAAGAACAGTACTGTACTAAGTTCCTCCTACATTAGCTTGACGTCAATTCAATTAACCCATTCTTAGATGCAACTGTCGTGCTTTTTCAAGAGCGTACTGTATTATGTCGGTACATTTAATCCTTGTGCTGTACAGTGCTGTAAGGGCTTGCAGACCTCTTCCAAACCTGTAACTATACAGCATAGTACACATTTAACTAGACCGGGACGATATACATAGCTGCAATGACTAGCCAGAGTTCAAACTGATTTGGTACATCAGTTGGTAGAGCAGTACATGGTCATCAGTCTTGGCGCTGACCAAGCCCCGTGCGCCAAAATGTTGTTTTAGAAACAGAAGACACCGATTTTGCTAGTGACTGTACTTGAGTAGCTCTTATTGAAGCTTATCACATAATATAATACTACTAGTAATAATAAGAAAAATAGTAAATAGGTGTATAGACCAGTAGATGAGTAGAAACTGATGTTCTTGTCAGTATGTTCTTTCTTCCTTTCGATATAATCACTATGCTCTGTTCAGTTGACGCCGATTTCCACCAAGATAAATATAAGAAATGTAGGCTCCTTATCGACTTCATAGCTAAGTCCGTAGAGTAAAGGCATAAAGGGGTCGTGAAACCCATAGATGTAGATGGTGATAGATGGTGAAAATGCAACAATCCTCCCAAGTGACGCCGACTATTCAGAAACAAAGGAAAGTAATGTACGCAAATGGGAAATAGGAAATAGGAACAGAAGTAACAGATACGCCCCATAATTTGCTCAAAATTTCAGCACCTCCTGCTTAGCCTCCGTGAAAGTGGGCAAGAATCGATTCTTGATTGTCGCCGTCTTCGCCAAGTGGTTAATGCTCGCCTGAGAATTCATGTCAAAGACGGAGACCTCGGAGCCCAAGTCCTTGAGCAGCCATGAGCGTACGTCAACTGCCACCAGCGAGTCCACACCGTACGCGTGTAGGGGCTTGCTAGGATCCAGATTGGAGGGATCAACGCTGAGTACTCGGGATAGTTTGTGAAGCAGGGCTTCCAAGACGATACCTTCTGCTTCGGCCATGGATGCGGCCGCTGTGATGACAGTGGCATTTTTGACCTCCTTTTTCACTGCTGCTCCTTGGTCGACCGAGCTGTTGGTTTCCAGTTGCCCAAGTTGACTGAATAGCGGATCTTGCATCCAGGCTGGCTGGGGAATACCCAGAGCGACAAGCTCATGCGGCAGCCCAGGCCGAAGTATCACTTGTGCCTCCTCGAGGGGGAGAGGCTTTGGTGATAGGCCGCAATGATAATCAAGAACGGCAAGGACCTCGTCAACAGGCATCGAGCCGTTTCCAGCAGCGCGCATGCTTTCCAAGAGCTCGGGCTTGTCGGCGACGAACCCCACGTCCTCAATAGCAGGAAGATTCAAAGACAGCGCGGGTAGTCCCTGGGATAGTCGATACCGTGCTAGGGAGTCTTGGAAAGTATTACCCGCGGCGTAGTTAGATTGTTCCTTATTACCAACGATGCCCATTGTCGACGAAAGCAAGACGAAGAAGTCCAGGTCATGCCCGAGTACATGATGTAGATTCCACGAGGCATCAACTTTGGGACGGAGGGCGTCGTTCCACTCCTCAGGAGACATATCCAGAAAACGGTTATCCTACCCTCACATTAGCCACAAGACACCGATACAGTTATATCTAAGGGGTCTTACCTTAAGCACCATGGAGCCTTGTATGCACCCTTTGATTCTTGGCATATACGTCAAGCACTCATCAATGCACTTTTTCAACATTTCTTTGTCAGCCACATCACAAGCAGGAGCCGCAACGTTCTGACAAAGGGGTGTAAGTTCCTCAAGGAATGCTTTGGCAGCAGCCTTCACAGGGCCACTTCTTGAGAGTAGAATGAGGTTTTCTGCTCCTCGGGAGACCGCCCAGCGGGCAATAGCCTGACCGAGACCACCAAGGCCTCCTACAATGATGAAGGAAGCGCTAGAATCGAATCGCGCTGTGGGTTTTCGACTAGGTATGACAGACACTACATCGTCATGGTGAGGTTCGAGCACAATTTTGCCGATGCATGCTCGGTTTTGCATGTCGCGGAAAGCCTCACAGACTTGTGAGAACGAATACACTACAGTTGGAATCCGCGGATGGTAGCCATCCATGAGTACCTGTTTCATTGCTCGCTGAAATACGCGCTGAGCCCGGATTGGGTCGTCGTTCATGAGATTTACGAAATCAAACTGCTCGAAACGGATATTGCGGCCAAGATTTCGCACATTTATAGATGTGCTAGTAGAAGGTTCCTTCAACCCTAGCTCGACAAATCTACCGAAAGGTGCAACGCAGTCCCAGGACGCCATGAGGCCATCCCCTGAGAGGCAATTCAGCACTATGTCGACTCCACGTGACTGAGTCATTAGGCGGACGCCCTCTTTAAATGACAAATCTCGACTGGAGTAGATGTGACTGCGTGGGATACCGTACGTCGTATGTAGGAAATCTTGCTTCTCCGGAGTTCCTGCAGTCGCGAAAACTTCGGCACCGCAGCGTTGAGCCAGCTGTATAGCAGCCTGGCCGAATCCGCCGGCTGCAGAGTGAATAAGAATAGTGTCACCATGCTGAGTGTTACCAAGCTCAACGAGCACGGCATAAGCTGCCGAGTATGCAAAGGGAATGGACGCTGCTGCAGGCCAAGTCATCGATTCTGGAACCCTTTCTAAGAAGGTGTCATAAGATCGCGCGTAGGTCTTCATCGTCCCAGCAGTGGAGAGCCCCAAGACCCTATCGCCGACTTTAAATGTTGCATCAACCCCGGCTCGCGTGACGACACCAGCAGCTTCAATGCCAAACACTACATCACCGTCACTTTGGCCGAGTGCCGAGGCCAGGTCACGAAAGCTTGTTCCAGTTGCCATAACTCTAAACTCGACGTCATGCTCTGCAAGTGGCGCCTCAAAGGCTAGATCATCCTCAAATCGAAGTGTATCAAGTTGAGATAACGAGCCAATCTGGAGGGATAATACTCGTAGATCCTTGCCGAGTTTTTCTTCAACGGCTTCGAAACTGCTAGTCTGTGTCTGAACATGCTTGCTGATGTGACTAGCTGCCACCACCCTCCCAACTTGTATGGCGCCATTCACAATACGAAAAGAGTTTTCTGTACTATTGTAGGATGTGCGCAGGATGTCGAGAGACCTGTCAACAACAATTGACACGTCCTCTACGCTGTCGAAAGAAACGGTAATGAACTGTAAATGAGGGTGTTCGGCTCTAATAACGCGCGCAAACCCCGCTAGAAGCTCGTAGTCTGGGTTGGTGCTACCGTCTCGAGACAGCCAGAGCAATCTATTGCTACGTGCTATAATGTGCTTCAGCGAGGCGAGCATCTCGGGTGACGGCTGTCTCAAGACCGGGAATTCCAGATCAGCTAGGAAAATACAGGTAGACTTCTGGAAACCTTTATCGCGTATTCGAGTAAGATCAACGATCTCGCATGGTGCCTGCAGGGCGAGAGTACCGCACATCTGAGCAGCCACATCTAACTGACAAAATGAATCTCCTAATTTGATTATGAAGGCAGGTGCTAGTTTTGGGGGTTCTTCGATGGGCCCAGCTGCAGTAGATACCAGAATAGAACCGAACTGGTCTGCTGGGTCGGGGAAGTCAGGGAAGATAGCGTCTAACCCGGAGAAACCTGTCGACTGTAGGTGATCGCCCCATCTCTCTTTTGTCATCAGAGGTCCAAAATTCCGATGACGTTCCTGTGAGAGCCACCAGCCAGGTAACGTGCCGAAAACAAGGTTGACGTTGAGCGAGGTTGGATTGGTGCACTCATACAGCAACAACTTCCCTCCTGGCTTAAGGAGCTTTCTCGTATTGCGTAACGTGACCTCAATGTTTTGTGTCGCGTGCAGAACGTTCGCTGCGATAACGACATCGTACTGGCCGGACTTGAATCCCTGCTCTTCAATACTCTTCTCAATATTGAGTGCCTTGTAGCTCATTCGCTCTGAATGGTCACCAAAAAGCTTTCGCGCCTCTTCGAAGAAGGCCGGCGAAATATCAGTAAAGCAATAATGCATGTATCGTCCCTCGTTCTGAGTAAGCGTCTTGATGATAGACTTGGTGGTACCGCCGGTGCCGGCACCAATTTCCTACCAAATTTGTATGAGTTATCAAGAATTATACGGCAATCTAAAGGAAATGAATATACGTACAAGGAAATTCATTGCAGGGTTTTTATGGGTCAAAGCATCAAGGTAGCTACTCAACTGCGCAAAACACCTTTCCGCGCCGAAGGCTCGTTGATAGAAGTCGTCGGCGAGCTTTCCACTGAAAAAGACTTCCAATGGGTCGATTTCCCCGAGCAGTATTTGTGGCAAAGCCTGTCCAACGGCAAAGATGAGAGCTCCCTCTGGAGTTTGCCGAAGCTTTTCAATATCATACTCCACAGGCTTCGTAGTTGTACTTTCAACAGCATGCTTCATGTAGGCCATATACAACTGACGGTGATGGGGCATCTTGCTGACCTGATTCGCTAAGTCCAAATCGAGAACACGGCGCATATAATCTAGCGACAAAGACTCATAGGCCAGCAACGAGTATGTTGGACCAGTGTCATCTACCGAACCCTCAACAGTGGCGAGAGGTCCAGCTAGAGTAGGATCGACGTTCCAGTCCATATGGAAGGCTATATGCTTTGATGGCTTTTCGACTTGAAGCCCGTTTCCTTGGATAGGTTTAAGTACAAATCCCTCGCCCCTGACCATTGTCATCCCTGTTTGATAACTGGCGGCGGTGAAAGCACACTCGGCTTTGAGAGGACCCCGTAGCTTAGCTTGCGCTGACACCGTGTAATCGTCATCTATTTCTAGCGACCTGGCAGAAATCCATAATTTCTTTGCGTGGAATGGCACAAAAGCCTTTGAAGTATGCGAAGAACTGCATACTAGGGGAACAAGATTCGCTTGAATGACGCCGTCAAGGCTCGCGGGATGTATGATGTGAGGTTGAAGATGTTGATAAGGCATTGACGCCTTAATATTTCGAACCGAGTTCTTCACAGTTAATTGCGTTCTCAATGCTGGGCCTACCCATATCTCCTCCAGAGTTTGGAAATGAGGCCCAAAAACATTGCCAGACTTGCGGAAGTCGTTGTACATCTTCTTTTTCGGGATCTTCCTCCCGCCATCAGTCTTCTTGGAGGGAATGTTCAGAATACCGGGTAGCGACGGATCATGAAATTTGTTCGTCATACGTGCGACCTCCGTCTCGTAATCTAGGTGCACATAGCCCCGGCAGTGTTCGATCCATTCATCTCCCACCAGCGTGAACAGCTGGAATTCGTTCCACGCTGGGCCATGCACCGCGTTCAGTCCTGTACATGGACGCAAATAGAAGTGTGATTCAACGCCACCGTCACTCGGCAGCCTCAATGCCTGGTGAAAAGACACGTCTGAGAATTCGAAGCCCTTGAGACTTTTCGTGGGGTCGGAGATCTGGCGACTGGCTTCTATTGCCATAACCAGCATACCCGCCTTGACCAACGATATTAGTTCCTGACATATTTAAGAGATAAGGGAATGAGAAGAACCTACAGCAGGATATAAGATATCATCGAAGACTTTGTGATCCATCAACCAAGGGTTGTCGTCAATTGAGATGCGATGACGCCAAATGGCATTGTTCTTGTTCCAATCCGGCACTGGGGCTCCTAGAAGTTCGTGGTGTTGCCATCTCGGTTGGCGTGATGCTTGGCTAAGCCGGCTTTCGAACCAGTATTCGGTATTATGGTTAAAGGGATAGCTAGGTAGATCTGTTAACATGCATGACCCATCGCCATCACGATAAGCATTGTTTGTTGCTAGGAGGTTGATGGCATGCCCGCGAGCCCATAGTGATGCAGCAGCATTTAGAGCAGTTTCTACTGCAGATTCCCCTCGTTTTAGCACAGCATGAAGTTTGACAGTATCACTCTTCTTCGAAGAGTTTACTATAGTCCGCAGTGGGCCGTGGAGGGCGTTGTGAGGTCCTACTTCGAGCATATCGGTAATACTCTGGAGGGGACGCTCTTGGTGGAAGAGTTCATTGGCCTTTTGTACCGGCTCCGTGAGCATCCGCATCACAGCTTCATTGAACCGTACCGGCGACACTAGGTTGTCGGCCCAATAGGAGGGGTCCCGCAAATCAGAGGCTGAAGCCATGGCACCTCGAGTTGAAGAGAAAAACTGTGCGTCGTGAGGGTAAGCCTTCTGACCAGGCTCGATATTGCGAACGGAGTTAACATATTCCTCATAAATAGGCCTCATATGTCGGGAGTGATAAGCCATTTCGACGTTCAATTGCCGCGCGAATACTTTCTCGGATTTGAGCATGTTGACGAGTGTTTCGATTTTGGTAAGGTCACCACTGACAGTGTGACTATCCGGGCTATTTAGGCACGCTATTTCAAGCGTGCCGTCACTTGAAGTCTCGTTCACACGGCGTATACTCGATTCGGTCTGTTCCGTGCTGAGGGCCACAGCTGCCATTCCTGTCTTCGTGTTCGAGTTGATGAGAGCCAACTTCGCGCACAACTTACCCCTATAATAAGCAATCTTCCATGCCGATTCGCGAGAGATGAATCCAGCAGCATACGCCGCAGTTATTTCACCCGAAGAGTGACCTGCAATAGCGTGGGGGAATATGCCCCAAGAAAATAACAAGTCCACAAGGGCAACTTGAAGTGCGGTACACAGAGGCTGGGATAATTCAGCGCGATTGATTTGCGAACACTCTTTCTCTTTCATTAATTCAACTAGTGGTTTACTGTTTAGTCATGTCAACCAATAGCTTGAGAGGAGTACTTACAGATCAAGGACCAAGGGCAATTCAGCTGCCTCAAATATTTGTCGGCTTCATAGAGACTCTGTTTGAACACTGGATAAGTCATGAGCTCCTTTCCCATTGTTGGCCACTGAGCGCCCTGTCCCGTAAATATAAACACAAGCCGAGGCTCGGACACTGTTCTAGTTAGCATTGGTTTCGAGGAAAGGGCGTTTCGTAAACTTGTGCAGGAATCTGCGAGGGCAAAGGACCTCCATCCATGATGTGTCCTCTTTCTGGCCAAGGTATAATTTAGGTCTCTCATGAAAGATTGTCTCTTTGTCAGCGAGAAGAGAGTTTTTAACCGCTTGTCCAAATATTTGTTGAGTGTGTCTCGCACACGCAGGATGCCATCTTCCGGGATTCAGGTCAGTGTTTGCTATTGAGTGTTGTCTAATAGGCTTCGGTTCAATTTGGGAATATGAAGAAGACAGAAAAGTGAGATGTGACTAAAGGATTGAGCCAAAGGAATTAAGCGTACTTACCTTGGTCATATGAAGACCAGACGAACAAGTGGCGGTATGGAACTGCTGTATGTCCCTTGATACCATCATCTCTGGTTTCATGATAGTGGACTTCCTTGGTTCCAATGCCATTTGTGCAGCAAGAATGATCGTCATTGATTCCATGGTCGCTCACAAAAGCTGAATGATGCCCGTTAACGCCAGTGGCGTTCATGTGAAGGGTATGGATGTCGTGGTTGTGGCCTATAAACACTGTTAGTGGAAGGGCAAGCTACTGTGGGAGCTTCGAGGTACCATTAGCGTGAGGCAATGACAAAAGGCGAGGAATTTCGGCGGTTGGCACCGTCCGGTGGTGGCCAACTAGATGGTAGCTTCTTAGAAAGTGCAACGCATCATCAAGTACAACGTGAGCATTAGAACCACCGACGCCTATGAAAGTTAGCCTAACTATTCAAATGGACAATCATCACGCGTTACTATGAGACACAGGGAGAGGACAGTCTTCCTACCGAATGAATTGATTGACATTCGTCGCAGTCCATGTTGTGGCCACGGCAAGGCTTCTGTAGGGAATTGTAAATGCCATGAATCTTGAATCTTGGGATTGAGTCTTTCAAGCCATGTGTTGGCAGGGATCACACCCTGTTCAAGAGTATATACCCCCTTGATCACCGCTGCCACGCCAGAAGCACCTTCCAGGTGCCCAACGTTGCTCTTTAAAGCACCGACGTAAAGTGGTTGTTCTGCTGATCGAAAGGGTCCAAACAGTTCTCCAATAGCACTCGCTTCGATGGGGTCTCCAACCGAGGTACCTGTACCGTGGGCTTCGATAAAACGAGTAAGGGACAAATCAAGGCCAGCTTGAGTATATACGTGCCGCATAAGGTCAACTTGGGCGGTTTTGGTTGGTTGTGTGATACCAGGCGACCTCCCGTCTTGATTCGAACCGGAGTTTCTGATGACTGCTCGGATGGTGTCCCCGTCTCGTATACAGTCAGACACTCTTTTGAGCACAATGACTCCAAACCCTTCCCCTCGTCCATATCCATCCCCTTTCTCATCAAAGCTCCGGCATATTCCGTCTGGGCCAAGAACTCCGCCCTTGTCTAGTGTCATGCTGAACTCTTTGGAGAGGATAAGGTTGCACCCGCCCACGATAGCCATAGAGGTCTCACCCAGCTTAAGGCTGTTGCAGGCCTGGTGCATGGCCACTAGGCTGCTTGAGCAAGCAGTGTCGATAGTTAGACTCGGGCCCCTCAGGTCATAGAACCAGGAAACGCGATTCGACAACATGCTAACAACATTCTATAAGTATATCAGTACATTACTGTAAAAGGGTTTCATATGAAGGCGGAGAAGGGGCATCAAACATCCCCGGGTCAATCCGTAAACGCAGACTCTGGCATGGTAGTAGTGTAACGGTCACGTACCCCTGTGGCAGCATACTTCAAATCTTGATCTAGATCTTTCTCCATGATCGACCTATAGTCAGATGAGAAGCATCCAACATACACCCCAGTTTGTGTTCCAGCTGCAGCTTCAAGGGTTATTCCGGCTGGTCGAGTATTAGCGGTTGATTATTCAGTAGGGTTCGAAGGACGGACCGTTTTCAAGTGCTCCATAGACGCACTCCAGCATGCCTCGTTGCTGAGGATCCATACTGCTCGCTTCCTTAGGTGTAATGGAGAAGAAAGGGGCATCGAAGGCCGAAATGCTGCCCTTGAGAAAATGGCCATGGCGGACTCTAGTCTACTCACATTCAGTCGTGGCGATACTGGTACTATCATGGAAATGAACTTACGGTGCCCCTTCTGCCTGGATTGGGGTGCCAAAACGAATCTACCTTAAACCTATCTTGTGGAACCTCTGTACGCGCCGACCTTCCTGCGAGCAGGAAATTATAGAAGCGTTCGGGTGTATCTCCATCTCCGGGAAGCCTGGCATCCAGGCCGATAATGGCTATAGGCTCATCCATTCGGAGTTGCCTTTCGAGTTGTGAGAATATTAGAATGGTGCATGAAAAGCCTCAGGGATAGAGAGTGACGAGGTGGCCTTCCACAAGGGCATTTTGTAGTACGTCGAGATATCAACCCACATTGGGATTCTTTGTCCCACGTGCGGCAACCCGTAGTTTACCTACCTTGTCCAACATCACAAGACCCATCATAGAATAATCATCCAGGATTCTGCATATCATGGCTAAGCTAGCTCCCCCCCGTCACACAGAATGCCAGACATGAGGTGGTCCAACTTTCGTCCTCGTACCCCGACCTACAGATGCAGTTCGGCGGAGACGAACAGGTGCCGTACGGGTACATAGTATGACAAACTTCTCGGAGACTGTGGCGGCTCTGTACGTATAGGTAGATGCAAGGAGGCGGCGGTCGAAGATCTGTCTTGGTGTCTTGCAGCATCACCAATGATCGCCACCATCACTATCGATCTTCTTCACTTTCAGACTCACTGAGCATCAGCCGTTTGGGAGCGCCACACATTAGTATCAAGCCACTTCGTATGACGGGGACTTTGCCAGGCCTTAGGTACCATTTCTATTTCCTATTATAACTGCCTGCAGAGGAGAAGGGCCATCATGACGAGGTCACCACCCGCGGCCTAGGTACCATGCATGGAGGGGCCAACGACAGATAGCAAGTCGCACCCCATCAAATCAGGTGACGGCTTGACAAATTAGAACGCAAATCACGCTCCTTTGATTAGGGAGCAGACTACCTAGTAGTTAGGTAGGTAGGTAGGTTTGCGTAGGGTTCTCGGTAGTATCAGGTACTGCTATTGTATATCAAGTTCCTTCTTCTCTTTAGATGCCATTTCAGCAGCAACTTTTTAAGCCCGCTGGATCGGTCCACACAACCCTTGCTAACAAGAAAGTGTGCTAAATCGGTGGACAAATGTTATTGCCGATACTTCCGTTATCTGCGAAATGCTATGTACGTAATATATAAGTAGATGTACTCTGAAACGCATAGCTTTTATTAGCCACATACCCTATATCTACCTAGGTAGGTAGTGGCTTAGCCGAGTTGCTGCTGTTTGATAAATATCTTGAGGCCAGCGCGATTACCTTTGCGCAGTAGATACCTAGTAAAGCAGTGTAGTGTATGTAGTTGTACTAAGTATGTGTGTCATTAGGGCAGCGCTAAATAGAAGCCCTGGTAGCAAATTAGCAAGCAATTCTTCTCCCCCACCCCCCACCCTGTATGCTTCTCACTCACACGAAACTTGAGCCTGTCAGCTTGTCATGGGCCTTGAGTCTTGACCAAACTAAGAAATATCCGCAAAGACCACCCCACTCGCTGTACATGGACCACCTGCAGTTATGGAATTGCCTTTTCTCCAATCGACTGGCACCCCTTGAAATTTTGCTGACAGTCTAGTCCCGGGTAGGTAAGGCGGCTATAGGTATCATCTACCATAGTACACGTTGTAGCGGAGGAGGGGAAGCGCCCTTTCGGACACAGAAAGCAGAAGGCCTCACTGGAAAAAATCCCACATTGTCGCTCGCCAAACCCAATTGTACGTCAATGGGGAGGTATCCAATCGATTCAGTTGTATGTGCAACGATGCCAGATGGAGGGGTTGGGGAAATCGTCAAAACATGACTACCTCGTCACTCCAACTTGCCAAGGACCTTCTGAGCAGCCAGCGTCGTCTAGACTACCATAGCAGTAGCTAGTGTACCCAGATCTCACGCTGATCCCCTGTCCTAAAGCCCTGCTAGCTTCTAGCGTAGCACGCTACTTGCTCTAAAATTGTTTACTTCTCGTCGGCGAGCATTACATGAGTACGGTGAACGATCTATTTCGGAATAGTCTTCAGCTTGGCCCACCCTTAAAGGGGCGAGACTAGGCGGGTTATAAGAAAGAAAGAAGAGAGTGACGAGGGTATACCGCCCCTCTAACCAGCCTTGCGACCCCGTTTCTTCTGCACATGCGACAATACCCATTACCTACCTTGAACCACTGTCCCACACTCGATCTTGCCCACCCATTCTTCCCCATTCGACTTGTTGATCCATGATAAGAGGCCTGATACCCATGGCAGGCTAGAGGATCAGGTAACCAAGCAGGCATTGTAGGAGGCGGGTTCAGCACAGATAAGAACGCCCTCGGAGCGTCTCGGCACGTTGTCGCACGGGAGCGGTCCACACCCTGATGGAGAAGTCCAAGTCTAAGGCATCCAGCCAGAAGTCAAGCGGTGCTGGTGATTTCGTCTTCCGGCCGGCAACCTCGTCGAGACTAAGTATCCATTCACAACCGGAACCACAAGTCTCATCATCATCAATGAGTAACCGGCGCGAAAGCATCCGGCCGCCGACGTCTTCAACTTCGAGTCAATCGGGAACACAGCCAGATTGGGACCAGGCCGGTAATAATTACTACGGCAGCAGGGCTACTGTGGGTTCAAACCTCCACCGAACCAAGTTCAACCCACGTTAACAGGACACAGACCAGCTCCGATATAGATGACCTGAATCTCGTGCCGAACGAATTCTGGCCGCGTTCCGACTCTGACGATGATAGTGGAAGCGGGGGAGGTGGCAGTGCCTTGAAGAGGTAAACTAGTCTGAAACTCGTTGCGGACCCGGGCGCTAGATTAATCTCATGACGATGCAGGACGACCACTTCAAAGCCGGGCAGCACTACCCGCAAGATAAAGGCAATGTTGCAAAAATTCGGTAGATCGTATAACAAACGTAAGTACATTCCGCTCCCCTATTATGATTGGATGAGACGAACAGTATCATTTCAGGTTACGCTTTTTTGCCGAACGACGCGGTAAGTTTGGCGTTATAACCCGAAGCGTCGAACGCTACTTAACCATCTATGTCAATCTAGCAAGAGAAAGATAGGAACGGTAAGTATTGAAGTCTCTTCCCTTTCCATGTTTGGGGTAGTGCTAATTCGATCCAGTCCTTCAACACAACATCCTCCTGGAGACGCTTGATGGGAAACTGCATCAAGCCCCAGTCGTCAACCCCCGACGGGTCTTAGATCTGGGCTGTGGTCCCGGCAATTGGCCGTTGGAGTTCGGTAGAGCACCGTAGTCACGTGTAATTGTCCGTTTGCTGATTGACTACAAGCCAGGAGAAACCCCAATACGGCAGTACTTGGCGTAGATATTGATCCTATAAAACCACCCTACAATTTACCCAACTGTCGGTTCCAGGTGGCCGACTTCAACGATAAGTGGCCATATGAAGTCAAGTTTGATTTCATTCATCTACGCCATGTGGGTAATTTGCCTAGCAAAGACGTCATCGCATCAATATACGAGAACTTGAGTCCAGGGGGGGTAAGTGCATTCTTCAGGCTATCACAAGGTCTGCGCCAATCAGAGATCTCAAGATAGATCTACACTAAAGACAGCAAGCTGACTAGGAGCCAGTGGGCGGAGTTCACCGAGTGGGTTGTCTCAATACAGTCGACTCATAATTCGTTCAGCGAGACTTCTTTCTACAAATGGTTGAGATATTGGAAGTTAGGCACGTTCTACATGACCCCAATGATTACCCTCGCTAATTTAGACATAGGTCTCAAGAAGGTTGGGACTACCGTGTATTATCCACTGGAGTACAAACGACTACTTCTTGAAGCAGGATTCAAGAACGTGACTGAGAGGAAGTATGCAGGTCAGTCCCAGATATTCCTAGCTCTTGTTCAGGTCCCCTTCTAGTAGCGCTTTGCGAATATGTGGCGCATTTTGCATGTGCCTTGTGGGGAGGCATCGCATTTTCCTCCCATACTGCCCTATAAGGGAACTACTCTTCAGACAATTGCTAATCAACGGACGAGAATAGTTCCTGTGAATCCCTGGCCCCCAGGCAAACAACTTCAGAAAATCGGGTCAATGATGGAATTGAATATTAACACTATCCTCGAACCTTTGTCTATGCCCGTTTTCACAGAGATCTTAGGATGGTCACCAGAGGCTCTCCGATCATTATTAGCCGAAGTCCGCAAAGACGTTTCGGACGTCAGGGTGCACGCTTTCATGACCTTGTACAGCCCCCCTTCCTCTCCATTGCGTGACTATATCGCCCACGTACAAGCGCTGATGTGAGACAGATTCACTGTTTATGCTCAGAAACCCCGTGGGGAATCCTCTTCGGCTTCATCGGTTAGATCAGCAGAGCCTAGATAGACTGCATTAAGTGCGCCACACGCGAGTTGTCCATTTAACTAGAGCTGGCCCGCACTAGAGGGATATTCTCTAACAGCCAGATCGATTGGGTTAATAAATCATGGTTTCTAGGAGTTTCACCTGGGGAATTAGGAATTGTATTTTTTTGTTTTAGATTTGAGGTTCAATCTTAAAAAGTCCATATCAAAGAAGGGCTCAGAAACACTCAGGACCAATTCAGTGCGCGACTGTGGGAACTATGCTACATAGCGCTTGATGAATTCCTTATCATTTCGTAACCTTAATACCACCCTTGACAAACGCTCCTTGTGGCTAGTGATTGCTGTCCACGTGGTGTGATTGTCGGTTCGTCATGATGACAAGGTGACAAGTGTCAGATATACGTTGTGACACGCTGGGGTCTTGTTCGTGATGCCCCAGGCGGAGCCGGACAGTATCACAATACTGTGCTGCGCGTGGCCGAATTGAGTGACGGTTGCCATCAAGAATGGACGCTGAGCGGTCAATTAGTCCGTAAACCTTTGAAGATCCCTGCCCATCAAGGGCAAAGGGCGGGAACAATTCGATAGTTTCTGAATTTATTACCGAAGTTGAACTAACAATAGTTCAGATCAGGAAGAGAAATTTTAACGTGAGCAGGATTACATATCGTATCAGGTCAACTCCGAACCATTCCAAGAATCCATGACATGTTTCGGCCATGTCATGCATTTGCTAGCATCTTGCAAGGGCATGGGCTGGCAACGGACCCCAGCACTATCTCAACCAGATCCAAGCCCCTCGTGGTCCCCGCATGAGTGATGTAGATCCTTGACTTAAAGATGAACTTGAACATTAGTACTGTACATTACCCGAGCAGAACATCGCCCACCGATGGCGCAATTGCTACTGCAAGGGAGATGACGTGTGGCCAAATCTAAGTCGTCTTCTAAATGCCTGAAATTAATCTATGCATTATCGATGCAAAGACAGCGTTGCAGAGTAGCGGTGTATGGATTGAGCGCATGAGTATAAATGCAGGCTATACTGTCCTGACCTGTTGAATCTCGAGAACAATTCCGAGGGACTGGATAGACCCAGGTCTGGTGTTTCCGTTGTGGCTTGCAGGAGAAATCCCCGCGCCACCGAGCGATCCGTGGCCACCAACCAGGAGAAACATTCAGCTCCCCACCGAAAGCCATGCGACCTTGCTGGATCCCCGGATGCAGCAGGGTTGTTCCGCCGCCAACATGCATACAGCTAGTCCGAATCAAGACGGTGATGATATCTATCCAAGTTTAGTTGGGCCTCCAATTCCTGTGATGACTGCTCAACGGAACCTCCACGCCAACTTAGAGATACCTGTGGACGACTTTCGAAGTTGGCCAGCGCTAATCGCGCATGTAATGAGAGGCAAATGTGAGACGAACTCATGCAGAGCACAACGTGGAACCGACCCCACTGTGACCAAGATCGAGGCTCTCCCATGGCGATATCCGATGAATGGAGGGCGGGGTTAGCCAGCCATCATCAGAGGACATGACCCTAGTGAATCAACTCATGCTTATCTCATGGTGGGCGACTGTAGTTGTAGCCGGACCTAATGAGTGACATTTAGCATTTAGAGAGCACTGCATGTGCTCTCGAAGCCAGATTTGAGAAACCCTCACAAACCACCCGCCAAAAGCCCATCATGGCTACTGAAAGTCAGACTGGCCAAAAGCCTGGTCTATACGCGACCATCTATACGCCCACTCTGCTATCGCTCGTATATGATTTCGTTGTGCTTCGCTTCAACCTTCGGTATATGTGGCGCTGTCGGTGAGTACAACTCAATATCATATATTACCACCTCAAGGCGTTGGGATTCCCGGGCAGAAGTATCCTCACTCGCCTCGCCGGCCGCTAACATGAAGGTTGTAGAACGGACACCGTCTTAGAGCCCTTCTTCGCTGAGAATTTCTCAAGGCATCACCTCGACATTGGCGTCGCAACAGGTTATTTCCCATCTGTAGCCCTCTCACGCCCGTTCCGGGCGCAAGCGAAGCATTCCATTACGCTCGTAGACCTGAATCCCAATCCTCTAATCGCGGCGAGGGCTCGCATCCTGTCCAAGGCGCCAAACACCACCGTCGAGACTATCGTTGCCGATGTGACGACGCCACCACCCAAAGAGCTCAAGAACTCCGCGTTCGACTCAATTTCGATGTTCAATCTCTTCCACTGCATCCCCGGGAATATGAAACTCAGAGCGTTCAGTCTGTATGGGGACATTCTAGCTGATGGAGGAGTTCTGACGGGCTGCACCGTCCTTGGGGGGAGTCATGCAACTAATTGGATCAACTACCAATATGTAAAACTGTATAACTACCTTGGAATCTTCCACAATTGGGACGACAAGAAGGAAGACTTTGAGCGAGCCTTGAAGGAGAACTTTGAAGAGGTTGAGACGACGTTAGTCGGCATGGTTCTATTGTTTCGAGCTACGAAGCCCCGTGGGTATTGACTCTACCAGAATAGAAGACACAATCAAGCATGGTACTCATTTGATTACTCGTTGCGTTTCATGCCTGACCCAAAAATAATATGCAATGTATGTCTCACCAGATTTCCACGGCTCCTATGTGTAAGGAGCCACTCAGCAATATCACGAATGATGTATTAATGAGAGGGCACCATGTGGTTTTCGATGAGTGGCTTTCTTTAGAGAATTAGGTCATGCCACAAAGCACTATTGAATGGCAGCCTATCAACCACTTAATTATTTCCTTGTTTCTATCTTCTAATGCCCTTTTAGTCGTATGCGTTATATACGAGTCTTGACTCAGACAGGGGAAATTGTCTAAGTGTAGGGTCTTGGTTATGAGCTCATGGCGGAGGAAATTGATGTTGGGCACTTGAGGGCTCACTTGTGCTTGTAAAGAAATAACATCCGTGAGCAAACACGTCTCAGCCCTCAGTTTTATCAGCATACTCTGATAGTTCTAACGGGCGAAAAGCCTGAAATATCACACACAAGGCATGAAATAAGTACCAGACAACAATATACTATGCTCAAAAGTTACGAGAAGACGTACCACAACGGGACATAAGTTTATGAAGCAAAGGCGATGTGATACGGGAAGTGACTACAACACTTTGCTGAACCCTATCCTATCTCTGCGGGGCGGTTTGATAGATGTGATGGCGCAGTCTTACCATATCCCGTAAATATGCGTGTCTACATATCCAAAAGCTCTATAGAAGTCCTTTCCAAGGATTGCCATCTGCCTAGGATGCTAGCTATATCGCAGAACTTGGAGACGCTGTGAGGGAGATCTTTTATTCTACCCTACCCATAACGTTAGCTAGTGATAACTTCACACCTCACTTTGTGGCTCGAGATCACGCCATCAACCGGTCAACGACACGTATCCACGTTGGTATGAGGTAATAAGAAGCTCATGACGGAACCTCGATCTGGGTAGGCCTCCTACCATGTGACTTAGTATTTAATTATGAGTAAAAAAGTCGCGCATTAATATCTGGAGGATGGTACCTAATTCCATATCAGCCGAGGAACGCGAAGAGCTCGAAATGGGGTTGTGGATAGCAGTTTGAACCCTTGCGACAGAGTACAGGCTTATCTGAGGGACCTTGCAGCTGAAGTCATGAAGTACCCAGCTTGTCTAGAACCCTGATGAGTGATCAGTCACTTCATTTGGATATCACATAATCCGTTTGTGTACATGCTGATGTAACTGAAGTCCGAAAACGATGAAGTGCAGATATTTGTGGAGGACTCCTCCACATGAGGGGTTTGAAAGAGGATCTCTAAAGGATGGGTGGGCCTGCTAGACTAGACATGTGATACCTCCCGCCAAGTTACGCTTCATGGGTCTGCGCGTCGGAGCTTTTCTCACCTAGGTGAACGATACTGCATAAGGCTGCTGATATCTGCAACAGTAAGAACGGCACATGGGACATGTGCCAAATGACGCATATCGAGTGGATAGCCATGATATTCTCCTCAGCCTCAGCTAACGACCTAGGTCTTGTATTCGTCTCCGGGCGTTGCTTGTGATAATATTACGCTCGCTTCCCGCCGGTCCGCGGAGAAATACGAGCAGACTAAATCTTGCTTGGCTGCGGATGACTGTTATTTCCTAAAACTGGTATGTGTACATCGATCGTGTAGACGTTGTAGGTGGGAGCTGGACTGGATTCTTGGTTCCGCGGATGCCGCCCATCTGTTTTTGGAACTCATCACCCTGCATATAGTCCCTGAATGAAACGTAGAAAGGATAAAAAGTGGCTTTTGCACATCCTATCGCTGTAGCGGAAGAATCGGGAATGATACTTCGGACAAGAGACATCAGCAGAGCTCATTGCTTGATGCTAGACTTCCTCACATAGGGGAACTTCTAAGTAAATAGTAGTATCAAAGATTGTAGTTTCTGACAGCTACAATATATCGCCTTTGAAATCAACCGCATATGACTTAACTTTTACGCTTTTGTCCTTGAGTAGAGCTCATTGATTAAACCGTCTTGCTGCTTTAGTACCGCCTTAGCCTGTTTCGCTATTGTTGAGTTCATGCTGTAGCATGAGTACCAATACGAAACCCTCTCAATACCCTTATCAGGTTCATGTATGAGTTTACACACTACGGATTGGCTGCTCACTTACTACTTACCCGTCTCGCTTTGATATCGGCTATGCTGCAAAAAGAATTCACTGATGAGTGCCCGCCGTGAAGGAAGTTATGAGGACTGACTGTGGCATCTGCGGGTCTCTAAAGTCTTGTAGTTCTAGACTGAAGATATCAATTGTTTTTCTTGTAGAGGGATCAGATATACTATCTAAGAATGCTAAACTTATCGGTGCTGCCTTGATGTTTCCATTTCCCCAAGAGTGTGAGGCCCTGAATTGGTGACCTTACAGTGATCTTGTGGGTATGTGCGATAGATATAGACACTCTACGCACATAGCTATAGGAACTAACTGTATTTCACTGCAACTGCGAATATCTGAGCCAATATTTCAACAAGTGGTACTATTCCTCAGTACAAGCGTCGACTCGGGGCTCGACATACCATCAATCTGTCAAGACAATGATCAAAAGCTTTTAACGGTGATTGCCTAAATTATCAGTCCGTTGAATCCCGAAAGAAGTCGACCGCATGATCCCATTATCTGGAGCAATGATAGTACGACTTCACAAGATTCAACACTCATAAAACTTACCGGTGCATGAAGCCCCTGACGTGTTGAGTTCGCTACAGTATGAGTATTTGTTATTCCGGCTTTCAATTCTGTGTTTGTTGCTACTGTAACATAGCATATTTTAGTAAAGATGTTCATAGTGGCTACAGTTGTATCAGCTAAGATATTATTGATGTACATTACGGCTGCCAACTTACATATCGAGGAGTCTTCTTCCACGCTTGACTACTGGATCAAGTTCACATAACGAGAATAGATTTTTCAGGGCGAGTTACGTTTCCATCTCCATTCAGTATACGGCCGAGTCATCGGTTCAAAGGCCAGAGTGAGGGTAAATGAAAATTGCACACCCCCAAATTAGCACCTAAGGTTTCTTATTTTTGATAGTCAATTGCACAGCTAAAATAACGGTTTAAAAAAAGAAAGAAAAAAACTTAAGAGGCTATTATAATTTTCGGCTCTCGCTCTATTTCCCCGTGGAATTTTCAAGGTAATAGTACCCATTTAGCTTTGTTGTTGTAATAGCGAAGTAGTAGGGTTGTTCACTCACTTTGGTGGGGTGTGCAATTTTCATTGACCCTGACTCTGCAAAAGCCAAGGGCGGAAAACTTAGAAAAGGGGTCGATTTTGCCACTTCAGCATTGTAACCACTCGGAAAATGGAATGTGGCGACATCTCTCAAAAGAAAACATCGTGTCTCCGATTCCTTAGAGTAGGGAGTCATTACTAATGGCTATAGTAGATAGTGATTCACAACTACTGGTAACACAGGCAATCTTTCCCCTAAGCGGTTTTCACCAATCGGAGCTACGGATATTCAATATCGATCCTATCCTCCGGAACTTGGCATTTATTGGCACACAGCATGGGAGAACGCAATGTTGGCTGATCAATTGTGCTCTGCACATGTCTGGAGATGGTAACAGCGATCATTATTTCCCATACCCTCACTCCACCGAGATTGGTGTAATGGCTTGCATGGTTTTTTCGCCATCGGGTAAGCACCGGGCTGAGCTGACCCGCTCCAATATTAAAAAGGCTGATATTTATTTCGGCGTACAATATTGGCACGAGTACCCAGTCATTGGCTGTTACATTCGAGCTGACAAGGCTGTTGGTTACCAGCTATTCAATATTCATGTGCCCCGGCGATCTGCCTTGCACCGCATAAGATTTCAAAGGCCGGGATTAATACGGGTGATGGCATGCCGTCAAAAAGCCCCTGAAAGCCCTACAGTCGGTGATATGACGGGCGGGGAGGAGCTTGACACAGATAATCTGTAAGTAGCAAGCCGATAATGTAATTTGTATGCCCTGGAGGCCGTATATTGTATAATGAATGAATTATACGGCACAGCTAAAATAACGGCATGGCTATCACGGCATGGCTATCACGGCTTAAAGCATACCACCTCTCAGAGATATAGTTCTACACGGACAATAGTTCCTGTTGGGAGATTTCCGGTATGCAGTGCAACACAAATTATGGGAGATTTCTCTTATTTTACTTCTCCAAAAGTTTACTGTCCACGTAATTGGCAGCCCTATCGAACTTGGAGTATGCACGTATTGCCAGGGAGTAGAAAAAACCGCAGAGTTACCCCGAAATCACTCGTGTGTCTTAAGGCGCTAGCGACAACCAAAAAGCCCTGTTGAAATAAAATAACGTCTTGTCAAGGATACAGACAAAAAAGTAAGCTCACTCCCCCGGACAGTCTTTGAACTATCAGCCGCTCGATGACCTGCTCCTTATAACAGTCGCACGCGCTAGTCAATTGCGCCACGAAGGAATCGTCGGAACCCGATCTTCTTCACAGTTCTTGAACAATTAAATTCAGAATGGAAAAAGCTGGTGGAAAAAAGGTGACTCAGAAAAATAGGAAAAAAATATAATTAAACTCCCCCGGACAGGCTTGAACTGTCAACCTCTCGATTAACTGTTGTAATAACAGTCGAACGCGCTAGCCAATTGCGCCACGGAGGAATTGTTGAAAAGCAGTCGCTTAGGAAGTCTTAAGCCGTAAACCAAACGCGGCAAATCTCCCATGCGACACTCCACTAATAAGCCTCAGCCATGTTACTATGACGAGGCCTCCGTTTGTTAGGCAGCAACTACATACAATTGCCAGTGACAACTCACGAAGGAGAAAACATGGTTAGCCGATAATGTAAGGAGTGGAATCAGAGTCTCTTTCGAATGATGAAAAGTTTACGGGAATAGTAGATACTTGTTGGTCCACAACAGATTAGTGAAACGGGGCACTAACAGACCTGTGGTGATTCACGGATTCAACAACGTAGAACCTACAGGTAATGTATTGTTCGTAAGCTTTTAGCCTTGCTTACGGTGGCTGTTCTCTGTGAGCCACGGACAGTCACAGTCTGCCTACAGAGGCCCCATACTGCGTAACCTAAATGATTTATATAAACTTGTATTGAGAAGCCTGCTGAGAAAGACACCTCCAAGCCTCTTAACTTATACTCACTCCAAAACGTGGAATCTAACAGGCACGCAGACAACGTTTAGAAATGGATAGACGAAATAACGACGAGGTATTCTCGGAACGACAAGCGGTACGGCCGCTGACGGTTATTGTAGTTGGCGCGGGTATCGGTGGACTTGCTGTCGGCCTATGTATGCGAAAGACAGGGCACAATGTTCGTGAGTAATTTCAAGAGTCATTTTCTGCCTATTCTGGCCATTTTCGGCAGCAAACTACTGGATCGGGCTCTACATATTTCCCTAAACCCTTACAGAGTTCGTCTGGTACGGACATTACTGACATGTAATGTTGGAGTTATTTTGGAAAGGAGACGAGTCTCGATTACTGAGGTTGGAGCGGGTATACAACTTGCCCCGAACGCTGCTCGCATCTTACGAAGGTTCGGAGTGCTTGAAGAAGCCATGAAATATGCCACGGTGCTAGAGGGAATAAGCTCAAGGTAAGCACGCCGTAGTCATCTTAATCCCAGTCTTCGATGCGCTTGTTCAAGTTGAAGGTCTATTGACATGACTTAGACGGTGGGAGAATGACGAAGAGTTGGGCTCAGTACCCTTAATACCACATGTCGAGGAGCAGTTCGGCGCACCACTTGCAGTCATCCATCGGACTGATTTACAGCGTGTCCTCTTAGATGCCGCGATAGGATGTGGATGCAAGATCTTGATAGATCATGAGGTCGTTGATACTGATCCGCAATTCTTGCCGGTAAGCACCGATATGCTAGATCTCGCACCGATTTCTGGGTTCTTCCGTGCATGGAAGAAATACTGATTGGAATCTAGTATGTGAGACTGCTCCCTAACGCTTCCCCTACTTGGATGTCTTGCCGCTTCTTAGTTCACTTCTTAACTCAACACGAACCCTTTCTCGAGGAAAGAAGACTAATAAAACATTATAGTCGGATTCTCGTGCGCCGTAATGGGATAGATACTTGGATGTCGGGAGACCTGATTGTTGCAGCTGACGGAATGAACTCGCCCATAAGGAAACGAATGGCTTCCGCAAGCGGCCACGTTGACCGGCTCGCTCCGGCTGGGCAGTCAGCATACAGGTTCCTGTTGCCCAGAGAACTGGTGGAACACGACGAAACAGTAATGGATCTTCTCCGTAAGAATCAAGGCATACGTTATATGGGGCCTGGTGGGCATGTCATGGCGTATCCTCTGAGAAATAACACGCTATACAATGTGGTCCTTGTGCGCGCAGTCGCCGGCGAGAAATCGCGGGCAACATCTTGGATGACACACGGAAGGAAGGAGGAGATCATTGAACATCATCGTGGATGGTGTCCTCTGGTTCACGCCTTGATTAGACATGTACCTGGTTCCGAGATACTGGAAACCCCAATGAACAATATGCCTCCTTTGCCGACATGGGTGAAGGGGCAGGTGGCTCTTGCTGGTGATTCGTGCCGTAAGTAACTCCTGAAATCATTCGCTTACCCTTTTGGTGTGGTTCGAGAGTAAGTCCAATTGGGGCGAATTCTGCTCTTATCTGCAACTGGATACTCCCGAGAAATCTCATTCTTCAGACTTTAACTTCATGGGGAAGCTCTAACTCATGATGCCTTTAGATTATATGCTTCCTTACGTTGCACAAGGAGCGGCCAATGCTATAGAAGATGCCGGGACACTAGCCATGGCTTTCACCTGCACAGATAACATTGAACTGGCACTCAAGGTGTACGAGCTCGTCAGGAAATGCCGTAGCGAGCGGATACAAGCTAGTGCAACAAACACAGGTAATACCTTACACCTGCCAGACGGCGAAGAGCAGAGAAGACGAGACGAGTCTATTCGAGCTGCGAGTCGAGGGGCGGGTGCAAATCCAGATCAGTGGAATGACCGAGAATGTCGTGAGTTCATGTGGGGAGTCGATGTAATGGCGGAGACGATAAACAAATTTGATGTCCTTGGCGGACGAAGCAGGCTTTGATTGGGATAAACAACATAGAGAAGGGTGTAATTGTGCAACATAAAGAAAAGGCACTAATTATGGTAGATGAGTGTTATATCCTTTCTGAATCAGTCGCTGTGCTGCCGCCCAGACTTCCTCCGGGATATCTTGCTGAATCTGGAAGCCCTCTATAAGAAATCAGGAGTTAGAAATCACCGCTTGTAGTATAAAATCGGCTCATTTTTGGAGTGTTTCGGGAGTGTGCAGGAGCATATTGCATATGGGAGTTAAATCTTTGTCATAACGGGAAATAAAAGACTTAAGATGTCGTACTGGCTGGGTATTCTCGAATTCGCACCAGGTCGCCGACGGCAATATTGATGACAAGATCCACCGGATTGTCCTTGTTTGGATAGTCTTTCCAAGCCAGCCGGGGTGACGTTACAAGGATCTCGGTGCTGGGATCAGGCCACTGCTTTTTGAACGTCGCGTATGTTCGGCGCTCCATATAGGGCTTTTGAACAAGAATAAACGAGCGGATGGACAAGTGTTTTTCTTGAAGCAGAGCGTGCGTAAAACGGACGTTCTCGCCAGTGTTGGTCGAGTGAGGCTCAACTATAAGCTTCGTTTCTGGTACACCCAATTTGCGAGCAATCTCCGCAAAGACTTCGGCCTCTGGCTTGTCGAATCGGTCTTCGGTGAGCTTACCCGAGCCCCCAGAGAAGATGAGATAGTCACCGTAGCCGTCCAGAAATAGCCCAGCGGCTCGCTCTGCGACACGCGTGTCGAGACTGCAAAGGCAGAAAATGGCATCAGCCTTCTGTTCAATTTTCATATGTAGCTGGTGATATACGTATAACGTCTCAGCATCTTGCTGCACGTCTGAGAAAGCTGTTGACATGTTGCCTGACCCTAGTGGGTATGGCTTCGTTTTAGAACGTAAGGAGGAACGATTAGAGTGAAATGGAGGGTCCCCTGAGAAATGGGTTCGACACCTCGAATGTTGTACTCAACTTTTCTTGGCTGGAGTTCTCCATGGCCCAATGAGGGGGTGGCTGGCTACGTGTTGCCAACCCAGTTCCAAGACAGTAAGAGCCAACCAAACCAGCCATAACTAAATCAGCCACCTAGCCAAGCAGCCACAGCCACAGTCACAGCTGTATAGACAGTAAAGCACCTCTCCTTACCTGAGCTACCGTTTCGTTTCCTGTTCAACACCCTATATATCCAACGAGTTAGCGCAAGAACTCTCGAATCGCTTGCAATTCGAACTGGGGACCGCGATAGTAACTTGTTGCCATCTGACCGACATAAGCAACCTCTGTCGCTGCTTGAAAGGATTTGATGCGGCTTTAACCTTGTCACGATGGTACGGGGTTGGTTAGGCGAATCGTGAAAACAGCCGGTATTGTCTCCAAATTAAGCTCCCCAATGGTACTATTGTCTTCTATTCGCAAGTTATATGATTCACGTATAAGGCGCCAGTCAGTGGCGGTACAAACAAGTCTGAGTATAGTTACTCTAACTATGGTATCAGCGGAGCTCAGGCATCGTGGGTCTCCTGGAGGACAGGACATTTGATTTTGACCGGCATTATTTCACCATTCTTGAACAGAGGATGGGAGAAGTCAATGGGGAAGCGGGTAGCGGCCAAGGAATGGAGGCCTGGCCGATAATAAAGGGATAGATCGTTGATATATATTCTACTCAATCAAAGACGAGGACGCCCTAGAACCCGCCACCATAGTCAGGGTGACGAGAGATGGCTATCTGAGGTCGACTCAGCTTTTCTCGAGCAGGAGGAAAACGATGAGGAGGCCACAAAGCTAAATCTGCTAGCAGAGCCCTCCCACTTGGGAAAACCTTACGTCATCCGCACTCACGTACTCACGACAGAGGAAAGGATTCCGAAACCAAAGTAGATAGATAGCTCAGCTGAACGGGAAACTGACCAAGCAGCTACCGGGCTGCTTCATAGTTGCTAGAAATAAAATAAAATAAAACAGCTGTCAAGGAGCTGAGATGGTTCCGCGGGGCAATTCTGGAAGCGTACATGACAACGTCTTTGATAAATTAAGGAAAGACCACCGACAGCCATTTCTTTCGATGTCTTCTCTTTTTGGGGGAAACATGTATGATTTTAGCAATGGAATATTGCCTCGGACCAGAGCAACCTCGCTACAAGAGGGCTTAATGGGCCACTTAACGTCGATAGGTACTTCGAGCACTAGTGCAGAGCAAGGTAGGTGTTTGTAACCCCCCACGGAGAGATAAGATCCACCATCCAGGTTATCAATCTGATAAGATCTCCCAGTGCCGAAGTATCCGGACGATAACTTCCTCCCTCAACGTCTTGAATGAAGACCGACGAGGCAAGTTCGTTTACTTCGTCGCAATGTTACTAGATACTAGCACCAACGACAGGGAATGGGCACTCGATATCTTTCGCCAAGGCCTCCAGACATCACGTCTCCCATCAGCTATTTACGAGTCCACAATATCTCCCGACTTGCCTTTGGATGACCCGGAGAAACTAGAGTACTTACAAAACTTAATCCAATACATCCTCGATGGCCGCACCGTCGTGGCTTCATATGACTTAGTTCTTTTAACTATTCTTTTTATTTTTGCTGTATTCCACTTTTGTCAAAATGTTACAGAGAGTCGTAAATGGCTAGCTATCGAGGGAGATTTTAGCGATGACGATGGTCCTAAAATAACGGAGGACGGTGACGCAAACAGCGCCGAATCTTCATCTAGCAGCACCCTGGAGGGCTCACTGTCTTCGCAAAGCAACCTTAAACATGCTGATGCTGACATTGAGCGTCAACCACTGCTGAGCGACCGGGAGTGCCAGCCGCCTTATTCAAGCCGATTGAAACACAGCGTGGTATTTGCTATCATTCGCTCATGGCTTATGTATCAGCCACGGCCGATACCATTCATTAACCGCGCATTACCTTCAAATGGAACATCGCTGTTCGTGGCCGCGTATATCTGCCTCAATGTCTTCATCCATCTCTTCAAGCTTCCGTTCGAGCCGAGATATTTCTTCGCGTTCGCCGACCGCGCCGGATACGTATTCATAGTCAACCTGCCACTTTTGTATCTCCTCGCGGCCAAGAACCAACCTTTGAAGCTACTCACAGGCCGTTCGTATGAGGCCCTCAATATTTATCATCGCCGAGTAGGCGAGTGGATGTGCTTCGAGGCTCTCATTCACTTTGCGGGCATGCTTATCTGGAGGCTATGCCTCGCGCCCGACTGGCTGGCCCCTGAAAGCCTCTGGCACTATTTCACACATCCTCTGATCCTCCTGGGGATAGGCGCGTTCGCGTCGTATGAGTTGCTCTACTTCACATCGCTCGCCAGTTTCCGCGAGCGGTGGTATGAGTTATTTCTTGCTTCTCACGTGTTTCTGCAGATCGCTGCACTCTCCTTTCTCTGGCTGCACTTCCACACGACTCGGCCGTACGTCTTTGCGTCGCTTGTGATTTTCATCTTGGATCGCATCATATGGAGGATAGGGTTGAAATCGGCTACCGTCACAGCTAACATCGAGGTGCTGGAAGACGGCGATACCGTGCTACTCTCGGCTAATTGGGATGTGCCGCAAGCACGACGGCAAAAGGCCTTCCGGTTCTTTCGTCAGAGCATCCTGCATGGCTGGCACCCTGCCGACCACATATTCATATCAGTCCCCAGTCTTGGCGGGAGCAACGCGTTGCGCGCGCATCCTTTCACGATCGCGTCCGCGGCCCCGAGACGTGGCGATATGCCAGCACACGCCTGGCTAAATATCTTGATACGGGCCCATTCCGGATTCACATCGGAGCTCCTCAAGCATGCGCAATTGAACCCCACAGTCTCTGTACGAATAGACGGGCCCTACGGATCTCAAGATCCGCTCAATATGCTTCGGGCGAGTAAGACGGCTGTACTCATCGCGGGCGGGTCCGGTATAGCGGTTGTCTTCCCTCTACTTTGGGACCTGGCTATGGTACATCCGGGAAAGAGGAATATTCACCTCATGTGGGTAATTCATTCTCGATCTCAGCGGTCATGGATGCCAGCAGGCCGATTAGATGAGCTGCGTCAGGCCGGCGTCCGTATTAACATTCCGGAACCCACCGTCGAGGTCGGCAGACCTGATATTACCGGTTACGTCGCAGAGGTTGTTGCTAGCTCTAAGTCTGATGTTGGTGTAGTAGTGTCAGGCCCTGATGGGCTTAACAGAAGCGTTAGAAATGCTTGCGCGCAGGAAATTCGGTCCGGAGTAGATATCCATTTGCTGGTAGAGAAGTTTGGTTGGTAACACTCGGGACTAGTATTGGGCGGGTATCTGTACATGTTGCACAACTTAAGCGGGAGTATTATGTGAGCATTTGCATTTAGGAAACTCTGCATTGATGATGTTACTACACTTGAGAATATCAATGGAGAGAACACGGAGCTAGAGCATATATACTACAATTTCATGAACTTTTATCAGCCTATAGAGCCACTAATATAACCTAGATGGTATACCTAAACCCTTCTACCCCCTCAAGCACTATCTTGCCACTCGCAGCTAGCTTATTGGCGGAGTGGAAGTACACGGTGAAGACCGCCACGATGGCTATCATCAAAATGTGTGACCCGATGGAGACCCATATCGCAGTGGGATACCAAGGGGCTTCCTGATATCGGACAATGAAGCTACCTGCAATGCCACCAGCTCCGTTCAGAGCCGTCGCAGCAGCTGCCGTGAAAGCGCGCTTCCACTGGCCAGTGATATTATTCGCCTGATACGCGGACAAAGCCGCCCAATTGCTCACATAGGCACCCGTAGCCAGGAATGTTCCAAGATATCGTACGGCATCCTGCTTAGCAAAGCCTAACAAGCTAAAGCCGATGACCAAGGTCAAGCAGTTGAAAATGATGACGGGCCCCCTAACGCGGAACTTGTCACCGACAATGGACGAGAGAAGCACCGGTATCACGGCGTAGTAGTAGGGTGGTGCATTGAGAAGGATCGCCTGGTTCTCGCTGAAGCCGAGCCCGCTCTGCAGGATGCTAGGGAGGAAGTACGACAGTGATGTTGAAACGACGTTGAGCAGGAAGAACATCACGGCGAAGCCGTAGATCTTGGGATCCTTGGCGTGCACGAAGACCTTTGACCAGGCGAACTCCTCGGGCTCGACGTCCTTACGGTCCGCGTTGATACGAGCGACGGCGAGCTCCTGCTCCTTAGCCGTTAGGAACCAGAACGAGCGGTGCGCATTCTCGGGAAAGTCGACCATCCAGAAGTATGTCACTAGGCCGATGACAATCGAAATGAGTCCTTGCACCAGGAACATATATCGCCAACCCCTGAGTCCGCCCCGGCCGTCCAAATGGTTGAGCCCAAAGTTGACGATTCCGCCCGTGGCCAAGATGGTGACCTCGCCCATTTGCAGAAACGCGAAGCGTGTCTGCTGTTCTCGGCGCGGATACCATGTCGAGATCAAGTACGTCAACCCGGGGTAGATGCCGCTCATGGAGGCACCAAGCAGCACGCGCAGGGCAATCATCTGCTGCCATGTCTGAATGAAGGCCGTAGACATGGTGATGACGCCGAACGCGAATGTGATGAAGGAGAACCATAGGCGCGGACCGAAGGTGCGCACTGCCAGGGTCGATGGCAACTGGAACGCAATGGAACTGATGGTGAAGATGAAGATGGCAATGCTGAAGCGGTTCCCCGTCAGTCCCAGATCCGTCGGCAGCGACGTCACCGCCGCCGAGCTGATGACGCCCGAGTCCAACAGGTTCAACGAGCATAGAATCCCTGCGATCGTGCACAGGCGCAGGTCAACCTTCAGACGCAGACGACGCTCGAGCGAGTTGTCCACCTCAATGTCTGTGACGCCGCCATCTCGACCAGCGTCATCCAATTCAACGCTGCGAGGGGTCTCCTGCTGTCCCTTGGAGACTTTCGCTAAAGGCGACTGTGGTACCTGCGACGGTGAAACGGACATCGTGTCGTCTTCGTTTGTGGATGGACGGATGAAGTAAGAAGTGAAAATCGGTGGCCAAGTTCTACTTTTACATCTCCATTCCTCGGCACTGGGCCGACATGAGCTGAACTGGCATGCAACTCTTTCTTATCTTGGCCAGGCCAGCGTTGCATCCCCGGCCCGCCGGTCTCGGTATCCACCAGTTAAAGCAAGACCCAGCGCTACCTAGTCAATGAAAAGAAGGGAGTAGATCTCATCAATCAATTCAGCACTGCTTGATAAACCCCAGGTGTGATTACTAGAGCGATTACTAAACTCCGATGCGGCCTGTCCGAAGCGTCTAGAACAAAACCACTGCATAGCATTTTGCATATGTTATTTTCCCCCTCTTTTCAACCAATAATCTTTGGCTTTATGGGCTCCGTTACAAAACCAGACCGCTCAATATTATAAACACCAGCTGTTTGGCGGCTAAAGTCAGCATGTTTAAGTTACCTAGGCCCTCCATGACAGTGACTATGATGAGATTTGATAATAGTCTTGATCATTGAGAATCTGAATAGCTCATACATACTTCATTGTGTTTGGTGTTGAACCTTTAGTTACGCTCTGTTCTTGTTTTCGCTGGCACGGGGGGAGTCAAATAATACTGTGTCAGAACTTGTTCTGGCCATATGGATCTGCCCCAGCGGCATTGAGCCTGTGTGCTATCGCCCGCATTCGAAATACTTCATTGTGTCTTAGGCGGGAATATGATTCCACTTACGGGGATATCGCTAGCACATGAATAACCGGGTGGCTGCTGTCGGTCACCGGGAACCCGCAGTATCCTGCATGAGGTCGCCATCTCACTCCGACTCACCCCGACTCTCTCAACACCGAGATCAATGCATTGACGAACAGCGACAGTACAATACTTACTCTTGCATTATTTTCATGTCTCATAATAGTTTTGGCAGGTTTAATGTAATCCGTTTGTATATTTACTCAATCCAAATCTCGTTTATGTCGTGTGTTCATCATCCCAAGCCTACGAAAGCCGTGGCAGTCTAGCAGTATTCGATAAATCGTCGGCATTTAGTAAATCGACACCCAGCGCTGCCAGAGGTTCCCACAAGTACTCGCCTGGTAAATTCCCTATGACTGACGTTAGACGAATACGAAGGCAAATTGAAAAGATGTCCGAAGCTCACAGTATCGAGTCACCAGCCCTTTCGCATGGGCTTGGCTGACTTGGGTGGTGATCGTATTCATCTCAGCAGCAGTCAAGCTCGCGCTACTCGCAGATCCCACGGCATCCTGGAAGTCTGCAGAGGAGACATAAGAGTCCTGCGACGTGTAAGTCGCGCCGCCCAAGCCGCCGAGAGGCGCATCATAAAAGATATCCCGGTTCGGTACTCCGTCCCCAGTAGAGATTCGATTGAATGGAGCGCTGCCGCTGGCCACGACGGTGACTGCTTTCTTAACCAACACGCCACCTTCGAGCCTGCTCAGATATCCGGCCTGGCGGAGAGGCTCCAGTGCCGTGACGACGGCGTCTAGCGTGCCGGTGTCACTAGTCTTGAAGTCGACGAGTAGAACAAGTGTCTGGCCTGGCCGAGCCTTGTATACAGATCCCCCATTGTGATCGATGATCGCCTTTAGAGGATTGACATATTGCCCTCGGAAGGTCCGCCCAATTGTGGGAAGAATATGTCCGATGACCACATCTCCGCTGAGAAGCCACACGTCGGCCTCCATGCCTATACAACCGGCGCTCAAAGCCTGGAATACCGGGACGTCATGGTCGTAATCGTTATGGCTATGACATGAGGTTGGTAAGACGCTATTTAGTGAATCAAGGGGCCATGGGTTGAGAGGAGCCCCAGATCCTTTGTTGACTGATTGCGCTGTTAACACCGTGGTCGGAAGGAGCTTATTGAGGGCATCCCTATCAGAAATCAGGAGTCAGTAATTTCCATCAATAGTAAAAATCTTGCACAGTCACGAGAGTAAGTAAAGGCAACGAAGTCCAATCATTACCGAAGGGGGGGAATTAAAGACTCCGGGTCACGTACTGCTGAGGGGGAACAGTATTTCCTAGTGCATGGTAACTGACGCCCATCGTTCCAACCTAGGTGAAAGGACTTAGCTCATCACCTTCAATAGAGATACAGTCGGCTGGTTTCTTCTAACCTGATACGTTCCACCCTTGGTATCGGCGTTCGTGGGGCCGTAGCATTTGCCGCCTACTGCAGAGAGCGTTCCAAGGTATGTTTTGCAAGAGGCAGCTGTTGAATGTGAGCACCCGCCCGAGGTTCAGTTAGAGAATCGGGCGACTAACTATCAACCTTGTGAGCTGTGCTCAGTTTGTTATGGATCTCAACTGATCAACATTAGAGTCTTTCGTGAATTGGCAATACCCGGTCCGCTTACAGTATACATAGCCCAAGAGGCCGTACTTCGAAGGATCCATCCCGCCATCTAGGAAAACTTCAGTAGCCATGGACAAATAGCCCTGGCTGTTGACGGTCATCCCGTTGGCCATGGCACAGAATTTGTTCACGGCTGTGGTGAATCCCGTCCGTTGATCAGTGCCGCCTCCGATCTTGACATCGGGGATTGCCATCCAGGTATCCGAACAGCTTGATATGTCATCTGTCACACTGGCTGTCTTATTAAGAGGTACTGGCGAGATGGTATTATTGGATAACACTGGCGGGTTCTGTACAAGGGCCGTGGCCTTGGATGAGGTTAGCATTATCCTTCGCGATAGGGAACCTTAGTCCTTACGAACGCCACGTTGGCTGTAAGAAGCCCAAAGATTGGTGCCCGCATCTTGTCAGGCCGTACGAATGAAATACACTATCGTAATAGCTCTGTGCCTCGCAAGAAGATCGAGGGGGATGTAAACCCAACTCACAACGGCCGTTGTTTATATATAACTACCTGCGTCGCAGCAGGAATCCGTCGATGCAACAATCCATCCACACCGTACACATCCATATCATTAGCCGACTCCTTGTGATGCGGGATTGAGAGTGGAGAGACATGGTGTTAGCGGCAGCCATCGTCAAGATGTTTGCATACCAGGCTGTTCTAGGAAGTTGGAAAACTGTAGGCATGAGCGGATCAGGGGACTTGCACAAATGTGCCGAATGACCCCTATCACGTCCCTGTCGAGCGCTGCCAGGGCAGCTTGGGGACCTTGCAGTGCCGTGCATGGCGCAGAGGAATAGCTCTCTAGCACCAATGATTGACGATGCTTTCTGCACGCGAGCAGGGATGTGAGAGGACTGGTTCCAAGCTCAGGGCAATCCCTGTCTTCCCCTCCTCCACAAGCTTCCTGCAGGTAGCTTTTAGTCCAAGATCTCAAATCGATCGTGATGTTATTAATCCGAGCCGGTGACATTAAAAGAACCACTACAACCGCGGCTCGCACGTGCTGTGATTAACAAGATCGGTGTGGTCCTCTAGGAATGATAGGTGCCACCTTTCAGAATTGCCCTTTGAGGGCATTATGTAAACCAAGGTGATAGTTTACGAACCTGACTAGGTCTTATCACAGTACCGCGAGAAGCGTGTACTGTAGCAATGTGCACGCTCTATTGGGTAGGTCAGAGGGAGCTGTAGAGGTGCCGCAGCTCTTTCTAGGGTCGCACAGCCGCAGCCAGATCCTACAGGCCTTCCTATCAGCCAATTCGCCACTGGGTTATATCGTCATGTATATTTCTTTTTCATGCTCTGTCTCCTCTTTCATGATACGCATACCGGATGCTGTCATATCCAATCAAGTTTAGCTCAAACACGATGCTCAAAGTTCAGATCTCTAAGTTATAGCCCGTACTTATACCGAATAGTCCAGTCTTTCCAATTAATACGTGTACGCGGCGGATGAATGTCTGTCTTCTATTGCTAACTACATTGTAATACGAAGATGAGGTAGACAAAGACTGAAGATTATATCTGTGCTGTTTGCTTTAACATATTTCCAAAATTTCAAAGGTTCAACTTTCTAATCATGTCCTCAAAAGACATGTGGGAATATCTCCTTTGTAGGAACGTTTGCGCTGAACTTATACGTGTTGTACGTCTGTACTGGGTATTGTTGGCGCTTTCTAGCATTCTGCAAGGCGTGCCTCGAGCTAGACTTAACCATCTTTCCTTAAACGACCGACATATAATGGCAACCTCTAACTATTCAAATTATTTCCTCTTTGATGCTACTACATGCATACTCGACAGGCACCGAATGAAAAGCCGAGATCTCGGCCCGAGGGTTCTTTGCAGGGGCTTTGAATCGAGCATTGTCAACAAGGACCGATATAAGCACGCGGCTAGCCGCCATTCCACAATATCATAACTACGCAGACAGCTTGGCGCGTCAAAAAACTTAAACAAACATTTGTTCAGGAAATACATAAATCACGACAATTCTAAATGGGGTAACCGAATGCTCTTCAGTCTTTACGACGCGACAATGAACCCTAGGCGGTTATCACCTTATGCGCTTTCTTAGCTTCCCTTATAGGAAGGCATACCTCAATCGATGGTCACGATCCTCTTACCCCTTTTTCATCTTCCTCAGCTTTCAGGTCTTCATCGCTTAAAACAGACGTTACTTCAACTACCTCTCGCTCAGAATTCTCTGCCCCTAGCGTAGCTCCAAACGTGTCCATTTATTCCAAGGTGCTCTGAATTCAGCAGTCCTCTTTCCGGTAGCTGCCCAGCTATGAACGGCCAGTGCTAGTGCAGCGTGAGGCTAGGTGTACGAAGCCGGATATTACGCAAATCGAAAAGAAGCATCTCTAATGCAGAAACCTATGTCCGATTTTGCACGGCGGATAAACACTGTGCTGGTGCTGATTACCCTTCACCACGTCGGCCTGCTCTAGTGTGTTCACTTTATAGTTCATTGGCGAGCTTGTTCCTTCGCAGTATAATACATTCTTGGCTTTGTTTTGTTTCAAGGATGTGGGCCAGGGGACAACAGTCGACGTCGCTATTCAGCCCCAACACAAAGAGCTAGCATTTTGACATCTACGGTAAGCTCAAGTGTGAATATCACTCCAGCAACATCTGGCGAGACCGTTTTCAGTTCAATGTCAGTCACTACGGGAGTTGAAATATCTTCCTCTCGATCTACTTCGCTCTCTGCAAAGAGTTCCAAGACTATCTCTGCGAGTGCTACCTAGGATGATATAGCGCTAGTTCATCTACCACCAAGACTCATACATCACCCAACAAGGCATCCGTCACGACCAATTCCTCTGCAGCCTCTTCAACTTACAGTAAGAAATCTCCAAGCACCGCCGGCAATTCCGCGTCACCGGATTCTTTACCAGCCGGCAAGGACATCAATACAGGCGCAGAACAAGCCGGAGGCAGTGCAGTCGCTCCAACAGGCAGCCAGACAACAAGTGCTGTCCTGATTCTTAAGGGGCTCTAAAGTGTTGGTGGTGTTACTGCATCGACAACAGAACAGCCCACCGCCACCAATACCTCTGCTTCAACAGCGAAACATCTAGGTAGTATTGCAATCTTCTCGCCCAAGACTATGGAACGTGCCAATGGCGCAGGTTCACCTAGCTCATTTTTAGTGGTAGCTATTCCTCTATCATCCCGACAGCGTGCCATAGCACAGGCTTGCCTAGCTCCTCTTCAGTCGCGGCTACTCTTCCACCACCCCAAGCTCAAGCGAACAGCACAGGTCGGCCGGCTCGCGCTCGGCTGCGGTTACCCATCCGGCATCCCAAGAGCAGCTAATTTGTACCTATTTAGCTCAGCCTACCCTAGTGTTAGGCTCAGATACGATGCCGACTGCCTACCAGTAACACTACCATAGGCAATTAGTGCATTCGATGAACATAGTACAAGTGTGTACTTCTATGTGAACGGGTATCTAACCCTCGACCCACCGCTCCAGAGCCCCGGTGCTGCTTACAACTTCAAGCTACCGAATTCATATCTGTCACCCGTCTCAATCCTCATTTATAGCACTAATATGTTCATCTATGGAGGTAATCAGTTATTGCAGTATGAGGTATCTAGTTATTTAAGGCAACGGCAAGTTGTGTTGAATGGAGGACGTCGTCATATGCTAAGGGCCTTCAGTAATATCATATCACGCTAGCATTCTATGAGGCGATACCACAGTCCATTGATGCCCGGTACTGCCTGGTATTGGGCGGGCTCTACTCGGAGGCAGTGTACGGGCAGGCCGGTGAGCAAATTTTCCATAGCGTCCGTTATTTGCAGTATGAATATAGCCAGCTTAAGTCTCTCGCGAGTGGGTTGTTGGTGAGATACAACACGAACAATGATCGTATTACAACCAGCCGTTTGAATCCACCCGTATCACGGACTACAGTGATAATAGAGTGATATATTGGGTGAAATAGAATATGTTGGGCACCCTAGGTATGGAGTAATTCATCTTCGCACCCGGTCCATTGGATCTGTACTCATAGTGCGGTGCACAATATGCCTCCTTTTAACGACTAAGCAACTGTCTGTGCGGAGTCAAACATCCTGAGCTGCCAAAGGCATTTAAGCTTGGAACAATCATTTAGGACTCCCGGACCCGTTGCCCACGTTTGCCTAGATTCTATGTTTTGAAATCCTTCCTCAGCCTTTTGGTCGCCAGCTCGCGCAGTGCCACAAACCAAAATACCAATCCCAATAGGTAACTGAACACAGAAAGTGTTACCTTCGTGATAGGTAATATGATACGCCCTCAATGATGAACCTTTGCCCAGACTGTATTTGCTTCCTCACATTCAACTCCAACGCCTTAAAACTCCGCTCGCACTTTGTGAAATATCCCACAGGTTCACTAACCAAATGCTCGCAACATCTAATCCGACCAAAAAGCACCGTCTCAACGCGTGAGGGTGCCGTTCATAGGAGGTGGTCGCAGACCATTGCAGCTTCCCCTGTCGTTGAGGATCTGGCAGTAGTGTTCGGGCGATTGCGCACAGTCAAAGGCCATCATGGCCTGGCTGCCCCTGCACCGCAGGAACGAGTGCACCGTGTCGCAGACGTCGTAGACACCTTCTTCCCTCGGGCATATGGTGGCCGCTCTGCGATCTAGACCGACGGGCGTGCTGATGCCGAGCGCGACGAGCGCTAGGAAGATGAGGAATTGGTGGAACATGGTGTGTGTGTGTGTGTGATAGGAATGATGGTGATGTTGATGTTGATGTTGAGGTTGAGGATGACGATGACGGTGAGTGGAACTGAACGATAGAGCGGCCAACGAATGAGTGAATAGCTGATATATTGTTTTTCCGATGATTTATTATTGGGGCCAGTTTCTAACAAGTGTTTATGGCTACTCTTTATAAGAAAGAATATGTGTCTCTTGATGCTGTGTTGACTGGCTCAGCACATACGTCTCCAAAAGGGTGACACGGAAGGGCTGCCCTCGCAGGCTAAATGGAATGAACCACCATCTCCCCCGTCACTGGCGCTCATATGTCTTAGCCGACGTCATTTTTTGTTTATGTTCGCTCTATCACCGAAAATAGATATTCCGTAAGATATCGAGAAGTTCATTAGTTACGGATTTGTTCGCTCGAGGAGAGATGTTTCATATTTCAACGTTGTGCTTAGTTGACGCAATTGCAACTCCAGTTAACGCAGAGCCCAACTATCACGCGCACGTGTCACGCACTCCAAAAAGGCAAAATGGTACTGCTGTAGGTAAGACATGGCATTTCGTGTTCCTGGGAGACTGTTGATTGCCCCTTTTTTGGAGACGGAAGGTCTTCAAAAGCCTGGGCTTTTTCTGCCTATATCCATGGGCTTGGCTGTTTATTAATAGCAGCCACGTTTTATTTTCTGATAACCTGGGTTCTGGGCTCCTCTGTCTTCCAAAACAATATCGGAGCAAAGCAGAATTTTCATAGTCGCTACGTGTACCTTAGTATTGGCATGCTTTGCTTAGTCCTGCCCCTCTACTAACGCCGCGAGATACACTCAATTAACTGGTTATAAAGGTGCATTTTATTGATTGGACTTCTATAGTAGGGCTTGAAATTGTTGTTGTGCTGTAAGACTGACCATAATTACTATGAAAAGTTGGGGATACCGAAGAAATTGGCTCGGAAGTTGATAGGTTAAACTTTTATAATCATAGGTCAAACCTGTACGCTAGGTGTTAGTGAAGCACTTTGTATGCTTGAGGAAACTATACCAAACGATCAAAGCGCTGTCTTCTATCAAAAGGTCTGAAGCAGCCGCTCTAGTGACCTAATACCGCATGAATTTCGGTTGCCCGTAATGACTCGCGAACTGAAGGCAGATGAGTCTTTTCCAGGGCTGCCCAGCGTCCGAAAATCATACGAGCCGTTTTTGAACGCAGGCTTCGGCAGCTCATACCAATATACACTTCTTGTGAACAGTTAAAGTGTGTTGATGCACTGCGCGCGTGCGAGCAGCAAGCGGACTTTAAGCTTCGCCCCAGTTCCTGAGAGCGAACCCAAAACAGCATCTTGCAAACAAGGAAGCGCACTTGATTGGCTTCTCAAAAGAAGATCTGTTAAAATATATGCTAGAATAGCGTGAATGAGGCCTGAACACGAGACGAGCCGCCCCTTCCACAAAGTATATATTGAAGGCAATACGAGCATGGTTTGCCTGTGTCATGGACGCTTAATAGGATGAAACACATCAGGTTTACTTCACCTCCTTGTCTGATGTGTTATTGGTCATCTGAATAATGTCATCGGCGTTTGATCTCGTAAGAGGCTTTGGTTCTTATAAGAGGAAGCGCCCTTTGACTGAAGTTAACATATCCGTCTTTTCTCAACACTCCCTTCTCTCTTCTTCGAAGCTTGGTGTGTATTTGCTTCGAATCTTTTAGTCACTGCATTCCGGTCTTCATCATGCCACCAGCACCTTATTTACTTCCACCACTCACACCAGCACAGCGCTGGTCACCAACAGACTGGTCCCGGGAGATAGGGACAGCCCGTGCGTATCATACAGCACGTTCTCCGCCGCCATTCAACCAACCGCGAGGCACTGTTAGTGATAGTCACTATCACACCAAGGTACCGCAGAGCAAGCCGCCAAGCGGAGCGGCGCTAGCAGGAATCGTCGTTGGGTGCACTGTTGGGATGGCGATCCTGTGTGGGCTATTGTATTATTGCTGGAAGCTTGGCCAGCCACGTCCGACATACTACGAGACGGCGATCAAAATCAATGAGAAGCGTGATAATTATCGACGTAGTAAAGGGGAAAGCCACCCGCGCCACCCATATCGCCAGACTACCCCGAAGCGTTGGCCAGGCCACACTAGCATCATCGACGAGGTGACAAGTCCAAAAGCAGTGAAGATACATTGGGATCATGAAATGGGGAGTATCGACAACCTTGTGGAGGCAGCTTGGAAGGAGCCAGTGTGAGGAACCATGCTGGCAGATAGTGGAGAAGTCGATGCCAAAATGAACAGATGAGCTGGAGGCAGGTCAGAACAATTTTAAGGAGCAAAGTTAGAAGGCTTAAAGGTCAGATTTCATACTGATATCCATTGAGGATAATGTTTTATTATAATAAAGGTGATGGCCGGATAAAGCAGCTGTTTCTGGTGACCCAAGGCTTATACCATTGGTGGAGTAACCCAGATCTCCAGCTGATGTCGGAGTTATCTAACAAATCTATTAAAGTATTAAAGATGCATAGTGTAAATAGGTAAAAAGCATGTGGATATCATCATCTTCGTATATAGAAGCCACCTCGGCCATAAGCCTCGTCTTTGAGTTCAGCCCGAGCTGTACGAACACCTGCCCAGTGTACAGGAATGCTGTCAACATGCCTCTGTACTTGAGACCGTAATCCGACATATTTATCTGCTGTAGTTCTTTGGGCTTTCTCGCTTGATAATATCTGTAGGCCCGCTTCGTGTCGCCACCTTTCGCGGCTCAAGCTTGCGACTGCGATTTCTTTGCTGTGAGAAACGGTGGTGGCAATCTCGGCAGACAAGCTTGAATGATTCGGCTTTAAGGGCCCTAGGAACGACATTATCATGACTTTGAGCTTCGTATCGAAAAATGTCGTACTTTTCTCAAATTCATATATAATGTGTACAGTAGCCATCTTCCGCGCGACAACCCTGGGCGCCGCATAAGGTGATGGACCAACCTGCAACATTCGGGGTCAGCGATTGACTTCTTGAACGAGATCTGTAAAAGTCTCGGGAGCATACAAAGCTCTTGGGAGACATGATTCTAGCTCTAACAGGAGCGTCTACTCTGGAAAATGACTAGAATTAGAGGGAAGTGACCACGAGAATTACTCACAATGATGATGGCTTCATGCCAGCCCTGAGGAATCCCGTTTGTGAACTTCCTAGATTCAATCGATGCCCATCCAATATAGATGCCATTGAGACGAAGTAGTAGCTCTTCAGCAACATTAGACAAATTCGCAGTTGGAATCAACCCTTGGCCTGTCCCTGGGACAACTTTTCCATCAAATGTTATCGGAAATGGCCTCTCTGGGCCGGAATCGCTACCAATAATTTTCGGCGGCTCATCGAGCGTGCCCTCTTCGTGGAAGGGATTGTACGTAACATCTCTTTCCGCATCAAAATCTCCGTCGAGGTTACTAAACCGCTCTTCTATGCCGGTTCTCGCCAGAGCTAGTTTCTCGGAGTTATTTGTTATGAATGCCGGCTGTAATTGCTTGAATTTGCTCTGAACGACAGCCTGGGCTGGGCCAACAAACCTCTGGATATACTGGTTGCCGACCACAGATGCTGCCTTGAGCCCGACTTCAAGAGGTAGAGTCGTCAGGCTTGCACCACGTAGTACACTGATGTCGGAAGAGGTGCTGGCTAATCGAAACGTAGGAGAAGGACAGAGAGATTTCTTAGAGCTTTGTCCAGTACACATGACTATTCGAAGATAACCATCGGCGGCATCGGCAGGAACGCGCAGAACGCAAGTTTCCCGTATGATATGCTTGGAAAGACGCTTATCCTTGGAGGCCCTTTTCAAGAATTTCTTGATGTCCCTCTGCCATGCTCGCTCATCGCCTTCGGGGACACTTGACGCCAATGTTTCAACAGAAGGCGTGACATCGATCCAGTTCGATGTTGTTCTCATTAGAGCACTAGCCGCCATACCTATATTTCCAGAAAAGCCTTTCCTCTGAAGCCAGAATGATCGGTCTGAGGGCAATGGAGTGTCTCCGAATACGCTAATTATGACATTTGTTGAGGGGCCCTTGTAGTATACTAATGCGGAGGAGTGGCGAAGTATACTGTTGTGTTTGGTAGACTCAAAAGGATGAGAGATCAACCCGCCTGCGAAGTAGACAGTCTCATCTACGACGGTCTTCCATCTCGAACGAGATGGAACTAGAGCCTCGGGTGCTGAGGAACATGATGCGACCGATATTTCCGAAGGACTCGGGGCTAGTACGGGGGTCGATTTTTGCCGCTGGACCACGGGCGAGCGCAAGTCTTGATCTAACGGGGTTGATATTACTTGGGGCAGCTCGTCGACTTGTACTGCGTGATATGTCTTTATCAAAGCAGGTGGTGGCTCAATATAGTCGTCTATCAGGTCATCAAGGAGATCATAAGACTCCAGCGGAGACTTGGAAGCTGTATGAGCAATGGGTTTTCGCGGGATTTTGTTCATCGTGTCTTGCTACGCTTGGTTGAACAAAATAGACTACTAAGTGGGAAAAGGACAGAAACGGCAGTTTCAACAAATAATCTCCTTTATAGGAGGTAGGTAGCAAGTTGTTGTAGTATCAAACGGCTCGTGCTCTTTGAAGGGAGATTAGATATTAGAGAAATAGGTATAAACCCTCGAAGACTAGGTACAAATTGAGGTTCTCGATGCTGAGAAAGCCTGAAGAATATTTCAAGAATGCATTCTCTTGGGGTGTTTCATTGGCACGAACGGTGTATCAGAGTTAAAATACTTACTTACCTTGTGCCCAATGAAAGAAAAGTTGCATTGAGTCTTATCACGCCCCTTTCTCTCTCCTGGTGTTGTCAAAACAGATGTAC
This sequence comes from Xylariaceae sp. AK1471, assembly GCA_023159215.1. Lineage (NCBI taxonomy): Eukaryota > Fungi > Ascomycota > Sordariomycetes > Xylariales > Xylariaceae > Xylariaceae sp. AK1471. The sequence goes on along the minus strand of JAJKLI010000001.1, from coordinate 3,312,660 downwards.
AGCATGGTACCTAGACTACATGCATGAGCACACCTATAGTGGAGTGGGAGCTCTCGCCAGTGGCCGTGGCCAGTTCAGGGTGCAGTGCTATCTATGCATCCCTCTAACCGTATCGGTCTACAAGGCAGTTCCCCTACCTAGGTACCTAGTAGGTAAGCTCAGCTGCAGCCTCTACCTAATGCTTGTAGGTAACAGTACCCACTATAGCTCCTAGATAGCTCAGAGCTGTACTGTAGCATGGAAGTAATCAACTGCCGTCATATTTCAAGTCAGCTCCTGTTAGTGCGAGGGTGCACCAGCAGGCAGCCTGCTTACAAGTTAATTACAACCAGGTTGCGTTAACAGAGCCTCGCACAGTTCTCATGTGCCCATATGCTTCTCGTTCTTCATTTATTAATCTTTATCCTCCTGCCATCTTCTATTTCATCAGGGTCGAAGACAAGAATGTAGATGTCCATGGCACCTACTCAGCGTCTAGCTGCTCTACCGTCTGTGATTCATCTAATAATACCAACTACTAACTTACTTCAATTAAACCGTTTTTAAACGTCATGGCTTCAACAAGCTCGGCGTCGTCGCATTCTGCGTCACACCCTGCGTCACACCCGACCTCGCGACCAACATCCCTCCATGCCTCTCTCTCCTATACCGATTCCGTCCCTGTTGAGACTCTCGTTCAGCACCTACTCGATGCCAAGCGCTCTCTCTCGTCCATGAGGCTTGTTCTGCGCGCAAATGAGCTCGTCCATTCTGCCCGTCAGGCACACGAGGAGTCGGTCATCCTATCAGCGCAAACTCAATTCCTTCGCCGCGGCATTAGTGAACAGATGCGCTTACTTTTGCGCGTACGGAAAGGTTTGACACGCACCTACGACGATGGCAAGCGAGAATTCAAGCAGATCATCAAAACCCTGGACGCTACGAACGGTCGGTTGGAGGATACCATGAATGTCCTCCGCGGCCGGGCAGTAAACAGTTCTTTCCGCCCGCCCGGCGAAGAGAAGCGGAGCTTGCTCGATTTCGTGGACGAAGCCCAGGTGGATGGCATGAGAGAGGCCTTGAAGGAGAATATCCAGGCTCTACAGGTAGCCATAACCCTTGCGCCCTCCCCCACACACTACACACCATGACCCAAGAGGACAAGAGCCGACTAATCAAAGGTGCCATGCATATCACTAATCATACTCCATGTAGTCAACACAACAATCTTTTGATGGAGATCTCCTCCGGTTCGAAGCCGACTTGCGTAGTCTTAAAGCAATTATATCCTCGGCCCCTTCACCCGCGTCTCCGTCCACCTCGTCGAGCGTTCCTCCACTTCTACATCTCCTATCTTCCATGATTGCCAACTCACATGCTATGGCTGAGCTCCTCACGTCCCTCACGAAACATTTCGACCTCTGTGTCACCGCCGTACGAACAACTGAAGGTGGTGCAGCCCTAGCCAGGATCAAAGCTGCCGAGGCAACTCAGTCTCCAGGGGGAGATGATGTGTCTATATCGGGTGTGATACCTGACCAAGAATCACATGTACCTGATTTGGAACCGCTGTCACCCGAAGATAGGGCGCAGATGCTTGAAGTCCTTGTTCAGGACTCTTCCGAGGTGGACGACGTAGTACAAGAACTCAATGAACACCTCCAAAGTGTGGAAGCAGACTTTAGCAACTTATATGAGCAGACAAATCTGGTCAAGTTGACCTATCTTGCTACACTAGACGCATTCCGCACCTTAGAGGACATCGGTACCAGACTCCAAAGCTACATGACTGCAGAAAATGAGTTTCGAGACAGATGGGTAGAGGAACAAGAGACAATACACGACAAGATGACCGAGATGGAAGAATTAAGGACATTCTATGAGAAGTACGCTGGGACATATGACCACCTCATCCTCGAGGTCGAACGGCGAAAAGTAGTTGAAGAAAGAATTATGGGTATATGGAAGAAAGCAAAGGACAGTGTCGAGAAGATCATCGATGCGGATCGTAGGCAGCGAGACTCGTTCCGCCAAGAGGTCGCGGATCACCTACCCACAGACCTATGGCCAGGTATGGACGATCCTATCCAGAGATGGGAAATCGTGCCATCTGCGGATAATCGATCAGATTACCGAGAATCTGGAGGCACCCCAACTTTAGAAAGGAGCGTCATTGAAGGGGCGAGAAGGCGATACCGTATAACTGATAGCAGACAGCAGACTTTCTGAAGCGCCGGTGTTTGGCGCTTAAGAAACTAGAAACTGAAGTGCTAATGATTTAGTACTACGATGGTTGATATTTTGATGTCAATGACTATCAAGCGCTGAAGGGACTTAGATGCTATAGCAATTTGGATGGATGTTTTCACTTCGTGTTGCCTTACTACTAACGCACCATCGTCAAAGGCCTGGCAAAACGTCCTATATCACACCATTACTTAACCTGTCACAATCAATCGTCGATCATAGCGGTGAGCCATACTCCGATACGGTTATCTTCAGTGAACTTCGAAAACTGGTAGACTAATGGGAGTGATTAGGATTGAGCAGCACTTTGACTCGGCAATATACTCCGCATAAGACATGAGGCAGCGCAGCCTGTGGCTTCATTAGCTTTACAACTTCAATCAGCATTCTTAACCTCAAGTCATTTGTTACCCAAGATCGACAGCATTAGAAAAGGGAATAATCGAAAACGTTTTATCTAGTGTATTCTTATTGCAAGAGTCGTTATGAATATTAAGCACTCTGTTCGTGGCGTCAAGGCCTAAATAAGAAGAATTGAATCGTACTCGAGGGAAATGTCTCAATTCAGCTGGTCCTGTGTGGTATATCGGCTAACAGAATCCTCCATCAACATCAAGTAGATATCAACTTTGAACACTATGGGCAAACCTACGAATGATCTAGAAAGTATTTGGTTGGGAATATAATCTGCCCTTCGCCCTGGATCTCCTGATCATCTGCTGTCAACATCATCAATCTTTTACACTCCAGCAACGACTTAAATGAATCAAAATGGCCCTTATCCGAGGCAAGACACCAGAGCAGCTATGGCGACTAAAGAAGCAAATGGGGGAACACAATGCCGCTCTCGATCAACTCATGAGTATGGTCGGGCTTGACGAAGTTAAGGCGCAATTCCTACGGATTAAAGAGAATTTCGATACTCACAAGTCGCATTACGGTGCTCCGAACGATCGGCGAAGCGCTGTTTTCCTAGGAAATCCTGGAACAGGCTGGTTTCCCTTAGAAACATGAGAACCAATAGAAACGACTGACGAGTACTAGGAAAGACAACTGTTGCTAGAATATACTCAGACTTCTTACACTCCCTTGATATCTTCGACCACTACCACGACTCATACCAAGCGTGGACATACAAAGAGATTAGCGGCTCGTTGCTCGCTTTGAAAGGAATCAATGGGCTACAAGAACTTATTACGGAGATAACACAAGTCGGCGAAGGTGCGTTGTTCATTGACGAAACTTATCAACTTGTGAACGGTAATATTGGTGGGGGACCCAGTGTCCTCGACTATCTTCTCTCTGTCATGGAAGACTTGAAGTACAAAGTTGTTTTCATCTTTGCGGGATACGAGACGGACATGGAGAAATTTTATGGCCACAACAAAGGTCTCCGTAGCCGAATAGGTTACACATTCAAACTCCAGGACTATAGCGAGTCTCAGATTCAGCAGATCTTGCATTCTAAGCTTACTGCGAGATTCGGTTGTAAGATGAAGATTGCAACCTGTCCACTGCAACCTGATGACCCAAACTTTCTCTTGAAAGTAGTAGCCCAACGCATCAGCCTGCGGAGCGGTGTCGAAGGATTTGCGAATGCAAGGGACGTTGAGAACGTTGTGACTCAGATTGCTTCACGTCTGTGCGAGAGATTAAATGGGCCACTGCCCCCCTGGTTTCTGTCGTCACACAGCTACTATGAGTTGATCGAGGAGGATTTGCTAGGACCACGATACGGATCTAACTTCAATAGCAAGGCTTTGAACGAGTTAGATGGGATGATTGGTCTAGAAGAAGTGAAGAAATCCGTACGTGGCATGATCAGCAAAATCAGTCTTAACCGCATGCGTGAGTTGAGTGACTTGCCTCCTTTGCAGGAGTCACTCAACAAGGTCTTTCTCGGCAACCCCGGTACGGGTAAAACAACAGTTGCCAAGTTGTACGGACAAATACTTGTCGAGCTTGGAATGCTCAGCAACGGCGAGGTTGTCGTGAAAACACCAGCAGACTTTATTTCGGACCATATAGGTGGAAGCGAGAAAAACACCAAGGCAATCCTCGAATCTACAAAAGGTAAGGTATTAGTGATTGATGAGGCGTACGGGCTTGGAAACAAGCAAGGCGCCAAAGGGACGAGTGGTGTTACGGACTCTTACAGGTCCGGTGTCATCGACACCCTGGTTGCGAACATACAGAGCCAGGCCGGGGATGATCGATGTGTCCTCCTACTTGGTTACAAAGACAAAATGGAGGAGATGTACCAAGATACGAACCCTGGATTCAAGCGTAGGTTTCCTCTAGACGGCGCCTTTGTCTTTGAAGATTACACTACCGACCAGCTACGACAAATATGGAAACATAAAATCAAAGCACGTGGTTTGGTTGCAACAGCAGATGTTGAAAATTCTGCGATGGAGGTCCTGGAGAGACAGCGACATAAACTTAATTTCGGAAATGCTGGCGAAGTTGACATTATTCTTGACGCGGCCCAGAAACATTATTTACAGCGGATACAAGACCATTCATTGGGGTCCGACCCACGAATTTTTCTAGAACCCGTAGACATTGACCCGGACTATCAGCACCTCGCCAGAGCTGGTCTAGACGTAGAGGAGCTCTTTAGGGGTGTTGTCGGTTGCGAGGATGTCAAAGCAATCGTCAGAAAGTGGCCGACACAAATCATGAACGCGAAAAAGGCTAACCTCGATATCCATGATATATTTCCCATGAACTTCACTTTCACCGGACCACCAGGTAGGCGAATCGCGCGTCGGTCGCGTAATAGCAAAAGAAGCTAATTATGACTTTCTAGGTACCGGCAAAACCACCACAGCGAAAAGCATGGGAACTATCCTATACAGCCTTGACCTTCTTGCAAGCAAAGAAGTCAATGTCATATCTGCAACTGAGCTTATTGGTGAATACATCGGGCAAACAGGCCCCAAGGTGCGAAGACAATTCGAAGCATCTCTAGGAAAGGTGTTATTCATTGACGAGGCATACCGACTATGCAACGCTCACGGTTACGGTCAAGATGCTATCGACGAAATTGTAACTTGCCTCACCGAAGACAAATTCAAAAACCACCTCGTCGTTATCTTCGCAGGTTATGATCACCACATCAAGAACTTATTAAACCAAAATCCGGGCTTAGCTTCGAGAGTCCCTGGGGAGCTGCGCTTTCCACCGTTGACAGCTGATGCTGCCATGGAGCTTTTAGCCTTGCAACTTAACAAAGACGGTTTCATAGCCAGAGATCTAAAGGATGGAAAATCGCCCGAAATTACCAAGGCAATGGAATCGCTCGTCGGATTGGATAACTGGGCAAATGCCCGCTCAGTTGAGAACCTAAGTAAGGGCATAAAAAGGGCTACACTAAGTGAAAATCACTCTGGTCCTTTACTCTATATTAATGAAGTGACGGTCCTGGAAGAGATGAAATCTATGCAGAAAAGGTTAAATGATCTCTCAAACACTGGTAGCATGGGTCTTTTTCAACCGAGATCAACACCGCCTCGAGCAGCACTAGACACGATGAAGGACTTCGAACCGCCGCTGCGGACGAAAGAGAACACACGCGAGGCACCGCCTCCAGAGAAAACCACTAAGAAAGAAGAGAGCCCAGACACAACGATTAATAAGATACCCAAAAGGAAGTTTGAAGAAACGTCGACGGACCAGTCATCCTCTGAAACGAACAAGAGGCAGCGGAACTTGTTTTCTACGCCCGATGATGCGAGTGATAAGCAAGTCGCTTGGAGTTCCCAAAAAACGGGAAGTCATGTACCTCCAAGCTCTCAAGGGTTCTTGGAGACAGAAGCTAACGTAGCCATGTCTGCCAATGAAATGTTCTGGAGAAGAAGGGCGCAAGTAGAGCGAGAGCTACAAGAAAAGGAAGAGCTCAAAAGACAGCGCCTCGAGGAAGAACGCCTTCAGGAAGCACGTATTGAGAAAGAGCCACAAAACCTTCGCCTAGGAAGACGTCTAACTAAGGGTGAACAAGAGAGGATAAACCAGGAGAAAGACCGTCGAGGAAGAGACTGGCTTGAGGGAGCACTTCAGGCGAGGGAACGTCAAGAGAGAGAACAGAAAGAGAGAGAACGGAAAGAAGAAGAAGAAGAAGAAGAAGAAGAAGAAGAAGAAGAAGAAGAGGTGAGGATAAGAAAGCGACTTGCTACGCTATGCCCATCAGGTTTTGCCTGGCACAAACAAGGAAATGGCACATACGAATGTGCGATGGGTGGGCATCGGATATCTGCTGCTGATTTGGAGCTCTAGGGCTGATTCTAAACGAACCTTGGTGAGGATTGAAAGGCTAACGTACGTATACGGAAGACTACGCGTTTGACAGGTTAGGAATTGTGTCTTGTCATAGTTTGCAGGACTTCATGCCGGGGCAACTCTATGACTAAAGAGTCTTTTCCTTCATGAGGCACAGCATTTAGAGAGCCAAAGATACATATATTGAGAGATAGTCACATTCATGTATTAGTTGCAGCTTCCAGTCCGCGTAGGATGAGCAAATACCCTCACCCACCCTCATATGTAACACAGCATAGCGCAAGTCTCGGCCTGTGTGACCCACGCGGCCAGTTTTAGCCATTCGTACATTCAACAGACCAAAAACAAACAAGACTTACAGTCGGTCTTAAGAAAAAAGAGACTTTCTGAATCACAGCCAAACTCAACTATTCTAGCTTTGAATAACTCAACATACGTATAAGCCGTAATAGTATTAAAAATCCGATAAAATTAATTTAATGTTATTGTTATATAGCGCAACAAGTATTTTATTTTTGCGGATTTTTTTGTTTGAGCAAAACACATTAGAAGTTTATCCAAATTATCTTATCTACCGCCGACCCCCCTTGGGGGTCGTATCATTTTGTATAGGAAAACAAGAAAATTAAAGGTTTCTAAGTCGAGAATTTTTAACTTCTGGCATAACTAACAAAAAAATCGGTTAAAAAATCACAATGGTTTTTGCCTTTATGTATTTAAAAATAAACCTTATAGATTTATTTAAATATAAAGATTCCGGATCATTCAAAGCTGGAATAGTTGACTTTGGTTGCGATTTTAAAAATTCTCGTTTCCCCCCCCCCGGACCCCACAGTATAGACCATATTAGGAGGTTATTTTTTCAGCAAAGTAGCGGAGAAAGACAGGAAAATTCTATCCCTGGCTCAACTGGGTCGGCGGCTTTGCTTTTTTCTTTTTCCCTTTCGTATTTTCTGAGGCCAAGGGCAGACGTGTTCGAACCGTTCAGCCGGCAAAAACTGACTTTCTCCTTTCTCATACCACTTTTTGCAACTAACAATTATGAATACTCTGTCTTTTATTAAGTATTCTGATTTATGGAACGATCGAAGTAGTCCAACTCATGGGTTTTAAGTCCTACTGCCGTATTTACGTTGGGTTTTAATTACGAGTCTCGCTTGATACATAACGGCGGTGGTCACGGAATGCTCGCAAGGCAATGTCAAGTTTGCATTTTCGCCTAGTAGCAGTGTATTGATTTGGCCAACGCATGATAGGGGAGTAATGTCTCTGATTTTCTCAATTTACAATGAGAAACGCCCCTTCCGCATAACTTCGTAAATCGTACTTCTTCGAGTTGGGTTATTTTCACTATCGCAGCCATGACTTTATCAGCTCCCACTGGGAATTCATGTTTTGAATTTGATGATCTACTAATAAGCTTTTCGTCGTGCTCCGAAAACCCCGGCGTTTAACTCGGGCGCAGCTTCAGCAGCAGCATTGTCAAAGCAGCAATAATAACGGGGAGAATGCTAACAAGTTCACCAGCGCCCGCGTAAGCAGGTGCAATGCGGATCCTGACGAAGGCTCCGGCCGCGAGAAGAATAGCGAAAACATTGTAGATGGCCGACCAAATGAAGTTGAACGCGACGCGCTTGAAAGAAGCACGACTGACTTCAATAAGGAAAGGGATGCCTTTGAGCCCCGACAGAAGTACAACGTCGGCAGCACTACGCGTTACTTCGCTAGATATGGCGTCGCTAAGTTGCACGCCAATATCGGCCTGAGCCACGGCCACTGCGTCGTTCGTCCCGTCTCCGCAAAACATTACTACTTTGCTCGGCTGAGCCATCAGCGTAGCCACATAGGCTTGCTTTTCCTCGGGCTTTCGCTGCGAGGCGACATTCGCTCGGTCAATACCTACGGCTGCTGCAACTGCTTGTACAGCTTTATTTTGATCTCCAGAGACCAGGTGAACTTCAATACCATCTTCGCGGAGTTTCGCGACAGTTGCGACGGCGTCACCTCTAAGTCGCGCTTGTAATCCATAACCAACAATAGGAGTCGACTCTCGAGTCACCAAAAGGACAGTCATGCCACCATCTAGCATGTTGCAAACTTCCGGTAGCGTCTCGCTGCCGGTCCAGTGAGCATGCCCGGCACGAACTACAAGGCCAGACATAGAACCCTCAATACCAGCTCCTGGGATACTCTGTATATCCGTAACTAATGGGGATGACTGGATGCCCGGCCCCAAGTGTTTCGCAAGTGCAACTGAAACTGGGTGTTGACTGTCGTTGATAAGCGCCTTTGTTATGGCGCGGGCATTCACAGGATCATTGTCGAAGAATTCTTCGGCGGCGACGTCGAGATCTGGCTCTGTAAGAGTACCTGTCTTGTCGAAAACCACATCTGTGACCTTTCTCGACCGCTCCGTACACTGAGCTGATTTCACGATGACACCTCCGCGAGCAGCTATGCCGTTAGCGACGACGAGGACAATAGGCACAGCCAGACCTAGACCACAGGGGCATGAGACAGCAAGGACAGCAACGGCATAGGTGATAGCTGTAGCGACAGACTCGCCTCCTGTCTGATTCCTCACTTTAAGACCGACCACAGTCCAAGTGATAAAGACCGCTATAGTTATTGTCAGCACAGTGGGTAAAAACCAACTTGCTACCCTGTCTGCGACCTCCTGGACTCGCGGTTTCGAGCTGCTAGCATCTTCTACAAGCTTGGCTATATCCGTAATTGTGTTCTTGCCAGGTACTCGAGTTAACTGCACGACAAGGGTGCCAGAGCCATTGATGGTGCCGGCGACTAAAGACATGCCAGGCACCTTAGTGATTGGGAGGCTCTCTCCGGTGACCATGGATTCGTCAACCTCGCTAACTCCCGATATGACGGTCCCGTCTGTTGGAACGCGATTGTGTGGTGTAACTTTAAATATATCGCCGAACTGAAGAAGTCGGGAGTCAATCTCTTGGTCCTTTCCGCCTTCGACAAGAACGGCATTGCTGGCTTGTAAGGACCGCACTGATACGGCTGCGACGGCTCGAGTTCGGGCATAGCTGGCAACGAGACGGCCCAGCATGATCAGAGAGATGAGAAGGGCGCTCGTCTCAAAAAAAGAGCCCGTTTCTAAAGGTGCACCAGCCATGAAGTATCCGAAAGCAACAATAGAGTAAAGATATGCAGCCGTAATGCCGACTACAACTAACATATCGAGCTCGAACACTCCGTACCGAATCAGAGACTGAAGGGCTGGCTTATAAAAAACAGGTATAGCCAGAAACTGAACCAAGCTACCCAAGACTAACGAGATAATTGCCTTTGTGTCCTGTTCAACATGAGTCTCGCCCCAGGCAAGCACGAGAATAGGAATTGCCAAGGTAAACGAAGTGATGGTTTGAGCCAGAAGAGTGATGAATCGCTTACGTCCAGAAGCAAGCTGTTGGTCATTCTCAGGAGGTGCAAGCCCGACTGCTAAGTCCCCGATATTGTGAAAGAGATCTCGTGCTCCTATGACTGTAGGATTATATTGAATACGGACAGTCCTCTTGTTTAGAATCATTACATCCTCAACACCGTCCAAGTCGATCTGGGCGAGAGCTTTGGAGGCCTGGGAACCGGAGGTTAAGACGGTAAGGGATTCGTCGCCGCCCATCTTGGTAATCTGAAAACCAGTGGCTTCCTGTGTGTTCGCGAGAACCGCATCCAAGTCGAGGGCGGGATCAATACTGAAATCCGCGTGGCCTTGTAGGTAGTTAACACGGACTTTAAGATAAGTTAGTAACGCCCTTTCTAGACAAGATATGTAGGCACCTCGGGAAGTATGTTGTCTCACGAAATTTATATTATGCCAGAAAAGGATTTTGCTCCCGATGTCATTGACCAAGGCAGGAAGGAAATTATTATGGATTTTACTTACTGTTACTCAACCCATTGGCCGCGAGATTCCTTGTCAGATTTTCACTACAGCCATTGCAGGTCATGCCAGTAACACTGATGCGGACTGCCTTGCCGCCACATTTTTCAGGATCTATGGCTTGATTACCGTTGTTGACTTGTGGTTTTGCGAGCTGACCTTGTTTCTCCATACTACAACACGGATCCATGTTGCGCTTGGCTTTTCCTCCACACCACTCATCACGACAGTCCGCAGGGGGACTGTCATCACCAGAGCAATTAGACCTCTTCTTACTGCTGCAAAACTCGTTGGTTGGTATCTTGCTGCCGCAAGCCCCTCCAGACTTCTGTTTGGTGATACAACAGTTGCTAGGCTCTTTCTTGACGCAAACATCTTCTGATTTCGTCTTGCTGCCACAACAATTGTCAGGTCGCTTCTTGCTGCTGCCGCAATAGTCGTCGAGCGGCTCCTTGTCGCCACGATCGTGGTCAGACTCATGATTGCTATCGCAACAGTTGCCATACTCACGCTGGCCAGTGCTACCAACCGTAAGCTGGCCGCTGGCCCTATCGACCGAGCAGCAGTCTGTCTTTCTACCGGCTGCGAGTTCATCCGAAAGGCCGCAGGAATCACTTCTGCCCGTTTCACAACTTCCTGAGCCTAGAGGTGCTGCATTAGGCTGTCGAGCCTCGATCTCAGAGTCAGACATCTTGCAGCAGGACTTGAAGCCACGCTCAATCATGTTGCGGCAGATACAGCGGGCATTATCTAAGAAAGATTGGTACTGTGAGAAAGCCATCTGGAGATGAGCGTCACAAGCAGAGGTAGTCTGAGGTCCGTCGGAACAGTTGATGGTACCACCTAAGGTAGGTTAGTACCAGAGACATCAGATGACTACTGGTGACAGCGCAGACGTACAGTGACCATCAGAATGACTACCTGCTTCCTCGGCACACAGTGTAGCAGCCACAGACTTGAGGCACTCCGCTATACCAAAGAGGAATCAGCATAGAATGCGAATCCGCTCTTGACAGGTAAGATCCCATACCGTTGCACTTCTCATTGTTCGGGGTGCAGCATTCTATCTTCTCGTCATATTTGGTCATAGACGATTTGTCACAGGAGTCTCGGGCATCTTCTGAACGTGAGAACGTCTGGGTACTACCACAACAATCGGCGCCCATTTCGATATGTGTTTACAACGTAGATGCGGATATAGATTTCAAGTTGGTTTCGATGTAAAGCAGTGGGAAACGCAGGTGGGGAAAGAATATACGCCATATGGGGGGGGGTTAGGACGGGTGCGGGATGCGGGACGTCCCGGTTGGTAAAATAACGGGATCTATTATTAGTCTAATAGATATAGCACTACTAAATAAGCTAGTCTAGGACTAAGTAGACTCAACTTCCCCCATTCTTCACTTGATGTTTTCTACACCATACGCCGCACAAACTATAGCTGCTAGAATGAACGCATGTTGGTCGGTATCTATAGATAAGATGAACGTATAATTGAGATTTCGGCGTGTCAAAGCAAGTCGTTGAGAGGTTACCCGTCGAGTTAGACACCTGGTTGAAGAGGGAAACCATCTACAGCAAGTACGGTCTGCCATCTGGGAACTACGTTCCTCTAATATAAAGAGGGAACACAATCATCTGGAATTACATAATACACAGTACGTAAGAGGTGGGGAAAGCATCATAGTCGTTTCCGAAGTTGCGAAGTGTCATGCAACCTCATCCTTCGCCTGGAATACTAATAAAAACATGCTTTGCTCATTAAAAGACTGCACAGTTGCCACTTAGTGATAGAGAAAGTGGCACTTGAATCACTTGTCTAGAATCTTTTACACACAGAGAGTAAGCCAACACATTTCTTATTGTACCATGTCGGCGTCGATTCTTCATGCATTACATTTTTTCGGCACCTAGGAGCTGGTGTGGATCTTCGATTAGTCTTTTCTATGGGAAATAGCAGTAATTGCTTGCCAGGAATATTATTGTTGCTAGTATGTCAGCCTGGAGAGCAGTACTGAGGCAAAGCGCTGCCTGCATTTTGTTCGGAGCACTTCAGCATCGAGAGTCAGTAATTATATTCTAGAAGTTTCTAGGAATTTCGGGTGCATTGCAGCGCGCCTGAGAGGCAAGACCAGCTAAAATAGGAGATCTCTGCTTCCGGTATCGCCCAAAACAGGAAAAAGGCTGATTCGTGGGATTACTTACTGCCTGTGCCAAAGCAAGTTCATACTGCTTAATGGTGTACTTCATAGAAATGACTGCGAATGGCAGATTCAGAAGCGATAGTAAGGCGACGGCAATGGCGATCCAGAATGTAACAAAGGGTAGGAGATTCCTGCCATCTTTCTCCAGAGCGAGCTGTTTAAGCCCCTTCGGCTCTTCATTCATGATCTCCACCAACTCGGCGATACGGTCTCTCCATATATTGAATTTCCCCAAGTCTAGGCATAGGTCCCTCGGCCTAGAACAATAGCCCAGACCTTGGAACTCCTTGCCATTTTGGGCCAAGAATGACCTTGTCAGGCGATCGTTGAGGGGGAAGAGCAAATTGAGCGTATCGATGGCCTCCTCTAGAATTGTTCGCGGGATGATTGGATTGTTCGAGTTGCGGAGATGATTCCAAAGGAATATCTTATGTTCATAGATGGTAATTATCTTTGACTTCCAACTAATGTTCAAGTGTTCGCTGAGGTTCGATGTCCAAAACACTTTGAATCCTCTATAAGTGCAGAGGTAGGCTAAGGAAAGGGACGGGTCGATCCTGCCCGTCACCATATCCCTTGTGCAAGAACTGCCTTTAAGGAAGTGGTCCGCGATCGTCCTAGACAGTGTAGTACCGTCTCCCCAGTCGATGATAGAAGATCTAGCTCGTGAAATAGACTCTCCTCGTGAACTAATCCGAATGTCCAAGCTCAACATCAATCGCAGTGCTCGTTCGCCATAGCTGACACCGGCTGCTTCCCACACTGACTCGGGGAGTCGAGCGTTAGTAGTGGCGATACAACCACTCCTTGTGGATAATGCATCCTGGTTTGAAATGAAGCCATCAATGATATATAGCATATTTGAATAATCGATGCCAATGCCATGATTAGCGAGGTTTCTCGTCTGAGCCTCAAAATAGCAAAGGACACCTGCGTAGGTCTTATGGAGATACTGTTCTTTTATCAAGTTCGGCCATATATGGCGACATGTCTCGACAAAGTCGTCCTTCAGCATGATATCGTATAGTTTGGAAGAGAGAGAGGGAAGTCACTCTCTAAGCTGGCCTATGGCGTTGAGGACTAGAAAAGCCTACGAAGGAACAGACCCCTGCATAACGATGGCCTGCAGGGCCGTGGCTGAGCTTCAATGCATGGTGGTAATAGCAGTAAACCTAGCAGGGACTCTAACTTCTAATTCGAGGAATGCTGTTCAGCGTCATTGCTATGCCAGCATAGCCCCTCACTCTGCAGGCTCCCTCATTCTCGTATTCCCCGCTTCCTCTAAGATGCGGAGTACTGCATTTATGATTGAGCGTCCGCAAGTATTCCATGATAGCGACTAGCATTTTCATAAATTTCTGGAACTGCATCCACGGGGATGGGTATTTTCAATATAACTTTATATGCGGGTAGCGACCACAAGTATGGCACCAGCAGTGTCGACTCAAGCTGGGTCAGACGCCGCAATGAATGGCTCTAATGGAGAAACAACAACTCATACTACCCAGGCTTCGAAACGATCTCGCTCGTGGAAAAACAAACTCCAACAGCATGTGAATTCATGGAAACGGCAGAGCAGTAATGAGAAATATGCGAAAAGCGCATCGTCAAGCGCCACGGTCAATTCAACAACACCAAGGGCACATATACTCTCGAGACACATGAACGGGCCTAATAATGCCGTGCCTTCACCTAATCAAGTGCCCACGCTACAATCTGACTCTCTGGTTTCCCTCACCTCGGCCTCCCTTTTCAGCAGAAACTCTTACCCGTCACTGTTCAGCAACAGTACTGATGCGACATCACTATCGTGTGCTTCCACGACGTGCGGCATAACGTGTCCCGTCGATAGTCAGTTTGTGAGGCCGTATAAGCGAATGAAGAACAACCTGATAGTCTATCTGGCTAACGATGATGTTGAACTACCCTTGGATGTGGTAGAGCAATGGGAAACGGTGGATTTGGATAGGCTCAAAACAGACTTGAGCGAGGTCGCTATGGAGATTTATCGTAAAGGTGTCGATCGGGAGTCGAAACGGCCTAGGAACACGTTCTATCTCCCTTCAGGCGCGCACGAATACGATATCTCGTTTGAGCTTCGGATGTCGGGTCGCGCGACACGCGACGCTCAAAATGTAGCTATTGGCCCTTGCATCTGGCTTGTTTGCGGTAGTACCTGGGCATGCAAAGATGTGAGAGCTGCGATGGAGGCAATTACTTGGCCTACATTGCCGTTGGAAATCCACGAGGGTCGTGTTCCAATCCCTTCGGTAGCAGAAGGACAGGTCGATTTAGACAAGTTGGACTTAACGGATGGATTTCATCTTGGAGATGGTATCATGCTTTATATCCACATCGAAGATCCATCCACCGAGAGTACTCTATGTGGATTACTCTGCTGTTCTACAATCAAAGACGGCGATACTTACTCACATCACTTTAGTCGGATTGGCGGCCTCGTTACGGGCACCAATACCCTTGCATCCTCCCAGTTTGGGGTCTCAACGGCCCATGGAATGCTTGATCATCCTTGGTTCCACAGGCAGCTTATGAAGAGGAGCCCAGCCACCGCATGGGATTGTCAGAGCCCCGAAAGCATGGACGACGAGGATGAAGATGACCTCGAGAGTCTACAGGATGGCAGAGAAAGCTTGTACGCGGAGCGCCAAGGTCCTCGTATTACTCAGAGTCCGCATGCTCCATCTTTCTTATTAGACGAGAAGGACTTAGGTGAAGGGTATCGAAATCCTCGACTCGTGTCACGCTGGAGAAATGTCACTCATCACGGTGTCCTCAGTTTTCTCGGAGCCTCGATGGCTACAGAAAACAACTTACAACAATTGGTGCAGCTGCATGATGATACGACAAGTCCCACAGACCATGCGATGCTACGGTTAGGATGGCCTCAAGGAACAGGCTCTCGGCCACTCGCTAACAGCTATCGCCCAAGAGGAGCGACATCGGAGAGGTCCATCGACATCACAACGCACATGAGCAGTGATAAACTTACCGAAGGCACGGTTAGCATTCTCTGCGGTTTAGATTCAACTCTAGATGCGCACTTATTACTCGGATCTACTTGTCTTACCATGGGTGGAAGGATATTTAAGCTGCGAAAGCTCAAGACGACCGCTCCTCTTGGTACGTACGTTGGAGCTAGCGTAAGACTCATACTTACTATGTGAATAGCACGTGGGGTGTCGGGAAGCTGGATTGTTAGGGGGAGAGAATTGTGTGGCATGGTTATCGCTGTCTCGAACCCCGAGCCATACATTTATATGATGAAAGCCGACGATTTGATCTCGAATCTCGGAGCCAGCAGTCCTTCCATCGAGGCCATTGATGTGTTCAATTCGCACAGCAGGCAAGTGAAAAATGAAGCAGATGGACTACTAAAGCGGAGATGGTCCTCCAGAAGCTCACAGCCTCGATTGACAACGGCTATCACGACGCCTAGGATATCCGTTGACAAGAGTCGTCTATCCCCCAGTATTAGAGCGGGATTAACTACAAAATTTGAAAGCCTCATTGGTTCCTCGCAGACACACGACGAAAGATTGCTTAGTGCATATCAGAAAACCGGTACACAGCCCCGCCGAACGCGGTCAATGCATGGTCGGCTGTCAGGCATATTCAGTACGAAGATCAAAGAGATCATTCAGCCTGCGGACCAGCAGGGTAGTCATATCAAGCGGGTACCAGAAGTACAACGGGAAGATCATGCTGGTAACCGTAGAAACAGCGCCTTCTTTGCGCAAGCAACAAAGCACTCCAAGCCTAAAAAGAAACGTAGACTGCCTGCACTCCTCGAACCAATATCTGAGACAATGTCAATCGTCACATTGGATGCCGACAATGTCCCAAAGCCTGAGTATGCTTTCCTGCAATCTACATCGTATACATCGACGACTCCATTTCGACACGGCCCCATTCGGATGCAAAAGTTAGACCTCGTCCCCGGACGAGAGCCTGATATCGAAGAGGACCCGGATTGTCCCGAATACAAGGCTGCTCTCAGCACAGCCGCTCACCACTGGCTCTTTGAAAATTATGAGAGCCAACAGGAACAGAAAGTTGACGAGATTGGCGACTTAATTGACTGGTGGGAGTCCTGGGGCCTTGAAGACTCTGGCGGTTTGACCATGGAGGAGACGGAGAAACCCCTTAGTCCCATTAGCACCACGAGCCAGGATTTCCCGGGTACTTCATACAGTGATACGACTTACGAGGACTCAGTTGGCTCGGGTCATACTTGGAGTGGCCATACAGCCTCGACAAGCGAGCAAGGTTCCTTGCCAGACTATCCCAGTGAACATGAGCTACAAGACTTCGAGCGGGCTTCTACAGATGCACTATACCCAGATGGGGACAGTAAGCCTAACCACGCAACTGTCAGCGAGCTTGTTGGGGGCAAAAACCTCAAAGGAGGCCTTACTGAACTATATGGAGCTAGCTGTGGCCAATATATCGTAGTATAGCAATATATGTAATCTTCCTTCGCCAAGGAACACAGCACTCTGAAAACACAAACACCCTATGGATTGAAGTCCCCATCCCACCATGGCCTTGCTCTGTCTACTGAGCTAACAATGACTGTTGACGATGCCTCAACCTGTTGAACTTATCCGAGATGGCAATCGTCGCTACTGCTATAGACAAGTGTATAGGCTACATGAGAACCCTCATTGGTACATAAACCTTGCAACACAGTCTCCCCTGAAAGGAAAAGGAGTTGAAAAGCTTACATTACCATGACTGCCAATAACAGTGCTCTTCGCTTCATCATTCGCATCCGACTTCTTGCGAGAGTCGACAATCCATTGGGCTCCCCAACCTAGAGTATCACCATCGACCGTGAACTCCCAGCTGCGCATGTTACACTGTGTTTTTCTCATGTATTAGTCTTGCCGTCACTAGGTAGATTAGACTCTTATTTTGATGATAGCGGCCGCTCGTCGCAGGTTTCCCTCTCTCGAGTTCATCGATGGTCTGCCACCATGAAGTCAGTTGAACAAATCCACTATGGAATTCTTGCGATAGTTATGGCGTTTCGGATCGTTTACATCCCGTGCGAGCCTTGCTCTTGTTCGCGAACATCCGATATTCAGGGTTGATCTTCAGCGCTTAGTTCTCGATATGCTGAGGATAGTGTCGTTTAACAATGCATATATCACAAAAGAGATATGTCGGGCTAGACTATTAGTGATATATACCTCCAGCATTCCGTAGAATGTGTAGCTCTTCCCCGAGTCGTCGATTGACCTGGTCCACTTGTTGAGCGCCCGCTGGAAATTCTTTTCCGCGGTTCGCGTCTCGTGTCCTACTCTAATCTCGTCGTGGCCAGTGAGCACCGCGGGTCTAGGCCAAGTACGGAAAGAGAGCTCGAGGATTGTCGGCGAGTCTGCGTTAGGTCACAAGTCGTTGGCAAGGCTTGAATCCGCGAGGATTGGGACAGCGAGAAGCTTCATGGCGATGGTATAGGAAGTTTGAAGCTCGAAACAGATTTGGAAATCTACAGTCCTAAGGTTAAGCAAACCGTGCAAGCTACGGGAATGGTAAGACTGCGTTAACCCTAGAGGAAGGTTTTTACTCATTTATGCGGAAATGAGTTGTTGTTTGGACCATTCACTCTGGATATATTATATAGTCTATTGCTAGCCGTCAAAGAACGAGTCAAGGCTCGATCATCCCTTAACCTGGATCATTCACTCAGTACTAGCTCCTGGTCACCTACTACATTCCAGACGAAAACATCTATAATCGATAAGCCGTAACGAGGACTTGGAGTCGGGACACAAGGCGGAGCTCGTAGATGTATGAATATTCAGAAATATATTTACTACTTAGCCACCTCTACTCCCATTCAAAGGAAATATGTGGAGTGGCTATAATTTGTACAAGCACAGGGTATCAAGTTATAGCCAGTAGATCTCAGCTGCTCAAACAACGCGCCTGTAGCA
Source organism: Xylariaceae sp. AK1471 (assembly GCA_023159215.1). Classification (NCBI taxonomy): domain Eukaryota; kingdom Fungi; phylum Ascomycota; class Sordariomycetes; order Xylariales; family Xylariaceae; species Xylariaceae sp. AK1471. The sequence continues at coordinate 3,294,079 of JAJKLI010000001.1, read as the reverse complement.
AACGTTCTATACAAAACGACCGTCCCAACGGAATACGTACCGAGTGACGTAGCCTAGTCCGCCTTCCCGGGTCTCCATACGTTGACTTACACCCGCGAGGCGACTAAGCTCATATAGATCCCCCAAAGTAGCCCGACAAAGTTAAGGAACACAATGCGGCGCTCGACAGGCACCCAACTAAAGCTAACGATGGAGACAAAGGGCCAGATCTTATAGCCGGCGACAATGAGGGGGATGGTCTCGGTGCGGATATTATGCGCGATGATAGCGACGGGCTGTCTCTTGAGCATGCCCATGAGGATGTAGAAGGCGACCGTGTTGAAGAGGGCGCCGAGCGTGATGCAGTCGATGAACCACTTGGTGAAGGTGTTCTTGAGGTTGAGCTTCGGCTTCGGCTCGGGCCCTGCACCCGTGCCCTCCGTCATCTGCTTTTCGAGGTCGCGCGGGCTGTCGCTACCGCTACGGGCGCCGGTCTGCTTGCGCTCGTATGCCGGAAAGCTGCGTTCGAGTAGCTGCTGCCACATGTAGTTGGGCGGCGAGGTCAAGAATGCCAAGGCCACGAAACGTAGGAACATGGCAATGTCGAAGGCAAAGGGTCGCTCGTCGCGGTAGGCCTCGAGGATTTGGGCAAGGATATTCGATATGCTCGAAAGGGCGGCGGCCGCCAGCGTGGCCTTCACCATTGGCGACGGCATTCTTCGCAGTTCTGGGCTGGAGTTGACCTGGGGTATAGGTAGTATAATACTCGTCTCAATTGACAAGTCAATTAGTCCAGATCAATTCAATCAGGCCACAGTGTACAAGCCAGCGAAGACAGTGATGGCATGCAATTTGGAGCAATGAAATAAAGTCGCATTTGGGTTGAAGCTTCGGCTGAATCAATAGACACTTGGATAAGGTTCGAGGCTGATGAATGGAGAGAACCTTGCAACTGACCAAACAGGCAAGATTCGTTACATTACAGGCGTTGGTCAGCTATAAACTGGACCTGTCGTGGAGTAGCTCGAGCAGTTTCAGCAAGGATTGTCGCACCCAGCACTCATTGATATCCTTTTATGTATCTCTAAATCTACTATATATTCGGAAAAACTCCAGGTATTGTCATAGATCTCTCATGTGTTCTCAATATACTGCGTAAAGTGCCTGAAGAAACATTTATTGTTGTGACAGCATCAGTCCGTCTGTTACTTAACGTGTGGTCTGCTAAAATATCCACTCAGAACACCACCCACACTCTATTTACTACAGCTGAATTATGAACTGAGCTTGACGAAGCAAGCTGGGGCTAAGCAGCAAGGAGCATTCGATATTCCTAATCGACTACTCTTCATTCAAAATCCTCGTTTTCTCCAGTATGCGCTACATAGATCTTTGCTTGTTTTTCCGTTCAACCTCCTGCTCCAATATCTCTACTTCATTTTTGCTTATATCCATAACTCCTTTGTCATCGTCACCTGGTTGGTATATACTGCCAGCTTCCTCGCGCTGCCGCCGTTCCTCTTCCTCCTGCTTCTCGAGCCTCCTCTCCTCGTGCTTGAGCTCATGCAAATCGATATCTTCGAAGCCAATGCGTCCCAAGATTGGTCCAGTCGCATGCTGATAAAGCGTGTGTCCTTCAACCAAGTCGCTTACGTCAACGTTCTCTATACCCTTCACATTGAGGATTGGGTGTAGCCCGGCAACTCCGAACTGGATGCTGTTGGTTCGGTAGAGAAATGCAAGAATGTAATCTCTTGTGCTGTAGGCATTGACCACTCTTCCCGTTACTACGGACCGAATCCGACGCCATTCAGCAGAGCTACTCGGAGTTGGCGCTCCCAATAGCACCACATTCTCGATGAGACCGAAAGCCTTTCGCTTGGCGAGCTCCTGCAGGCATATGTAGATGACTCTAGCGCCTAGAGAGTATCCGACGAGGGTCACAGGCCGCTCACCTTGTGCTTTATTGATCAGAGCATCTGCAAGGACTTCTCCTGCCTTCTGTGCCCGTTGGCTGGCCACGCTCCAAGGATTGTCGATGATGCGACCAGCATTTGTCAATGTCATCGGCCACAGCCCTGCCATCAACGCTGCAAAGACGGTCCGTTTAATGATCTCTTTCTTTGCGAACTTCCAGGCCAGGGACGTGATAAGTGTCCTCAAAGAATTTCCAAGGCTTACCAGCGCCTCGACCTCGAAGCGCAAAGCAAAAGCGTCTAGACCCTTGCCTAGAACTTTCCACGGCAAAACGACCTCATCTTCGCCCATCAGCCAACCGGATATCCCAATGGCAACCCGCAGACGATGAAGTGCAGTCTCATCTTTGCTTAACTTGCGAATGGGTATGAAAGCGAAGTCTTCAACATCTCTCGTGTATTTCTCCATCGCCTGAGTTGACATACGCGCACCGTATGCTCCGAAGAGGCCACCGACAAGAACACTGCTACCAGCCAACGTCCCCAAATATCCCGCAGTAGCAGTAGCACCGAGACCGATACCGCCTAGGGCAGTGCCTATGCCAGCAGCGAGAAACGGCGCTGCAAGACCGCCTGTGATACCAATGAGAGCGGCACCAGCAACACCGGCCGCTCCCATCTTCCACTTCCTAGATGCGCTATTGTCCTCAGCTCTCTTCTTTGTTTCCTCGTCCGCTGACATGTGCTTCGCAGCTGCTAAGAGGCCTTCTGCGACCTTGCCTTCTTCTTCTGACAAGACTTTGGCAGACAAGCCCAAGGACGTGGCACAATAAAGCAGGAGTGTCCGTGAATGAGCATTGTAGTGCTCGAGGCTCAAAATAAGCAGGAGCACCGAGTGCAGTATAAGTGTTCTCTTTGCCTGATCTAGTGTCTGCAACGATGTCTCTATCGGAGGGAATATATCCCTTAGTACTTCATCAACCTTGGTGTCATGCCCATCAATTTCCATCCCAGCTGATGACAGCTCGCCCTCCGACGTAGAGATCTCTGGCTTCGACTGCTTCGACTGTTCTGCTGCCGTCTGCCTGGAATTAACAGCTTCGCCGACGCGCATAATAACGCCGTCGCGCCAATCATCGAAGAAATTGAGTGCAGCGTTTTTGAGCTCTACCATGCTCTCCTCGCTAACCTCCTTCTTCCTTTTGGCAAGCTCGTCTTGCTGTCTCTCGAGGATTTTCTGCTGTCGATTCTCTTGATTGGCATAGTCACTAGTACCAGTTTCGTCTATCTCTTCGCTTTGATCTTCCTGCGCAGCGAACAAATCCGGCTCTTGACAACCTGTTTCGTTAGCATCGAATGTGTCGAGGAGTTGTTTTCGCATGAGCTCAGTGATGTCACAAATCAGCAGTGTGAGTGCCCCGCGGTCCTCGGCCGTCTCCAGTATCGTCGTTAGCGATTCACCCTCCCCCTGGTTGCTGGTATTTCCGGGTTTGCCACGGAGAGTGTCACCGGCTTTTTGGAACATTGATGCCATGGTGTCGTCTACCTTTAATCCGTTCTTGACACTGGTAGAGAAATATGTATTCAATTTGACCTAAGACTGATGAGCAAGGGGAATTGCCCATACCTACCTAGGTAAGTTCAAGGCACCTGTGTCTCAGAGGATGAAGGGCGGGCTATACCTACGTCATCGACGCTACCATTGTTCTCTGGTAGGCAGCAGTGACCAAATATAGCACATGCCCCCCACTATAATAAGTGCCACTTTTCTCTCTACACCTACTTGGAAAAAAGGTAATAAGATAAAAAGTCATAAATTTGACACATACTTTCACGGTAGAGTAGCTAAGTTCCTAGTTATAAGAATAATAAATGTGCCATTGGCTAGGAAATGCAGGTCGGCGTTATGCCAGCAGGCCACGGGTGTGCTCATCGCTGTGTTTCAAGCTGTTATCACCTGTCTAATTAGAGGATATCGAAGCATAGCAGAGAAGACTAGGCTTCGGGGCCTACATATCAAATTTTGAGTCTAGGTAGGTATTCAACTCATAGGTTTCTTCGACGTATCTCTCTTCTACAAACTCACCACTGCAGAAGGCGTTGATCTGTTAGATCTTCTTCACTAGGGCTATCTCAACAGTTTGGCCCCGACTCAACGTGCAAGCATACAGCAGGAGCGGTTGAGGGCTAGGTGTTAAGGGAGTACTTTTAGGTCATTCCGAAGATCGTGTGGAATCACTATAGAATCACTTTAAAGCCCCTTTTTGTCGTACGGCTCGTTTAGACCAAGACTAAACAGACGGAGACGTCGATTCGGGGAAGTAAGGCAGCGGTGGTGGAAACCTACTAGGGGGTAAAGTACCCTAACTGGACAGTACCATGCTTGACTTTAAGCGGTGTTGCATTTGGCAGTCCTAGTATGGGCAACATGTGCGTCGTATACGCTTCAGCTAGTTTGTTCAAGTTAGTAAACATGTCACGCCGTTCATTATAGAACTTCATCTAGCACTGCTCTAAAGAGATTGCACTTACAACCCATTCTCCGATGAGGTGGTACTATACCGTACCTATACAGCTTTAGGTAACCATCAACAAAGCTGAGGTAGTTCAGTGTCAAAACGCTCTCTTCATTATAAGTTCAACCGTGAAGTCATGCTGGGAAAGAAATTAACCCATGTATGGATGGCACCTGTATGAACAGAAAATTAAAATGAATCCGCTTTGCTCAAAGTCAATTGATCTCACGCCGGCAAAACTCTGAGGGTATACTAGCTACAGCAGATACAGGCAATATCGCAGGTACGCAACAGGTAGCTGAAACGCCTCGGAAGAAGAGCTTCTCACTTTTTCCATAAAACGTCTCCCCCACTGGGAAATTCCTGCATGTAGCTCTCAGTATGTGTAACGGAATCCAGGCTGGAAGTCCTTCTGCTCAAATAGTCAGCATTTGCATCACAGAATTTCGGGACATCACCTACGTCATCGGCTTCAAGTTCCTTCTCGCCTCTATCCGCCTTCTTATTATCGAAATAGTATGATATGGTGCAGATAATGACAATAATGATATTCATCAGAGAGACAGCAATGCAAGCCCAAAGTCCGGGCTTATAGCCCGTTGGGCCATCTTGGGCCCTATTGTCCATTAGCAATCCCGCTCATAAATTGACACCCGACCTCTAACTTACCTAAAGACCAAACTCCCAGCAATGCCGCCCACTCCGCCGAAGCCGACCCAGGTGGCGCTGGCGAAAGCACGCTTCCATTGCCCACGGATGTTAGTGGCTTGATACGCCAAGGACTGCAGCATTCGGGATCAGTAATTGCCATCTTGAACGAGATCTAGAAGGGTCTTGGGAGAATGCAAAGCTCTTGAGACACGATTCTAGCCAAACCGAAAGATGACTCTGGGAATTACTTACTGCTGGTACATTGGAGTTTGCTCCTGCAACCAACAAAAATGCGCCGAAGTATCGGACCTTGGGGTCACTATGCCAACCGAGGATAGGTAGTCCAATAAGGGCAACGACCATATTAACGATAATGATAGGACCGCGCATACGATACCGATCTCCTATCCAGCCCATGGCGTACATGAAAATACCTGCGAACGCGTAGGGTGGAGCAACAAGGGCCTGGGAAGCTCCAACGCTGTAACCAAGATTCCCATGGAGGATGATAGGAAGGAAAAAGGCCAGAGCATACGACATTGTCGTACTCCCAAAGGCAATCAAACCATAAGCCCTAGGAGGTATCCGGTATCAGTGCCTCAATCATGAATTTGAAGTATTTCAGACCTACCAGACTTTCCAGTCAAGCCCTGCCCCAAGAAATTTACGGAGCTCGAATTTGGGCGTAATGGCATCACCACGGTCAGCATTCACACGCCTGACGACCCAAGCACGCTCGCTCTGGGACAAGAACTTCCACTGTGACATCTAATGTTAGTAAATTTAAAATCAGGCATTATACTAGAAGTTTAGAAACATGCAGTGTTGATGAGTCAAGGCCGTCGCTGAGAATGTCTAAAGGGGACAAGCTCAATTTAAGAAAAGTACTTACCGTCTTGCGGTTCGAGTCAGGAAAGTCAACTAGAAGCCAATAGCCACCAATCCCGAGAACGATGGTGAGGATGCCTTGTAGCCATTAGCCCCTCCGGTCGTCAGTGCGGTCAACTCTCACGGTAATGAAATACCTTCAAAAATGAAAATCCATCGCCAGCCTCTGAGTCCGCCTCTGCCCTCGAGCTGAATCAGGCCGAAAGCTAGGATGCCAGAGAACGCAGAAGTAACTGAGCCAATGACGTAGAAAATTCCGTAACGCCGGCCCAACTCATCTGTTATCAGCGTTAGTATTGCTGGACGAGTTATCGTTCTGAAGCCCCGGCTCTGTCGGGATCATACATCTTGTATACCATGTTGACCTAAGATAAAGTCAGTCCAACTGCGGCAGTGAGTGCAGGGATTCTGGCTCTAGGTGAGCATGGACAAAAGAAACGTCATATATCCTGAGGATGTCGAGGTCGTGAGAAGTGGTTTCTTACAGTAAATAGACCGCGCTTGGGAAGAATCCCGCTTCAAAAAGGCCTATTATGACCTGTATGCTTGGGTCAGTCCGGGAACAGACAGCAGATAGTAGACATGGGTTGGGTGGCTGACCCTCAAAGCCGTGATCTGACCATATGTCTTCACGAATCCCATTCCCAGCATCAGAGCTCCCCAGGCGGTTGTAATGGTCGCAAGATGGATACGAGGGCCAATTTTGCGGACGATGACAGTCGACGTAGGTTGGAAGACGATATAGGCGGTAAAAAAAACTAGCGTCACAATGGACTAAGTTCGAAGATTAGCGTTATGAGCATAAGGTAGCAGTAGTGAACCAATGTAGGGGGAAGCTCACATAGCGATCGCCGGTGAGTTTCAGGTCTTCTATTAGACCAGCGATAGCAGCAGCAGATATGTTTGTTCTGTCTATTAGACTGACACAATACATGAAACCAATCGTAACAAGTAGTCTACGATCAATCTTTCGGACAATCCTCTTCGCTTCATCCTCGTCATAGTCGTCGACCTCGTCTGATACATTGGTCTGGGACTTCTCAATGTGATCAACCGCTTTGGGGTCTTTATCGCTATCGTGCTCCATGATGAAGGCTGAGAATATCGAGGGGTCGCGAGCCTGGAGCTTCTGGTAGGGTGACTGGAGACTTTCGCTGAAGAAGGCACAAGCTCAACAAGATATGATGCTCAATGCTTGATGTGCGGGAGAACGTAACTCAAACAGCAATTATTGTTCAACTTAGAGACGGCCAACGGGGAAACTATTGTCGGCAGATATAAAAGGACATAACCTTTACTGCTTTTTGATTCCACCGCTGTTGCTGCAGTGAGAGAATTCCCGCAATCTCATTTCTGGCCATTGCTTTACCGGGGGCTCTTATATACTTGTACGACCTGCTCTTGTGTCAATCGACAAGGTAAGTTCTCCAATAAATCATCAGCACAGGGTTAGTCAGAAGTGTTCCCCCGCATCCGCATAGCAAGTTCTTGTCGATCACTGGGTCATTTCTATAGGGCCTGGCAAAGGATGCAACCAATACGGAGTACTGTAACTAAATAGGAAACAAAGGCGAACATGTCGAGCTGGGCGGCTTTCCTTCCTCACGTGGAGCGCCTGGCTTCATCGTGGTCTAGTGGTCTAGACCATGTATTTTGATGGACTTAGGACTGAAGACTTCGATATCTACGCGCCAATCGCCTTTCTCTAACCCATATAGTTTTACCGAGTTGGTTAGCTTTCATTGTATAAGCGGGGGTCTCATTGTAAGAAACATGTCTTTGGTGATGCTCTGGTTTAATGAATTCTACATGGCATCCTTGTACAGTGATACTCTAGCTCGACGACGCCGTACAAACATTATCGTGATTTGAGCTGCAGTGTGTCGCAAATATACTTGTCATCAAATGCTGGGATAAGATTCTGCCACTGACAAATATCTGAATTACCGCTTTAGGGTTGTAATCAACCAAGAAGCTAACCAAGCCAACGTTTTATGTCCCTTGGCTTCCCCGCGCGCTTACCCCAGGTCTTAACGTTTTGCGGAGAAAGCTTGCGAAAAATTAGTGTGGGTGACAAGCCATGTTTGCAGGGGGCCGAGGGTGGCGTTGGGAGGTATTGAAAGAATGAAGTTATGGTCGCTTGATAGCTACTTGGAGTTTTCAAAGCTGAGCCGTGCTAGCGAACCACGCCGACCTATCAATTGTGCGATATTACTGAGCACGTTGAATTATATTAAAAGGATTCGCAAGAGTAACTCGAGTGAGTTTGGTGGGGTACTGCTATAATGGCTCCAATGGCACCTCATGCGATACCACGTCTGTGGCCAGGTATTCGGGATACAAACCATGTTTTCGGCCAATTGTTCCGGCCGCTATTGTGGCTTGGCCCTTAGGTAGACCCTCGCACTATACCTGTTCACCGCTAACCTCGTGGTTTGTCTTGTCTCTTTGGTTTGCCGATGAGCATTGCCGGCTACCTAGGTAATTGTGCATAGGAAGACTTTCTGTGTAGAGCCTCAAGCTGGTGCCCAGATTTCCATCCGCAGACAAACCCGATGTCGCAACTTGACCTTGATGCGGAATAGCTTTATAAGATACTATAGGATTAAAACACCTTCATAAGTTTTATTCGTCACTTGAGCTAGCATATTTCTAGGGACAAGCTATCCTAATGGTGGAAACACTTCTGATTTTATCCGAAGTCGAAACTTTGTTCGTGAGTAACACACGAGATACTCAGTAGATAGTCAGCTACAGCATGACTTTTGGCCTCAATATCACTACAACTACATCTCCATCTACATTATATCAGACATGGGATGTATCAATCGAGTTATTAGCAATATCATTGAACACTTTATCTGATTCCCTTTATTGTACTAGGTTTCTTACAACACTGCAATATCGTTATAGTGAAGCCTAACGCTCGCTTAGAGTGATGATCGATGCCTATTTGAGAATGCAGGTGCCTCGGCGCGAACCGAGCACACCACAGGCTTGAATATATCCCAACATATATCACAATTACCTAGTATCTTGTGTCATCACAGATCCAGCAAACTCCAAGATGCCAGTAAATGAAGGTGTTGAAGTCAAGCAGTCCAAGATTGCAGGTGCTGGTAAAGGGCTATTTGCCCGAAATGCATTCTCTCCTGGTGACATAGTCCTCGCCGTGGACCGGCCGCTTGTGGCCGAACTCGAGATTGAGCGGATGCTGGATACCTGTGCCTGGTGTTGCCAACGCGGAGCGACCGATCCGCTAGAGCGTGTTCAAGCGGCTTCTATGGGTCTACCCAACGGTTTTACGGAAATCAAGAGCTGCACTGGCTGCCAGCGGGTTGGTTACTGCTCCAAAACATGCCAGTCTAAGGCGTGGAAACGCGAGCACAAGCATGAGTGCAAGATCATCGGCGTGAAGGACAGACCGGATCTACCTCCTGGTGTTCGTGCTGTCATCAAGATTCTGAGCCGCCTGAAAGCGGATCCCAACAGCGAGATTCGGAACGTGCACGATATCTTGGATTTCCGACCGGCTGGAGATCAAAATAGCTTGGACGAAATCGCAAAACAAGACAAGAAGAAATGGGATGACTTTCAATTGCTTGGACAGTACGACATCCCGAGTCTTTTATTTCTTGTTTTGGCAAAGATTTTATTCCTATATGCAATATGCTCCTGCACACTCCCGAAACACCCCAAAACGAGCTGGTCTTATGCTCCAAGAGGTAATTTCTAACTCCTGATTTCTTATAGTGGCGCTTGGCACTACTGTGGAAAGCCAAAGATCGATGGATTTGACCCCGAATTTACCTCAATAGGACTTGTATCCAATGTGCGTCCCACGCCGGTCTGAAGGACAAGCATTCGCTGACCAAGGTAGATTATGAGCAACGCATTCATTTTGTCTTCTCCGCTTGGTAAGTAATTCTCGGTGTCATTTCTTTCTTATCCTAGTCGTTTTCTGGAGTAAAAGCTCCTGCTAGAGCTAGAACCATGTCTCAAGAGCTTTGTATGCTCCCGAGACCTATACAGATACCCCCCAAGAAGGTAATTGCTGACCCCGAATGTTGTAGATAGCGTCCACCTTGGAATTGGTTTCGACCCCTTGATATGCAGCGCAAATCATTCTTGCGATCCAAATGCTATAATAGCCTTCAACCAACCACGACAAGAGATTCGAGCTCTTCGGCCCATCAAGGCTGGCGAGGAAATATTCATCAAATACGTAGAAGTCACGAATCCCTTGAGCGTACGACAAGCAGAGTTGAAAGAGGCCTACTTCTTCACCTGTCAATGCACCAAGTGCCAGAAAGGCGCTAGCCTAGAAGCAGATCAGTTCCTTGAGCCACCAGAGAAGTTGGCAACTGAAAATGAAAAGCCAGCGGACGAATTAGTAAGCCGTCATGAGTCGAGGTTATCGAGATTCTTAGTGCCCGGTAGCGATGGCAAAGCTCAAAGACGAGTAGCCGCCATAGAGGCCGAGGCATATGCCGTGCTCGAGAATCAGCAAGCGGGCCTTGACGAGGTCAAGGAGGCGATACAAATTTGTATCGGTTCGAAGATGTGGCGCTGGACACGCCAGCCTGTACCGCAGCTTTGCCGCCGCCTCTTCTCCCTGTATCTCGAGTCTGGGTCCTTTTACCAAGCTTTCAGAGTGGGCGTAAAGTTACACTGTGAAATTCTACCCTGTCTGTACCCGCAGGCGTTCTACCCGGACCGTCTGGTCAACGCGTGGGCAGTATCGACCCTGATCAATGTACTCTGCGGCCCTGCACACGGCGAACTCTACCAGGAGCTTGCACAGGGCGGCTTAGATCTCAGGCTTATCTATTTCGGCTTTCTGTTCTATGTCTATGAACATACGCCTCGGATGTTTGGCTTTGATACTCCCTTTGGAAAAGTAATCGAGACTACTTACAGGAAGATCATGGCCGGAGTGAGTATCCCAGAGGCAGATATCAAAGAGAAGGTTCAAGCTACTTGGCCATCACTTGAGGCTCTGGCATACAACGTCACTATTGCAAGTTTGTAACTGCGAAATTCCTGCAGCGAGTATAAGCTTGAAATATCATTAAGGTTAGCAAGGAACCTGAGTCTCCCAACGTCATAAAACATGTTACTGGCCTGTTATGATTAGTAACATGTAAGGTGAGAGGGTAACATGCCGTTAGATCGCACCAACTAGAGCCGCAAGATTTCGGAATGGCGACGCATTGCGGAAATACTGGGAAATGAGGCAGCAGGGCTAGGAAGTTTCTAGGGACCGACAGACCACGGAAAAGTTACTGCAATGCCATTGAGTATGTTAATTTATAGACACCTGAATTCAATGACAAGTAAAAGTGTGTTATCACAGGTTAGAATGATACTCCTTTCTCATATCGTTAGGGTCGATGGTAATTAAAGAGAAAAATTATGCGAAATATTGGAAAACTATCTGACCGTTGCTCAAGAAATAAAAGAGAATTCATATATCATAAAATAACATGAAGAAAAATGTAGCATCAACCGGCTACCCCGATTCGCCAATAAATGCTGCCAAGTACGCTGATACTGCTGATGCTGATGCTGATGCTGATGCCGAAGACACGACGTCCGCGGGGACATCTTTACAACTCTTGATGTACACTTGTGTACAACCACCCATTCAATGTATACATGCAGAAATAAGCGGCGAGCTCAAGTAGTCCTTTTGAGCAGACCACGAGCACACATCCTCTTACGTCCTGCTGACCTCATTGTCCCTTCCAATCTCCTGCTCATTCTAAACAACATTTCTCCATTCCCACACGCCGGCGCCTGGTGCTGGGTTATAGAGGACCAGTCCGTTGCAGCCGCCATGCAGTTTGCATGGGGAGGCCATATCCAAAGTCGAGATCCGAGGGCTTTCAGGGCAAAAGGAATTAAAAATTCATCTCATATGCGGACTTGCTACGAGTCGTCGCCAGCAAGCACGACCCAGGCGTCATCGGCGGCGGTGGCCGTCTCTTCGTCGTCATCAGCATCAACTCCAACTCCAACAGCAGCATGACCAGTATCCGGACTGAAGGTGGCACTGGGACCCAGTACCAACGCCCAGTCATCACCGAAATTAGAGTCCTCCTCGTACTCTTCGCCTCCTTCCTCCTCCCTATCAGAAACCAAATCAGGAAAATCACTCGCTGCCGGAGGGAGTGCGTGTGTCGAGCTCTCAAGGAGCTCATATATAACAGTGAGGGGCTCAGATGAGCCTACTCTTTCTGTCAAACCGTTGTGTTCATTATCAATACCATTAAAATTACCATGGTATAACCGAGCGCGCTCCTCGTCGCTCACAGGCGAGAAGAAGCGCGCGATAGCCGCATCATCGCCGAGGTACGCAGAAAGTAGCTCGACGGAGAGACGTAAGTCTTCTTCCTTCAAAGAAGGCAGTCGATGGTCGTGGTTCCTCTTCACTCGCTTGGCTGGACGAAGCGAGTAGACGGGAGCTGGGTGCACGATGGCATCTAGGGAGAAGCCCGAACCGTGCACATGATCAATTTCTTCGTCGTCATCGTACAATATGCCTAAGCGGTACAACTCGGCGTCGTTAACGACGACGTCCGTATCGGAGACATGCCAGGTCTTGGGGGCGTGGAACGCCTCTTGTCGCTCGAGGCGCGGTGTATTGCGGTATCCCTCGCCCGGCAGTGCAACGGTGGGATCAGAGGCCAGGCGACGGCCGTCCTCCCGCTCGTCAGGATCCCATTCTATGCGGAATGTGTGTGCCTTCCGCTGTCGGGTGGCGTGGTTCACCCGCAAGCCAAGGTTAAGCCGCTGTAGGGGGTTTTGTCAGTGGTGATCTTTATTGTAATGGAGTTCGTTGAGAATGTGAATCTGCTGGGGGACTAACCTTTCCCTTGCGAGTGTGGCATAAGACCCGCCTATGTTTAGTCTTGAGGGTTTCGGTATATCTACGCCTAGCTATCCCTAGACTTAACCCAGGCGCGAGGCGCCGTAGCTGTTCATGAGTAGAATATGTTGATATGTCCATGATGCGAAGCTCGTATTTTATATAAGAATATCTCAGAGAATATAATGAAGCCTAGAATCGTAAATTCAAACGTGTCATAAAGAAAAAGGCGCAAGTGATGCCACAGGCACAAAATCGGTATCGCAATTGCGATGAGTGTATCGGTGAACAAGAGCAGCAAAGAGGGCCTCCGGGAAGCGAGAAGAACACTAATTATCTTTATATCTTGGTTTGCAGAAGCCTACTGTGTAGGAGGATCGCCTATTAGTCCAATTGGCCTGTCATGGTGAGCTGAGCAGTCATTGATGGCGCCCGGGGAAGCGAAGGCATACAGGGCGTTCAGCGTGTAAGTTGATTGGCTGTTAACCCCGGTTGGTGAGTCACTTGGACGCTCGACCCCGAAACTGTAGTGGCGAAGCCTGACCACCCCTGCAAGGCAGGCGTTGCAGCCTATGAGCATCTATATTTTTTGTAAGGGGAGTCATATCATTGAACGAGTGAGTACATAGAGGCTTGTGATTCTGGTGTTGACGTGGGTGCTTTGTGCCTTAACGATTGCGTGACTCAAGGCAGAACTAGGGGTGCAGTAAAATCGGCTTCAACAGCGGAGAATATTGGCCACTTGGTCTCCTAATAAGCTCAAAATAGAGGTGGTGACAGTGGTTGGCTTTATTACTACATGAAATCCTAGCAAGAGACCTACGCATCATCGCCGCTTGCTTATTTGCTAGGGATATTAGGAAACAGGCGTAATCAAGAGATGATTGCTCGTAGAAATTTCGCCCAGGTCAACAATCGAGTGTGATTGACACGAAAAAGTCAAAGACTTCTAAGTATGGGCGCGAACAGCCTTATCACGTCACTAATGTGACATTGGAGATTTCAATCAGCTGTTGGAAACATGAAGTCTTACCTACCTGGCAGCCTGGTATAGCAGTACGTATTTGATAATAATGTTATAGGCCTCCTAGGCCCGCTTAGTAGCAGGTGGGGTAGCCAGGCTTCATAGGTCAGTCAATGGCTTACCTTATTATGGGGTAGGGACCAGGTGGGGGGGCTATGATCAGTCTTATCGATAGACCTCTTTAGCGTACCATTTTGCGTCTTGACTTTCAAGTGGGAAGAAAGTTAAGCTCTCTCCTCAATTTGAGCACCCATTCGCAATTTGACGATGAGAATTCGCTCCCACTTGTACACGTCAATATGGCAACGGAAACCGATGCGATCGACCGGCCAAGCCGCGATTTTCTCCCCGCTACTGCGACGCCTTCTACCGAGTCAACATCTACCCCAACAACCACAACACCGAGAGATTCTGATGCTAACGAACCCTCGAAACGCCATGAACAGGGGCAGAACGGGCGCCGCTTCGATGCTAACAAGGCGAATCGCGGTGGGAAGGGAGACAAGCGTAAAAGAGAATTTGGAAATAAACACAAAAAGTAAGCTCTGATCCATGCATATTGCTGTTTTAGAAGCAGAAAGCCAATGCCTGCTAACCAGAATGCGATATCAGGGGCTCTGAAAAAGGGTCGCAGATCGATTGGCGGGATCGCAAGCGTAGGAAACTCGGCCAGAATGGAGAGGGCAGCACCCAGTCAAAACCTAGCTATATGAGCATTCAGTTTTCCGAAGCCGAGATCGCGGCCGAAGAGCGGCGGCCGAAACGCAAGGTCGCTGTACTGATAGGGTATGCCGGCACTGGCTACCACGGCCTTCAAATTAACCACCAGGAGAAAACGATCGAGGGTGACCTCTTCGCCGCTTTCGTTGCTGCTAAAGCTATAGCTAAAGCCAACGCCGATGACCCGAGAAAGTCGAGCTTTATGCGATGCGCAAGGACCGACAAGGGCGTACATGCCGCCGGAAATATGGTTTCGCTCAAGCTTATCATTGAAGACCCCGATGTCGTCCAGAAGATCAACGAAAATCTGCCCCCGCAGATCCGAGTCTGGGGCATCCAACGTACAAGCAACGCTTTCAGCTGCTACTCAGCATGTGATTCAAGATGGTACGAGTACCTTATGCCAAGTTACTGCTTGCTACCTCCTCATCCGGAGAGCTTCCTAGGAAGAAAGGTTCTGCAGTCGGTGAGAGAAAAAGGTTTCGAGGATGACTATGCGGAGCGCATGGGTGCTCTTCAGAATTACTGGGATGAAGTTGAGAAGAATAACATTCAGCCGATCCTGGACAGATTAGAACCCAATATTCGAGAAGCAGTAAAACAGCGTATACATGCGCCTGACAGGGATATGGACGAAGCATCTACCTCCAAAGCAGACACAACTGAGAATAGCAAGCCAAACAACAAAGGCGCGGGCGAGACCATCATCCAAGAAGCGGAAACAGCAGATGTTCCGATGGTGGATACACCAGCTATTGTCGTAGATGATACCAATGTTGTCGCCGAGCCGAATTCGACACCCAAGACAGCTGACCCTCAAGCTGGAGGAGAGCAGAAAACGAAGGAAGTGAGTCCGGTCGAAAAGGCTCTGAAGGAGATCAAAGCTGCATATATCGCCGCCAAGCGACGGTACCAAGTGACGCCAGACCGCTTGGACCAGCTGCAGGAAGCTCTGGATAAATACGTCGGCACTAAAAATTACCACAACTACACGATACAAAAGTCCCACGGAGACCCCTCGGCCAAGCGAACGATCAAGTCGTTCGTGGTAAACCGTGAGCCCATCCAAATTAACGATACCCAGTGGCTCTCTCTTAAAGTCCACGGGCAGTCGTTCATGATGCACCAAATCCGAAAGATGGTTGGCATGGCCGTTCTCGCCGCGAGATGTGCGACCCCATGGTCGCGCTTCGAGGAGAGCTACTCGTCTGCCCGCATCAGTATACCCAAGGCACCTAGCTTGGGGCTACTTCTAGAGCGTCCCGTATTTGAAACTTACAACAAGCGGGCCGTTGAGAATCTTAATCTGGAAGAGCTAAACTTCTCTAATCATGAAAAGGAGATACAGGCGTTCAAGGAAGAACACATCTACCGCCGCATCTTTGAATTGGAAGAAAAGGAGAATTCGTAAGTCCTTTTTCCTACATGCTTCCTCCCTACAGCCAAAGCCCAATCGAGTATACCCGCTGATAATGATGGTAGATTCCACATGTTCTTCAACCAGATAGATACCTTCAAGAGCGACTACTTCCTGTGGGCCACAGCGGGAGGTCTGGAAGCGGCCAAAGAGAGAGCCGGGCCGCGTGAACCTGTACCGCAAGAGCTAGAGGAGGAGCTTGGCGATGAGGGAGATGAGGCGGGGAACGCCGAGGGTGGGGAGGGCTAGACATGCTCTGCAGAAGACGAACCTTTACTGCTACCTGTGTCTTAATTAGGTGTATACCATAGACGTGGCAAGATCATACTTTAGGGTATGAGTACAGATCTGCATGGTATATGCACAGCACATGAGTATTAAGGATCGCGTTGCCTAACACCATTTGCCATTCGTAAATACCAGTTTATCTAGACCTTATACGAGACTCCTTGTGCGCCTATCCATGTGCATGACAGCGTGTTCCTGAAATGCTCGAACCCCATGCTCCATAAACACCTCATGTGGAGAGTATGTGCCAAACCCAAATAGTTAGGAATGTGGTCACTCCCCATCCCGTGATACTCATAGGCGTGTACATTCCGCTGTCGAGTATAATCTGGCCTCTAAAAGCAATCAAATTCGCATCAAACAAGCACCTAGGCGGAGTCATCCTCCTTCTTGACACGGCCATCGTCACCATCCTTGATCTCAGGATTCCAAGCCAGCCCACCCTAGCTCTCACGCTTGATGTGAATATCGCTGTTCTCTTTCTTGATCTTGACGCCTTGTTCCTCTTCCTCGGAAGCGGAAGCGGAAGCGGAAGCCTGCTGGGCAGAGATCTTCTTGGCCGTCTCGTTCTCCAGCTCCACGAGCGTGTTGTAGAGCTTGGAGACCTGGGAGGCCTTCTCGTCAAGCTCCCTCTCGCGGTTCTGCTCGTCAGCGTCGCCGGGCTTGCGCAGCGGGCCGGCGATCCATAGCTGCTTGATCTCGCGGTTCAGGGCCAGGAGGTTCTCGACTTCCTTGATCTGTGTCCCGGCGGGTGCAGTTAGTCATCTATCATTTGTCTGGGTTGTGAGCGGGAAGGGGGAAGGCGAGGGTTGTATTTGGAGATACGGGGTCGTGGGTGCAAGGAAAGAGGGTGAGTTAGGAAGATGGGCATAGATAGAAGTTGATGCAAGAATAGCAGTGCTAGAAACCGCGGGGGGACGGCTATGATTCAAGGAATGGCATTAGATTTGACGGGTAAAGAATACGTACCAGTGCAGAGACCTCGTTATTCATGGTCATGGCGTTGAGTGAAGCCTGCGGGATGGCCGCGGCGGTGGGCAGAGGCTCGGTGGCAGCAAGTACCATGTTGCGGAAGCGTGTGAGGATCGCGGCCATGATCTTGTTGTGCCGGTCTAGTATATCAGACTTGTCAGCAGTAGGCACTGCAGCAGACATTTTGCTTATGGCAGATGTAGGTTTGGGAGGAGGATCGACGGAATTATGCGATTGAAAGATTTGGTTGAGGTGCTCGACTGGACGCCAGACTGTTGAATGGGAAGGAGGATTGATAACGCGGCCATTCGGAGTAATTAATGGGACATAGTCGCCCTTCATATAACGGTATATTGATTTGAGGTCAAGTTTCTCAAGTGCAGCGATAAGCTCCGGATTCGCATTCACTGTGGGTGGGGGACGCAAACAGCTCTGGCCAGCTCTACCATTCTGAGAGCCAGTCTCAGTGTCACTGCTAGCGCCAATACCGGAATCTTGCTGAAGATCATCGATGCCCTCTTCCAGACTATCGTCGTCCTCTTCGCTGGTGTTGCCGCTGCCCTCTCGCTGGATAATTGGCTCGTTGACAAACACGACAGGGGTCTCCTGGGCCCTGTCACTTCCTGCAACCAGATGATGCTCTTGAATGTTGTTCGAAAGAATTTCGCCGGTATTCGAAGGCTGAGAAATCTCGTCGGCACTTCGTTGGGCAGCCATTATGGGACAATGGTGATGTGTACTCTAGTGAAGTTTTATCGCGCTCCTGGTTTTGCAAGGTTGATCGTCCCGCTTGAGAGGCAGACATCTCGAGGTTATATACGGCCAGAAGAAGGCCATCTTATATGAGAGCATAGCGGCTGGTCTTATTGCCCGGCTGCATCTGCAGCAGTCTGAGGCTTTCCATCGCTCCTGGCGATGAGGCTGCAATGACCACATCCCAAAACGATCATGCTCTTTCACGGGCCTGATACCATGGGGACGCCTGCCTGCAGTGATGTCTCGCCAACTTGGAACCCTGGACTTCTCACTCAGGGAAATTGGTTGCATGTATGGAGCCCGGTAACGACAGGGAGAGTGGTGTTGCTGTTGCTGTATGACTTACCCATGAGAGTGTTCTGCTC
Organism: Xylariaceae sp. AK1471; assembly: GCA_023159215.1. Lineage (NCBI taxonomy): Eukaryota > Fungi > Ascomycota > Sordariomycetes > Xylariales > Xylariaceae > Xylariaceae sp. AK1471. The sequence continues at coordinate 3,275,716 of JAJKLI010000001.1, read as the reverse complement.
CTTTCTATTCATTGTGGAAAGATTCAACAACAATAAGAGCCACTATATATCCTTCTTCATCTTCGGCACTGACTTTTCAAATGAAGCCAGCTTACTTTTGGACTCAGCTTGCAAGATTGTCGGATCAAAGTTGAAGCCAAGAAGAATCCGCAGTTGTCCACTTGAGGTGTCTCTCATGTCACGTGATTCAACTCCGTGGAACCTTGAAAGGCAGTCGCTTGTACCTTCTAATTATCTAAGTTAAGTACTTGTATTCAGATCATCAATTTATTACTTAAAATGACGAAATCTTTGTCTCATAATGTCTCATAATGTCTCATTTCCGTCGGATTGCGCTACTCCCAAAAAGCTCCAGCAAGCCCAAAATATGCTGGTCGCTCTATTTTCCCCGAAATACGTCAGCTCATCCAAGACAGTAATAGCTGACGCATCTGATTCCACTCAACCGTCTTTCCCTCAGTTCACTCGTCTCCCGCTCGAACTCCGAGATATGATTTGGAAATTCGCTCTCCCGCAGGCGGGTCGCTCGCTCATGATACTTAAAGACTATTGCGACAGAAGAAAGCGGTATCATCGAGGCTTCTTGCGCAACCGTGAGCGTTTCAAGATGCCACTTGCTCACGTCTGCGCCGAGTCTCGGCGCGTTGTGCAGGAGGCAGGGTACCGTCTGTACAGGCCTCAAGGTATGCCTGAGGAATTCTGTCCTGGTGTTGGTGTTTGGTTCTGCGAGAAAAGAGGCGATGATGTGGCGCGCAATCCCAAATTAGCCTCCACGCTGAGACACGTTGAATTGATGTGAAGAGAGACGAAGAAGAACTGCCATACAGACTAGGTAATGTATCGAATTTCCATAGAAATTTTAATTCTTGTTTCTATATAAGATCATTTCAACTATACACACTGTCACCCTTCACTAAATTTCATTGTGTGAAGGCGATTAACTGCTTCAGTTTTAATGCGTCTCTCAGATCCCGGAAACGTCGGTATTATGGTGATATTCAACTGAACCATTAATATACGCTCGCTTCTATATGATAATAAATTGGGAAAAAGTATTAAGGTTATACATCGCTTCATGCACGATTCCCACGACAGTAAAGCCAAAACACGGCGCAGCTCGTGGCGCCAACAAAGATACTAAGAAACACACCGCCGGCCCAAGGGCCAGTAGCAGCATTCGCCATCTCGCTCACCTCGACGAATAAAAGGACCCACCCCCCGGTGCCCCTGCTGATGTACGTGCTGTCGCACCAGCAATTGTTGTAGAAGCCAACGAGCTCCCACAGCGAAGAAAGGATCATCCAGAACGTATTGATGACAGCGAACATTCGACCCAGTATCCGGGTGAGCACAGCACACACACGCAAGACCCTGTGGCCAAATGTGAGCTGCCGGCTATGGATGCCGCCCCTTTTAAAGTCTCTTCGTCCAGATGAGGCAATACTCTGTTCCTCGGAGGGGGCCTGATCTAATTTCTCATTTCTCTCGTACATGATGTCAGTACCGTCGACCTGCAAGACTTCATGCCGTAGCATAGCGGCATGCGAGAAGATCGAGGATAAAAATAGGAAAAAGAATGCTAGACTAGCGAGCCAACCGTACAACAGGTACCCTCCTGATCGGCAGCCTAGACCTTTGACCTCAGTCAAATACGCGATGATGACAGCGGCGCTTGTTATGCCCCATTGCACATACAAAGAAATGAGTACGGCGACAATCATGCGCTGGTAGAACGCCGCATCAAGTTGGTTCCAATACGGGTACTCGCTGGTCTGCTCAGGTTCAATCGCGGGACTGTCCGGGTTCTTGGTGTCGTGGGCTAAGCCACAATATCGAGACAGTAACAGGACGTCCCCTTTGAGGTCACGTTGTCGAAACTTCAGGTCTCGAGGGACTGCCTTCAGATTCAAGTCCAACCGCCTAACGAGGTTCTCGTCGGTCGTCTCGAGGGCTTGCTGAAGGCGATTGGCCATATTCCACCAAGTGAAAATACGCGCGTAGTTGAACGCTGGTCCCTCCTGCTTTTCGTCGCCAGCCACACTAAAACCAAGGCAGTTCGGAATGCCAAACTTGCTCGAAGATGGTTCGAGGTGCAAGAAGCCGTACGCCGTAGGCGATCTCGTGAGTGGTTGCAATAGCTTTCGCTCCTGTGCTACCTTGAATGCCTTTTGTCTCTCCGCAGCGATCTGCACGGTGCCGGTCTGTTGCTGGCTGGGACGCTGCGGCACGGCGTTTCTGTTACTGTTGGTACCACCCTGGGCTTGTCTGGGCTCGTTTTCCTGTCCCACGGCCGGAAATAAAAGGGCGGGATCGACGAACCCGTCGGTGACAGTATCGCGGCGGAACCTCGTGCCACGAAATGGATCTGGGCTACTATGGCTGGAGGGACGGCCGTCAACGATATTCGCCATGTCTCTTTTCAATGCCCTAGCGATAGTGCCATAGTCCCTTTGTGTCCCGACGGCAATCCAACCGTAAATAATCGGAATCTGTGGTGTACTATTAGTACTAGGTATGGCCAGAAGCGAAGTGACACTTCGCTGTCTGACTGTATTTGTTGATAGGCATAATGTGTGTTACAGGACGACCAGAGAAGCAGAAGAGGTTAATGCCTAAGGAGGAAGAAGATTAGAGACGTACGAGCCAGACCCAGAGTGAGCCTGATGACAAAGCAAGAGCTGCACTTGCATTTCCCAGCGAAGAGACAAAAGCTGATATGATAGTCAACACCCAGGACAGAACCGCGACTATAATCTGAGCGACAAGTGATAGTGTTACGCCTCGCCGCGTAAGAAGGATGCTAGTCTTCAACTTCTCCCACCAATCAGCATTCTCGGGCAAGACAATGAGACTAGCTAGACTTCCGTCCTCCTGAGATAGACGCAATGGAAGCTGCTGGCTTTCCTGGAGAAACATCCGGACGTTCTTGCTTGTGAGGTGCAGTGGCCGATCTGATGCCTCCAGTTTGTGGAACTTTTCCCGCAGCCAGTGCTGGTTGAGAATAGTCGTCGCCAGCGAGTATGTGATCAGCACTGGAACAGTCGGGGTCAGTAAGTGCCTTCTTGAGCGAGACTTGTAAGGGTTTCAGGAGCCTGAAAAACTCTTGGGACATGATTCTAGCCAGAATATGAGCCCTTTCGCTCCTGAAAATGACTAGAATGGGAAGAAAACAACACTGAGAATTACTTACTAGGACTGCCCACAGCATAGCAAAAGCTCATCGCATCGGCAAGGATTTCATTCTCACCCGTCTCAAACGGGAGCTGGGCGGTAAGAGCAAGCCAAGGGAGCAAGTAGTTAGTTGCCCCGGAGGAGAACACTTCGAAATTGAAGACGGTTGATATCTGGTCATACCCGCAGTATTTGGCGCACGTCTTGTAATCGATGCCGGCCAAGAGATCGGGCGTGGCGAGAGGACCTTGGAGAATCTTCCCGGCTCGGTCAACCAAACCGCTGAAGATGTCGGTAGTCTTGTTGGCCTGAAGCACTCCTTTGATTTTTATCACGCACTGCCCTTTCCACGTCTGAGGGTCTTCAAATGCGGCGACCTTCCCGATGATGGTGTCCATCGGCAATTTGTTGAATTCGATTTGTCGAATTCGATTTATCTGCGAAGCACGATCCTTGAATGTTGATAGTTGATAGTATTGCAGCCTAAGAACCTGTCCTGGGACTGTTGATCAAGTTGCCAAAGATGAAGTGAGTTTGGCGCTCGAGCTAATGACGTGAGCGCACCCTACATACTTATGGCTACAATAAGACGGTACCGACAGGGCGGGCAAGCGAAATGGTTAATGATCCTCAGCTGAACCACCTCGAGAACGCCAAGGTGTGCCAAGAACCTTGGTCAAGGTCCAAAACAGACCCCATGGTATTCGAGCTACAGCCGCAAGTATCTACACAAGTTGCTGCCTATCCAACTCCTTCTTCCTCATTAGCCAGCTGCGAAATCATGAGGTCACTCATATGTATGTAGCTGAAGCCTCCAAGGCACACTTTTCACGGTCAGGAGAGGGTGTTGAGGAAGTGCTTTCCTGGGTTTTGGCGGCGGATTTCAGTTACATTGCCAGCCTAAAGTGCTACAAATAGCAGCAAAGGAGGAAGAGGCGTTTGGGCTGAAGCAATTGATTCCGGCGCTCTGTAGTGCTCATCACCTGACGTGGTGGCGTCCTCGCGTCTACAGCAGACCCCTGCTCCCCCTAGACGGCCACGCTTTCTAGCTGCAAGATTATCTGCATTCAGATGCTCCAGATCAAGAACAAAGACAGCCCTCCAACAGCTACTCGGCTATGCCTTCTGCTCGCTGCAAATCCCTTCAATGCTTCAGCTAAGAAAAAAAAAATAGTGCACGTGGTAGAAGCACGACAGAGCAGGGCTTGTACCGCGGTCGAGTTGGAGAAGTTTGCCCCCAACGACCTCGACGCAAGCATTGCGCAAAAGTGGGCCGCTGATCTCACTGCATCGCCCATCCTAACCACTAAGATGTCTAATGAAGCTTATTCGAACTTGTCATGTAGGTATTTGGTGCTAGAGGGGGATTTGACCCTTCCAAAAGAGTACTAGGAGGGGATGGTGGCGCTGCAGGTGTAGAAGACGGGAGACTTTGTCATCTATCGTGTCCAGCTGGCCATTCACCAAGAAGATCGAGGCTTTATAATCTAATTATGAATACCCATAAGCTCGCGCGCTGGCAAATCAGATGCTATACATTGAAGACGACCAAAATGTTGCTTTCTTGACTATCAGCCCACTTTCAGCAAATTGCATGTCTTCTCGTTAGAGCATGTTCTGTCGTCTTTAATCCTAATACAGTCGTGACAGGTCATAACTGTACATTTATCAGTTTTACCGATATGTAAGTAACTAGATCAGGTTGGTAACCTAGTAGTAAAACTTCATCAAGGTCATATCTACCCCCGCAGCTGAGCTGAGGGATTTGAGAGTCCTTCTGCGGCAGCTCTTCCCGTGTATTCTAGAGAACTCAAGACAGAAGAAATCAGTTCTAGCTGTTCACAAACAATAGCACATCAAACGTATTTTAATACAAAATTATTCGGGGGTTTCCCTTAGCATTCTCAGGAATGTCCAAGATATTGCCCCCGTCGCCGCGCTGGCGATAGAGGTTTCGGCCGAAGTGTGATTGTCAGCACATACCCAGAAAATCTAGGCGTCTTTCTCCTTAGTCTCTTAGTGTTCCTTGAAGTTCTCTACTACGAGGCCGTCCTTGTTAGCTTCCTGGTCCCGACGATGGCGCAGACCATTAAAAAAGTCAGTAGCATCGCCGAGCAACATTTTCGCGTCGTCGAGGTCAGACATGGACAGGCTGTCTTTGAGAAGCTCCTAGGCTGCCCAAATGGTTTGACTCCCGGCTTCCTAGTATCCACTAAGTTCGCTTTGCCTTCAGAATCCGGCCGGTACACGTAAGGGAGCTCGCAGGTTGAGCCTGAGTGGCAGCAATCGAACAAGGCCGTCAGACCGCATGCCGGGTTCATTGGCGACACAAGGGCCCTGTGGAGCTATTATCGAGAGGAGAGTGCCGTGATAAGCGCCAGAATAGCTAGGCCAAACAATGTCGCCAGTTGATGGCAGAAAGGATGTTAGTGCCGGTTAGATATTAAGGCGTTCTTTCATTTTCTGGGCTGTCAGAAATCATGACCATATCGCGGTTGCTTGACGAGAAGCCTCGATCGTTGACCAGGAATTCCCGAATGTCAGCCGAATGTTTGATGCACCCGTGCAGCTCGTGCTAGGTGCCATAATAATTCATGCCAGTGATGAGGGCCGTTTTGCTAACCATGGTGATGTGGTAGGCTTAATAATGGCTGGGGTAGGAAAATTCTTCTCTATATCCGAGCAGGTGAAGGAAAGTTGTGTGGATTCGATGTGTACTTAAGGGAACTAGTTTTTGAACCTACTCGAGATTCAGGTGCACAATGAAGAAGCATCACGATGTTTTGGGCAGCAATTAGTGCACAGAGCTGTGTTTCAGTAGTAGTGCCCCTTTGTTTGGCAAAGGACCTGCCACTCTGTTGCCTAGCTCTAATGAAGAAGTAGTGACTGACTTATATTATCTCGCCGCTTAAGAACGGCCTGTCCCGCATGACGTGCGTGACCATAAATATCATAAACATTTCGATCTCAAATCTATAAAAGGCAGAGCAGTTGTGTATTTATTTCTTGTGATATATCCTTTTCCGTAATGATTTCAGCTATTTCTGAATAAGTCTTCAAGCGTTACGGAAACTATAAAAGGGCTAGAAACCTTCGGCCTTCCATCATATAGATAGTAGGGCTACAAGACCAAAGTGATGACCTCGCCTTTATGATGACGATATGAAAAAGTCTCAAGGATGCCATGCTATCCAGGATTACTACCATGAGGCGATACCCAGGCATGTTTTTGACAAAGGGTTTTATATAACGCGCAGAGCCAAGCGCCACTTCAAAGTCCTTTCAGAGTCCAATAACATAATGGAAGAGTGATTAAGTCACAGGATAAGGACTATGGAAGAGCAATTATCGTTTTTCATGAGCGGGTGCAAGCAGATACCTCAGCTCGAAAGCGAGGTGTTCCATGATGTCTTACTCTTGATGGGGGCTCGTACATGCGGTGCCAAGGGCGAGCCACAGGAGAAAAATAACGGAGACGGGCCAGGGAAGTAAAGTGATTGTTCACCGTAGTCCAAATTTCCGGCCACTCTGCACCTACATATGACAGGTCGTCTAACTTGTATAGGTCATAAGATGGCCGCCAGTGAGTCACCCTAGAACTCAATATACCATTATGCATATGTGTTAAGGTACTGTGATATGGATACCAAATGCCCATAAGTTTAGCATCTGACAAACAGCCTCAGATCAAGATGAGCTCCCTAGGAAATTAACAGCACAAGTTAAAACAGCAGCACTTACATCTTTGACACCTAGATCACCACCTATGCTCTAGGGTCTTGACAGCAGTATGACAAAAGGTTGCTCACGGACAATAATGAGCTATCTCATCGCTTTCATTGTCTTCAAATGATAAGTTCGAGCTTTTTAACAAGCTCAAGTACATAAACGCACCCCGAACCATCTAGCACAGATCAAGTGGAAGCCATCAATTAATCTATTCAAGATTGCTGTCAGAATGGAACTAAAAGATGCCTACGAAACCCTGGCTTTGCCACACGGCGCTAGCATAAATGAAGTCAAAGAGGCGTTTCGAGTCCGTGTGTGCGCAAACTTGCACCATCAAATAAAGGAAAATGAGGACGAAGAGGAGTGGGAGTTGAGAGTGGAAGAGACTATCAAGACCATCAAAGCGCTAAATACTGCTAAAACTGCGCTGCTAAAAGAAGCCGCAGATTTTCAACCGGAAGCGATGCCAAAGGAACAAAGACAAGAAGACGGTGGAGTGGCGGACAGCACAAAGGGGCCCAAAGCATTCTCCTGAGAGAGGGTATCTAGAACACGTAAGAATTTCTCAGTACTGAGACTTCTTCAACTGATATGGACTCCAGAAAATATAATAGCCGAAGCGTGATAGATGACGATGATCTCCGCCGGTTTGGTGTAGAGTGGAAAGTCGGCGAACAGCAAAGCCATCCTATTCCATCAGCTTCGAACCATCCCATAGTGGAGAATTCTGAGCCTGTTGGGGCAGAATATAAAAACGACAAACAAGAAAAATACAATCCGCTCGTAGATCCGGAACTCCATAGACTCATCACAGAATGGAGAATCAGAAGAACGCAGAAAGATTATAAACCGTATAGCGAAGAAGAGCTTCGCCGACTCGGGGCGCAATGGAAGGTTGGAGTAGTACCGCCACAAAAAGCCGAACACGTACCTTCAGATGACGAGATTCATAGGAGATTACAAGAATTGGAAACTATCTACAAAAATTTGAACAAAATAACAGACAAGTTTTATGAACTGGCGTGGACTCGCCGGACTCCGGACTGCTGGGATCATATCTGGCTTACACTCCACCTCGCCGGCGCCACGGTGGAGGAAGTCTGGGAAATTACCGGCCGCAAATGGCCCAAGGTATTAAAGGAAAGGGGGTCCTTAGGCCCTAGGGAGGAAGAGAAGCTTCGGAAGTTCATCGAAACGAGCAGAAGGGTCCTTCTTCAATGCGATTCTGTTCTTCGAGATTTCGATCCTGAGAGAGAACGAGCATGCTGCTTGAAGCTATACAAGGCTTTACGAGCTTTTCCAATAGCGCTGTGTTGGAGGCGTAAAACGTCGTGGGAGATACAAGATAAAGCCATGCGTCGCCAGGGATTTGGTATATTGAATGGGATCATGAGCTGGCCGTATAGTATAATATTTGGAGGCTAGGCTTAAATAATAAACCTATCTGCAGATTCACCGATTATCCGTCTTAGCGTTTCACCTTGCGAACTAGTTAAATGACGAAAGTTGTAGGTCATATGCTAATTTCTGCCACTACTCCTATTCATTGTAGAGGGCTGTCCCTCATTGTTAGCAACAAAAGCTTAAAGTTTACCAGAGGTTCTACCTGAACTATAGCGAGGCAAAATGCTATCTTTTCGTAAGGGCAATATGCGACATATAGTCGAAACCTTATTCAAGTAGCATGATCTAGAGTGTAGAGAAAAACAATGGTGCTACCATCACTAAACATCGTTGGTCTTTTCTAAAGGCCTCTCATCATAAATCTCCTAGTCGACTATTTTATGTGCAAAGGCAGGCCCGGGAATCAAAATTTATTTCTGTCAGCCAGCCAGCCAGGCTATATTACCAGGGAAAAGATACACTATCAAGATAAAACCCACTGCTGCTACTCCTCATTCTTCATCCGCTTCAATTGTGGCATTGGCCGATGAGGCTTCACTAGCGGCCAGTTCTACGGCGCGACCTCATTCTAGGGGATTTAAGAACTACGGTGTTATAATCTATTTGAACCCGGTGACGCAAGCTCTTAAGCTAACAATAGAATTGGACCTAGCTAAGATTTTGAAAGGAGAATCTTCTCAGTCAGTAATGAAACAAAGTACTGTGTTTCAATTCTAGGGCTTTCGGGAGATTCTGGAGAGGGAGTGACGTGTCTGGTAACGCAGACTCAAGTGATACGATCGGAGTTGTCGACATCGGAAGGTATTTACAATACACAAACACGGCATGATCTCTGTGTCCGATGAGGATGCAGCCACTTCCATCGCTTCTCGCGTAACGTACGCTCTCCTGTTGAGGCTCTCGCGATGGGCCTCCTAAGAGCGGGGTTAAGAAGCCGAAGTAGCCTAGAAAAAGTGTAGAGAAATGGAGGATAGAAGAAAGACGCCTAAAATTCAAAGTCACAACTGATATGGCCATATTGGTAACTAACAAGCACTCCGGTATGCATGCGGGAGTTCCTGACCTAAGCAACCTGGACAGCAGAGTACTAAACCTCCCGATAGGACAATGTGGTGATATCGTGTGTGAGTACCGCTTGTTGTGCAGACACATATCACCCGCTGCCTTCACCCATCAAAACCACCTCCCACCAATATGACCTCGAGGTGGTCCTCGCATTCACAAACTAGAGGCATCGTGAAACGTCTGGGTCGACTCACTTACTCCTCTTGGTGTAGCTATAGCGTTCCTCTGCATAGTGCTGTCTTCTCTCGAGCAAGAGGCTAGGGGTACAAAGATCTGACTGAGCGTAGTAAGTTGCGAATACTTTCTCTTTATATGTATTCCGCACGCCCTATACTCTGTCGCTCGACTCCCTTTTTCCAAACGTCGCGGAAATCTCATTCCCCAGTTCTCTCTGGAGACCTCCATACTCACTCTACTTCACTCCACTTCACTCACCATGTATCTCCCACCTGCAGTCTTATTCCTCTTTCTCTCTCTCCTCCCGGGCCCCGGCCTCTCGCTCCCAAACTTTTGGCTCACATACATGAAACTAGACAGCTACGACCCGCACTACCGGCACCAGGCCGGGGGCGTACTCACGACGCCGACTGGCGATCCAAGCTGGCAGTGCGACGAGGCGACATACGACTCGGGCATATGGCCGAACAAGGACGACGTAAGCGGCGACAAGATCGGCATGCGCTGCGAGCCGAGCACCGACGTCGGATTCCCACTGTATCGGGATCCACTTGACGTCGTCGAGTTCAACACGGGGAAGTTCTGGGCCGGTCATCAGAGTATGTCCTTTTTACGACAGTCGTCTCTGGAAGAAATCGGGGGGAAAGTCATTGAAAAACATTACCATTACGACTTAGACAGAAGGCTTCGCTAACTCAATATTTCCTATAGCCATTTACTCAGACCGTGGCTATGGCTTGTACGATCTGATGGACCGCAAGACGGCGCAGTGCTATGGTGAGTGAGCTACCTCTCCTATCTGCTAAATCGAATCAATTCTTCTATCTGACATCTAGCACAATGGCATGCTGACACTTAATAGTCAACCGATCCATCATAATCGACCTGGACTGTAATTTTGATGGAAGGGCATACACTATAAAAGGGTCGACTATGTTATACTGCCAAGCTTCAACGTAGGAGGAAGGGGTGTCATCATCATCATTCCTTGCCCCTCTATCTGTTGAGCAAGGGAGAAATGGAAGATGTTGGATTTATAATTTTTCCAAACGTTTCCACGGCATTGATAGGCACTCTGACTTTTGGAGGGGCAAACGTAGATTGGATGAGAACTGGGTTCGTCTTAGTCGAGGTTCGAAATTGAATGCCTCAAAGCCTAGGCAATTCGATTCTTGGTGACCTACTTATACATTATATGGGACCGTCGGTTTGACACACTCTGTTTGTGACTCAGGGATAGAAACGAGACTGTTGTTCTACGCATTCAAGGGAATACACATTCGACTGCTCCCAGCGTGACGCCGGAAGATATGGAAAGCCTCATACCATTTAGGTGGTATTTGGGTACGTATCTACATGTGCAAGACGCGCTTTAGTGTAAATCGGATGGGCAGTTGCTGTCATTAGAATGATGATCAATTCGTGATGATGGACGATACCAGTCCATCTATGCTACCAAGGCCCCTCTCTATCAAAGCCGCACACACGTTCATAAATGTCAATAAATATGGTACAAGGACTGCAGCATTCCGTCTAGCCAATGAGATGAGACTTCCCTTCCACTAGCTTTCGTAAAAGCCCTGGAAGTATAACTACACACAGAGAGGAACATATTGAGCGTCGCCGCTCTCATGTAGACAGACCCACGGGTGAGAGTATGTCGGGGAAGGCGAGGACGACGCATTTGGTAAATATTAGGTGGATGATGTGATATACAGGGCGGATGTTGTAGGTAGATTCTGTATGGGGAAGTCGCATGCAAGCTTGGTGCATCGACGAGGAGAATGGTTTAGGTGAAGCTGGCTTACAGAGCTGCCTTGGCCTCCTGGCCGAGTGCAGCACCAACTTGTTGTGCTGTCGAGGAGCCATCGGGGTTCATGAGAAGCTGTCAATATGTAATTAGTCATTATGTAGCACATCTCGGACAATAAGTAATAGACACGGCTTACCTCTCCACCCATCTCCCGCATCTTCATTTCCTTCTCCATCTCGAGTACCTGCTGCTCCTCGGCCCAGGCAAGCGCCCACGGGATACCCAACAGCAAAGCCGAGCTGCTGATAACCCATAACGTCTTTCCGCTGAAGGAAAGGGCCGTCTTCACCGCGTTGCTGGCCGTGGAGACTGTGTTGGCGATGTAACCGCGTGTCTGTGGAGGAACTATGTCGCGCAAGGCATACAGGCGCTCGGCAAGCGTCTCGTCGCTAGGGTCATATTCGGACTCTTCAGAGATTTCGGAGTCTAAAAGAGATGAGTTGTATTAGAGATTTGCGCAAGAGAAATACGAAGTTGGTAGCGCGGCATACCAGTGTCCGTGTAGTCGGCATCGTTTTCCTCAGGGCCCGGCTGGCCCTCCTGGAAATGCTCATCGATAATTTCTTGAAGCTGAACCATTGTATCTGCGGTGTCGTTGATTGATTTAGTTGACGAGGCCGATGCTGACCGAACAATGGCGATAATGTAGGTTTAGTAGTGTATTGATGAAGATGGGTGTAATGAGTTGGAGCTGCTTTGAGTCAAGATCGGGTTCAAAAAATTCATCATCGTTGATTGCATGGACCCATTATGGCTTATCGAGGCGCTAGACTAGTGTCCATCTAAGGTGGCTCGTGCGCTGTATGGGGCTAATTCAAGTAGCGGAATATTACCGAGTCCACCACGACATGCCCAGATGCCATACACATGCCATACATGCCATACGAGGCACGAGGTCTACGTACCTTCGGTACACATGCGTTTTCGTCACCAGAATTGTAGTTAGATCGTCGTAAAATGAGTTTCTTACTGATTGGTTGGTTATAATCCATTTCTTATACTGACATGATCCATGTCGCGCGAGCTAATTATAAAAGACTCAGCCCATGACACATAGTCCGAACTCGCTATTTGCGATCGCTATAGCTATGCAAACGAACAGAAAAGCAAACACGCCTCGTAAGTTATATGCATAGTATGCATATATATGAACAATATTTTAACCCCTTTTTACTGGTCCCTCAGCAAATCGGATGCCTCGTCTTTCTCGAGGCACTCTCGGTGTGTCGTCGTCATCGCTATCGCTCTCCTCTGTCACTCCCAATGCCGCCTCTCGCCTTCGCCGCTCCGCTGGTGTCTCGTGGTTGTCATCTTCCCGGACGCTTGCAAACGCTGCCAGTCTACGTCGACGCTCGGCAGCAGTCTCGGGAGTATCGGTGCTCGGGGTGTCTTCGGTAGCCTTGGTGCTACTTCGTCCTCGAGTAGTAGCAGCGGGCTGAGAAGGAGACTTATTCTCACCAAGAGTACTATCACTAGCTTGCGTGACACTAGTATGAGGATTTTCATCATCTGACCTGCTAGTCTGTCCAGATTCTTCTGTTTGAGGCGGCACCTTGGCAGTGTCTTTTACGTCATTCGAGGCCACTAAGTTCTCTGGCACTTCTCGATTCGATCGTTCGAGCTTCTGAACTTCTTTGAGGAAGTCTTCTTTAGTCATCCGCTTACCGGCTCCGCTGATGGTGAATCGGATTCCACGATCATCGTCCTCGTTTTGGTTTTGGCCAGCTTCTGGATCGCCACTCCTCTTTCTCTGTTCATTATTTCCGCCGCGGTTAAACGAAACCCAATTAATGGCGGACGCCCGCCTGGCCGGTGTAACTCTAGGTTGTGCTGTAGCCTGTGGCCCGGCTCGGGACGATTCCCCTGGCTCGGTTTCGTGGTCTGCCGGCTTCATCAAGCCGCCTATACCCATATACTTCAAGCTCGTAGCAACATAGTCTCTGCTACCCTCAGCCCGCTGGGCAGGAAGATCGTATTTTTTAACGACTTCGCCGTCTTCATCTTCAACAATGATCTGCCAAACGAGTTAGCCAGGTGTGCTTTGTATGAACAAGGTACATGGTACGTACCGTGTTGCCAAACTGGTATGCTCTCGCTGGTGCATGTTTGCGCTCCTCCTTTGGTTTTTCTTTTCGTTTCTGGACTTCTTCATCCCGCCATCTAACAAAATTCTTCTTCAACGAGTCGTACTTCCAGCCAGGTTTTTGAATTTCTTCCTTGGTCTTCTCGATCAGTTGCTCTGCATTGGGCAAACTCTGGTGATCCCCTAGCGGTTCAACGGCCACGACCTGTCCATCTTGGTCTTCAATTACAATATTATCCCCTTCGTCATACACCTCGTACCGCGGTTGTTGTCCATCTTTAGGTTGCTCTTCAGGTGTGGGTTCTTCTAGCCTTTCAAGGTCTTTTTCTTGACCTCCCTCAGGCAAGCTAGGAGAGCTACTTTCGAGTGGGGAAAGAGGACCAACTCTGCCGGTGTCTGAAGGCGATAGCGGTTCGGCTAGATCACTTGTGCGCTTCTGGGGAAATATCGCGGACTGGCTGACCGGACCACCCGGGCCGATCCCATCATCCCACTTCTTCCTACGCCGGCGGCTGACTAGAGATGATGTGCGACTCCCGGCCCGACTCGGGTTCTCTTCCTCACGTTGCCGTCGCAGGAATTGTCCTGGAACGCCTGTCGGGGGGAGTGATCCCGGTGGGAATTCTGGAGATTTCAGATCCTCGTAATCAGTGTCAGACATGGTTCGCGCTTGTGATCGAGATTGTGACGAGATACGAGGCAGGCGACTCATCCAAGCGGGCCCATCTTCCGTAGCGCTAGTGTAGGACATGGTTAGGGATAGAGTGTTGATACGCTTGCCGAGTGTGAATACTGCTATCGACGATCCGTGCACGAGAATGGAAGAAATGACCATGAATGTAACGATTGGCCAGACTAACAAGATGACCTGATAGTTTTCGGAGCCTGGCGGTGGGATCTCAGCAAGAGGTACTGCGAGTCCCGCCTCGAGTTCGGCACGGGCGAGGATCGCCACAAAGATGGCGCCGACGCCGATAGGGCCAAAGTGACCGGCGAAGAGAGCCTCACGCCAAGTTTTTACATCCGGGATGATGGGTTTTAATAGTAGCATAACGGGAATGCGACGGAATAGGATGACGAAGATGGACATGACCGAAAGCCTCCAGGCAGATAAACCTATGTTAGTGTCGTTGTACATCTCCCAAGGGATAATTGTTCCCAAGTACACAAAATAAGCCAAATTAATCAGCAAGTCAATAACGTTGGAGACATGAGACTCCTCCGTCTTCTCATGGAACCAACCGTCGTTTGAGAATCCGACACCAGCCGCGAACCCAACAAGTAAATCATCGACACCTAATATGCTGCCTGAGCCGGCACAGAAGAGGGCCAACACGAAGTAAAACACCAAGAAGCTTTCACGGTCAATAAGGTCGTGCCTTTCGGCATATTTGATACCATGCCGGGCAATATATCCGATGACGAATCCGTAAAAAGCGCCAAAAACGCACTCGTATAAGATAGTGTATACGAACCAATGGTATGTGGTCGGTCCGGCACTTAAGTGGTCTTGGATAAGATAGAGGGCCAGATAGATAAAAGGGAAGGCCATTCCGTCGTTACAGCCAGACTCGGCCGAGAGCAGATCCCTTAGATGCTTGGGTACACGCTTCGCGAACTTGCCCTTACCAACAACAGACGAGGCAAGAACAGGATCGGTAGCTGTCACGCATGCGGCCACAGTGAGACTCTCGAGGAAATTGAGGGGGAACAGCCACCATATAATGAGGCACGTAATAAGCCAGCCCGACGTCATGACCGGGAGCAGCAGGAAGACGACGGATTTCCAGTGTCTCTCCATATAATACTTGGGCAATTCGACACCGACGGCAAAGCATTGGACGACCAAAACAATGCGCGAGAACTCAAGTGTGATCTCATCGGTGTTTCCCCAGCTATTGGGGTCGATCAGGTTGGCGGCATGAGGTCCAAAGATTACGCCAACCAACGTGGCTACTGTCGCTTCACCAATATAAAGACGCTCCTTAATGACAGAGGAGCAGAGCATGAACAGTGAGGTGAAGCCGCCTAGGATGATGTATACCAAGTGCGGCTTGGTGATGGCCAGGTGATCCCACGCCATCTTGTCCGCAAAGGAACAGAAACAGGCGTGCTTGGTGGTTTTCTAAATCTTAGGTGAAGAAGGCGGCTTATGGAGGGCGCTGGTCAGAGCCGGGTCCAAAGGTTGATTTTTTCGCCGTCGATGAAAGTAGATGATGATATGACCAGCCAAGGTTTGAGGCTCCCAGGATTACGAACACACTTGGCGGAGAGCGTTGATCGTGATGCATTTAGAAACTTGATCGCATGCTAAATAGACACTGGCAACTACTGTAGATAGTAGGTAGGGGACCAGTAGGGTACTGGGAATAATGAACGGTCGTTGGACGCAGGAAAGTGAACGACGACTTCTATTGCATCATTTGGAGTATCTTAGGTATACCGATAGTAGAGGTGCAGTGGGGTCGACAGAGATTGTGTCTGATGCGGTTTGTTGCCGGTTAATGAGTGTAAAAAGACAGACATACAACGGAAAAGAGTATGTGGGAGGAAGGTAGCAGAACAGGGGGGGGAATGGAGAATATGTTTGAACGTATAGGGATTGTAGCTGAAGGATGAAGAACAGTCAATCTAATAACAATTTCCTGGTGGTTGAAACAGGTGAGCAGGTGAGCAGTTCTCTGGCATATATTTTAGTTTTTTACGCCAGCTAAGATCTTCTTCACCTACATATATGTACCCAGCAACAGAAACTTGCTCTGGTGTGGACATGACAGGGTCTAGTCCTGTTGCTCAAGGCTTTGCCAATGCTAGGTCGGGCTTTAGGGGCAACTTTAGGGCCTAGGCTTGCATTGTAGTGGGGGGGAGCTCTGGGTAGTTGTAGTGGAGATTTGAGGGACCCATGGCGCAACTGGGTTCTGCGTAGCACGTGCCTACATACCCTAGGCGGCCGGCCGGCATGTCCCCTGTGACAAGACACTTTTATGATTGTCTGCTCACGGTCAACACCGAAGCCACTTGTGTCTCCGAAGTCTCACACAAGTACCTCAACATCACGCTGCTTTATGCAGAGTTTGGGAGTGGTGGACATGCAGCAGCAATTGACCAATAATATGAACAACCCAAAGACTCTCCTGGACGGGTATAGAGCCTCCATTTTTGACTGCATCCCTTTTACCGAACCTTCCACACTGAGCATGCATACCGATACCCTCAACTCGTACAGAGCCCGATCAAGGTTGATCAGTATCGATCTCCGTGTTTCCATAATGGCTTTGCGGATATATGAAGTGCCGAAAGGGGCAAATGGAACCTACGATAATGTGGCCATTGATGAGAAACTCGCATGTACCGTTTGCTGTATTTGTCAAATTAGCGATAAGACACCATCCATCGCTGATGAACTATCTCGCTCGCTGAACCAAGTTGGAGACTTAACGCTGATATCCCGTCTCGTATCCATTAGTATTTTGCTATAGGTCATGCAGAATCAGATTGCTTATACCGACACAGACGCAACATCATTCTTGCAATGCCGATAAGGTTTACGTATGAGCCACGTAAGTTCACGATGTATACAGCTATTTAAATAGTTCATAATCAGCTCTTCATAATCTCGCTGCCTCATCACCATATACTATTAAATTGTTTAACTAACGCCGCATTCTAAACTTTCTTGTCACACTTATTAAAACTCTGCGTGTGATTGAATAATAACATCTTTTAGATATGGACGGAGGGATATCTTCGAATGAAAATCGACTTTAAGATGCTGCATGTAAGACGTAAGAACAAAGCGGCGATGCGCGCTAATCCTAATCCGTCTTGCTCAAGAGCCTGGTACTTGCAATGTACATCTAGCCTTTCCTCTCTAACACTTTCGTGCAACAGTATAAAAGTATCACAACTTGACGTTTGCATCGCCGAAATTCTTGTCTTCTTGCAATTGTTTAATTGGTCGTAGCCATAAGACATTTCTCCCCTTTGACTTCTGAACTTAAACCATAACACCTCTTGTATGTATACCTTATGATGACCGGGTGAAGGGAGCATGCCTACGTGAGAAAACCGTTGGAACCGCCGTTGCAGCGAACGACAAATGGAGAGAATCATCGCCACAGTGCCACTCTACCAGTACCGAAGAGTTCTGCCCAGAGTCTTGGAGTCTTGGCAGTTCTTCTCATGGCCCATCATATTACGGCGATTTGCTTCGCAATGTTAGTGGGCACACAAGTGGGGTGGCGTCTTACCACGCATTATCTTCTTAGCTGTAATCTCTAGCAGGAGCAATTCTTTCAATCTTCCTTATCGTTCATTGGTTGAGGATTATTCATGATATCGCCACGAAGTAGCGGGAAAAGGCGAACCGGAGCCGGCTTCTCGGCAGGCGTTATAGCAAGACAAGGCACCTCCAAAGTTAGCTGTAGAGTCTCAACTCCAATTTCAACTTTTGTTAACCAATTTAACCAACAGATGCTCCATATAGAGCACCGCCGGACAATCTGTGTAGACTACTCGTTATTCATATCAATACATGGCTGATTCAAGGTCCGGTGGGGGAGAGATAACAGTGTCTCTTTGTACAGGTCAGCAGGATGATAATTGTTAGCGCGGCGCTAGTAGATCCCGTAGACCTAAGAGAGTAGGGCAGTAGTTAATCTGTACTTTCATATAAAAACCAGTATGTAAAGTTATTGCTGCATAAATAATTGTAATTCTTCATACTTTAAATTCAGCTTTTATTCCGTATAGATTGTGATAAGTTTTTTGTATGCTAATATAGCTAGTGTTTGCAAGAAACTATATTTAGCTTTAAAAATAGTTCGAACAAGAGGTTTGAAAGTGTTAAAACAATAGTTTAAACGCTGGTTACAGAGTGAGTGTAAATAACTTTAATACAACAATGACGAAGAGTGTTGGCGTATTATGTAGCTAGAAGTAACTTTGCATACTAATTTTATTGCGGAAGTATTGATCTATTATTTCTTACTCTTTTAGGGTTAACTGATCTACTAGCACGGCGTTAACAATTATCATCCTGCCGACCTGTACCTCACCGCTTTCCCCGACTTGTTCGCCGGCTCCGGCTGTTTCACTGCGGCACACGTGGGGGTTTCTCTGGAGGTTTCATGGTCGGCTAACTACCTATTTACGTGACGAACACACGCCCAAGAAACATTGAGGTCACGAGGTCACGAGCTTCGTTGGACGTCTATGCACACTGCCCGCGGTATGCAGCCACAGTCCCGGTCCACCCTTGCGATGGCCCGTGACTCTTGCTAACCGCATTCCATTGTCAAATTTTGGGTTGTCTTTGCAATCTGATTTGGGGGGTGTTTTCCTTTTCGTACATGCTGTGGAAGCCTAATCCTCCCGTGTGTTGAACAACCAACCAATACGAACACTCATTTCTGCCGATGGCGGCTTGCAAACTCACGAATGCGGATGGTATGATTCTCTGCTCAATGCTAGCTTTAGATAACTTGACTACACGTCCTAATGAATCACTGGCTCGGATCTACAAAATCCTAAGAATTTATCAGTTATCTTACACGATGGACCGATTCCGCACCCGCGTCGATGATAATATCCCGAGCCGCCCCGAACGGATTCCCAATACAACCCTTGAGATCCGGAGGACGCTCTTCCGCAAGCACAACATTGTTGAGATTGTTTTCGGCCGGACCCCCCACTCCTCCAATACCCTTTTTGCGACGGAAATGCTACATGTCTCTGCTTCCCTACTTCACGGTGGCGTAGAACGACCACTCTCGCTGCTCTAACGTCGACAACATCATCACCCCATATCCCATTCCCAGTCACTCGTCTTACTGCTTATAGCCCGGGGAGTTTTTTTGATCTTGATCATGATGCCTAGGTGTAGCTAGGACATCTAACGTGATGAGAAACAATGCTCTCACAGCGCTGACAACATCTTCAAGTGCCTGGACTAGAAACAACCAATCGTCGCGATATGCGTGTATTATCATCAATCGCTCGCCTCAGGAATAGCGCCACTGTCGAAATATTGAGTATCTTCGTCATCCCATCTCTTCGACGTGGTGGTTCATTGCACTGGATCCATCCGGCGTTGAAAAGACCCTCGAGCATTTCAACGTCAAGTGTCAGTAACTCTCCCCTTAGTTGACATCTGTAGGGGTTGTGAGCATGCAGTACTCCTAAGATATGATACCTGCCAGAACTGGAAAACTTTTATCCGGCACTGGCCAAGACAGGAAGATAATGACACAATACTACCCACACTTGCTTACGAGTGTCGCCGGAGCTATCACGTTTCGGTTTTGCGGATGTGGGACATGGCCGAACCACGGGCACTCCTAAAGCTTCAAGTCCCGGAATCCGAGGGTGTCCCGGTGACTTCGAGACCCATCTGGCCAATGGGCTTGTATTATATTATAGATGACCTTCTGTATGCATTTTGGAAGCCTACAAGACGAAGTCTATCGTGCGCTGTTAGTAGGTCCTCCCAAAAATCTAGTAGCGGTTCAATAACCGGAGACTCCAATGGTAGGTAGGTTTACTTGTTGCCTTGGACCAGAGAGCACGATGCACGACTCCTAGAACGACCATAGCTACCAAAGGCACAACTTATGTTCTCCTACAGTAAGGCCATTATATTCTACGCCGCCGACAAATCAAGTCGCGTGCTATACCTCAAAGTGTCTTATTGGTTAGATTTAGGTATTAGCCTGCTACAAGACTGCCTGCCAGCCACATGGGAGTTGAGGTGTCACTTCACAAGTGTCCTCGCGACGAAAGACGTGGGAGTACGTGTTGGTTTGCCGGCAATCATAAGGTTCTTCCAGTGTCGAAATAGTGTTTGGGCAGCTAGCAAACACAGCCGCCAGGTCAAGTGGAAGGCATTCTGAACTCAAGCCTAAGTAGAATTCGATAATTGATTGACTAACAGGGACTAGACATAACGCGTATGACCGTGTGAGCTATATGTAAAGCATGGCTATTGTCTCGCATTTGATATCGGAAACCCTTCGACCCTCTCTCAGTGTGCCCCGCTAGGAAGATAGCTTTGTAGAGCTACTGAATCGTTACGGAGAGGCCGAGATCTTTCATCTACCCGGCGCTTTGTTCTCAAGTCTGTCGACGAACAGGATAGACCCTATTTTCACGGTCGTTTTGTCGTGCCGAGTGATAAAGCTACAAGCAAAGCCATCTCAGTCGTCATCTTCAAGGCGGATGGTCCGTCCCTTTGCACTATTCCACCGCAGCTAACCCTTCTCGAAGACGAAAGGGGGCGGATTGTTTTTCCTTCCCTTTCTCTTTCGGTATCGAATGATACTTCTTGGGTGAATATGTCTCGACCAAGTAGGCAAGATGCGGCATTATCAGTTAAATACTATCAAACACAGGCTTATATTCGATCCATTCTTCGCATGAATCTTAGGGAAGACATGGGAAATTATACTGGGACTACCTCGGCCATCGCGGATCGAATTGGATGTACAAGTTACGGTGGCATACCAGTCAGTTGGACTGGGTGACCCAGTCACATGACTAGCCCCACCTAGCAACCCACCATCTGATTCCTGGGGTAGTATGGAGATTCTTTCCTTTCTTCTCCATCTGTAGATTTCAGCGAATAGAATAATTACATATATTGGAGCCCCTGTCTTCGACCGTAGATCGGACCGTAACAGTACAGATAAGATAGGCTCCGCTCAAAGCCAAAGGTGATGGTCAAATCATAATATATGATTGGTGACTTGCAATTGTGCTAGTGCAACTTAAATATAAAGACTTGGCAACATAATGCGACTCCACAAGCTGTTGAAAAAAAAATTTGCACACATCCCATAACACTTACATGAGTGTCGACAGCCCAAATACTACCAAAAACGACTAGAATAAATCGAGAATAATTTGATACGTTGTTATTGCCATCTAGGTACGGTCTTCCAATTTTTCTGATTTTTTAGTTAAAGAATAATTGTGAGCGATGTGCTCAAGATACGCACACTGTTAGGTCTGGAGTGTGCAAATTTTTTTTTCAACAGCTTGCTCCATACGTAGGTATTGGAGTGACGTAGGGTTTCACCATCATTTCTTTACCCTCTCTCTCTCTCCAGGCCAGTCCGGATTCGAACAAGGCAGAGAATTGCGCTAAGCCCCTTGTCACACGGGTCCCGAGCGTATTTCGGGCGCTTAAAAATTGTTAAATTCTCCTCTAAACTTGTAGTAATTTGGGCCACTAGCTCCACTACTATTTGTACGCTATAAGACTAGAGTATCTGCAAATAGATCACCCTTGTGAGTATCCTCTGATCCTTTCATCTCTATTGACACAAGTACTAGATTATGAGAATACAAAATGTTGTCACGGTGATTGACATTTTAGGTAGTCAAGATGGTATATATGACAGGGATAGCAGGCGGATAGCGATGTGCTCTTGACATTTCATTCTAGGGGTCTTTACGTTAGTACAGCATATGCTGTGATGAGGCACAGTCGATTGAGGTTACATCGAGAGCCGTTATACGATGCTGCACTTTTTACCTCGCTTAATTATTCGTGTCAGTTAGTCTAGTCTGGCTATCAATAATAAAGGGGGAGCTTGTCGCCACTCTTTCGGTCGGGGAGATGTCGGTTTTTACCGCAGTCGCGACTCCCTACAACAGCTTCGGCACAATGCAGACACGACAAATCGCGACCTTGTTAGTCGGCGTCATTACCATCGCCACCGTTCACGCTCACGTCCTCATCTCGTATCCAGGATGGCGCGGCAATAACCTCTATCTTAACGGCACCGTGCAACAAACTAATGGCGCGGGCGTTGCATTTTCGGGCTCATCGACCCTCTTCCCCTATGGGATGCAATGGATATATCCCTGTACAGCTCATACCTACAATTTCCATTCATAACATCAATTTCCTAAAACAGAGCTAACATGCATCGCGTTCCTGAACAGGCGGAGGACTGCCCATCACGGGGAACCGCACAAACTGGCCAGTGACGGGCGGCGCTGTGGCTTTCCAGCCTGGCTGGTTTTCCGGTCACAAGAACCCCCGTATCTACGTCAATATTGGCTTCGGCGCGTTTCCGCAGAACTACTCAGTGCCGCTCGTGCCCGGCTTCGATATAATCGGCCCGACAGATGCCCCGTACCCGGGGAGCGTGTGTCTCCCGCAGGTATCGATTCCGCAGGGCTACGATGTCATGGTCGGAGACCTGGCTACGATTCAAGTGGTTGAGATTGCCACGCATGGCGCTGCGATGTATAGCGTGAGTTGACACTTCCCAAGTTGTATATGTCCAGGTTCCTACCAGATAGGTCCTTAGGGCGATGGTGATGATGAGGATGAGTGCAGACGCTGTGATTCTGTGGAGACTAATGGCTTACGATGACAGTGTGTCGATATCACCTTCGCGGATGTGGCGGATGTGGAGGCATTAAATGGGTCGGATTGCTTCAACTCGAGCGATATTTCGTTTGGGTCGAGCTCGCCACCCTCCGGAAATGACGACCTGGCGCCGACAGCGACAAATTCGCGCGGGCAGATCTTCTCCTCCCCCTCCCCCTCCACCTCCGTCTCTGCAAACGTTGCGGCGCCGACGAATGCTGATATTGTCGGCAGGGCACTGGGAGGGTCTTTCATGATGGGGCTTTGGGGGGGCATAATGTAGTAAACAGAAAATACTGGAGCAGCACCTAAGATTGAAGTCTCTCCCAGAGGCAAACGCGAAGCTGAAGCTCAAGATATTGATGCTCTCAGAATCCTGCCAGCTATGGCTGACGTAGTCGATAATTGTATTGAATTTTCTTCATCCTCTCATGATGTAGAGACTATTAGGGTTGTTGCAGACAAGGGAATTGCGGCGTCTTCAGGACTTTGTGGCAGACTTCTCAGTCTGCCTGCCTTATTCCTATTAGCACTAGGTGTCATGACTGTGTAGGTGTTTCCTCACACATTTCGTTCAACTAGGCTTTACTTTCCTACAGTTGTACTCCATCGCTTATCCATCTGCATGTGGCAATTGCATTCTAGTTAGATAAGCACCCGCAGGTAGGCATTAGTCATGAGAAAGGTTCATTGGTTCACTTTGAATCAATGAGTATGCCCGCAATTTTCAGCCTCAAAGTCGACTTTTCCTCATCACCAGCGCTGTCGATCACATCTACTTGCTTATATCCTCATTCGTGTCAGCCGTTTGAGTTTTAATACAAGCTACCACAATTAATATAGGATCGCGAACTAGAGCAGTCCAGCTCATTGTCTACTTCGCATCGTCGAACCCTAACCAGAGCGTGATCCTCCCAGATCAGATCCCCGCGTCTAGCCTAATAGAAATTTACAAATCCAGGAGGCAACATGGCTGAATATGTATTTGCTCCAGTTGTATCATTCGCAAGATACATTCGCTTCTCCTATGATAGTGGGTAATCTTATGTTCAAAGCATCGTCTTAGTTAACGGCTTACAAGGCCATCTATACTAGACCTAGGCCTACCGGATACAGAGCCCTCCTTTGTCGTCCCATGATAGCTCAGAAATCCAGAAGCAAGCTCGAAAGTCCACCTTCAGGAGGTTACCACTCTGGAGAGGAGACCAGGTATCCGGAGGTGTAGCCGATACAAAAGGGAAAAGATAAACAAGACCAACTAACTTCGTATGATGATGGTCATATCGTACATACAAAACTGAGCGTTACCAAAAAGCACATATGTTTTTACTGGTTGCACGATGCTTTAACAGAACTCTGTCCCCCAAGCTCGCGTTCTAGTTTAGGGCTATGAACGAATGCTGCCAAAGGTTTCGGGAAATCAGCCAACAAGAACACCATATACAGCCATGGGAAGTATTTCCTCTATGATCTATCACGCTCGATGGATCTCGCTTGCCCTATAATCTTCATCCGACACTCCTTGAGTGGCATCATTGCGAAGTGAGAAATTCATCATAACTTATCTATATGCTATCATCTCTGTATGTATGGAGGATGTTCTCAGCCTGGCACTACAGGCCTTGCGAACATGCAACTGATGGGAATCCTTCACCTACTAGGCTTATATGCAGCTACGGCTTCCGTTATCACGCTCTCTATGATTGGCACATCTTAGCAGCTCTGTAATAGCTGCCTTTTCATTAAAGCGTTAGCTCACGAAACATGAGATGCATGGCCGTTGGGATTATGGGTTGATTGACCACCTTTAACTTGTCTCGCTGAGGCCTTTTGAGGATAGACAGTCGTCCATGTCTCTAGTAGCTTAGCACTAACTTCTTAATACGAAAGAGATTATTGCGGAGGTCCTCCCTTCTCGTTATCTTAAAATTGGTGGCCCACGTCTCCATTATAGTAGCCACGACTTTAACTAGATCATTAACCCAGGTTTGGACCGACTTCGCCTCAGGGACGTTATGGCGAATGCCTTTAGCCACGATTTCCCACCACTTCTAAAGCCACTTGTCGAATATTTTCACATTTTTGGGTAGAAGGGTCAGGTGTTTCCGGTACTCTACTTGGGAGTCCGTTATAAATGGTTACTTAATTCTATGTCAGAGCTATTCTAGCCAAATAGATATGCCCTGGCGGCATTAAGCCTGTGTGCTATTGCCCAAGTTCAAAATAAAACATGTGGCGCGGGCTTACTGCCTTAAGTAAGCATACTCCGTATATCTAACAGCTCTGGTTGTTATATAACAACCCGCCTATACTTGATTGACCCGGTAGAGCCGTTGCGTGGTAAGGTTGGGTATTTTCGGCAAGAAGATTAGCCTTAAGCCGCGACAAAAGCTGTGCAATATATCGTTTACTAAATCGTTAAGGGGTTTCCCTGTAGTAAGAGTAGTAAAGGCCGTATGCTAACCTTCGACATCCATCTCTGAAGTACCCTTTGACGCATCTCGTAACCATTATCTTCCATATCGGGCTGGCACTTCAAGTCTCTCCCTCTTGGTGGTCAGACAGGTAGCAGGACGTGTATTGGTTGCGGGCTCGGGTCTCGGTCTTGGCCCGCGCCGAAGTGGCTTCGTCCTCGTCGGAACTCAGTCTCTTTCTAAGCGCATCGCCGGGGTAGCCGTGATGGAGAAAGGGTTCGTAGTGAGCCTTGGCCTTGGCACCATCTTCGAAGCCGGCTCCAGCGGCAAGCTTCACCGAGTTAACTTAGCAATATAGCAGCTATGCAGGAAGGTGGTAATGGGAATGTGGTTGACGCACAACTGGCCTCGTCTTAAAGCATCTCTAGACTTTCGCGACAGCCATCATGTCGCTCGCGGTGATCTGGTCAGAAGTCGCGGGCTTAGATGCCATCTTCTACCAACGGGAGGCAGCGCGCCGGATGGTATGAGTGTGTGTGTTTGTAACAAGATAGTTGTGCTGTAAGGCAGGAAAAGAAAGGGGAGATGAAAATATAATAAACCCGCATTGGCCTGGACGACCCTGCCACCAAGGCGCAGAGCCTCTAGAGCCCTTTCTTCGGGTCAGCACTCCCTTTGACTATTTCAAATTGTCTGAGTCATCTACAGCACCAGAGGCCAGTGAGTCGAGATCGTGAGAACTATTGCGTTATGTCCCTAGCAAAGAAGAATATCGTGAAACTTAGTTGAGCATATAACGAACTTTCGGGGTAATGTCATACCATTCCAACCACTTTACTGTCTGTGCTTCTAGGTGGTTTGGCATAGTTGTGTTGAATCTGTATAATGATGTAGGTTAGTGTACCAAAGGCAGAAATCAAGCTATCATTACCCTAAGGCAGGTGTAACAACCCGGCTAACTTATAGGGTTAACAGGACCAGTAAGGTTTACGTTCTGGATGTTAGAGACAACTGTGCCGACAACTACTAGTCCTGGGAATAGTAGAAAGTACTAAGCTGTGAATCGAACAACATAATTAGTAGGTAACGTAACAGAGTTGTTAGGAGACTTCTCCCATTCAATTCCAAAGAAGGTAGATAATGCTTAGATTGGTCACTGAGGTAAGGAATAGTCCTATTCTCATGCCTAGGGAAAGGGCTAGAACGCTTAATATCTAAACGGAGGGCCTGGACTTCTCTGATCAAGGGGGTGCTAAGTCCCTAACACGGAGGAGCCCTACCGAAGAGGTCGACAATGGACCTGGTGGCATCATTTAGACCCGATGCCGAGCATTAATCACTATGGACGTACAAGGCGCATACGATACCCTCCTAAAAGGGAGGCTGCACCCAAGGCTCCGTCACTAAGGCTGGTCCATCATGCTGCCACACCTCGGAGAAAGTTTCCTTGCAGATTGATGCGGGTACGCTACAGGGTTCTCTGTAGTCTCTAGTCCTATATATGCTATCTCTGCAGAATTATTAAGCACGGACAAATGACTAATAGCCGCACGGGAGTCTCGGCTGACTAAAACCCCGGTTCCTCGGCGCCCATACCGCTCCATTTTGGCCTTGGCGGAACGGTCGGCCGAGCTCGTCTCACATCGAGTGGATACTGCCCTATTTGATATACACCCTTCAGCCCTTTGGTGTTATCAGAATTGGTGGTTATAGATTGATCTCGGTTATCTAGACATGGGGGTGAGCAGAGCCTGCTTAGCCCCTGAGAGCCCACCATATAAAATTACTAACTTAGTACACACTGAAATAGGAGTTCGTGCAAGACATGCACAACAACAATATACATAAAACATATTCACCTTTCTGCATATGTAGTTGTGGTAGGTCCTTTTCGGTGGAGTCGAGCTTAAGTAGGAAGACTTAGGATAGTTAACTCCTTAACGTGGAACCAGATTCGCTATGCATGTCGTATAGATATACGGGGTATGCTTATGTAAGGCATTAAGCCCGCGCCACATGCTTTATGTCCACTCCTAAGGAGAGAGAAAACTCTTCATGGAAAACAAAAACAGTACTATCAATCTCCAATTAGCTACGTAACGCTGTGTGTGACAAAAGGCGTCTCTACAAACATGCACCCAGGTTTCAAGTTCGATATGGTTTGCAAGAAACTTCGAAGACAGCGTTTAAGGCTATCCATGGGACGTTCCAGTCGTCAGATACATATTATAGTCAAAACAACGAACAATACAAGTGTAAGTCTTCAGAAGTCTAGCTGAATCAGAAAAGAGAAACGGCCCAAGACTGGCCGTTCACGAAAAGACCACTGGGCCTCACACCCCTTATCAATATAAGTGCAAAACAATTAATATCTATAGACAATGGAATATAGTATAAGAATGATCGGGTATTACGCGAATGCAAGCTTGGCTATCTCAGTAAACCACTGCCAGTATTGGCCCCACCGGTCGGGAGAGCCAACCTGGCACATCCTGGCGATACTCACGTTGGGGCTTTGCGTACTGGGCAAAATAGACAACAACCTGAAATGGCCTGGACTCTGTTCAAGTATACCCTTTCTTTGAATTGCCTGGTGAACTGACTGGCTGAGGTAGAATTCGAACGGATATAGGTAGCGGATTTAATGGGTTAAGGGCCTGCCAATTAGCGAAGTGACGAATGGAGAAGGTGCTAGCATTATCTCGGCTGATCAGAGTACTTAGCACCGTGAACTCCATGACAAAACACCGTGGTATCCCGTCCCTCTTCGGCATATAAAAAATGCCTAACACCGCCTGAAAAATAACCCCGAACACCCCGAACGCACAAGGCCCGGAAGGAGTGGACTGCTTCTTTGCGATGTCTCCGGAAAGATCTGGTAAATAACTAGTTCATCTCACAGATCTCTCTACTAAACTTAAAATGAACAAGAAACTTAAGGTTAGCACTAAAGTCTTTACCTTGCAAAGGTATTGAGAGCTGTTTGCATGTAGAAAGCTATTATAGAATATAACTAGGTTAATAATATTTCATTATTACGTGAAAGTTAGGATCAACCCTCCTTTTCACTATTTCAAATCGTTTAAGGTATTTCCAGCACCAGAGGCGGGTAAGTCGATAGCATGCCCTTGAGACCAGAAACTACCTAGGTAATTTCTGCAACCGTTAGATTTCTAATGGAACAGCTTAGGTCTAATATCCTTCGGGAGGCTTGGGGTCATTAGACACCTTTATGACATTAAATGCTATCAATTGATCAACTACTCTACCACCCCAAGCTTCAGAATTGACTGAAAGAGCGAGAAGCAAGTTGAAAATTATTATGTCGAAGAATAGATGCGTCACCGCGGACAGCTCGGAAATATTAGGGTCAGCACTAAGAGAATAACTGACGTGTCAGGGTTCGAAAAGGACGACCTCGATGCTTGTCGACGCTGGGGTAGACCCAAGCTGACACAGAATATTTACTCCATCCAGCTACCCTTGCTTGGTAAGTTCTGTTGTTGATCGATGTTGCGAAGTACCCATAGTCTCCATACCGTCTTTAAGATAAAGTCCTCTGAATATAAAACCATCCACCTTGGCCTGCGGATTATTTGAACACTTCTTTTCAACCTAACTCCTACCATACTACAACCTCAGCACCTTGAAAACCCTTGAACCAACAAGCATCATGCACAGCACCAAAGTCCTCCTCTCCATTGCCGCTCTCGCGGGCACTTCACTGTCTCAGAAATCTGACAGTGAATTCTGCTCCTCGTACGTGAGTTCATTGTTCAGCACCTTGATCGCGGAGGCTCCTACGACACCTGCTGCGGTACTCTCCTTTATCGCCACTCAAACCGGCGCCCCACCGCTTCCAACTACCCTTGATTTCGAAGCCCACGCAGAACAGCTTTGCTCGCTCTTCACCGAGCTGCCTTCATCGCTTTTGCCCGAGTTCCAGACCTTTGCCGCTGAACTTCTTGACTTTGGCAAGTCCCATAGTAGCGAGCTTGGGGCCTATATCACGGACTGTGTCCCGGAAGAGCAGATCTCGAGCACCATCAGCGAACTCAACTACTACTTCACCGCCACGGGCGACATCTGCCAGCACACACCTGCCCCCGGCGGCGCGTCCAACGGCACCTACCCGACCGCGCCCGCCCCGACGGCTACGAGCTTTACCACCGCGATCCTCACGGCCGCTGCTGCTAGGCGCACCGGTGGCATGTTGTGAACGGCCATAGTCATTTCTAGGCGAGAACCCAATCAGTTTCAACTTGCTTTCTCATCCTCTTATGTTGGATAACTCTAATTCGAACGACGTACAAGAATGAGAGATGTCTGACCTAGGCGCCTTTGTTTATTATAGATCAGGCGTCGCAGAGTCTCTATTTTTCAGGGCGATTTTTATAGATAAAATAGCGCATCGCCCATGTTAGCAGGAATTATCTGGTGGCCTTGAGCCTGAATAAAATCACAATCCCTGGGAAATTCCCCTTGCTAAAGTGTTTCGTTTCGTAGGCGTGAAATTAAAAAG
Source organism: Xylariaceae sp. AK1471 (assembly GCA_023159215.1). Lineage (NCBI taxonomy): Eukaryota > Fungi > Ascomycota > Sordariomycetes > Xylariales > Xylariaceae > Xylariaceae sp. AK1471. The sequence goes on along the minus strand of JAJKLI010000001.1, from coordinate 3,245,959 downwards.
TGGTATGTGCTGCTATGTAAATAATCTGCTATATAATTTTAGGTATGGAGTAACTCACATAGTAGCAAGGCTACTTACACTTGCTAGCAGATGAGGACTGTAGACCTCGGCCTCCTCTTTAGGATGCGGTTGAAAACTTCAGTTGGCACTATTTTGAGGACCACAAAATTCCCAAAAGCCAATAGGTCAATCCATAAGCCTTAGAAAGCATGGCGCAGTGGCTTGATCTTTGTGGCGCGCTTCTGCGGATACAATCCTGTCTACCTCTATATATACACCTAGTAACCCTTTAAAGTTAGGATTATGGTATCGATCCTAGTGTACTGGAATAGAGAAGCAAGCAAATGGCTGCTTAGGCAGCATATCCGCTAGTGTATCAGCCTCATTGTCTGGTAGGTCATGCAGCAGCATTGCTTTTGCGGTCTCTTTCTTGAATCCTACAATGTCTATGGATTTTTATTACTCATATTAGGATATTTTCTGGTCTTTTTCGCACCTTACTCACATCGTTTCCTAGGTAATCTGGATAAATTTGGGTGTCAAGTCTCATAGCAGCAATTGCGCTGGTCCTTTCAGGAGCTACGAAGGTGACATTGAAAATAACAGCAATAACACCCTCTCATAAGCCCTTTGCAGCTCTCCCTTTTGTACTGATACCTTACAAGGTTTTGGGTCCGTACACACCGCCATAATAATGCATGAAGATGGCACTGTCTTTTTCGTCAAGGAGGAGGTTCAATGCGTGACGCGAAGATAGATACTATAAAGATTGCTCTCTAGTGGATTGCTAGAATCAAAAGCCGAGTACTGGGGACCTTGCATACAGCAACATGGTACTTGGCTTCAAAATCTTGGATTAGAGGCTTAAAGAATTTGACCAGAGGCCACGCTCTAAAGCAGATGATGATGGTAGGAGTCACCTTATTGTGCTTGGGAATACAGAGAGCTCAGGGGAATGGTAATGCTACCGTCAAACCGGTATGAAGTTGAAGGTAAAGGCCTAAATGAGCGAGGTACAGCATGGTGTGCATCGTATTCGCCCCTAAACCGGACTACCTGATCATGGCCCCTTCGCATGTTGGGCCCTAAAGACATTGTAGTGCCTCCTCAAGCAAACAGCGGTCAAGTTATGAAATGACAATGTCATTGTTTGATCAGCTGCTCCAGATTTATGCACAAACTTTTTAATTACGACTTAAAGAAGTCAATTCTTCATATCTAGATGAACTCACCTTCACCCTATGCGCAGTGGGAAGCCATCTACCATCAAGGTGTTTATGCTATCGTCAGTTGGCCTTCCCAGTTACCTTCCATAGCTTCAAAGCTGGTTAGAGCACAAGGATCTCGTGACCCTAGCTTTATTTTCACCGGTCAGGATAGGCAGTACAGCAAGATAGGCAAACAGCTTCTCTCTTACCCAATTTCAAGCACAGTTTAGAGAGGTCGGAGGAATACCTGCGAAGGCTAGACTGTGAACGAGGCTTGCTTGGTGAGCAACGGCGAAGAGGCAACCTCATTGACTCGTTTACAGTTCTAATTACACATAGATGAACGTGCGATGCCAGAGGAAGAGCCGAGAATCTATGAACTGCAGTATAGTCAGCCTCTACATAGAGCTCTTCGAAATGCATTGGTAGACCTGTCAAGCAGCCTTGGGATCACCCGGCAGATTGTGTAGGATATTCTCCTAGCGATATAGCCGCCGCGTTAGTTACTACTCTACCAACATGTGAAACAATCACTAATTACCCTTGGATATTCAATAAGAGTATTAGGTTATTAATCTGCACTGAAAGGGCATACCTTCGGGATAAAGTCGCCGCTGATCTAGGCGCGTCGTCGGAGTTTAGTGATGTGATGCTTGCAGCTAGTCTCTCCGAGAACCAGGCCACAGCTGTTCTGGCCATATGGATCTGCCCTAGCGGCATTGAGCCTGTGCGCTATCGCTCACATTGGAAATAACATGCTTCTTAAGGCTGGATTGCTATAGACAGTCATCGTAGCGTGCATGAACAGCCCGTCTAGTGTAACACTGGTGGGTGGTGAGATTGCGACCATTGCGACCATTGCTCTGGAAACCCAGCTTAAAGAGGATGACATCTTCGTACGTAAGCTTCGCGTATCCATCGCCTACCACTAGCGCCATATGGTGGGGGCCCCGTGTGACTGTCGGCATTCATTAGGTACACTACGGCCGAGTGAATGAATGCAGTGAGTAATATCCCAAGCCAGAGGTTCATCTATTACAGGGCGGCCAGTGAACGCAAGCTAAATGCTAGATCCGTCGCACTAGATCTGCAACATGAAGTCGCTTGCTATATTTAAGCAAGCAGACCAAAGCTGTTGCCTTCCCTCGGATCCAACTATCAAGCACGTTCAGCGGTCAGAACATTTACTTGTGAACAAGACAACACTCAGGACCATATCATCTATTCAATTACTTTCAGTGGCATCTTTCAAACCACTCTTGTCGCTCTAACTCAAATACTTAGCTCCGAGCTGCCCATCTACAGTCCCGAAAAAAGTCCAAGATCTCTGGATAAAACGCATTGGCATTGCTTATCCTACTACCGCGTCCTTTGCTGGTTACGGCCAAAGCTGAGCAACAGTTTGCAAGCAATATCATGTCAACCTCTCCAGCATACGATGAAAATAGCAATTTGCTTACGCATATTGACGTTCCTCATACCACATTCGTCGATTCTGTGAACGTCATGGCCCAAAATTTGGATACTGATGGTACGTGCTTTTATATCGTGTGGAAGCCCGACATTGACCTTGTTGAAGATGATAACCCTCCCGTGGTGGTTCAAACGACGCCCGAGCTTGAATATAGTGATGGACACTTAGAAGATCTCTCTATCGTGTTTCTCGGCGTCTGCGTTCATGTCATTGATCGCTTCGATTCGGCCAAGGTGAAACCCACGTGTTCTTATTTTCATCGCTACGTCAACTGGATGAAACAGTATGTGGCACAGACCGGATCGGACCCTAATTTAAGAGCGAAATTGCTTCAGGCTCAGACTGATCAACCCCTAATCGCCGGGCTCTCTAAGAAGGTGTCCAAAGAAAGTGCCATCGGCAAAGGGCTGGTAGAGATCGGCAAGAATCTCCTCAACATCTTACATGGGGAGCTTGACCCTTTGGAGCTGATTTTCAGATCTAATATCGCAGAACAATACTACCGAGAGGCCAATGCTCGCTTAGAGGCACCATTCCGTCATGTCATGGAATTGATCGCATGCAAGCAGCCTGGTTTGAAAGTTCTAGAGATTGGTGCCGGAACCGGGTCGACAACGGAGCTGGTACTCAAGTACGCGAGCATACAGGCAGAAAAAGAAGGGAGTCTCTCAGCCATCTCAAGTTATGACTTCACCGACATTTCCCAGGCGTTTCTCTCCTCAGCTAAGAGAAAGTTTGCTTACTTCGGAAGCAAAATAGCGTTCCCTGTTCTCGACATCTCTAAGGATCCGATGAAACAGGGTTTCAAGGAAGGTGATTACGACCTCATCGTGGCCGCAAATGTGTTGCACGCCACGCCCGACCTTAATGTAACTCTCTCAAATGCCCGAAGACTTCTCAAACCGGGCGGAAAGATTGTGATCGTGGAAATAACAGAGAACCAGTGGGTTCCACAAGTCGTCTTCGGCACATTGCCTGGTTGGTGGCTTAGCAATGACGAGTATCGAACGTTAGGACCATGCATCTCCACTACTTCTTGGAATCAGGCATTATCGCGAAACAGATTCTCGGGAACAGATATTGTACTCCATGACTCTGTTGATCTACGAAGCCGAATCTGCAGTGTTCTCGTTGCCTCTGCGGTGGAAGATGGGTTGCCAGGGAATACACGCTTTCCATCACAAATGTACCTTTAACTTCGACCCAGTGTCAACTTATGTTCTTGTTAGTGGGTTTAGCGGAATCGCAGGAAAAACATGTCGCCTGATGGTGAAGCGAGGCGCGCGATACCTACTCCTTCGATGGTCTTTGACACGCCTTGAGCAGTTGTACATCTCGGGCTCCCCTCAATCAAAGGCTTCATCCAAGGTACCCTCGTGCTCTAAGATTCGATCTTTGAAAATATGAACTACTAGCAATGGACTTGCACTCTTAGTCCCCGTGTAGTTAGAACTCAGAATCTTTTCGGTCGCCTGCCTGATATTTCCTTTTTCGTTCTCTTTTCCGTTGCCGGCGTGTACGATGGCTGAACCTGAGTATCTATTACAGTATTTTAAGCTAAAAATGACGGCTTTTTCAATACTAGCCACGATTCCCTGATTACCAACAAATCCACATCGTAGTTGTAAATTCGTGAGAATAGTATACAGTTATTCTATCTAGTGTTATTCAAGTTTACTTATCCCTTAACATCTACTTCGTTTTTGCATCATACCGAGCTCCCCACTGAGGAGACTGCCATGGCGTGCGCAGAACGCAGAACGGAGCATCACAACAGTCAGTATCTCGACGCCATATCTGCCTACCTAGTCTTCAAAGTAAAACATACTCCTTTCTGATCATATCATTATCATGGTAATTATATCGATATCACTGAGCAATTGACCGAGTGTCTTAAAATAGCCCTATTTCCCCGGGATTCGGACAGCAGACGCAATCAGCCTTGGCCGAGATCCTAGTTACCGGAGAGCGATAACACCCTTCATTAATACAACGCTGTATATGCTAACTTTAATCAATGACGTGAAGGACCTCAAGCCCAGTACTCCGTAGGCAGAGTTATTGCCTCGCCGCAGAGAATCTCCGACTAGGCAGGATCTGTTCAACCGGAGGCATACGTCTGGTCTACGATGGATAATAATAGCGATACTATTGCCGACGATCACCCACTCAGCGAATGCGGCACTGCATCAAACGCCAAACCCCCAACTCCGGCAGATATACTCCAGCGACGGGTCTGCGGGGTAGAAGGGGGTCACTACAACATCACCAAGGTATTGAAAGCGGTCTATAAGAACGAGTATGGGTTTTCTTACAATTGTTGAAGAATTACTTGGAATGAGGGCAGAAGCTGGGTCCTCCAATCTATTGAAGAAGAAAATTAATTTGGACTTTACTACTCACTAGCGAATAAGTATCATATACCATGTCCAGCTCGGAAGCCAATAGTAAATACGTGCCTCTCCTCTCAGAGAAGTATTCGGGAATACCCGAGTGTCTCCTAGAAAAGGCCCAGCACGCAAAAGCGCACGCCTTATCTGTGACGACGAAGACTCAGAGTACGAGACAGCGGGCCCCGGTGTACCCTCAAGGCGTGGAGGAGGGTGTCTTCGACAAGGCGGTAGATGAACTTCGTGAGGAATTAGGGGCGGCCCATGTGATTCTAAACGACCAGCCTCTGAAAGATGGATGGTGAGTTTGCCGCTAGTCATCTTACCTCATATTGTTCAAGCCGCACACGCATTGCTAACAGGCCATATAGGTATATGGAGCGTGAGCTCGTTTACGCAAAACCATCCGCAGTTTCTAAAGCTGACAAAGTTTCAGATCCTAATACCCATGATATGATGTATGTGCTTGACGAAGACGAGTTGGTCCCGTCTGCGATGGTATATCCGGGCACCACGAAAGAAGTGCAGCAGATCGTGAGGTGGGCGAACAAGTACCGCATTCCTGTCTTTCCGATCTCAATGGGCCGAAACTGTATGTTAATCGGATTCGATTTAATCGTAACGAGCCGTTACTGACATGGCATTTCTGTAGTCGGTTATGGCGGAGCGGCGCCTCGCGTCCGGGGCTCCGTCTTGATAGACCTAGGCAGGCGGATGAACAAGATCCTGGACATTAATCCAGATGACTACACATGTCTAGTTGAACCTGGCGTTTCCTTCTTCGCTCTTCACGAAGAAGTCAAGAAGAGAGGATACGACCATCTCTGGATAGATCCTCCGGATGTGGGTGGCGGATCGGTACTGGGAAACGCGATTGATAGGGGGGTCGGCTACACGCCCTATGGCGACCATTTCGCGGTACATTCCGGTCTAGAGGTCGTTCTTCCAACTGGCGAAGTGATCAGAACTGGTATGGGAGCACTTCCAAACAACAATACTTGGCAGACGTTTCCTTACGGCTTTGGTCCATATTCTGAGTATGTCGCCCTTATATGAACGTGAGAAGATCCTAGCTAACCTGGACATATATCAGCGGCATCTTCTCTCAATCGAACTACGGAATCGTGACGAAAATGGGGATGGCATTGATGCCGAACCCTGGCGGATACGAAAGCTTTGTAAGGGTTCTGAGCTATTCCTGTTGCATACATGCTGATCTCCTTGCTAGATGTATACGTTCCCGAAAGAGGAAGACCTCACTCAGCTGGTATCTGTCATCCTACTCTGGTGATTATTGTAGGAGATTAGACTGAGCTGATGTAGTGCAGATTGAGATAATTCGCCCATTAAGAATCAGTAATATTCTAGAAAACGTTGCTCAACTGCGCCACGTGATTCAGAGCATCGCGGTTCTGGGAAACCCTCGAAGCACGTACTACACGGGCGATGGCGCAATACCGATAGACATTATCCATGATGCTGCATCAAAAACTCCACTAGGTGATCATACGTGGGTTTATTACGGCATGTCGTACGGCCCGCCGCATATCCGAAAGTACAAGCTGGATATCATCGACGCCGAGTTCAAGAAGGTGGCTGGCGCGCGACGCATCGACGCGGCCACACTGCCGCCCGACGAATACTTCTGGGCGCGCGATCGCATCGCATCAGGCACTCCCGATGTTCAAGAACTGCGATGGGTCCAGTGGGTGCCTAATGGTGCGCATATCGCCTTCTCGCCCGTGAGTCCCATCCGTGGTGTAGACGCGACACAATTGATCGAGATTGCGCGGCGACGTCACGATGAGTTCGGCATTGACCTATTACCGGCGTTCATCGTGGGCTTGCGCGAAATGCACATCATTGTGGAGATCGTGTTCGACCGGACTGACCCGGAGCGTCGGAAGGCGGCCTTAGATTGTCTTCGCGCTATGATCGACGACGCAGCGGCATGTGGGTACGGTGAATATCGCACGCACCTCGTGCTCATGGATCAGATCGCTGGGACATATAACTGGAACGACGGGGCATTAATGAAATTCAATGAGAAACTCAAGGACGCTCTCGATCCTAACGGCATCCTAGCGCCCGGCCGATGTGGGATCTGGCCACGAAGGTATCGAGGTCGTGGCTGGGAGATGACTCGGGAAAGTGGTGAGAACTCTCAGGGGAATGGCGTTGTGTCTGATTAATGATTATGCTGTGCTGCGCTGTGCTGTGCTGTGCACCGTCACCTTACACAGCATCAGCCACGAATTGGTCGGTGTAGCGCTTTTATTTTAAAATGTCTCGACGTCATTTAAGGTTCCGAGACCAAACGTAAACATTAGCAAATAGTATTGGTGGATAGTATTGGTGGTTATGTACGTACTCGGTAGTCGTAACCAACTCGCCTATGGCAAGAGTTTCTATTACGAAATTAGTACCATACTTGTTCATCTCAAAGCGAGTGCCCCGTTAAAGCTTGTATACCTCACCGTATTTCTTTAAATGCATGCGAAGATCCTCATGGCGTCTTTCTCTTCCCGCGGAGATACCATTGATGAGACTCTCTGTCTGTTTCTCGAGAGAAGATATAATAATGGAAGATGTAACCCCAGAAGCGGTGGAAGAATGTCAAGGTGAAGTTCCTAAGACCGTTCCTAAGATCTCGTTTCGCCTGTCCGCCAAGCCAGCCACTCCGGGGCTCCGCTTCTCCGATCGATCATGGCTCCGTTCTGGCAATTCGACTTCGACATCGACGACCATCTCAATTGCATAATACCATCCCCGCCTTGGCAAGCTATTCCATATCCTGTGTCCTACTTTCTCGGTTACAGAAAACAACCGCCTGAGAAGTATGGAAATATCCTTCTTACCGTACGGGCGTTGTTAGGAGTCTTCGGCAGCCTGGTACTCATCCAGCTTGTGAGCCATGACGTTTTGGGTGTAGCTCCGACTGGCCCTCTCATCGTAGCTAGTTTTGTACGTCATCATAGCCCCACTGCTGTATATTGTGTGATATGATGCATTCTAACGGATATTGTAGGGAGCTGCTGCGGTGCTTGAGTTCTACGCTCACGAATCGCCATTCGCGCAGCCGCGGAATTTCATTTTCAGCCAGATCATAGCTACCGTCGTTGGAGTATCGTTCTGCAAACTGTTCCAGATGCATTCCGATGAGGATTGGGTCCGCTGGCTCGGAGGAGCGCTTGCCTGTGCCACGACAACTGCTTTGATGGGCCTCACCAAGACAGTCCATCCACCCGCCGGAGCCACTGCACTGATAGCCGTCGTCGACGACAGGGCTGTGAGCATCGGTTGGAGGTTTATACCGTTGGTCCTCCTTGGCTGTGCCATTATGCTATTCGTGGCGCTCATTGTGAACAACGTCTTCGGGAGGTTTCCTCTGTATTGGTGGACAGCAAGTAACCTAGTATCGTTGCCGCCGAAACACCCTAGTATGTCGTCGTCTGGCGATGAAGATAAGGGTAAAACTCTGCGCACTGAGTTAATCATTCTTCGAGGTAAGGTCATCGTGCCGGAGCATATACAGCTATCGCTGGAGGAAAGACTTTTATTAGAACATATCTCGAGCAGATTATAGACTGAGAGGGTGTCTTTGGGTCGTGAACTTGTCTTCGTCATTCCATTGCTACACTATTGTATTGTCATGATCGTCGTCTTACAACACCCCACGCTTCAACCCCTATAGAGCCGCCAAGCAGCCACCCCAGCCAGCAGCAGCGCCACAACCATAAGCAGATAACCCTTCATCAGAAGATCGCTCTGTTACGGCTTGATTAGCATAAGATGATTTCTCAGTGAAATGTCGATTATCCTTACGTTTGCAGCATGTTCTTGGCGCTATTATGTTTTGATTAGCACAGGATGACTTTTCAACGAATTGTTCATTATTCTTACTATTGCAACCACCGCTGCAGCGTGGTCTTGGTTCTGCTCTTCGAATTTGCTCTCCATACGGGTCACAGCAGTATGCTGTCGTGCCACCCTATCATAGATTTTCTGCTGATCTTTTCTGATATCCTGCTGATCTTTGCGTACCTGGCTCACCGTTGTTGCCACAGCCGCTTCAACGTCGGCTTTCAACGCAGCCATGGACCCGGTCATGTTTCTCTCAATGGCAAGGATCTGTGCATCGAAATAATTGCCGTCGTATTCATGGATAGCGTGTATGTTGGCAGTGTCTGGATGAAATTACCGAAGAAATTAAACGGTATCACTCTCATCATGATCCTATCCCCCCCGTTAGCGACGAGATTTCACTAGTAAGTTAGGTTCTCGAGATCCTCATGTGCCTTCGATCCCCCAGCATCACTATCTCTGTCCGTACAGTACGCCACAAAGTAATGCGTCGGTGCTCAGTGCGAACAACGCGATAGCGAGTGGGATACTATCGTCTTACAGGGCATTATGCTCAACACCCCAATCCACACCCAGCCGCTCTTGGAAAGACGGCTGGCCGGCCTGGACCGAAGCCGCCAGACAAAGACACCGAGACAGTAACCCCACCGCAACGTCTGGAGCCCATCAATCGAGAGGGTGAGGGAGTCAACCGCCTTGCTGACGAGAGGTGCCCGAAGGGTGCTGCCCCATCCCAAAGTAGGGAGGTTTAATAGCAAGCACGCTGCTCAGGTAGAGCTCCACGAACAGATTCAAGACGCCCAAGATCGACCGTTTTTATATATGTCTCGGTGTGATAGGCCGGCAGATGGATCGAAGGCAAAGGAAATCAAGACTGGGGCATAGGACTTACCGAGTCAGCACCGCAAAGGCGGGCCACGGATGTAGTGTTGTTGTTGGAGGAAGGGCGAGAAGAATCCATCTATGGGAAGAAGAGTTAGTATTTATACCGTGGCAAGGTGGAGCCCATGGGCAGTGAGTAGATAGTGCCAGGTAACAGGCAAGTAAGGTGCAGTGAATGAGAAGGAACAATAGGTGGGAGATGGGACACGTATGGTAGGTAAGGTGTGGTGAGTGGGAAATACCTAAGGAAACAGGTGTGGTAGCAATAGGTGGGAAGGTATGGTGAATGGGAAGGAACAATAGCGGAGGTACGTACCTGAGGTACAAAGGTGTGATGAATGGGAAGGAACAGTAGAGGAGGTACATAGGTACAAAGGTACATAGATACTTGGAAAAACCTAGCATCAATACCAGTACATAGGATCACAGTGTAGGAAGGAACTAGGAAAGTGCGATTGGTGAATTGTAGCAGAAAAGAACGGGCCTGATGCCAGGTGTATTGTAGGAATTTGCAGAAAGAAGGTACAACAGATGAGCAGTAGGAGGCGCAGTAGGAGGTGCAGTAGGAGGCGAGGCGGAAGTTGAGATCGGAGGCAAGGGTGGAGGGCAAGATCGTAGGCATGATGAAGGGCGTAAATGACGAGAAAACTTTCAAGTGTAATGAAATAAAGGAGTTGGAGAAAGGGCACCAAATTGATGATCAAAGACTTACCTTGTGTGTGTGTGAGGGAGGGAGAAAAGCGAGAGAGAGAGGGTGAGAGGGAGATTGGAGTTGTAGATGGGCTGGAGGAAGAAGGGTGTACATGAAAGGTGGGCAGAATATATAGATTTTGAGAATAGTGTCACAAGCAATTGGAGAATAGGAGTTGAAGATTGAGGATTGAAAACTTACCTTGAGAGATGGTGGCGGTGATGGTGGTTGTTGTTGTAGATGGGACAGAGGAAGAGAGGTTGTGGGAGAAGGAAGAGCAGAATATATACTCGTGGGGAAAGGGAGTGCAACATCAAAACCCTCAGGCATCAGCTTTGTGGTTGCGAGCCTAAATCGATTGCAGTGCACAGTTACCACCTATCACCGCTAGAGTAGTCACCGTGGTAATGGTGAAAGGAATTACAGTGTATACCAACCACCCACTATCGCAACCACAACCACAAAGCTAGTAACCGTGGGGATAAGCATAGAACATGAGGCCGGCCTTCAATAGGTAGACTGCAGGCAGGTACCATAACAACATAAAACCTGCACAGGCTATAGCCATAAACTGCCACTAGCAACCAGTAGAATATTCAAAGCGTAAATGGCCATTTAACAACATAACAGCATGAACAATAATTCAAACTATACATGAGAAGGCAAAAACTAGCTACGGGCAAGGAGCAGAAGTTTGAGGAATAAGCAAGCAACATTATTCGAAGAAACTGCATGTACAATAATTTGAACATGAACATGATGTAGCAATACAACACCCATTGGAAAGCAATAGAATATATAGGTGGTAATCTACCATCTAACGAAAAGGCCGCATCTACGATAACTAGGGCTTCCCGACATAGACCAATAAAATAGCCATAAGCAAGGAGCAAGGTACATAGAAGATAAAACTACCATTCAAGGACGAAACAGCGTTTACGATACATGAATCTCCCCATGAGAAGACAATAACAAGGTAAGGGGCAGAATACTTGAGGGATAAGCCACGGACTATGAGGGAAATAAGTACCAGGATTGACAAAGATAGGCATTGTGACGGGTTGCCATACTCTATGTATGTAAGATTTGAGCTTCAATAGTTGATAAGGGGGCAAGGTGGTGATGAACCATGTCAAGTAATAGGAATGGAGACTTTGTACAGACATCCACGTTGGACGGATGTAAGCTACAGACAATTTCAGCAACTTTCAGAGAAAAAGACGTTGTGGGTTGATTTATCGGTGATAATGCAAAGGAGATTACTATAGGTGCCTTATCGATGCAATGTTCAAGATGCCTCATCTCCATGATCGAGCTTGGCAAACTATGTTGTCAGAAGGTCAGGCTATCATCCCAGAGGTTTGTGCATTTCCTGGCATCGTCGACGTAATTTAACAGGCTCGAAGGCAATATACGAACATAGCAACTCATCTAATAGGCATACATGTACTTTCATAGTAAATTTGGTAACTAGATGTGTAACGAAGAATAAGGCAGTACGTGGAAATAAGATCAAACAGTCAATCCTTTCTTAATGAGCCACATTCTCATTGTATTGCTCTATCTTGGGTCTATGGCTGTTCCTCATCTACGAACGTCTAGCCATGAACTCAAGCATTGTTTCTGCTTCTTGCTCATCTTTAGTACTAAGTTTCGCACTAGCTTCCCTCGAGGGCTGCTGTATGGGCTTGGATGTTCCGCTTGATTCAGTCTCATGGATTCGTGCTGGTCCACTCAGCACCGGTGACTCTTGTGACATAGCCGCTGTTCTTGCCTGGCACTTGATCCCATCCAAAACTCTCCTACTCGGCCCATCGCTCAATCCATCAACAGTATGACGGAAGGCTCTCCAGGCGGGATCTGATTCAAAGACGCTATCGAACGAAAGCCTCAGGAAATAACCTGTCGTCTGGCTTAGACAGTACAAGCTCTCGTAATCAAGGTACTTCATGATGGCGAGCAGGACTTCCTCGGGAAACAGCTCAAGCGCGCTCAAAGCATAGTGATGCGAAGAGTCCGTTTCCGCTGCCTCGATCTTGATGGTGTTGAGTCGAGAGGCTGCTGTTTCGATTTCATTATGATGTTGTCGAATGCTTCCCCAAGCGCTTGCTTGCGATGCCTCTTCCTGCTCGATAAAGGTAGCGCTCATTTTTGATGGTTTCGCTGTATGTAATTAGTAGGCATTTACGGCATGTTCAAAATAAAACTCAACTATAATCGCGCATGCGTAGTAAAAGCGTATTGAAACTCTGCCGGAGAGAGGCTGCTGGTTGTTGTATCCTGCCGGATCGGGACATGGTAGTCATTGTTCTGTTCTTTTGTCCACTGCCCCTCACTTTAGACGGTTCGCATAGGTGCCAGATGAGGACGACCTGGAGAAACTTCCAGATACTAATGATTGTCTCTTCGATCAATGTCTCTTGGGATGGCCACCTGGAGATGGAGAATGCCTTGGCTGGTTGAGATTTTATGTTGCTTCGATGATGAAGCCTTATCGGCCTAGTTTGAGCTTCTACAGACTCGGGTAATAATTGATGGGGCCGGGCTTGCGCAGCCACATTATGACTGTGCAGCCAATGTGGAATGCCATGGATTGTAAGAGGCTGTACGACACGGGACAATGTGAACTACATGTGATTTCGGGTGTAATTTTTGCTATTATTTAATGATTTATCTTTTATAAGATTGTATGCTAATCTTAGTGATTTTGAACTATAAAGGCTGTCATATAAAAGGAAGCATTCTGCCTTACTGGAGTGTACGCTTAAGGTTTGGTAAGCACACTGTAGGTTGTCGACTCCAAAAAGCAACAGCTAGGTACGGAGTATCACTGGTAGGACGCTAAAAGATTATAGTATAAGGGTATGGGCTCGATGCAATAGGCTCCTGACTTCCCATGGACTAACTCAGAGGGTTCCAAGCCTTTTAATTTACAACGTTAATTATAAGTAGCTAGACAAAACCAAGTAATAATCCTATGACCGAATTAAAAATTCCTCTATGAATGACGATGAAAGAGAAAATTCTGATTATCATGAGTAAGGGCGAGTCTGTTCCTCAGACCATTCCCAAAATTTCTGTGCGATGCCTGTCCCCCCCTCTTCCTTAGGCTTTGATCCCTCGAGCAAGTCTTTGCGGATGTTTTCAATGCGGCCCCAAGGAACAACTGCATAAAGTGGTTTGGTCAGCGGTTGCACGATATAAAGCCATCAATAGTTATCAGACTTACTCCAAGCCCCCGAGTTGTCCATGTTAACCTGATCCGAGATACCGGCGAATAGCTCTGTGTAGGCGCCGTTGATGGTTGGGTATGTTGTTGCGTGTCTGAACAGCATCTCCACGTAATTGCAATTGCGATCAAGCTCTGACTTCAGATTTCCTGGGTTCAATGACTAGGGAAGGGCCACAAAGTTAAAGTCGCTCTTAGCAAAGACAAAATGGACCTATACTCACCACACTAACTATGCTATCGTCGCGATGTCGCCGCGCGTACTCGGTAGCATGATAGTAATTGCCGGCCTTGCTGATACCATATCTCCAAGCATAGAAAGTGTCGCGCTTGTAATCGAGGTTATCCAGATCAATACCGCCCGTCGGGTTCAGATGTTCAGTGGCCGACGATGACACCCAGATTACACGCACAGATCCCTTCGGTGCCGTCTTGGCCGTCGCGATCAACATCGGCGTCAGGAGCCGTGTGAATAGGAAGGGGCCGATACAGTTGGTGCCAAGCTTAATCAGAAATCAGGAGTCAGTAATTGCCGTTTACGGTAAATATCGGGGTTATTCTAGGAGGGTTTGGGAGCATGTAGGAGTTACAGGAATAGAAAACCCCTGAATAAGCAACTTCTACTCCCAAGACACGCCAAAAAGGGAAGCAAAAGACTCCACGCTAACCTGCAGCTCATACCCCTGCGCCGTCTTGCTGCCTTTCGGTGGCATCATGACACCGGCGTTATTGAATAGAACATCCAGGCGCTTCTCCTTGGCTAGAAAGGCCTCAGCGGACGCCTTGATCGTGGTCAAGTCGCTGAGATCTAGGTGTAAGTACTCTAGCCGGCCGTTGGATGATGGATGCGCCTCTTTGATTGATGCAATAGCGTTGACCGCTTTTTCTTCATTGCGCGCTGCGACCCAGACGGCAGCGTTTTTTGAGTAGAGGATCCGGGCAACTTCTTTTCCAATGCCGGTGTTGGCGCCTGTCACTAGATAGACCTGTAGTATGGTTAATACTAGTGTTCGATGAAATGTTGATATGATGTTACCTAACCCTCTCAGAAAGATCTGAGATATCTGTCTCTGTGTATGTAGGCTTGCCCGGTAAGAGCTGGTATATTGCAGATATATAATGAGCCATTGTAGAATTCATTCATTAGTTTAGTGTTTGTTGTGATATTTCAGCTAAAGTGCCCGTGCTAAGGTTGAGCCTTCCGAAAATGGTAGCCTTAACCCCACTGAAAATAGCTAATCACACGCCATTTAGCCTTACCCTCCATCACACAGCATAAACTTTCTCAACTTCGACTTTTTATCACAAGAATCCCCCCATAATACACAATGCTATCAGCATCTTAAGGCGAACCGACTATACGGTTCACAAACGTTAAAGAGCTTCTCTAAACGATTAATCGTATTTTTAGTGATTGTTTTGTCGTTACAGGTATGGAGAAATTTAGTTATATTTTCAAGATATTATATGCTAATTATTAGATGTCTTGCTTGCTGATTTTGAAGAGATGAATCGCTAAGAACGTCGCCTATTCCGCCTTCGCCGCTACTATGCTAATACAGGCATTTTAATCATTACAATCCTTAACAAACTACATGAAGCACTTTATTTTCAGCTCTATCGAAGATACGAGCATAAGCTTACTAGAAATGGTCAAGAGGAAAGTTGGATACTAATTGGTAGTACTACTTTTCGACCACAAGGTCACCCTGGCATGCGAGCGAAAAAATTACTGAGGCACCCAGCCCCGAACTATGTACCTCTAATAATACTATAATTAATCAGCAGAGTTTAACAACTTAATACAAGTAATAAACAATAACTAAAAAGTATAAGCATATATTTTAATTACTTATTCATTAAAACGTTGCTTATGATTACTTATTTTACTGTTTATGACTATGTTATGTTTTGTTAAAATAATGCCTTATATAGCCACTATAGCGGATGCCTCATTTATTATTTCAGTCGCAAGCCTGGAAGTGATGGTGGAGAGGGTGATTTAAGCGGTGGTCCAGAACCGGCACGTAACTATAAAGGCGCCTGGCCAACGCTGGTTATTGAAGCTGGAGACTCCGAGTCTTTAGGTGCGCTACAAGATGATATGAGGTGGTGGTTTTCTGCGTCAGACCACCAGGTCAATATCGTGCTTCTTACCAAGTTTGATCGCCCTAGTCTAGATTAGCACCCAATCAAGAATCGGCATACTTGACCCCGACACGGAAATTTCAGATCAAGTTCCCGTGTCGAGGTTTGGCCTTCCGAAAATGGCAGCCCATACCCCTGGAACCCCAAGACGCCCCCCCGACAAGTACATTTTTGGCGGGGCATGTGTATTTGTTGAAGTGTTAGCCCCTAAATCATGTCAATTGTCCGACCCACCAAACCTCACCTAAAAATTTCCAACTCAAACTTTCCCGCCGACGTACGATGTTGCTCCTCCAGCCCGGCTGCCTATGGAGCTTCTTCTCTACATCCTGCACTACTTGGGCATAGTTCTTCCGCTAGGGATATCTACCGCCTAGCTATTTCGAGGCAGTGGTATGAGTTTGCCTAGCAGATCTTCGTCCGGGATCTCCAGTTGACGGCGAGATCGCTCATAAGGTTTACGGAGGATGATGCATTTCTTACGCGGAGTCAACCCCATATCACTACGACCAAACTATCCTTTGAAAGGTTTGTGGATCTAAGGCCATTGATGCTAACCGACCGTCGTGGAATAAGCTTTTTGATACCGATGGCGATGCTGTTCATGAATGGACTGCTCAACTAAACTCCTCCTTGGCAAATATGGCTTCTATGCTACAACAATGCCCAGGTCCGCAGTATCTGAAGCCCAAAGCGGGAGCCGAATGTCCTGAACTGGGTCTGCTGCGGCTGGGATATCTGATGGTAAAGCCTCTAGCTAACCTGCTCTCCGTCTGTCATTTGACTTCTGTGGAATCCGACACTGCGGGCTCTTATCCTCTGAGCCAGGTAGGCGATCCTAGTATACATCTCCGTTGCGCGGTCAATTCTCTACTTCAATCATTGCGACGGCTCCACTGCCGAATGGATAGCATATGCGAAAGTCTGCTGGAGCTCCCGACACACGATATGCCCTTGAATCTCGAGGAGGTTATCGTCAACTCAAGCCTCTCAGAGCTGTCCGACACAATCATGTCATACCATTATCCTAACCGCTGTCAGTCCATTCCCGGTGAGACTTTCACGTAGTTTGAAGAGGCTATCGAGAGCTAGGCGACAATACTCTCCTGCCCACTGAGCTGTCCTCGGATGGTCAGGGTTATATTGCATGAGATTCCATCTCTCGGCATATATGCATTTGACGCTGTGACAGGGCAACGAATGCGATTAGAAGCTGGTACTCAATGGGATACTGGTGGGGAAGTGGCGGACGAGGGTGACCTGGTTGACAACGACTCGTCGGCCGCCCGAAACAGTTTTCTAATTTTCATTCCCGTAGTACTCCCTTCTGTAGAAGCCAAGAGGCTGTTTAGCGACAGGATGTTACACTAGCTATAAGAATGGGAGTCTCATATTCGGTGACAGTGTTGATAACCCCAGCTAGACGTATTATATCGTGACTGTAGACAGGGTAGGACCCGGCTTTGAGGCTAGGATTGTATTGTGATAGCTACCTGAGACTGATACAGACTGGAGTCTAATAGACATCTGTTTCCTCGTACACAAGCACGAGTTGTTCCCACGCGACATCATCTCCATAGATCAAGCGGGCTACCAATCGCCCATCCCACAGAGCACGATGCGGAAGGCTATAGGTGCATCGATGAGTGATATCGGCTCTCTTGGACCCGAAGACGTGGGAGAGTAGTGTTAGTGAGATCTTGTCAATTCAATGTTCCGTTGTTTCTAGGTGTTGTAGGTGCTCCTGAATAAGAGACTTGAAGGTGAGGATGTTCTTGTTTTGCTCGTCCGAACCTGCCGGAAATGTGATGATCTCTGGAGAAACGACCAAGCGCTCCATTGGAACCATCTGTGCCTGACTCCAGTCGATGACGCCCTTCAAATTGTAATCATCATCGAACAAGAGGTTCCCGTGATGTAAGTCGAGGTGACAGAGAGGAAAGGGACCATGGACTCGAGCTTCAATGATGATATGAGGTACTGCTGTTTTCTGAACCTAACAAGCTATCCTCCACTCCGGATCATGAGGATGGTGTTCGAGAGCGAGTCTGTTATCCTCCTGCCCGTGTGCATAGAACCACTCGAGTGACGTTTGGGGAGTTGAGTTGGGCGACGATGCGTTGTCGGGACTAAGGGGAATGGTTTTAGTAGGCCCGTCACTAGTTGCACCGCACCAAAGTCGGCCGAGATAATCATAGGCCAATCCATTAAGTTGGAATAGGACTTCTGCTAGTTGACTTGCGACTTTTGGCAGGTACTCAGATGGAACTTTAGAAGCAATTAGGCCTCCAAGAACCCGGCCATCTAGGCGTTCCATAAGAATATAAGAATACCCAACTTCATTCGATGGCGAGACATCGTAAGCAAAGACTGGCGGGACCGGTATGCTTGTCTGGTCCTTGGCCGTCCTCATTGCGGCGATTTCACTCAAAAGGTCCATAGCATGTTCGGAGGCTTGAGATGCGTCTGCCGAGATATGCCGGATTTTTCATATCCAGTACACGTGGTCGGAGAATGAGATGTTCAGCACGACATTATTGAATATGTAAGTGAACGAAGACGGATCAATAGTGCACGACATGTCTGGGTCTGCCATTTTGTCTTGGCCGATGCGGGTGAGGAGCGCCACTTTTTGAAGCTGCTGGAAGTTGGCCATGGAAAGGACAGTTTAGATTTGCTTGTGGAGGCTGCCGGGGCCGGGCTCCAGATCGTCAAGCCCACTCCAGATGTCGCTTGGACGCCCGGTTGACATAGCGTAGTATCTAGGGAAATGATGGCGATGGTAGTGATGGGCGGTGGGTGTGTTTGCTAAACCAAGATAGTGCGGTACGCCATCCCAGAAACACGACGAACTAATCACATAACAACAACCTATGCTCCTGAACTAGTAATCACTCACTAAACAAAATGGATAAAAAAGGAGGTATTGCGGTGAGTGTGGATTGAACACACGACCTTCAGATTGATGATTGAATGAAGTTTAACTTCAGTCTGACGCTCTCCCAACTGAGCTATCCCCGCTGATGGAAATTTGCCATCTAATTCCCCGACATGGAGTAACCATCCTCGTATTGTGACGACGAAAAAAGTCCAGCGAGTGTGAATTAAGCACACAAGCTTCACATCAATGATGAAGTTTTTGGCAGGTTATATTTAGTCGTTTTTCATGTCAGATGTCTTGTGCGCCGTTGGATTTCGGTTGGTTGTTTGTGAATAGGCTTTCGGCGCTTCAACAGCATCAGGGTCGTGCGCGGATGGAAGAGATATAAACTACTTCCGATGATCAGCTTCCCATGTTAACAAGCAGTAGCTATAGAAAACACACGGGTGAGTCCGGTTCAGGGGCCTCCATGGGCCATGAATTTCTTTGACACCTAGTTGTCTTCTGTGTTGTGGTCCGCACCGTCCGTGGGGAACTCCGTACGCTTCGAGCTTCCCAACATCACGGACTTGCACGGGGTTCCGCATCATAATCCAAGCCGTCACACTAAATGCATAAGAAGAAATGGAAATCCCCATTAGAATTTACTAGGAATTCTTCGGACACAGTTGATCGTATTAGCGGTCACACCAAGTAATTATATCAACGGTCACATCTCGCAACTCAACCGCAGCCAAATATCTGAAAGTACACTCCCCACCAATCAAAATGGGTTCTCTCGAAAAATCAAACAACGCCAACATCACTTTCGATGACTACCTCGGCCTGATGACCTGCCTCGTCGACTGGGCCGATAGCTACGATAGCAAAGACTGGAGTAGACTGCGGAAATGCATCGCCCCAACCCTACGCGTAAAGAAACCAACCCTCCCGCCTTTCAAGTTTTTTTTCGTTCGCAAATTACTAACAAGCCCCTTCAGATCGACTACCGTTCATTCCTAGACAAGCTCTGGGAAGCGATGCCAGCCGACGAATTCATAACCATGATCTCGAACCCCGCCGTGCTCGGCGACCCCTTGCTGATGACGCAGCACTTCATCGGCGGCACCAAATGGGAGAAGATCTCGGACGACGAGGTCGTCGGCGTACACCAGCTGCGCGTGCCGCACCAGCGCTACACCGACGCCACGCGCTCCAAGGTCGCCGTCAAGGGCCACGCCCACAGCACCAACACGCACTGGTACAAGAAGGTCGACGGCGTCTGGAAGTTCGCTGGTCTCAACCCCGAGATCCGCTGGTCCGAGTACGATTTTGACCGTGTCTTTGCTGGTGGCCGTGACGAGTTCGGCACCGAGGAAGCTGCTAAGGCTTCGGGGATTCCGGCCCAGGCTTAGCTTAGTTAGAAGCAAAAAGATTTCTGGAGGTCGGAGTTATCAAGGTAGGGTCGTTGGCAAGGCGATTGTACAGCGCTGGGGCTTATTTTGGTCCATTGTTATTGTAAACGTTGCTTAGTCCTAGGGATTCGGACTTACCACCATAGAGTTTCGTTTGAACATATAGTCTGGAATTTCTCAGGTATCGTTGAATACTGTTTCTATAGATCCAATCAAAAGACTACACAAAAATTACAGGGAGCTCGTCCATTTTCTAACAGCCAATACATAAATGAACTTTGATTAGGGACCTTATTGCAAGAGAACGTAAAAAAATGGATAGCCATATTGGATACACCGGCCCCTTAATAATCCCACTTCTTATAAACAATGTGTCCTCAAGGGCGAGTTAAAAGGATCGGTTGTGTAACGGGTAGTAGAACATGATGAACACCAACATGTCTGCACAGTGTAGTAGCTCTTCCCCAACGTTATGATAATATCACGGCTGAGAAGATGGCCGTGAGGAAAAGCTCTCGTCGCCTGGAAGTTCGCGCATTATGAGATCGGTGTGAAGCTCTTGCGGCAATATAGGGTTCTGATATCTCCACACCCCATGTTGTGAGTTCTCGTGAGAAGCCTCGATTCTCAGCAACACATTCCTTTTATGCAATTCCCAGCCCACAAACGCCAACGCGGGGACCAGAAGACCTAAGCCCAGTCCCAACCCCAAGCCTAACCCGAGCCTCACTGTGTTTTCATTTGCCTTTCTTAAGGATGAAGGAACCGTTGGAGTGCTTGGGGTTGAGGAAGCAGTCGACGACTCAGGCGCTGATGTATCTGCCGCACCCGCGCCTCTGTAGACGTTCTTAAATATTGGTAGCGTAATGAAAGAGCCGGTATCGCTGCAACATGAAGCGTCTTCTCCGCAGCAATACTCGCCCGATACGCGGTCATTGGTCTTGCAGAGTGTCAAGTCCTGGTACCAGTTCGTCCTTGCTGTCAGTACACGTCAGTCAGCAAGACCAAGCTCTGTTCAAGCTGCATGATCTTGGGTTGTATAGATTATGTGACTTATACTCGTAGACTTACGGGGTAGATCTGGGCAGTACTGCTTGCATGGCGCTTCCCACGTCTTTGACGTGCAGCCCTGGACGGTGAAGATATTGTCACCAGCCGCGTCGAGACAGAGCCCGTTATCGAGGCAATAGTCGTTGCCACTGCAACACACACTCACCTCGGCCGTCGCATTGCAGGGGAAGAAGGTGTCGTGCTCATTTCCGCTAGTGTCGTAGCATGTTGCATCGCTCTGTCCGATCGCTAGAAGAAGCGCTATAAATGAGGTGAACATCGTACCGTGCTTGTGTTGCAATTGCAAAAATGTAGAAAAATGCGTTTCTGTAGAACTGGACATTGGCCCGCGGGAAAGGGAGATGGACTGCGCCGTACATACCTTGTAAGGCTCCGACAATAGAGAATTCTCAAATGGTGGCAAGTTGGGGGCGCGCCTACTGGTGTCCAATTGGCGATCCTGATCCGTGGCAGATTTCTAACAAGTGTCATCCTTCAGGGTTACCATCCCCGGGACGTGTTCGACCGTCTTCAGTTACAACGCGAGGTCCGGCGACTATGGAAAATTGCTCGCCGGCTCCAGCCCACGACACTACCTTGTCTTTTATGCATTTCTTAACTATACGCTGTGCAGCAGAGACATGGTTGCTAGAGTTCAAGCTAAGCTATCTCTTGGAGTCGAAATTAGTAGCGTAGGCATGGCTGGCCTGATCAATGAAGATGGTAGGTACCACAGGCGACACAGGCGTACATGTCGGTATTTGGCACGGTAACAGGCTGTAGACAGACCCGTGGCTTGTTCCAGCCGTCGTGACGGATCAGATCTGTATTCTGCAGCTAGTCTGGTATCAAGTCAATGTCCAGCTGCCCGCCGTCTATGCGGCCCTGAACAAGCCATTCGCCGTCAGCCGTAACGGCGGCTGAGTTTGGTGGGCGCCTCCGTCATGCATTACGACTCCTCTCTTACAAAGACCAGAGATCTTCATTGGGTAGGGTAGTAAGCTACTGAGACCCCAAGGATCGCGAACCCTAAGAGGAACTTGTCCTAAATAACTGTCTAACAAATTCGACAATCTAACGATACGTGTAGGCATTGTGTGCAACTTCATTCCACACGCGCTAGGGCTGTTGGCTTCCTGAGCATCGCTAATGAGAGGCTGTCCTATTGATAATGGGTGCATGTTGGGTTTCGCACGGCCTTCAATTAGCGAGCCTTCTAACATAGTCACAGGGCGAAACACAGACAGGTAGGCAACAGCGATTACAACAATATTTAAAGCTTTATATGAAGAATAAAGTACATGAAACATAGTAAAAGAATTCCCTATACAAATAAAAGGTCATGAGAGAGATCTTGTAGGCCTATATGCAAAAGCCTACCCCGAAATCATTAGGCAAGCCTTCAAATGCTGATGGTTTGGCCATTATTAATGATGGCCTTGTCCATGTCCATGACCGCGTCTAAGCCACCTTCGCATTGCTGCCCCAGTACTCATAGGCATCTCGCCCGAAGTCGAGGTCGAAGGTTCGCCAGGGGCACCCGTTCCAAGCGGCACCGCGCTTATGCCCGTGCCCGTGCCGTACTTACTCGGGAACGGCGGCTCCACGGTCTTGGTACTCGTAATAGTAGTCTCCGCGACTGTCATCGTGACCGTAGCGTAGACAGTTGAAATTGTAGGCTCGCAGACGCATTCGTCAGACGACTCTGGCTGTCCCTCTGGGGCCTTGGATAGGGTCTCGTACACCGTCTGGACGTTCGTGACGGATGACGTGATGGTTGTGACATCAGGCACGGGAGTCTCTGACTGCTGAGCCTGGGTAGCCCCCTTAGACACCGTGACTGCGATTTTACTAATAACAGGAACAACTATCAATAGACTGATCTCCTGGCCCAGAGCTCTTTGGAAAGGAGTGAGGTAGAAAGTGTCAAGGAAGGGGAAGGGAGGGGTACTAACCTAGAAGAGGGATTCATTGCTACTGTGCTCGCTACCTCGCTCATCGAGTAACTTGGTACGTCCGCCTCTGGCGTGGATGAGAGCGTGTAGTAGCTCGTGGCAATCGAGCCAGGAGATAGGGAAGTCGGGACTTCTTCTGTAATCGATGCGTATGTAATCACGGTCGTGAAATGATTGCCCAGTGTCAGCGTCGTACAAGGTTTAGTGGTATTCTGATACATTCCACTTGAATATAGTACGGGTGCCGTCCCGACCGTGTTAGCTGTCGAAATGGCTTCTGTCGGGTGATACGGTGCCGGGGTATCAATGAACGTAATGATTGATGTTATCACAATGACGGAGTCGCTGACAGTGTTGCTGAGAGTGACTGCCGCGGTCGTATAGTCACCAGCGATAACTTGAGGGATGGACGTGACGCCTGCTGGCATGGTCTTGTCGGATACTGGACATACTGTGGTCGACACAGCAATTATCTCGGTAGTGACAGCGCCTAACTTTGCGGGACAGTTCGTCACATCGGGAGCGCAAGACGTGACAGTGTAGATGTTGGTGGAATACACAGTTGAGGTCGTATAAATAGGGGCTTCTGGCGCAGAACTTGGAGTTGTCGGGCCTGATGAGGTAGAAATGAGCTCCGCCAGAGTGGAGGATGCCCCAGATAATACCGAGCTGACTGGCTTGATGATAGTTGCAGATACTCCAGAGCTAGCAGGCACAGACGAAGTTGTGGTTGTATCTTTGATGGGATAGATGGTGGTATATAGAGCGACTAGTTCTGTAGTAACTGAACTAATCTTTGAAGAGCAATCAGCGGCCCCAGCTGCACAGGAACTGATGGTATACACGCTGCTAGTGTAAACAGTAGACGTCGTGAGTACCGTCTCAGAAGATATCGAGCTATCCATTGGCATAGTAGATGAGAGTGACGGAACCGAAGAGGTGCTAGCGCTAACTGGGAGAACTGATGACTCTTTACTGCCGTTTGTTTCCAACTGAGTGATAGGGCAAATAGTCGTATAAAGCGATACAAGCTCTGTAGTCACTTGGCCCAGCTGAGCAGGACAGTTGGTGACGGAGGGGGCGCATGACGTAATTGTATAAACGTTGGTCGAGTATACAGTAGACGTAGTTAACTCAACCGGAGTGCTGAGCGGCTGAACAGATGAGTCGGATGTTTCCCGAGTCGGAAGGCTTCCGCTTGCTGGCGCTGTGGTATTCGGGTAAAGAACACTTGACGTATGAATTGGCGAAGAAGTTCCTACCGAGGGCACCAGGCTCATCACCGGTGAGGTGCTCGTTCCTAATGAAGCTGATGGGCTAGAAGAAATGAGCTCTGAAGAGCTAGAAATTGGCGGGGAAGATACTGCTGCCGCAGTACTATCCACCTGATTCACCTGTCCACTAAAGGTCTTTCCATCTAGGACAGTGTTGGTGACTGGACAGACGGTAGTATATAGTGATACGACTTCAGTAGTTACTTGGCCAACTGGACAGTTCGTGACGGTCGGGGCGCATGATGTGATGGTGACAATATTCGTTGAATAGACCGTCGACATGATGGAAGTCGTAATCTCTGAACTGAACGTATATGTAGTGGGCATCATTTCGGATGAAACCGTCGAGGATACCAAAGACTGCAAGTTCGAGCTAGGAGACACTGCAAAGCTACTAAGCGACGAATTCCCGGCCGCCGCAGAAGCAGCAGCAGCTGACGACACAGATGAGACCCCTGACGAGGCAGAAGAACCAGGCTTAAAGCTTGAAACAGCTACGGAACTTGAACCGGCCGATGTCGATTTGTCTACCTCAGTTACTGGACAGAGCGTGGTCGTCAAAGAGATCAGCTCAGTGGTAACTTGTCCCACAGGGCAGTTCTTCACAGTTGGAGCGCAAGACGTGACTGTATAGATTTTGGTGGAATAGACCGTAGAGATGGTGCTCGCGGTTATGCCACCGATGCTGCTGTTGCTATTGTCTATTGTTGAGCTTCCAGGTGCTGAGAAGCTCGATGCAGGAGTAGAAGCGGTCATACTTGACGACCTCGAGGATCCCGAGCCAGGAGCCGTGCCAGGAAGAACAGGAGATCCGGAACCAGAGCCTGTGGGATAAATGCCTGAGCTTCCAGTCGGCATTCCTGAGCTGCTCAGAAGGCTAGAGCTTGCGGGGACACTCAAGGCAGAGCCTGAACTACTGACGGGCGTAGATCCTGAGGCGGTGGTTAGTGTAGTTGGGGATGCTGCATCGCTACCCGGCTTTGGTGATTCACTAGTACTGGACGAGGCTGCTGAGCTAGTTCCCAGAATAAGAGAGCTCAAGCTGCTAAGGATACCGCCGGTACTAGATAATGAAGCAACTGGGTAGCCGCTAGCACCACCTGACTGTATCGTTTGTGATGAAGACAAGTCACTAGTCGACTGTTGAAGTGAATTAGAAGATGAAGAAAAACTTGAAGATGTGAGCTCGGAGGCAGTCGATGAAACACTTGACGAAGCGGGCGTGGATTGGCTCGTGACGGTATTGCCAGCAGGTGGACTTGATGAAGAGCTGGATGGCGCCGCGCCACTGACACTGGTCGGCCCCGATACATTGGAAGGTTCCACGCTCATAGATTTCATAGTCTCAACCGCCGGGTTATTCTTGATAATCTTTGGTGAAGTAGCTGAAGAAGAAGCGGTCGTTAATGAGGAACTGCAGCCGTCGTAAATTTTGTCGATGCCATCAATCTTTCCAGTCTGCACTCCGTTAGCACAAAGGCGTTCTAATTTGGGGTAATGCCACATACTCTGTCCTTATATTTGTATTGGCAGGCTGGGTACTTGTTTGTGATATTGACGCTCCGCACGTACATAGTGTAGGGAACACCATTCATATCGATCTCACCGCCAGCCCATTGAATTGTCCAATAGTTGTTAGCAGGGTCGCCTCCTCCCCAAACACCTAGCTGTAACTTCATGGGCGATTGTGGGAAGATAAATCCTGACGGGGTATTCGAGGCTTGGACACTTCGGACGACATTGTTGTCGACGTACCAATTCATATGGTTTTCGTCCCATTCTACCGAATATGTGTGGAACTGGGTGGTTGGGTTTAATGCGTCCTTTTGGTAAGTAGCCGCTCCATCCCACATCTTGCCTTGCGCGAAAATGTTCGTCTCAACTGTCCACTTTCCGTCAGGAGGTGGGAACGGCTTTTCGCCATGTTGGTTACCCGAGAACTCCCAGTCGATCTCATCCTGAACGT
The DNA here is from genome assembly GCA_023159215.1 of Xylariaceae sp. AK1471. Classification (NCBI taxonomy): domain Eukaryota; kingdom Fungi; phylum Ascomycota; class Sordariomycetes; order Xylariales; family Xylariaceae; species Xylariaceae sp. AK1471. The sequence continues at coordinate 3,219,553 of JAJKLI010000001.1, read as the reverse complement.
CCGACCACAAGACCGCGCTGCTAATCACCCCTTGGCCTGGTGCGATTTGCATCTCGACATCATATCGACCACCGAGCATGTAGAAATCTGTCCACATGTTCGGGGCGTCTCCCTTCTTCCCATATGTTAATTCGGCGCCCTTTTGAGTGAAGTCGACGACCTCATAGTTGGCAACAATCCAGTTTTCAGGTGGCCCTGTCTCTTTCGTGAAGTCTATATAGTAATTATCATTCGGCCAAGCCTTCTTCGCAGGGCAATCGGCGTGAAGAGGATTGCAGTCGGGTTCGAGTTGGCCGTTCACGAACTGGGCCGTAAGGCCCAGCGTGGTAAGCAAACCTATATATTCTCTCTTTAGCATGTTGATGACCTAGCAAGGTTCCGTAACGATCGATCGTTAAAATTATCATCAGAGAAGGAAACTTCTTAGAACGAGCTCATGTTCCGCCGGTGCTTCAGTTGCACATATCAGTATGACCTGTGATAAAGAGTCATTGTGTCGGCGCATCATGGAGGGATTGGCAACAATGTCAAAGCAAGGATGAAAGAGATCATGAGCCGAGTTCCTAATCCGGTCAATGTCAGTACTAAGGCCCTTGTATTAGCATACTCTAACAGTGTCCTCAAGAAGAAGGCTATTTGCCTCTTCTCAAATGAACACATAGAACGATAATCGCCTTCTCACAATGCCATTTCATGGCGGCTCCATATGGCGAATTAGTGGAATAGGACACTAAAAGAATTCATTTGATACCTCTTTATTGCTCCTGACCAAGAGTAAGATTTGGCAATTTCAACCAGACTCGCTTCTTTAACGTTCATCCATTCTACAATGGCTTGCTGTGGCAATATGAGGCAATGGTAGTTGCATTCATAGCTATTTCGGTAGAAACACGCGATAACCTGACAGGTTAGGGGCAAATAAGGCTGGTTGGGATCATTTGCAATTTAGACAAAGGTGTTTTGAAAGCAGCTCAGCTGTTGCCTACCCAAGTCTCATTCTGCTGCTCGGAGCCTTGAGGACAAAGAAGCCTATTGACATGTGGTTCGCACTCGATAAATCTTTCTGACAAGACGGTCGGTATGGACTCATCGCTAAACGAGATCTTATAAGCATTAGGTTCTCCTAGGTAGGATAGCTACCATAACGATAATCTCTCGGTCCGTTCGCCATAGCTGTCAGGGCTGTTGCTTCGACAGCCGCTACCGGCAGCGCCAACAAATGAAAGCTGCATAGCTGGTTCGAGGCGTAAGAATTCTGAAGATAGGCTCTCTGTCTGTGTTCCTTGCAAGATGGGAGACTTGGCATCGAAGTTAAATAGCGCCGAGTAAACTAATCAAGCTTTCTGGTGCTTTCCTACAGCTTTTAGACTCATGAGCTTATGAGTAATCACATTATCCAAAAAAAAAATAAGAGTAAACATGTATATTTTAACATACTTACGATTTAAATACATCCCAATGTATACGCTAGCGATGCAGCTCACGAAGTTAAAGTACTTCTAAGTCAGCTCAAGCAAGCCTCGATACTGAGCTGTCAAAAGCACGTGTCGCAGCGTACCGGGTAATGCTACCTAGCTTAAGCGCTCTGGTAGGTAAAACGATGGAATAATGACTCGCGGTTTGTTGACGCTATCTGCCGTTTAGATGCGCCGGCTCTGGCCTAAGGCAGCTTGCGCCATACCACTGGTAAACTAATGGTGAGTAACGAATGGTACACTAGGGATGTTGATTGATTATGAAGGTGCCGTGAATTCCACGACTTCCTCGTGACACTAGCAACACTGTGCCCTGCAATCCCAAAAGGGAAAGTGGGGGTGTGATATAAAGCTGAGGGCCTTACTTACACCTGGGCACTTGGGCACTAGGGCCTTGAGTCAAAGCCTCACTCTATCCAGTCTTTTTAGTGGGGCTAGGGCAGTTGAAAGGTTTCTATCCAATCCAGATCCGGGCTTGCGTCTTTGCCTTCCAGGGCCTTGTAATCCCTCCAGTCCTACAAGAGTCCTACGCAACGCTCAGCATCACTTTCTTTTTGACATTATTTGTTGCATTTCCATCATTGGTTGCCTGATTTCTCTTTATACTATTCCGTCTATTTTCTGCCTCTCTCTTACCTCCGTTCCCCTGAATTCCACAAATCACCTAAACCAGGCATACCACTCGCTTTTGGATGGCCCGACCCTCTGCATAAGAAAGCCTTGTCTTCACCGTGCAGTCTTACCTCCCCGCGCCGCGCCACACCACACATTTACCATTACGAACTTGACTCTCCTTCTTTACGTGATATATCATGATATAGATTCCTGTGTTGCTTGCAGACCACATACTATATAACATTGCGCAAACCCTAACCTCCCGCGCCGTTGCAACGGCCCGCGACCCGTGCAACCATGGGGCTCTTCGGCCAGAAGTCCAAGCTCAAGACGGCACCGCCCGCCATGCGCGTGGAAAAGGTCGTCGTACCCAGCAAGCCCCGACCAAGCCTGACACCGTCCAACAGCTTGCGCACATCTTCCGCCTACCTCTCCCCCTCAACGGCCAACTCGCGCACGTCGCGACCGAAGAGCGCGTCTCCATACCCCTCCTCGTCCGACGAGCGCCGGTTCGAGCGAAAGCGCAAGGCTGTCACAAGCACGCCCCGCGACTCGCCCGCTTTTGGCAACGATACCGATTCCGAAGATGAGGAGGGCGATCCGTTTCGAAAGCGCATGCGACGGAGTGATGGTAGGCTCGTCGACGTGAACCGCAAGTTGCGCCATAAGAAAGCATTTGGCGACGATGTCAGGAGACCCTATATAATCCATGCCGCCGATATCGCCTCACGAGCGACGAAGTGCCCCCCAATTCCCGGTGCTAAAGATAACGAGGTGGCCATCGAGGTGCAGTATCCTTCACATTGCGCGCGAGAAAGGTGAGCTCCTTCTGCCGAGCATTTTTCGGCGTTTAACTAACCTCGTATTCGAGATATGAGCTTGTGTGGCAAAAAGATAAGATCGATGCCGTCAAAGATATTCTCGCAATCATTGAGAGCGTAGCCGAGACATACCTCACCGACGCCGACTCCAAGGCTTTTATTGATCACAACATGAGCTTCAGAAGGCAGATGGAGCGGGCTGTAAGCGAGAAGTACCGGGATGTCTCGGCTTTCCGAGCAGCCCTTGAAAACTACAACAAAAAACTTCTAGAGCTGGTAGAAAATGGTGCCGTCGCCAAGAACCTTGACCGAATCCACCACCTGCCGTCCAGTCTCGTCTCCTTAATCCTCACCCAGGTCTATGATCGTACAGTCGCCCCCAAAGTCGAGATGCTTACGAAATATGACGCTGGAAGCGATAATGTTTATGGAGAGCTGCTACATCCTTTCGTCACCAAAATCTTGGTAGAGCAGACCAAAATGACCTCAGACCAAGTCTTTATTGATCTCGGATCCGGAGTTGGGAACGTAGTTCTCCAGGCCGCACTCGAGATCGGGTGTCGCAGCTATGGGTGCGAGATGATGGAGAACGCTTGCAATTTGGCGGAGGCGCAAGAGAAAGAGTTCAGATCCCGGTGTTTGCTTTGGGGTGTCGCACCTGGAAGGGTTCATCTTGAGCGAGGCGATTTTCGCACGAACGCAAAGATACTCGAGAAACTGAAAGAGGCAGATGTTGTGCTCGTGAACAACAAGGCCTTCACGTCCACTCTCCAAGACGCTCTTATCAACATGTTCCTCGACCTGAAGAAAGGGTGCAAGATCATATCCCTTAAGTCCTTTGTACATGATAATAAAACCGCAATCAACGACGTTGCCACAAGTATCCTCGACGTCGAGCATTTCCGATATCACGAAAATTGGGTGAGCTGGACTGGATCCGATGGCGAGTATTACATCTCGACGAGAAAATAAAGTCAGGTCTGGGGTATGTTATATTGTACAGGGGTTGCTGTCTTACTAGGGCAGATGTCAGTTGTTACAGCATGTACTTATAGGCAGCCTGGAGAGACAGGATGCTGGACGATTGATTGCAGGATACCACGTTTGCATAGCCTGCGGAAAGCGAGCATTGGCTGGAACTTGGAGCGAAAGAGCGTATTAGACACTTACTGTATAGATGACGAGCCGTAGACGATACCAAGTATAGCAACGATGATGGACGTTTCTTTTCAGCTGGCTTGTATTGCCATCACCTATTATTCTTGTTTGGTGATTCGTTCTGGAGGTTTAGGGCGTCGGCTTCCCGGGCCATCCTCTTCATCCAACGGTCAACAAGCTCCCTGTTCTCAGCTTGCACCTTGGCCGCCTTCTGTGCTGTGACATTAAGCTCCACGTTTAGCGTGAGATTGTCATCTTGGACATCCTAGAGAAAGAGAAGACAGTCAGCACTCAGACAAGTGGACAGTAGCACCGAGCCTCCCTCCTCTCCTTCCAAATCTCCTGTATCAAATTTGGCCTTCACAGCGGCCGAACCTCAACACACAAACACCACACCGCCTCAAACAAAATCAGACGGCTTCTAGCCATTCCACGTACCTTCAAGAACTTTTTCTTCTTCTCTAGCTCCTCGTTCAGATCCCGTACCCTCGCAGTCAGCGCACTGCGCTCGGCCGTCAGGTCGCTGATGCGCTTGGCGTCGACCTTGCTCTTGGATCGCAGCGTCGCGAGCTCTGCCTCGGCAGCCTTGAGGCGTGTCTGGGCCTGGCCGCGTCCGCGGAGGGCCTCGGCGAGATCGAGACGCAGCTGTGCCGTGCCTTCTGACGTGTCAGTCGCCGAGGGTTTCGACGAGGAGGAGGATGCTGCTGCTGCTGCTTTGGTCGGAGTCGCGGCCAAGGCCAAAGCCGCCTTTTCGGCCTCGAGTGCTGCGACACGGTCTACGAGTTGGGAGCCTGGAGGAAGGGGGCGAAGGAGGCGTTGCGTTAGCTTCACTTTGAATGGCTAGGAGTAGATAGTTTATAAAATAAAAAAATAAGGCAATGGCCGCCGTCATGGTTGTCTTAGGGGCCGTTTGAACGGACGAGATGACATGTTGGTGTCATGATCGTGTTTGTTTGTTTGTGGTCAAGACGAAAGATGAGATATATGAGACCGGAGTGCGCTTACAAGCTTCAACCAGGTCCTTGTTCACCGGGTTGTTGCGCTCCGCCTCCTGCAACGAGGCCAGATAACCGTCCCTCCAATCGGGCATTGTAGTATCCTTAAGAGTTGGTGTCTTTAAATAACCCTCTACATAACAATAAGAAAGTCTCAGGTTGAAGCGTATCAAACCAACAGCTTCGGGAGCGAAATGGAGGGGCAGCTGAAATGATGTCGTCGCAAGCAGGGATTCTCGCTGGGGATGGGATGGCGGGGTCCGGCCTAAGTTTACATACACAGTGACACTGGGTACATACCTAAGGTAACTTGAGTCCCCTTTTATGCAACTATCCAACGCATCATATACATTTGGAGATGCCAATTACCTCTCTATAGAATTCCTAGATAATGTTGAGGCTTCTCATTATCATCTCGGAATTTGTACTTTTTAGCGGGTGTTGTTTTAACCTTCTTCAGCCATAGAAATTCCCATTTGTTAGATAGATACAAGTGCCTTAGAAGTGTTCCCCGACCAGCTCAGCTCATCGGCTGTGAATTCCGGGGGAAGCACAAAAAACTAAAAGTAAAAAAATAAAAATAAAATAGAAAAGGGTAAGTTTACAACAAATGGTTGCTTGATCGATCTCATCTGATCTCGCTGGGGGTCGAACCCAGAATCTCCTGATTGCGATGAAAGATTCATTTACTGAATCATATCGTAGTCAGACGCCTTGCCATTGGGCCACGAAACCGTTATTGAATTGATCGAGCCGCATAGGGCATTAAGAAAGAAAGGGAATGGCAATTTTTGCAAGCCCCGAGCACTATAACATGACTCGTAAATGGTAGGTAGTAAGCTGGGGTCGAGAGGGGTCTTAGGAGAATTGGTATGAGAGAAAGAAAAGGGACAACTCCTGCACTGTGGGCTCGTAGTATAGGTAGACCTCTTGTTTCTGTACGTAAATCATACCAAGATATCCTTCACTCAACACCATCGAGATATATAGTAATAGAACAATTAAACTGAAAGCACACACAATGTAGATAGCCGAGACCAAAATGGCAGAGAAAGAAGGCGCAAAAATAGAGGTATAGGCCCAAACGCGACTTGAACGTGTGACCTTGGGGTCCTCGGGGCAAGACCTTTGAATGATGAACGTCAAGACCTGCGGATATAATAACATTCCAGTAAAGGCTGAGCATTATTATGCCGTGGTGTCTTAATTTCTCCCTAGCTGAAGAGAGCAACTTATGGGCAAACTGAGCAGCAGATAGCAAGTGAAAGGTCCTCCTTGTATGAGAGAGGGGAAAGTGCCTAGATAGCTTATGATTACTACTCCTACATGCTCGGTATGGAACTAATGTCAGTCTTTCAAAGCTGCAGCATGAGTAAGCTAAGTTAATACGGTAACCTCCAGGACCGAACAGGCGTGCTCCGGAACCAACAGTACTCCTCAAAAAGTAGACCTTTACAGCCTACCCTGACTAACCTATCCTAGGAAGAGATCTCTTATGGTGAGGTCTGGTAACGAAGAGAACAGTTTACAGTTTCATCGGGTCTAGTTCGTACGTTATCAGCTCACCCTTCTTCATAGAAAAAACTACAGCCAGCAAGTGTGACGGCAGACTGAGGGCAACCAAACACTCGGTTATAGCCTAGGTTACGTACAATGTACTAATCCGTAAACTTGTTAACTGGATGTGGAAAACTTGTTGCATTTCATAGCATTTCCGGATTTAGTTTCTCTACTCGGGAGTTAGTGTACCTGCCATTTGTTAGCATAGCAGGGGGAAAGAGGAAATAGCTCTCTTGGTCTGGAGTGTAATCTTTCCTGGTACGCTTTAGGATTAATGATGCAGACGCAGCCAGCACATTCATGGTATTCGATCAAAATAATTTGACTGTGTACAAAAAGAGTTCAGCCTCAAGGGCTAGAAGGGTTCAAAAGGGGTACGCTCAATAATGAATTTAAAAGAATACGCCAACTAGATGTAACTAAATTTTAGCTATTAAAAACATTACTATTCAATGCCTTTATGTATATATAAAAGATTCTATAAGCTTAGTATTAGCTTAATAAATTCTTAAATAATAATAGTTACTTCTTACTTAAAACTTTATGAATTCCTACGAAATTTTAAAGCATAACTTTTCGTTTCACTCTAGCCGTATCTCTTTACGTTTAAACGAGTGCACAGAAGGTCTTACAAACCCCCAGTTAATTCGAGTGGTCAAGGTAGTCCCTTACCAGACCGGTTGTGGCAATCGGCTGGAATGACAGGTACGATGATAGACGATGAATAATGATGCATGATTTATTGACACAAAATATACCCCAGTCGATTTTCTTGATATATCCAGTCCCACCGTGTCAATCTCTGCCTTCAAAGACAACAGCGACAAGTGATATGTATATCTTGTGCGGCAGAGTCTCGCATCCTGTACGCTGTGTCTAGCATGGCCGAGTCATCTATCACTACCATCTGGCCCCAGCTGCAAGAACACCACCAACACAGCTGAGTATCTGAAATCAAGTTAGCATTCAAATGTTCGAACCAACTAGCTTCACTCACCCAGCTGTGGCAGCGAGCCTCTCAAACGGGCGCCCTAATGTGGCCACACTCAGAAAGGCCAGGCAGACCACTGCGAAGATGGTTATAACCATCAGCCGGCTCTGCGGTGTATCTAAACTCTGAAGGATCCATAAAGGTGCAATCAGCATCGCCGACGCAGCCACGAAGACTGCGACGGACCCGAAGATATCGATGGCCTCGTCACTGCCAGTGTATATTGCTCCTCGATCGCGTATGCTCAAAGTCGAATGCGGCTGGGCCTGTTTCTTGAACAGGCTGAGTTTTGAGTGCGTGCGGTAGACGACCAGGTCTTCGAACCATGACGCAACGTCGACTTTTTGGCCGATATCAGTTCGTCTCGGTGTTGAATGAACTCCGTTCCGGCTTTCATGATTGCTCCTTCGTTGTTCTCAAACCATGTCTTGATGTTTCTTACGTTTCGTTCTGGAGCTGGGAGGAGACATCGCATCTTAGCATATCTTAAGACAGCGTCGCCTAAAGATGGCGAGTTAGATCAACCGCTCATTACTACAACGGATCTCGCTATGCCGGACCATACTCTTTGAGTTTCGCTGTTATCTCATCTATCAATATGACTCTCTCGGACAGATCGTCTCGGATCGTCCTATTGTTAATATCCTTAGTTGTTTGGTCGCTTGATTCCTTTTGAAATTCAGGCTATCGACAAGTTGGGGCGGACTACCTCCAGAAATATTTATCCCCTTACGATTGAATCACTTATCCATTTGATCCAGCCGCTGTTCCAGCTCACTCTGTTGGTCCTGCAGAGTCAACAGGGTTCTTGTTTGTGGCCTGTCAAATCGCCGGCGGGCGAAGAAATCTGGATCTGAGGCCACGCAGGCGCTGAAGTCCTTATAGCCGATATACTTCCTAGAATAGAGGCACCAGGAAGCAATTCCTCCTAAGCGGACGCGAGTATTAATACCATGGGTACGTGTATGTTTCCTATTCTGTCGAATCTTTGGAGTCCCCATGTTCTACCTTTACGCTACTTAACGTTGTGAGCATAGCGAACCGCTTCGTATGTGCTAGCTATTCGATAACCGGTGGGTTGCTACGGTCAACTATGACTCTCACTGACCTTGATCAATCACCTAGGTGGAAATCCATGAGTGATGACAGAAAGAGCCAACCTTGAAACGATAAGGCAGTTTGTAAGGCGTTTGTCTCATGCAGCATATGCGCTTGCAACCCTACCCAGCGGGCACAAAGTGCACTTTAGATGGCTGAACATACTCCAATCGCAGCGAAACTTGCAGGAATCATTCTTTCACACTCACACATAAATCAGCCCGCGTTTAGTGAGACGCACAGAATACCAGTCTCCAGTGCTGCCCACTTTACTCTTCCAGACCTGTTCAATTTCTCTAATCACACACCAAATAATCCTCATCAGCATCATGGCCCAAGCTAATGCAACCGCCACCCAAACTCAACTATCTCCCGATCCAAAATGGCAGCATAATGAGGAAGCAGACAATATCATAGATGAGCAGACCGCATTTGCCGAACAATACTATGGCGACAAACAACAGCACTGGGCGGATTCGTATGGCGGAGACGCTGATGAGAAACCCTCACCACGTGGAGGATGGATCAAGAAAGAGAAGCCAGACACAAAGCCCAAACCCGCGCCAGCCCCTGTCAACAATCCAAAATAGGCTCTACCAAATCTGGGGGGATGGGGTGTAGGTGACGAGCACTGCGCGGTCAATTCCTATAGTGACAAATGGGGCTATTGCAGATGTTCGCCGGGGAAGGGTTAGCTGTCCATAAGATCCGTTTCTGCATTGGTACTGTCTACTACACCCAGCGCACGAATCTGCTAGGTTACCACAGACAAGATGCTATAAAGTGACAATTCTGCACTAGTCCTGCCTTTTGATGGCCAAATCAACCTTGCCATGGAATAATCACCGAACACGTGACAACAGCAGCTGACCCTCTTTTGGAATTATACCAGATCGCTGTATCCTCGCAAGGCTGCCGCTGAGGTTCCTAGTAGTCTTCGTACTCTAAGTTCAGATCTAGCTCTACAGTACCTGACCAACCATGGCGTGCCCATCATGTGGATCTGTGTTGAAGTCAACTCACCCGGAACTCGAAGCCTCGTCCAAAACTCAAGACACATCAACAACTCGTTACCATATCATATTTCCTCAGTGACTCAAGCAAGTCGACCAAGCCATTCAATCCGCCTGGCCGAGAAGGTTCGATAGATATATCCATGTAGTAGTCCTCATGATCAGTTGGGAGGAGATTTATCAGCACGCGATGAGAACTGAGCTACACCGCCTAGCCTCGGTCTTCCGTGACGTCTACAGGTTATCTGTGACGAAATGGTAGATTCCTTCTGTCAACCCTGATCGCGCTATGAGTAGAATGATCAATGAATTTCTCGATGAAAACGATGATCCCGAACATCTTTTGATAGTTTACTATGCGGGTCACGCACGATACAACCCCTCTGGGGGATACTTCCCGATATGGCAACCTAGGTCAGCTCGTGTCTATTTTTTTGATATTAATTGTGTAGTTTTCTCCCGCAGCCAAAGATCGATACATGAAAGGAGGAAGCAAGTTGATACAGACACTTTCCATCCTCTTCTAGTCCGTTCCCAAGACGACTCACCGGATGTAGTGTTACTCTATGGCTGCTGTTTTGCGCTGTCATCACACAGATCGAATTCAAACAGAACACCAGCGGAGGTTGAGGGTTGGTTCGCAGGGGGCTTTGAGTCAGAAGTGCCTATTGCTGGGCAAAACTCTTTGAGGCGAGCCAAGTAGTGTACCGGCAGGCGATGCGTCAATTTCCGATGTGTTCCGAATATATGATAGACCAGCGCATTTTTTTATTAGATATCGTCAGTTCATAGTCGTTGCAACTGATGATAGCAGCCATTCAACATGCTTTAAAACAATTTCGTCGCTTAACAACAAGAAGTACTGAAAAATCTCCAGGCCAATTTTGACGTATGGCAGGAAAGGATGCAATAAGAAAGGTGTGAAACCCTCTCAGCATGGCATCATATATGCTGAAGGACAGAAACCAAAACTGCTTAAACGCGAACCTGCCTTAGGATTGGATCCAGTTGTAGTTGAGATTTACGCAAAGGGAGAAACCTCTCTTCAGAGAATCCCAAGCCAAATACAGCAAGTTGGTTACCATTCAGCACAATCTGAGGGTGTTCTTCATTGGCCGTATCAATGATCCAGACGTTTGTACAGTGGTGAACGCAGTGAATATATGCTGGAACGAAAAAATGTACGCAAGGCGAAAGAAGGAATGGAAATAATTGCTTTCGTTAAGTACTATACCCCGTCTACTGTGCGCTGCCTAGAGGCATATGTACTTTCTACAGTCCAAATAGAGACCCTGCAGCTACTTAGACTTCTCTATGGTCACTGCCCGCTTGAATCACGGGGTTACTTTATATAGGCGAAGACTTCATGTATTTTTCATGGGCTATGCAGGCATCCGCGTGAATGGTATCAGGAGCACAATCGATAGGATGTCTACTTCCATATACTTAGTTCAACGCCATTATTTTCTGTACTGTCTATTCCTAATGTGAGCGATAGCGCACAGGCTCAATGCCGCGAAGGCAGATCCAGATAGCTAGAACAGTTGTAGCACAGTATTATTTAGCTCCCCCCTATGCTAGCAAAAACAAGATCATAACGTAACTAAAAGTTTAATACTAAAGTTTAATTAACATGTATAACTTTAATAGCCTTTTAGTTTAAACTTTTTTTAAAGTTAAATGCTAGAAAATTAGCTATATAAAAGCAAAGTAAGCTTATATACTATTATTTCTAATTTTACTAAATAATAGTTTATCGAATAATTTTATTAAATAATAATTTTACTATACCGGATTTAAAACCGATTATAAGCCTTAACTATAAAAATAAAAACTTTAATTTTTAATTAGCTTATAATAAGCTATACTAAAGTATTTTTTTTAATTTTAACTATATATAATCACGATTATATAAAGTTATTAATATAAAAAATAAAAACTTAAAAACTATCTAGCTTTTTAACGTTAAAATAAAAACGATTTAAAAAAAGCTTATATAATAATAACAGCTTAATTTAAAAATGCAAGCTTTTATTAAACAATAATACTATCGGTTTATACGCTTAACTAAAAGTTTAAGAGAAAGTAGAATAAGAACGGAAGACGAAAATAAATTTCTTAACAAACTATTCTACGACGATTACACAGAATAGATATAACAATTAAAAAACGCAATCAGCGAACTTATATAAAAACAATCGAGAAAGAGATAGAGGACCAATCAAAGACTTAGCAAAAGACTTGAACATCTATAATGTGAACACCCAGGCAGTTGGTAACCCACATACCCAGGTGGGGCTGTACTGTCTATATTCTAGCTTAGAACGCCTCTGCCTCAATTGGAAAGTGAAACAGCACTTGGACCAGCCGGCCCCAAAATCTCGACATGCTGATGCTCATGAAGCCAAAGAACGCTTCACTTATTATCGTGAGTAAGGCGGAAGAATGAGGCCTAGGCCAGCAAGCTAAGCCTAGCATTAAATATATTTGAAGGGAGCTTAATCGTTCTTCGAATATCATCTTGAGGTCTGCTTTCTAGCTAACGGTAGTTGGACTTTACTATCATCAAGTTGCAATGATCTATCGCGAAATCCTTCTCCTTGGAACTTTCCCATGGCAGCTATTGTAGTGAAACACTTATATCGTTTCAAAACACACCGAGAGGCGTGCATGGGGCCGTGATGGCTAACTGCAGGTAGGATCATGTCGTACGACGTCGCACTCAATGCTTACGGCTTGCATGTCTCTACGAAGGTTGCTTGCAGTTCAAAAGGGTAAGCATGCTAAGAAATTCACACAGTGCTGAATGTTGAAGTGGTTATAACGGGCACATGAGATTTTGCAGTTAATAGACCGCCTCGAGTCTTCCAGATTTGTAGTTAAGCGAGTCAACTATGCGTCGTATAAATCTATTTGACAAACCTGTCTTTCATCAATTCACACCTCGCCCGGTTAGCTCAATCGGTAGAGCGTGAGACTCTTAATCTCAAGGTTGCGGGTTCGACCCCCGCATCGGGCTCAATTCCCGATGCCTTTCAGTTCACTGAGACAGCACCATTTTTTTCGACTTTTATTTTTTATTTTTATTTTTTCACTATGTCATTTCTTAGACAGCCCCAACAGTGCAGTCGGGTAGAGGCTGTTAGATGAGGAAGATTCTGATCCTTGTACTAAGGAGATGTCACTAGGAGACCATGCAAATTTGTGGCTTTTGCAAGGAAACGGGAAATGCTCTCTTATATTCTTATTAAGATGTGTGCTATCTAGGGCACATTTCGAATTGACTGAAAGGTATTAGTGCATGGTTGACAGAGACTTGGCGCGCTGGTTTAGACTGATAGCTGGGTAGTATCTAGCACGTGTTTAATTCCTACACTTGTGAGGAAAAGCCTTGGTATGCTGAGTGCCTAACGAGCTCGAGTGGCCTATCCCTCATTTCTAACACCTTAGCGGAGATTACATAGACATTCACTTTCCATGGTCTACTATACCGGCGTATGTTGCTATAGAGGTTGGAAGTGCTGACTGACATCGCCTCTACGAGTGGAGGCTTAAAAAGTAGGGCCACCTTAGTAGGCCAAATAGTTCGTGTGTTGCTGCTTGATGCTACACCGTAAACCGGGATAAGAATACCCAGGTATCCATATAGTCTTTAATCCTAAGTATTAAAACCGGTCGTGCGAGCTCTGAAATGGGTTCTAAGACTTCCATGTTGCCTGATTGGACCATTCATTAATGGCGAGCTGGTATGCTTGGGGTCCTCGCCCACCTATGCTGCCTGGGTACCTTGAGCTCTGCCTCAAGCGCCCAACACAACTTTAACAGGCTTGGATCATGCCCGATTTGGGATTTTGGAAAGTTTCTGAGACTGGGGTAGTGTTGGGCTATGCTATCATTGCTTGAGCAGGAGTTCTTACACTTTGGCCATGGAGGTCGCAGGGCAGCTGGCCGCGGCTAGGGAGATCACGGCCGTTGTTTCAGACTCATGATTCGCTGACGACCGGGCCGCAACCTCAAGGCCGCTTGTCGGTGAGAGTCGGAGTCATGATGAGTTGGCAGTCGTTGCGCATTGAGAAGACCAGAGGTTGGAAATGAGGGCGCCGCTCTGATGCTTCGATATCCAACGATGAAAGACGATTGGTCCAGACAGGACGTCCTGATACCGTCATGAATGATGGCTTGCTCCTATTGTGAGCGTTAGTATGAGACTATATTGCGGTCCAGTGTAAGCCCATAATGAGATTCAGCCGTCATACCTAGAAGTAGAGGTCCTGAAAGGTTGGACCTCTTGGATACCTTGTAAAAGATGTCTTCATGAGAAGACTGTGTTTACTGCCTAGTACTCCGTATATGTAGTTATTAATATCCTCTGCCCACTCGTCGCCCCTACATGTACAGCCTTTTCATTGCGCCGTATTCAGTGTTGTGTGGTATAGTAGATAGGTATGGTGGCATCTAGTGAGAAACTTGATGTTGGCTGTAGGTCAGTACTATAGTGTAAATAGTATGGGGGAAGGGGGCCGTTCTATTGTAAGAGAAAGAGAAAGAAAATTTCATCAAACTGTTCTCAATATCTCCTAATCTGGCTAGTGAATTAGGATGCATTCACAAAACCTTTACACGGGGGATACAGTATTATCATGGGATTGTGGTCATCGCTTGGCTATGCTAGACCCGCGGAATGAGAAGAAACCTGGAGATCATGGACGAGCTACTGCATTATGCCAATACCCATAGGTAGATGATCAGGATTGTATGCAAATGGCTTAGTGGCAGATAGAGTTAACCAGGAGGAGCGAATTAGTCTAAATAAGCTATGTAGATGTTAGCTAACGTGATGTCGTGATGTAGTGGTGTAGATCTTACTTCCCTAGTGACGAGGAAATGTATGTACGTACTTACCATAATACCTCTTAAGGTTACAAGCAGCGGCTAGCGCATCACGGGCCGCCACTAGGATCGCAGCGCAAAGTGCTTGCAGAGACATGCCAAGCCAGGTAAATCGGCGATCTGATAGGCCTGACGCGTCGCTATTAAAAACAACAAAACGCCCCGCCCACGCGTCAACCTCTTTCGCTTGGCGCGTCCTAGTCAACGACACCCCCTCCTTGCTTCTTCTCTGCCAACCAATCTGGGAATATGTCTACCTACGCGCCGCCCTTCCACATCCAATCGCTTACCTCCACCTCATTTATGCCAGACAACTTCGTACCCTCGCACAATTACATCGCATCGCATCGCACCACGAGCAGTCTATACATAGAAGATAATATCATACTCTACTGCGAAGGATCGAGAAAAGAGGGGAAAAGAAGAAGAGGACCCAAATCGAGGATACAGAGGTGAGAGGATGTGACCAGCCGCCAGCTCTTTTGGGTCCAACAAGAATCCTCAATTGAAGCATCTGGAAAGGCGACTTCTCTTGGACCACCATTACAACATACCTCGTCGGGGTCAAACAGGTTCGGTCTTCCCGTGCCATAATTCAACCGGGCCCCGGTCTATCTACCTATCATCTTGCACCCTGGCAGGCATCAACCTTCTACATCTTTCTGACACTCTTTTGTTCACGATAATATCAAACGTCTCCGGGCCTCTCAACCTAAACGGTGAACATAGCGCCTCTAATCTATGGGACTTTGCATCCAAATCTTGAGTTAAATTGTAGGTTCGAACCATTTCCCCACGAGCACAACTCCCAAGGACTAGACCAGGTCTCTGCCAGAAATGAGCTGGGCCTGACCTCAATTGTCACAAGCAAGCAAAGCTCCCAACCAACCAAAACGTTTTATCCCGATCTTGGTTAGCCCCACCATTTACGTTGGGCCCTGTCCACTAGACTAGCGTCCACATATCTTTCAAGAGTATCTCGAGCTTACCATCATCGTGTCAGCCCAGAGCACTCTCGACCAATCGTCTCCCACACTTACCTTCTTCTGCCGGGAACGCGACTCCACACTGTCCCACTTTGCTGCCCCGTCCCCACAAGGTCCCCACCAGGCCCCCACTGCTGAGTTGGCGAACTAAGCCCTGCTAGGTCTTCCACTGCGCGCACACTCAGCTGTTCTTCACGTTCCATCAATTCTTGCCCTTTTCAGCAGGCTTTCACTAGGCATTCCGTTATCCACCCCCAACTCGCTCTCCAGTACATACTTGTCGCGGGCTTGTATGCTGAGGTGTATGTACCTCCCGCTGCACTCTGAACTCTCCTGCGCATTTGCACACCCGGCTGTCCTGTCCTGTCCTGTCACTCCTCCCCAGATCTTGACGATCTAGCTCCCCTCCCTTTCATCTTCACCTCCATCATTCACATTATTACCTCTCCAATTTGTGCTACTATCCGTCGGATAATCATCATTCTCGCCTTTCGCAATTCTACTGATTTGCATACCGCTTTTTAAACTCGTAGACACGAACTCACTAGTAAAACCTTTCTAGCAGTATCCACCGCGTCCGAAAGTTACCCTGCTTCGCTTCCGTCTCCACTACTCATCTAAGAAGCACTTCGACAAAAGTGAGTCTCTCTCTCCTACTTTTCATCAAATTACTTGCCGTCATGCAATCTCAGAGACGGCTTCGCAGTCTTGACTATGGACGATTCTGTCTCTCACTTTCCACCACCACCTGCCGGCATCATCTCATTGACCTTAACACAAGCAGATACTACTCTCTTAGCCGCGACGATCTCCAGCGCTTCCATCATCCCTGGCCAGTATGGCCAGACCGACGCGTTTCGCGGCTTCAAACGAGCCGCTATTCATATATCAAGATGAGTTCCAGGATGAAAATCATGGACAATCAGCACCGTCGATAAGCCGAGCTCCAATGCCATCGGTCGGAAGGCAACCCTCTCCACGCCGCCCTTTGCAAAACTCGAACGGCAATTTGGTTTTGAATACTCCGTATGGGCACAGGAACCACCAGTCACCTTACAAGGCCTCTGGGCCATCTTCAGTTCCCCCCTTCTGGCCATCACAAAACCGCAAATTGAACACAATAGATATAAAGCCGCCCACATTAAATGCGCCAGCCACCGACTCTATGCCAAAGAAACCCTTGATGTCCACATTCAAGACAGCAAACCCGAGACAGGCGAGCGTTGACAAAGAGAACATGCATCCTGGTCTATACTGTGGGCCATATTCTCTCAACGTCGAACAATACTATCAAAATAATCTAGGCAAACGTGCCCTTCTAGAAGCTGCCCCTATCACGGAATCGAAACCATCCAAAAAGGCCAAGATCGATGAGCCATCCCTTCCAGATCCAAGCTCCTTTCCTCCTATCTATGACGACGGGACGAAGCCTGGCCATAGCTACGCACAACTCATTGGAATGGCAATCCTTCGCGCACCTCACAGGAAGCTCACACTTTCCCAAATCTACAAGTGGATTTCCGATAACTACAAATTCTATAGCGCGACTGATGCCGGTTGGCAGAACAGTATCCGACACAATCTGAGTCTCAACAAAGCTTTCATCAAGCAAGAGCGCCCAAAAGATGATCCAGGCAAAGGGAATTACTGGGCAATCGAACCAGGCATGGAGCAGCAATTCATGAAGGAGAAGCCAAGTAGGAAGGCTACGGCGGCATCAGAAAACATGCATATAATGTCAATGGCCCCGTCTGTCGACTATTCCCAATTCGAAACTTGCTATCCTCACGATGGAGTGCTACCGCCACTACCGTCGGTTCCTCAAGCTCAAGCTACCCCGTACCCCCAAGCAGTGTCACAGCCTCCAGCTATTTCTGCTCCCGAGCTCTCATCAGACGCCACCATCTTGCTCTCCGATAATGCATGCTCGGAAGAGGTGGGTGACAAGGCTCAAGAACCTGATGCTCCCCTCCCAACTGATCTTGCTTCTCCGCTTCCTCCGGCGATGCACTCCTCACCTCCTATGCCTCGTTTTGTGAAGCAACAAAGCGACACTCCACCTACTTCTTCTGCTCGTAAAATGCTTTGGGCATCAAGCCGTGGTCAGAAGCGCAAACATCTCTCGATGGATGCTTCGATCTCGAAGGATGACAGTGGTTACATCTCTTCATTAGAATCTTCGGCACTCCGCCAGCAGCCCAACCCCCTCTACAGTTCCGGGACAAAACATCCTCGCGTAAAAGGGGGACTCGGACGGGCCGAAAATGAAATCAGACGCCTCCGTCATTCATCATATGATAGTCCCACCAAGAGCCGTTCGCATGGAACTATGCCGATATCTTCTTCTCCTTCACGGAATTCCAATCATGGACAGATGCCCCCGCCCTTAACCCCAGTGGTCAAAATGAGGCCTCCACCAAAGCCGACCGCATCCGTCTCGCCGAACACTAGTCTCCAAGCCCACCGTGATGACATGTACGCGCTGTTCGAGTCGCCTTTGCGCCGGGTGAGCAACATATCGAACAACATTGCCAACATGCCTCCGTGCAGTCCTTCATTGGCCGAGGACCCCATGAATGAAACCAACATTTATGGACTCGATTGGTGGAGCAACGGCTTGCCTGGGAATGACTTCAGCTTCTTCGACGACGTGGCATTGAACTTCCCTGGGTCTGCAGACCCTTCACCTCTTAAGAGGTCCGCGAAAAGGCCACGAATAGATCGATCACATTCAACTAGTGCGTTGGGCGACATTACCAATTCCGCACTCCGAAAATCTATCACCTCGGCCCCCTTCTTGAGAGTTCCTAGTCCACCAGCTACCTTCGGCTATGAGTCCCCTAGCAAGGCATTTGAGGGCATGTCATCACCATGCAAGACCTTCCTACAGTCGCCTGTTCCTACCACTAAACGAAGCCTACAAACTACCGCCAAGGACAGCGACTGGCCGAACTTTGAGAATAGTTATGGTCCTCCTCATTTTCACGAAGACACAGAAGTCGTTCTGGACATCGCGCAAGGGTTTGAGAAAATTGGTAGCGGCAGTCTGATTCGCTCTTGGAAGGAACACAGACCTAGCGACTTTTGAGAAGAACGGCGGCAGTAACAATGCGACTCCACAGTTGCCTCGTTTTGAGAAGGAATCGAACCCAGCTTGGGACAACATTCCACTATATAATGACGAATGACAGCTCTCATATGCTCATAACGGCTCCCACCTTCGTCATGGACTCATGACATTTACGAACTTGACGACTCTACGGCACGGACATGCCCCTTCTCCGATACCTCTCCATCATGCACTCTAGATTGCACCTTGTGCTCATTCCCAGCCCCGCGGCTTTCTTGTCTATTGTTTTCCATACACTTGTAATGATGTCACGCTTTTCGGGCAGACTCGAGTTTTGCCCACACGAGGAACTTTGCATGTCGGATTTGCCTTTGGGCGGTTATACGTCGATATTTCTTTGTTGCTTTGCAAACAGGTTGCAATTTTCTGTTTCTGTCTTCGGCCTGGGCCGAGGTCAAAATTGGCGTTTGGGATAGCATGGCTGCTATCAGGATCCTTATGCAGCAAAGAAAGGTCTGAATTGTTCACGCGACGGCGTTATGCACCTGGAGAAGAGGAGTTGGGTGTGGATGACACGCATGAAAGATGTGCTCATGCGATACACGAAGACTTTGTTAGGCGTTCTCTCCCCCTTGATGAAATCTGAGCATGGAAACCCCCTGCTACATCATATTGGTAATCAGTTTGGCGTTTGGACTGGATAGCGAGGGCTTCTGAACGCTCAATGTTTCTGCTAGCAATTAGCTATAGCGTACACAATCTGAACTATCGCTATCTTGCGCTTTTTCTACTTACAATTTCTTGATGCTCTTTCCATCGATTGATATTCCGCACGTAGTAAGTCATTACGAGTTTCACAGATTCGGTTAGATCCGGGGAATGGGTATCTTAATATTGAAAAACTATCGAGCCCCTCAATCTTGAGAGTACTAACATAACGAGTCTGTGAAGAAAGCTGTGCTCTATCCATCCCTCTCTAAAAACTCCATGAAACGCCAGCAGAATCAGGTCCAAAGGCCCAGGAACAAGCAGTGAGATTAGCAAGGGGGTATGTATTTACAGCATATCGGCAAGGATGCAAGCTCATAGCAAGCGGTGGTGTTTTGAGAGCCGACGGGTGTAGTTTCTGAGCCAGCGAAATGATTCTTTGGTCCTTTTTATTATCGAACTCCCTAGTAGATGCCCACGCGCGTGGCCCAGCCAGCATCCTTCTGATTGACGTTGATCTGATAAGGGAAAGGGTTCGTCTCGCTGGTTGTAATGGGCGGGATATGGTCCTTGTGCGAGTTTACACATGTCACGATCTTCATGGCCGTCGTCAGGAGCGTCTGCTCCATGGCTTTGCGGACTTTAGCTCGTTCTGAAAGGCGGAGAATCGATTAGCATAGATTTCTGCGTATATAATAGTTGATATTTTGGTGGCATGTCTTTCTCTTTGAACTTTTGTATCATGTGAGAGTCCTTCGTTGGTACTTTGTCCAACCTCGGAGAGAATGGGCAAAGAAAGTAAAGGGGAAACTCCTTACCACTCTCTGTCTTCGGCTCGGCCACCGTGACCTTGACGGTCCAACATTCCCAGCACACCTCTTCATCTCCGCCACCATAGGCGGCGCGCATGTACCACGTCTTGCGACGCTTCTTTTCAAAGAACTGGACAGAGATGTTGCCGCGGCCACCATTGCTGCCTGCTGCCGCCGTCGCTCCTCCGCGTTGTTGTGATAGGTGGTGGTGAAGCGGCACGTTTGAGCTGGACGAATGCGAGTGCGTCCTCTCGGCGTCTAGCTCGCGCGCAAGCTCGGCTGCCCGCTTCTCGATCATGGTGTCAAGCTCGGCATCTTCGACGAAGGGGAGGGTAATATCGAGGACTTCGCGCGAGCGCGGCGTCAGGGAGGGGAAGAACCGGTGGAAGAATATTGTGTGTAGTATCCCTAATGCCCAGCGTATCAGAAACGTGATTCGAAGGCGAAGATGCCAGGCCAATAATATGGGTACAGAGAGTTGACTTTGGATCATCTCAAATGGTGTCCCCCAGGATGGAGATGCGGGGCATTTCAAAGAGAGAAGAGAAATTATCGCGCGTTCTTACCTCGGACGACATCTCGCACAGAAGCTGGGTCTGCGAATGCTTCTAATATGAACTCTTGTGGTCTCTGCTGCTCCATTCTGTAATTCTGTTGTTCGGTTGAGACGAGCGGGCTTTCGTGACGTACGACCTCATGAGGCCGTTGGTATCGTGAGAGGCTGCCAGGACAGCTCTGACGGCCTTGGCAAGCTGTTTTGTCGTGTTGAATGGAGGGGTCGTCTGGGGCTGGGGCTGGGGAAGGGGAAATGCGTCATGTGAGCCACATGTGGCTGTGCTTAGGTACTAGTGTACATGTATGTAATAAGTGGGGATAAACCAGGGGGACTGGGACTGAGGACGGGACTGGGGACTTGGGAGGTACGTACCTAGGTTCTAGGTTTTACCAAATGCCAAGCATGCAGCGGACTAGGCTTAGCGCACTTGCCGCTTTTTCTCAGGCTTGGCTCAGCCAGCTATCAGTCAGGTGACTGTGAAACGGTCACTATGCATTTATGCATTGTTTTATACGGAGAGAAATAAACCTTAAAACGGTTTCAGCCTGTTTTAACCGTTAACTAAAGCAAGCAAACAAAACCTACCTAATTAATTTAATTTATTATCAGGCATGATTAAAAGTCTGACCTCTCTTTTGCCGCCTCACCTTTTAGAATAAAAATTTACACCAAGCTAAGAACTTTGCAGCCTTTTTCTTAAATTCATATTACACAGCTTATAAGCCCTTTATAATTTAAAAGAAGAACTACTAAAAACTGCTAACCCTAAGTTGTGTTAATAAATAAAGTGGCATAGGTCACTACAACAAGCGGAAGTACTGTTAATTAGCCGGCGAATTTAATTATGATCATAATATCATTTATAAGATCAGGTTTGCAGGGAAACCTCCGGTTTCCTACGTGGTCAGTCACCATTTTGCGAGCATGTGTATATAGAGTATAACCATGGCCGGTGTCACTGAAGAGCTATAGATAACGGCCGTCGAATTCGACTAGTTAGCACAAGATCGATAATTCCCTAAAACGAAAGTGGTCTCATATGAGGTATCGGCTTGCTAATGTGTATACAGGTAAAAACCGTGCCCCGTACTCCAATACAGCACCGCTGCTGGACCGTAGCAAGTACAAAGGCTGGGCGAAAACATCCTGTAACGTATCACCGTTCAATCTCCAAGTCCCCGGTGTAGTCTGCTCTTTACGTCTCAGCGCCCCAAGGCCCGAGTCTCGTATCATCCTATAAATGATATACCGGCACCTCCCACGTTATCTCGTACCAAGCACCTGTGAGTCTTCAACCACAAATGAGGCTAAAGGCTGGTAGTACCAGGAAACCCCCAATGATTTCCTGTGTACGACTAGGTGGACGCGAGGTAGCAATTCTGTTGCTTCCTGTGACTGCTAGAATTGAGAATGAAGATGTTCAGAGGCGAGCTGGAATTAGTGAGTAAAGTCGAAGAATGACTGTCTGGTCTGAGAAGGTGGAAAGAGTCTTAATCGCTTGATGTTCGAGCAGGTAAACTATCGAGACACCAGGAACCGTAGGGACTTTATATATTCGTTCTGGGGGACATATTGACGCTCATAACACTCCGCCTTCCTAACATACATAGGACTTCCGTCCTTCTCGTCATTCCCAGCATATTCGTCCCGATAGTTTGGTTGCGCAACTACAACAGGCAAGATAGTCCTGTATAAACATATCAAGTGCAGCTGTTGGTAGTTAGTAGCAGCTCCACATGCGTAGCAAGTTCTTCCACTTCGTAGCTAGCCAATCAAGATGCTTAAGTTATAGTAGATAGCCTTGCCTAACCGCCAGGCAACGGTGTCCTTCATAGCACAGCTAACAGCACTCGAGTAACAAAGGGCCGTTCAACCAACAGGGCGGCTATGAGTTCGCCCTCCAATAATAAGTACCTAAGTGCCGATCAAGTTCAGAGCGACATAACGGCGAGATTGTTGGTTTTGTGTGGGATCCTCATTTGCGATAACTAACACCAACTATAACTATAGTGTTTCGGTCTCGGTCATAAGCTCAGTTATGTGACCACATGCCCGGCTGCGCCTTATTAAAGCCCACTTGAACGCTCGACAACGGATGTGAATGGTAGGACTAGAAGAGTGGTGAAGCCAACTGCATATTACTAGGTGGGACGAGAAACGTGGGGCATGTGCACCATGCCCAATGCTGGCGTCTAAACGCTGAGTGCCTCTCAGCTCTGCGATGATCAAACCTCCAATGGTATAGTTATGAATGCTACAAGTACCATCGCAGCCAATTTCCCTGTCGGATGAGGAAGTAAATTTTTTAATATATATATACACCTCGGTTTCTAGCTCCTATGACTTTTCTTTTTAAGCAAGACCATCAACCTCCCCATCTCTAGTCTCAATTAGATAGGTAGGTACCAATCATTCACTCTACCACCAAGTTGAACCGTACGTCTCTACCATCTCATGCTTCCCTATAATGAAATCAGTGTTTGACTTCTGTTTGCTCTAGGGCACTCTATTGTTGTCATGGAACCCAAAGCTAGATATGTAACAGAGCCGAGGGATGACCTCGCCCGGGAGGAAAACGATAAGCAGGATGAGATTTGGAAGAAATCACTTTATTCAAAGGAAGTTCGGCGTGCTATCGGCAACCTCATCTTGAGGTATAGGCCTGGGGCCGCCGAGGTACTTCATAGGCCGATCAAAGGGGGTTATAACGTCCTCTGGCGCCTAGAGTATAAGGATGGCTCATCGACAGCATTGAGAGTCCCCTTCAAAGGTACCGAGCCAACCAATGTCCTTCAGTTTCCATGGAAGAGGGTATTGACGGGCGCAGGTAGCGTCAAGTTCCCCGACGAGAAAACTCGCTACGAGGCGGCCACAATGCGCTACATCGCAGAGAATACAACCATCCCAGTGCCCAAGGTATATCACTACGGGACTGCGGCAGAAAATCCTATCGGGATTGGACCTTTCATCATTATGGAGTACATTGAGCATGAGATGACAATGTCCGAGGCCCTAGCAGATCCTCTAGACCCTGACGAATACCACGTCTTAGATCCCAATGTTAGTGAGCACAAGCTCAACTTACTCTACGGACAAATGGCGAACATTCTCTTACAGCTTTCTCGCCTAAAATTCCCTCGAATTGGTTCATTGGTCGAACACGAGGATGGGAAGATTTCCGTGTCTGGGAGGCCCCTCACACAGAACATGAACTCATTGATTCAATTGACTGATATGCCTCCGACACTGTTGCCGTCTCCATCTCAAACGTATACAAATGTCGACGAGTGGTATACCGCCCTAGCTGATATGCACATGGCACAACTTGTGTTCCAGCACAACGATGCAGTTGAAGACGAGGACGATGCTCGGGACAAATATGTCGCTCGCCAACTGTTTCGGCGGCTCGCGTCTAGTGGACGACTTACGTCTGAAGATGAGCTAGAGGGGGACGGCAAAAACTCAGCCGGGTTTCTCATATACTCCTCTGATTTACGCCCCTCGAACATCCTAATCGACAAGGATCTTCAGGTTGTCGGTATAATAGACTGGGAATTCGCCTACGTTGCGCCGGCTCTGTTTGCTTTTGACCCCCCTTGGTGGCTTCTGCTGAGATTACCAGAGTGCTTTGATGGCAAGTACAAGGCCTGGATGAAAGCATACAAGCCTCGCCTGGAGACCTTTCTCCGCCTGTTAGAAGTCGAAGAGGAGAAAATGCAAGCCAGCTCCGAACTTGCCAGCAGCTTCAAGCATCTAGCCCTGTCGGACGCCAAGAGCCCGCCCCTTTCAAAAATGATGCGACAGCGCTGGGAGAGCAAGGCATGGATGATCAATTACGCCGCTAAGAGCAGCTGGGAGTTCGATGCTCTTTTTTGGCGGTACTTGGACCCTAAATACTTTGGGCCCAATAAAGTAGCAGACCATCAAGCACGGCTTAGCAGCCTCACCTCGAAGGAAAGTGAAACCATGGACGCTCTTGTCAAGACCAAGATGGAGGAGGCTAAGGAACGGAGTCTAGTTCACTGGGATCATGGCAGCGCGAAGGCCCACTTGGCTAGATTCATGGCTTGAGAATTATGTATATACCATCAGCAAGCGATTATTTATCCCGATAGCGTCGCAATTATCTATGTGTCATCAACTTGCGCCCATCTACTCGTAGAGTTAGTTATAGAGACCTTTTAGTTCCTTAGCTGCCATGAGCCCTGAAATTCAACGACCTTATTATCAGCACATGAACCGCAGGCATGCGGGGGTGGTTCTACCTACCAATGTTACCTCCTCATCTCGACCTGACTCTGTTGGAGGCTAGTCGTAAGCATTAAGCTAGTTGTGCCGAGGGAGTATCTCTCTTTGTCTATTTCAAGTTAATTCCTACGATTCCGTCTATTTACCAAGCAAGTTACGGGTAAGTATATACCCTACACTATGGTGTTGTAGAATTTGTCCCGGGTATCTATTATCTGCAGTCTTTTAGCAACGAGGATGAGGCTGGTTGCGTAGCGCAGGGATGACCTTGGGTGAATAGGCGGCGTAATACTTACTTACAACACCTATGACAATTGAGCCAAGTAGCGAATACCAATAGCGCTGAAAGGAATCAAACCAATCTCACTACTTGGCCCAGTCAGTATGACATACAAACTGCATCTCGGAGAATTATCTTGAACAGCTACCTTTTGCTGACCAAGGTAAGCATGCGGGTAATGCGGGATATTCCAGTAGCCGAGCTTCCGTGGCGTACTTTCGTAGTTTGTACCTACTGTAATGTTTTATCGAGTCCCTCGGCTACACTCACTTAGGTACAACAGCTAATGTGTATCGAAACGAGTGTGTGGGTGCCTAAGTCCCAGCTGCGAAGGAGTTCGAAGAATATTCCACACATTGCATGACATGCACTCCGCTACTCAGCACCATGGATATTTGATTTAACCAGGTGACGGGAGGGACAGGGGGGGGAGGGGATGAAGCATGTACGTGTCATACGTGCCTACATATCAGCGGGCTGTGTCCCGTTGAAACCCTGGTTCTAGATAGTAGTAGAGAGAAGCTGAATAGAAACCCTGAATATATCCTCGCACCAGCACAAGTAGGGTCAGAAGTACGGACGAGTATAAATCGAATTACGCACCAGTACGATTAAAACTGCGTACTAGTACGGAAAAGACTGCGGACTCAATGCACGACTCAAGCTATACTCCAGTACGGGTTTGGTCGACGGACTGGTACAATACGCGGACCACGGACCAGCACGACATTCGAACCAGTACAGCTGTAGGCGCCGTACCGGGTCGAGACCGTACTGGTACGACCTTAGACCAGTACGATATAGATTAGTATAGCCTTGGATGGCGGACTAGTGCGTTGTTCGGACCAGTATGTATAGGCAATAGAGTATCATAGAAGCGGTAGTATCGAGCACTAACAATACTAACAGAAAGGTACTTCATGGGCTGAGCTCAACATAGCGTCGCCAGTGTCGCCAAACGTAGTCTGGCGTTTGAGGGTGACAGCTGGATTGCCTGTGGCTATCTTCCCTGATATGTTCACGTTCTATATCTTTGCGCTTACATTTTGTTGTTTGTCGAGCGACTTCCTCGTAACATACGGACCGTCCTGTAATTCATACTAAAATCCGGTTTACAATCTTGAACGGTCTTTGTTCTTGTACAATTACGGTAATACCCGTGACATGTATTGGCAATTATGCAAGTTTTTGTTCATATCGGGTTGTGAAAAGGCGGGTCTTGCTTAGGTCAGGCTCCGGCTAAAAGCGGCATGGCTCAGGTTGCATTCCTATTCCGATTCTGGATGGTAAAACCTATCTCGTAGGTACCGGTACCTAAATTTATGATTTGCCAGGAGCTGCTGAATCGCGTACATGCCGAGGCACACGTCAATCAATACCTTAGGTACATACATAGCTAGAGCCGACAACAAACTCATCATCAGTGATTAACAGTTCAATTTGAACTCATCAAGCATACCTCTATGTAAGGGGGAACTACCCCGTCTTTGAATGACGAGCACAAGAACCTTTCCTATTCCATTTCAACAACGATAGAAAGCTGTACCAGCTTCATGTCGCACCAACACACAAACGAGTCTCTGCCAGGCTTCAATCAGTCTTAAGGGGACGATACCATCCGCATTCCTGGGACTTTTTCCCTACCACTTCTCAACATGCTATCAGCTACGCGGCAATGGTTCCGCCGCAATCGCACGCCCATAGCCATTGGTGTCGGTATCGTGGGCACCGGCTACCTGGCTACCCAATATGTCCTAAACAAGATCAATGATGCGCGCGAGCGTATGAGTAGCGATCGCATAGCGAAAGAGAAGTGCGTTACAAGACGAGTCAAATACCGGCACATCAAATACAAAACTAACCACCACGCAGCTTACGCCGCCGATTCGAACAAAATCAAGAGGACTGCACATTCACCGTCTTGGCCCTGCTTCCTACAGCTACTTCGAATATCCTCGAAACGATGAACACTGAAAACATCACTCTAGAGATCCAGCAGATCAAGAGCGCCGCAAGGGGCGTGCGTAGTAGCGAGTCATCGTCGGTCGCACCGCCGAGCATCGCAGATACCACCCTGACAGAAGAAGAGGGCAAGAGTATAGCGAGTTTACAGAGTGAGAGCGGCGTCCACGCGAGCCAGATGGCTTTACCTTCTGCTATCATTGGGGGAGATGGTGCGCAAGATGGCGGCCAAACGGCACAAAGGCCGCGGAAGACGAAGAGGCAGCTTTGGGATGATTTGACGATAAGCTGTGAGCACATCTCCATCTAGAGAACCCTGAATGAGGCACACTCTTGACTAACTAGGATTCTAGCGATAACACGGGCTTTCACCCTTGTATACACACTAGTGCTTCTAACGATGCTCACTCGAATCCAGTTAAACCTCCTTGGACGGAGAAGTTACCTGTCCAGCGTAGTTTCGTTGGCGACGGGTACAGCACAATCTACCATAAGTCTCGAAAACAACGATGATGACAACCCAGAGCAAGCGTATGGTAGCGATTTCGAAACCAACCGGAAATACCTCACCTTCAGCTGGTGGTTATTGAACCGGGGGTGGACAGACGTGATGGAGAAGGTCGAGACTGCCGTGCGCGAGGTGTTCGGGCATCTAAGTCCTCGTGACCTCTTAAGCTTCGACACCTTCTCGCAGTTAGCCCTCGAAGTGCGCAAGAAGGTCGAAGGGAAGTCAGACTCTGATAGACCAGGCGCCCAGTGGCTGCCTTTTCTCCTACCTCCGACACCGTTGGAAGACTTCGTACTAAAGGAGTCCGGTGTCTTGGGTGATAGCGCCATGGCTACTACAAATCAGTCCGGCAGCTCTTCTGAAGCGTCACCCACATCAACCATAACACCAGCGCTTCGCCGTCTGCTTGACGAGACGTCGGACCTCGTCGAATCACCGGCCTTCTGTCACGTGCTGACTTTACTCCTCGACGCCGGCTTCTCTGTCCTGTTGAATAAGAAACTGCTAGCCGGCGCCTTCACCCTCGACGTTCCAGCCACGGTTACGGCCCCTGTCTCCGAGTTTCCAGAACAAGCCGCCGCCAACCCCACAAGCCGCGCCGTCCTCCTCCCTAAGATCCTATCCGTGCTCACACGGCAGGCCCACGCTATCGGCAACGGCATGCCAAACGAGTACCTGCAAGAAATCGAGCAGGTCCGGGACCTCGAGGCCTTCGCTGCCGTCGTGTACTCGAGTAACTGGGAAAACGAGATTCATCAGGATGAGGCGCTCGTCGCTGCTGCGGCTAGTCTTAACAACGATGCTGCTGCTGCGCAAGCAGATGAGGTTGTGCTGGTAAAATCGTCCCAGGCGACGGCAGGAGATGACAGTGTCGTTGTGGTGGACCCATCACAAAGCTCGTTTGAGAGTGCGTGGGAGAAGGCCTTGGAAGGGTCTTCGCAGTTCCCGTCGCATTTGCCGTCGCAGTCATGATCAACGACATGTTCTCTAAGTGTCTTTTGCTTAGAAAATGGCTACCGGTACCACGCTTAGGATTACGATAGCTGGCTGAGAAGGATACGTATCTTAAAAATACAGGACCGGCATAGTGGTGGGTATATAAAGCCAACACAGGACGGCATACACTATACGATGGCTTTGGGGATATGTTTTCCTTAAGAAAGGATGAACAGATGGATGGATAGCTAGACTACACATGAAACTGGGTAGCATGAATGACGATAGAGCGCTGGCTATAGTGTATATTATTATCATGGGTATCTTGGGCAGTCCCGAGTCGAGCTACTCTGTTCACATATGGGACGCCTATGTATTCTATGTTATCATGCCATATTCCAAGGTTGATGGCAGAGCACCATAATCGCCCTCCTCTGATGCGCAGGGACTTGTAGCCATTGTCATATAAATTCATGGTTCTCTGTTCGAGTTATCAGACACGGGGTCTACCGGAGGTGTGGCATGTACCGCCACCAGTATCCTGACAAGACGTGATTCATAGTCGAGTGTCACGGCGCGATAAACCCCTTCTTTGTCCGTGTTGCCTGCCACACCCTCCTGTTCGGCCGCGGCGCATTGTAGGAAGGCTATTAGCGTACAGGCTCTCCTTTCTCGGGTTAAGAAAGAGCTACGAGCATCTTGCTTAATCGTCTCTCACATCAACCCACGGATAAACTTGTCGAGGCCGAGCTCAAACATCTCGTTCCGTACGCCCTCGCCGCCCTTGTGTTCAACGGGTGATAATGGGTTCTTGACCACTAAATAAATAAGCCCGGTATTAGTTTCTGTAATGAATCCGATTTTACCAATGATACCAAAGCAGCGCGTTTTCGGAGGCCAATACAAACATGGCTGTAGGGGGACATAACAAGTAAACTTACCATACTCAACCCAGAGATTGATGTAGATCTGATGCAAGACGTTGCGCATGCTGAGGGCGCCGGGTTCGGTCAGCAGGGCGAAGCGCAGGTTCGTCGGGGTCTCGTAGTAGTGCAGCTTGTAGTGGGCGGTGCGGTACGAGATGAAGGCGTCATCATCACCGCCTAGCTTGCGCACCATGTTCCGCAGGCTGAAGACAGTGCCAAAGATCAGCTTCGCGTCATCGGCACCCTTGTTCCGCCGCGGCTTATTAGGCAGGCTGGGTTTTATTACGGCTGCTTCTGTTGGGCTGGCACCATTCACTTGTTGGTTAGGAGGGTGTTGTTGCTGTTGGTGGTCGGATGTGGGAGAGATGAGCACCGAGGGAGCTGGCGCTGCGGGTTGGAACCATTGTTTCGAGTAGATGCACTCCGCTACGAGGAGAAGGCAATGTTAGCGAATGAGGGCTCCTGTGTGTTGATTTGTTTTGTTGGTCTGTTTGTTTCTGTGCTTCGTGTTCTCTGTGTCTGCCTGCTCGGGCGCGAGGTACATTGATGCTGGAGGGTTGGCATGGCCATAGGCACATTACACGGCTGACTTGTACTTGACAAGGCTCGACTCGACTCGACTCGACTCGACTTGATGAGTATGGACTGGAGCTTGACTTACTGTGGCGGTCAAAGATGTACAAGGAATAGACCTGGACAGGCATGACGCCGGCGCGGGCTTCTCTAGCTCAGACTAGAGGTAGAGCTCACATGCCCGTGATTAAAAGGGGTAGATTGTATGCGACAAAGGAGTGTTGAGGTCCTGGTTGACGATGGTGTTGCGATATACAATTACCAGCTTACCATTTACCTAGTCTACGTAGGTAGGTATAGGGATGATTAGGTACAGACCACTGCACGGTGTTCAATTGATAAGTTGGTGGGGCTCGGAGAAGTTGGTTCCCGTCCGATGAGGCTTGTATATCTTGGTCTAATCCTAATTTCGCCTAGTTCAAATCTCACCAGCCTCAATAGCGGCTGCAACGGCATTGTACATATCGTTATCGACGGACGCGCATCGGCATTCTTTTTTGCATGTTCAAAAACTGGGATGGACCGGGAGAGCGTGGGGTGTGTGTATCGACTCAAGCTTTGTCTTTGCATTCTCTTTCCGGACCCAACCAACTACATACATTATCTGCTTCCCTGCTAATCATGGATTGATACAAGTACTGTCGTCATCCGGTCTTACACGTTTATGTTTCAACTTCATTCTAGTAAGGTACCGGAAGATTCGAGCATCTTGAGAGCTTTCGTTATTACGGTTTGTCTATGGTACTGTGGCACCTACACTAGATGGATGGATACATCTGCATGTGTATGTGGAGTACAGAGTAGGTATAGCTTCGTAACACCTTTCCGTGTTGTGTTCTGGACTTTTCTTTGTCTACAGCCCTAAGCGGCCCCCAAACCGGGGGGATTCTTCCTGCAGCAGGGGTCATAGGCCATTATGGCGAAGATGATTTGCCCAGATGACCCAAGTTCGCTGCTGTTGGGCTGAACTGTCTCCTCCCACCTTTGTCTGTTCCTGGCAAGCTTGGGTCGACTGACTAACTGGGGTTCCATCACAACACGCCTGCTACAGCTCGTAGCTTGGGGAAAGAAAGCAGAAGGCTCCAGTCGCGCTGTCTTCGACCCTTCGACTCTTCATAAACCCGTCAAGCGCCTCTTGAAGTGACATTCAAGCCTTCCGCCTGATGTCATGTTTCTCTCTGCCCTCTCATGTAGACTCCTGCATACTACCAGTATAAGGTAGTGTATTTTAGACTCGGTCGCAGCGCTTGGATATTTATTACAAGACATTTTGTGTTTATTAGTATAGCTACCCAGCTTGCCCAGCTCCTCCAGTTCGCGCCTTTGCGGCTATCTTGGTGATTTTTGTCAACGGGTCGACACAGAACGACACACCAAGATGTACACACCAATAGCCACCTCGCCAGCAGAGCCAGATGACAACGTGGTCGACAATCGCTCTTACAGCTTGCCTGCGCCGCCGCCGAAACCACACATCAACATCGACCAGACCGCTGATGCCCCAGACCGACCATCCCTTGCCCCTCATTTGTAAGTTTTATATCCCAACATGTCGCAAAGATCCCCCCGCGATGCAAGACACTCCAATACAACACCAGATAATCTAAGACATGCGCACGCCAGATCGGCCCCCCCTTTCCAGAGTCCCATGAGACATCATAAGAGGACTCCATCTCATCATCGCGAAGTAAAGGTAAGGGATGCGTACCATATATTACGTCAGCCGTGTATGCGCCAAAAGTAAGCTGACTTAGAGGTTGTGTCCTCCTCTACTAGGAGACTCTCGATGCGAAATACGTGAACGACGAGATTGACGGGATAAATCACCACCACGTCAATCAATATATCATTGGAGAGGAAATCGGCCGGGGCTCATACGGTGCCGTCCACCTGGCTACCGATCAGTTTGGCCACGAATATGTAAGCGCATATAGCTACCCTTTTTTTATGAAGAGCAGCGTTACTGCACCAGGACGAGCGCTCATCTCGGTTTGCCATAGGCTGTCAAGGAATTCTCCAAATCTCGCCTACGAAGACGAGCGCAGTCCAACATCCTGAGGCGCCCCGGACCCGGGAGGCCACACCAGCTAGCACCGGGTCAGGGCTTGCATAAGTTTCACAGGAAACAATTTGGCCGCCAGGAGGATGCCGAAGCCCAAGACGCCCTATACTTGATCCGTGCTGAGATCGCCATCATGAAGAAACTCAACCATCCTAACCTCGTTGCCCTGATCGAGGTACTTGACGACCCTGAAGAGGATTCACTATACATGGTCTTAGAAATGTGTAAAAAGGGTGTTATCATGAAGATTGGCCTGGATGAACAGAACACGCCTTACGACAGCGAACTTTGCCGTCTTTGGTTTCGAGACCTCATTCTTGGTATTGAATATCGTGAGTCTAGGACCATCACACAGCCGCATTCGCGTAACATTCTTTAATACTGCAATAGTTCATGCTCAAGGGATTATCCATCGTGACATAAAACCAGATAACCTCCTATTAACGGAAGATGATGTGCTCAAGATTGTCGACTTCGGAGTCTCCGAGATGTTTGAGAAGACAAATGAGATGATAACGAATAAGGCTGCAGGTTCTCCCGCTTTCATACCGCCAGAGCTCTGCCAAGCCAAGCACGGAGAGGTTTCCGGCAGAGCCGCAGATGTTTGGTCCATGGGTGTGACACTCTACTGTCTAATGTATGGGAAGTTGCCGTTCCATGGTAACAACGTCATGGATATGTATGAGGCAATTCGAAATGAAACCTTCATCCTCCCTGAGGGGGAGGACGCCAACTTTGCAGGTCTTATTACACGGATCCTGGACAAAAACAACAGTACGAGGATTACATTGCCCGAAATCCGAGTAAGCTCATCTCGACCACGCTTATATACAGTATTGCTAACCAGTACTAGAATCACCCCTGGGTGACCAAGAACGGGAGTGATCCTCTCCTCTCCGAAGAAGAAAATTGCTCTGACATGGTGGGAACGCCTAATGAGCTCGAGTTAAACCACGCTTTCACGCGGAAGATGGATCATCTACTCTGTGTCGTAAGAAGTTCCGCTCCTAGCTAGTTTTTGCGTCGCTAAATATATTCAAGATGAAAGCAATACAGCGATTTAAGAGTCTCATTTCGTACAGTCGGGTTACGACCCCCAGAATTTCCCATATGCCGGGACTACTAGCAAAGGGATTACTGACAAAGGGACTACCGGCGAAGGAAGCCAAAGCAGAGCAGCCGCAGTCTTCTTCGTCTTCCCGGCAAGCTCCCAAAACAGCCGAATCGACCGAACCGGCACGACAGAAGTCCGTTGCTGAAGAAGCTGCCGAGCTCATCGAACAACGTAAAGCTTATTTACGATCAGGCTCAACTTTAGGAGTTGCCGGCTCAGAACAAGAAGCCAGGGGAGATACTCAAACCCCCGACTCAACAGAGAAACCTCCTCTACTCGGAATTGGCACTGGTGGGCGTGATGAGTTCTCAACCTCGGAGCCTTCGGCCCACACTGTCTCGGAATCCCCAATAGGTATTGATTTCGACGTCTACGACCGCGCTTTTGAGACAGAGGTCAAGCGAATCCGTTCAGACCGAAAGAAGCATCGGACTAGGACCTACATGACGAAATTAGTTGGAGAAAAGGAGATGGATAAGTATGTCGGAGACGACAACATGATCATTGAGGCCGGCAAATCCATGGTGACGAATGCGTTGGCCTCCAGCTCCTCAGCTGTGTCGAAAGGGCTTTCCCGCGTGTACGAAGCCGGGGGGGCTACCCTTCACGAGGGAGAATGGATAGAACACATCGATGTCAGGCGAAAGGAGGGTCAGGAGGGTGTCAAGAGAATCGTGGAAGCAGCAAATGAGACAGGCTCTAAGTTTGCGGACCTAGTGACATCGATGGCGAAAGACCTGAAGGAGAAAGCCACGTCTCGAGAGGAGACTGATCGATGAAGTGCTGAGTGTGAAACCTCACACATTAGCCACAAACGATACTAGCGACCTTGAGTTTGGAGGTTTGGGACTATTACGGCGGAGCATTCAATGGAGTACATATTATAATCATGGCAACACTAAGGGTCGGGAGATATCATATTAGCGGGCGGGCGTTTGGATACACGTAAGGAATGAAGAGAGGGAAAAGTGGTGGATGGTTTCTAGGCAGCTTTACGCGCCACGTATTTGTCTAATGCAACTGTTTAACATTAACGACAGTGGCGTTAAGTCAAAAGATGACGAATAGGAGTACATCCATAATACAAGCGCGGAATCTTCTCTGGTGTGTCTGCTGACCTAAACTACTACCTGCTTGTGATGGAGCCAGACGGTTTTCGCTGGCTATCTTGCTATGCATACCTCTTCGTAAATTTTGATTTGTGTTGTTAGCATCATAGCGAATAGAAAGATACTTTCTAGATACTATCTTTGGTCTTGGTGATATACTAGTCGCACGTCTATGAATCCTATCAATAAAATAATGGGGGTTTTATCTCAAGATCTACCTACCCGCGCCAATACAAGGAGTGGTTAATTTAGCATCTCAGGGCATCAATTTGAAACAAGTACTCCATACCACTGAACTCGACCTACACAAAGGCCGAGCCCACACAAGCATATCTATAGTTATAGTCATAACGTTTACCCCCGGTAATGGCGTTAAAAGGAGCCCTATTTGTTTGAGGTGCATTGTGTCTGTAGATGCGAGCTATTGTAACCGGCTTCTTCTTCGGTTTCTCACGGCCATCGTCTCGATACAAAACCTATCCTCTGGGCTCTCAAGTACAGAATGAGATGGGAATTCCAGTGTAGATAGCTTTAGTGGATTCATCCACCGACTATCTCTTGGTTTTCCGTCCGCCAGGGCACTTTATGCCCGGCACTAGGAGCTCCGCTTCGCCGTGAGGTGTTTATGAGAATAGTATGTATGTGTCGATTGGTTGCATATGGGAAAGGGCAATAGTACTTACGTCCTTCATTAGGGTAATTTTTTTCCCCTTGTGGAAGCTCAGGTTCAAACATCATGATGAGGCTGCCATCAACGATATCTCCTCTGGTAGCTATAGGTTTGATGCTGAAATGTCGGCACAGGACATATATACCCTTTGGCTGTGTTAGTCCACAACTTTTTTATCCAGTATGTGCTCTGTTAGCCCCCCTAAACAACTATAAATACCTAGTTTACTCGTCAATCCTGAGGATGTGGGCTCACCTTCTACAATCTCGCCACGAGGATTAAATCTTTCTTGCATTCCCTCGGATTAGAACAGAAAGGACAGAAAGAGGAGAGAGAGAGATGGACGAGACACACAAGGTCCTGTTATTATTCTATCTTAGAGTAGATAATCACAAACTTACGTGACAAGAACATTGCAGACTCGTAGATATATGCATATTATATTGGAATCTGTGAGCGGTGGTACGAGTTCTGAAGTCCGCTTGACAATGAGAAATGTGCTATTAAAATAATTAACACCCCAATGCCCGAGCCGTTGTGGCAGCTGCGATGCTCATGGGCAGATATCTACCTCGATATGGACAGCTAATACCTTTTGTTTCCCTTTTGATTTCCGCCATCATGGCGTTGCGTAGGCGCACTCAACGACCGATAGCCAGACCAGCCAGCACTCGGAGCAGACGATATACCCGCCGTCTAGACGTAGACATCAGTTCTGGTCTAATTCAGTCTAGTCCAGTCCGGCTCTCGATACTTAGGCATTCGAAAGGAAGAGTAAAGTCATGAAGCCATACAGAAATACATGGCCGTAGCAAACGGATGAGAAACTTCGAAAGCAATCTGTCAGCTCAAGTGTGAAATCACATGTCTTCAAGGGAGAAAAACGTCGTGCTGACTCCACCCCCGCGCCGACATGGCTTTGTGGTAAGTCTAGGATCAGGGTTAGACTAGTCTGTATGCACATGAGGGTCCATATTGTCATCGTGGTGGCAGTGTGACTGACATGCGTTGCGCCGTCCTCATGTGATTTATTCTCCCCCACATTTGATTTACCTGGTTCAACTGTGCCTTTAGCGTACACAATTCACCCGCACTAGTGTAAAGGCATAATAAAGTTTCTTCTTTGGCCGTTAGGACTCGAGAGGACCCCTAACCCTGTACAAGTCAAGTCTTAGAAAATGTAAACGACATGCCCTACAAGTCCGCCGTGCGGAGATGAATGAGGGGTGCTCCGTTGCGGGTGAAAAATACCACGTTTCGTTTCGGGGACGAGGGAAAGGAAATGCCCGACCCCACGTTTTTTTCTTCCTCCTCAGGTTTCGGGATTCGATACCCCGTTTGCTGCAGCTGCTAGACGGAGAGGGTTCCGATAAAACACTACACATGACCATAAACTTCCCATACTTCTCTATTGCTTCAACATCTAATAACATACTTAACCTGACAAATAAGAGAAAATAAGAAGATTTCGCTACTATATAAACAAAGAAGCGCGATTATAATAGCGTAAATAATAAATTTAGAACATACTGTAAGTCTAGATATTTCATGTTGTACGAACTTGTTTTAACGATAATTTAAATTATTTAATCTTAGAAACGTTTAGGTTACTTACTTTTAATATATACTAAAATCTATACAAATATAATTACTTGCTTTCCTTTTCTATGGTACTAAATTCTTAGTTATTTATTTGGCCGTGTTGAAGTTATAGAATATAAGGGCTTTGTGAGAGACGTGTGGGATGTTGTGTGTGGGAGGTGTGGTTGTTCTATCGGACCCGCTCTTGCCCAGGTCGATCTGATTTCATGGGCCAGCACCTCTCCATCAGAACTCATTGGGTGCATCCATCACTAGAGTGGCTTGGGTGCCATTTGAATTAATGCCTAGTACGGTAGGTGTATCCGGTTCCATAACCGGGTTTAAACCACACATTGAACATGGCCGGTCCTTTGGTTAAGTTGATGAGTAATTGCCACGCTGTTCTCTGGCGCCCCACAGCCGGAAGATCGATGTTGCTCAATAGGCCACGGTCCGAGCTTATGCATCATCGGAACAGCCCTGAACTAATGGATAGGTGTCGAGCAGTTGTAACTAGAAAGGTGCGGCCCGAGAGGTCCTGCATTGATCAGCAATGGCTTGCGTGTGTCTACTGTAAGTAGCTTGTTCCATGTCTTGTTGATTTGCTTGGAAGTTTCTTAGCAATGGCTTATAGCCTACCACATATTAGGCGATGCGCCGAACCCCGAATCGAAGCTTCGATATTATTCGTTTGGGGGTTGCTCCTCTTGCAAAAGAAAAAAAAGAGGCGAGCGGTACTGTGGATCAAGGGGCCGAATGCAAGAGCAAAAACAGCCCCTATCTCGTGTCACCCAAGCTGCGCAAGTTGGAGGGCCGCTCCACCACTCAAATGTTGGAATTGGAGCACGGGAAGGCTTATATGTATGATCCGATAATGCATCTCGTGCATGGTTTCACGGGAACTACATAACTGTGGGTTGCACCCGGGCACTTGATGGTCGATCCGATAAGATGAGGCTGGCGAGCGGCATGGGGAGCTGGGGATGGCGCACTTTTGTTCAGTAGGAGGGATGATTTTGGGTTTTGGTGTAGCAAAGTGATAAGATGTCAATACCGAAGCTAATAGGTTGGAAAAGGATGGGTTATGGCGTCACTATTTCCGTCTTGGGCTAAAATCTGTTCCAGATTAGGTTAGTAGATAGTAGGTACCGGTGGTATTTCGGATGAAAAACCATACCTGCTACATAGGTAGCAAGATAGATATTGATAGCCAAGTAGATAGAAGGTGAAGTGTTCTACGTCTATACCGAGAAAGCGTTGGTTGCACTTTAGCATCTGTCTTTTGTCGACGTTGACCGAACCGAATGCAACCCACATCGTCTATGCAGTTATTATTATTAGTTGCAGGTGCTGTACCCCAGACTACTAGGTCCCCTCGCAAATACTGGGTAATAAAGTGCCTAATGTCCTTACTCAAGCAAATGAGACAGTAATACTTTGCTTCGTATTAACGCGGCGATAGATTGTTTGGATACAGAAAACGAAGCTTTCTTCTCTCGTTCCGCGGCATGGTCACGCTATGCAGGCTCACTGCGCGAGCAGTGGACTCGGTGGAGTCCAATTGAGGCCTCCCTTGCTTTGAAGCGAATCGCATCGAGGTGAAAATGATTGAATCAGTGCTTGGCACACTTGGCCCTGGAACTGCAGGTCAGAGCTTCACACGTTTTGCTGTCGACATTGTGCAGACAAACCTTGTTGCAAGGTAGCTAAGTAAGAGCTAGCTACTAAGAGCTAGCTACCTACTATCTATAACTTCATCAACGACTCAACAGCTATGTTTCTGCCATGTGTCCTTCATCAGCAGGAGGGGGGGAGGGGGGGAGGGGGGGGCACCCTTTCTCGTGGAAAAAGATATTGTTTGCTGTACACACAAAAAGTCGAGATAGACGGTGTCGGTATGCTTAGGTACGTATTTTACTCCTGATGGACGAATTGGCGGCCGAAAAGTGGCCGAAAAAGGGAGAGGCTCAATCAGCAATATTCGGGGCGCGTCGCAGCTTGCATGGTTTTCATCTTGACGTCTGACCAATGTATCGATATCCGAGCATGCCCGCATTTTAAGAAAGGATGCCGCGGTTGGCGTTACTGGCGCGGGTCCCGGAGCGGTGAGCAAAAGGGTGCATTGGTGCATTTCCCTGTACAATTTGTTAGATGGGGAAGTCATCCCAAGGTGGAAGATGACCAGGTCGTATACATGGAACCAAGGGGCTCCGTAAACAAGGCTACAAGATGTCTGTCTATCTGCCATGCATTTCCCTACATGAACGGAAGGGTTGCCGTTTGCCCTGCATATGTCGACTCCAACCTAGGCGACAGCTTTTTACAGAAATCCCTCACATGTATGCTATTTGTTACTCGGCGTGGATGGATTTCTCCATGCATGCATACTGCTATGTAACGTGTGTCCAATCTTGTCGGATGATATTTATCATGGCAATGGACCAAGAAGCCCGCCTAACAAATCGTTTCCGGACAGGCTGGTCCAGACGGTCGACGCAAAAGGGACGGGCCCCCGATGAGAGGCGGCAGATAGAAAAAAAAAAAAAAAAAGGTCTACCAAGCAAATAGGGTAGTAGGAATGACTCGTCCATCCTGTAGTATAGGTATTATTACTCTTTGATGCCGGGGTGCTCCGGCGGTGGTCTCGGCAATTTAGAACACATAGAAAATAGTTGTGTTTGTTAGTCTAAGTCATCGCTACTCGACCCATGCTAGTTTGATATTTTTGGCATGAGGCTCTTTGTTTGCAGGGACAACCAGATCGCCGGTTACACATTTCATCGGTTTGGGTTCGTTTGGGATAGATGTCGGGCATGCTACCTTGGTAGCGTCCAACATCTTGTAACAAAGAACGGGCAAAAATAGGTATGCTAGACTAAATTGAACGTGTGAACAAGATCGTACACGCAGCTTCTGCCCTGAAACCCTACAGTACTACATGTAGTCTAGTATTCCACCAAAGTGGGGGAGTGGGGGGACACATGTGGTGCAGGCTATAATTACTCTATCCGGCAGGATACGTTATAAGCTGCATACATCTAGCTTGATCAACGGTCGTACAGGAATACCTAGATCTTACTCTAGGACATACTTGTTCCGTAGAGGTTCTACATATCACGTTAGCTATCACGTTAGCATTTGATATTTTCGGTGAGGTGAGGTGAGGTGATTTCCTGCTCATACGGTGGCGAGCAGTTGTTGTATTACTCAGACGAAGAGCCGTGGTCTTTGCTGGATGAATGTCGAGATACTTGTCATGGAGGTACCCCTCTTGGCGTATGGCACGTTTAACTGGCATTTCCAGCATTCCTTTTGATCAGCATTTACACTAATGTATGTAGCATGTGTGCAGTATTGTCGATCGACGCTTGCCATGTAAAATACTTAAAGGTAAAATATCAAGCATGAATAGTACTGTCTGTACATTTCTGCTTTAGTCTTTTCGCAGGGCGAGTGGTTACTGTATGCTGTACGTACCAGGGTATATTGTGTAAGTAGGTAGTATGTACCTAGGTAGCATTGAATAGCCTCCCAAAGCAGAGGTGTGCACATATTATTAGACCTACCACTGCACTTGAAGTTGCAGATCTGGTGATTGAATGTACAAAAGTGCAAGTGAATGATGTACTATTTGCAGCCACCGATTACATACTCTTTTGTTCTATTTGGTCACCTGCAGTCAATCCGTCAATTGTCTAAGCTACAAATATCCACTCTAGACTCTCCTGTTCGCTCATCGTGGTTCATTCTGCCTCTTCCTCCTCTAATCCTTTATTCACACTCTGTTTACGGTGATCTGATTCCTAGCAACCTACTACCTATTGTCCTATTGTCCTATTGTCCTATTGTCCTATTGAATTTGCATTTCATTACCTACAATAAGACGGACAGTTGTCCTATTGACTATTCTATTCAACGTCCCATTACTTCCTTATTTATCTTTCACCCACCTACTATAGCATGCACGTCATCCTCCCAGATTGGATTCACTAGACTAGGCGATCCAGTAAATCCAACAACGATATCCATCTTGCTGACAATGACTGCCTCCATCTTCACGGAAAGGAGTCTCACCAACTGTCACTTGTTTCGCCTCTAACATTTGCTTGGAACCCTTCCTGAGGTTCCTATGCTGCGACTGACACACCCCAACGACTTGTCATAACTATTTATCTGTCAACTTGGCCTCGTTATACATGTGGGCAAGTCTGAAGTCGTATTCAGATTTCTGAAGAGGCCATAATTCGTATTGTGCTGAACCACGTACCTTTATTCTAAAGGTATATACCCACCCGCCTGCCTAGGCACAACTCCTTGAAGGTAGCTAGGGAACTTTCCTCGCGCACAGGACTAGCAGTTGTTCACCAACGCTACAACCCCCTTTTCTCGACTTTTTTTTCTCTTGCCAACAACCTCCTTTGAGGTCTTCTCCTCTAGCCTGCCGCTGCTCCACCAAGGAATAAACCAACAATAGTCCGAAAAAAACACACCTTGGGAGTGGGCAAGGAAAAGCCCTTTTCTTACTCGCAAGAAAAACCAAAGCCAAGCTTGTTGCAGAAGCAATTCAGGTGCAACAATCTTTACCAGCGGAGAAAGGAACCATAAGAGCGCTCCCTATCTAAAAAATACAACTGGAGCCTACCTACCTAGGTACTCGCTATAGGTGCCATAAATCCCACATATCGCCCTCCCCACTCACTACCTAGGTACCTAGGCGCCCACCAAGTCCACCATTCACACACCCTTAACCCTTAACCCTACGCTACCTGCCTAGGTCTGACCTAGAACCGACCTGGGACTGACCGAGGGCCATTGGAACCTTTCGCCTGCCACTCACTACTGCACGCACTGTTACTAGAACTTATTAGCAGCCACAGCAGTTTAGCCTCGACCCTATTTCCCAATCCTACAAATTCGCCTAGTCCCGCCGTATTTGCTTGCTCCTGCTTCCTCCCTCCCTCCTTTCGTTGATTTCTTCTTTCTCTCTCCGTGATTGCGGTAGTCGAAGTCCGAGCCCCCCAGACCTATTACGTCGGCGTTTTGCAACTTGACCGAGTCGCCGTCCTCTGGGCTTAGCCCACCCCAAAAGGCGACATTGGTCGCCGCCACGCCCAAATCGGATCTCTCCTGTACCACCCACGTCCGCCACCAGCTCCCTCAGCCAAGCCTGAGCTCTGAGCTCTGAGCCATCGTCACCCCCGCTGCTTTCCCTTGACCTTGTCGCCAAGCGCATCGCACTAACCACCCACGCCCCAATCTGACCTATCGAAACTGGTGCGCGGCTTCGCTCTTTTCCAACGGAAAATGTCAACCATGTCAGAGAGAACTGTTTTGCCCAATACCTCTAAGCAGTCCTCCATCAGATCTGTCGACCCTCCCTCGAGAACGCCGAGTTTGAAGGTGCAGCAGAATGGCCAGCCCACCAACGGCGCCATCGCCCCGGCCGAGGGTCACGGCCAACCGAAGCAAGCCGATAAATCTTTAAAAAACCGGCTGACTAGGATGTTCTCCAATAAAGACGAAGTACCAAGGTCCGGAACATTCGCCGATCTCAACTCGCAACAGTCGAAGCGAGTAGTACCTAGCCCTGCTCCTCCTACCTCTACCACTGGCACTGGCACTGGCACTGGCCCTGGCACGACCGCAAAATCGACTGTGCCAACCCGCAGTCCTTCTAGTACTGAAATGGCCCCCACGCCAAAATTGTCGTTGCAATTCCAACGATATATCGCCAATCCCAATGTCCCTGGCGGCCATGAGCACCACCTCAAGGCTAGCAGGCGGCAAGAGAAGCTGTCCGACATGTGGAAGAGTCTGCTGGGCAGGAAGCAACAAGAAGCACCGGAGGCAGATCTATCGCTCGTCACAAGCTGGGTTGATACCTTACAGCAAGAGAGAGACTCGATAGCCAATGACAAAAAAGGAGGTCCCAATCACAGCGCCACGCTCACCGAGAAATACGGCAAGTGTCAAGAGGTAGTGGGCCGGGGTGCGTTCGGCATTGTGAGGATATCACACAAGAAGGTAGAGAACGGTGAGAAGCTCTTTGCTGTCAAGGAGTTTCGCCGCAGGCCCGAGGAAAGCGAGAAGAAATACAGCAAGCGCCTAACGGCAGAATTTTGCATTTCGTCGTCTCTTCGGCACCCCAACGTGATCCACACACTGGATCTGCTCAAGGACCAGAAGGGAGACTATTGTGAGGTCATGGAATATTGCTCCGGCGGTGATCTTTATACCCTAGTTCTCACCGCCGGAAAATTAGAGGTTCTCGAGGCCGACTGTTATTTCAAACAGATGATGCGTGGCGTCGAATATATGCATGAGATGGGAGTTGCACATCGTGACCTAAAACCTGAAAATCTCCTCCTCACCTGCCATGGCGCCTTGAAGATCACAGACTTTGGCAACGGCGAATGTTTCAGAATGGCCTGGGAGAAGAGTCCCCATATGGTGTCTGGCCTTTGCGGTTCTGCACCGTACATTGCTCCTGAAGAATATATCGACAAGGAATTCGATGCCCGTGCGGTGGACGTGTGGGCATGCGGTGTCATTTACATGGCTATGAGAACAGGCAGGCATCTGTGGCGTGTCGCAAAGAAGGATGAAGACGAGTTTTACGAACGATATCTTGCGGGCCGTCGCGATGAAGAAGGCTACGGCCCTATCGAGTCATTGCATCGTGTAAGTCTTTTGTTTCTTTCCCAGCATCTTGCCTCGCCGTCTCTGCCTTTTTATCATGGTCCACTGATACGAACGGCTTGTGCAGGCCCGGTGTCGCAACGTCATCTACTCGATACTGGATCCCAATCCTTCAAGGCGTATCACAGCCTCCCAAGTCCTCAAATCTGAATGGGGACGGGAAATCAAATTATGCAAGGCTGGCGAAGAGGGCTTGTAAGGTCGTTGCTGAGTGCGCACCCTTCGCAAACACTCCTTGCCTGGATGGCCCGCTTAGTTGGCTTATCCTCATGTAACCAGGGAGTTTATTTATACCGGCGACTCTCCTCGCCTGAGGAAGTGAACCACGGTTACTTGGCCTACTAACAAACATCCGGTATTCCCTTCGAACAACTAGAATCCGTCTTTTCTGCAAGGAGTTTGGCGTTGTGCTTTTCTTTAGTTTCCTGCCTCTTCTTTAACCCACCCATTTACGAAGCAATCATGACAAAATGACGCATCAGAGACCAAGACTACATAACAAGGCGCACACATCAACAGGATAGGATTAGAAGCGCCATGCGCACTGCGAGTGGACGTCGTCGAGACGGCCTAATCATTGTACAACAACACAAAGGGTATAATCGC
The DNA here is from genome assembly GCA_023159215.1 of Xylariaceae sp. AK1471. Lineage (NCBI taxonomy): Eukaryota > Fungi > Ascomycota > Sordariomycetes > Xylariales > Xylariaceae > Xylariaceae sp. AK1471. The sequence goes on along the minus strand of JAJKLI010000001.1, from coordinate 3,175,531 downwards.
ATCCCTTATCCGCTTGCAACTACCAGACTTGAATTGGTAATTGGGAGGGTTCGGCAACTAGCGGACTCTTTTTTTCGCGTACATGCCCTGCACAAGGCACGACTACTAGCAGCCAGAGAGGTTGAATGTCGCCTCGAGCAGAGGTCCGCTGGTTTATGCTATGTGTGGTTGAGGTGGTTTGAACTAAGGGTTTATAAATAATGGCTTGATCAGCCCCGAAAGTTCGTGGCCTGGCGGAGTAGGGGGCATATTTGATGGCCTTCACCCATTCCGAATGGTTTGTTGGCTTTCCATAGCAGGACAGATTGAACGCCCCCTTTGAAGTCATAGTTTTTGTTATACGTGTAGGTTTCCTTGTGATACCCCTTCGACTCGGCGATGTTCTCCGCTGCCGTATAGATCTTGGCAGTCTGTGATGTATGCTGGGTGCTCGCTGCTAATAATATAAATAAAGGGAAAAACCTTCCTTTTGCTACATTGCAGATATATCTTCTTAACCCCACACGTAGGCTATCGGTTATATAGCTACACGGAAACTAGGAGGCAGAGAAGATATAGCAGAATCGTCTAAAAAAATGATTACGAAGCCCCTAAAAACCCGCCGACTCTACTCGCTCTCCTTTACAGAAGTTACAAGCTTTGAGAATACAGCGGTACCGTAACTCCTAGTGTCGCTAGCTGTCGGAATGCAGACAGGAAGTGAGATAGATAATAGCACTTCTAATTTTTACGCAGGATTTGATTTACATTTTGCCATGGCGGCCAAAGACTGACCAGTGAAGTGGTTTGTTAATATGAACGGCAGATCTAAGATATCTTTGGCTATGGCTCCTTGCATGGATTTGCTATATGCCACCTAGGTAGTTTAGTGTAAACTTGTCAATTATTGGTTCTCTGCTTTTCTTCTTTCTTCTCCGACATGGAAGATATAGTTGTTCGATGAAATACGGTTGTTATTCGGGGGTTGTTCCTTTTCCCCCTTGGATGAAAATACCTCGCGACAGTATCTCTCGTTTTCCATCCCTTGTTTGTTTTGGTTTTTTCCTTTCCTAGATGGAAACCAGAAAACGGGTTCAGTCTCTGGATTTTGAAAGATTAACTCTCTACCTCTTGTGTCTCCATTGTAGTAGTATCTCGGGCTCCGTCATAGGAAGCCATAGTTGCGGCGCTGATAGACATATAAAGTGTACAAAATAAAATGAATGTGAAAACAATTAAAAATATTGGTGGCTATTTACTTTATTTATTATACGCAGAATAATTATACGCCTTACCACTTATATAAAACAACCTGCTGGACCCAATGCTTTAATCATTTATCCAGTCACTACATAATGTTCAAGGTCAAGACATTCAGAAACACTACCAAAGCGAAAACAAACGCTCCTCTTTCTCAAAGTCAGATTACAAACTTACCTACCGCCCCAGAAGCGGTGAAGAAATCTCGATTCGCTGAAGTTGCTATAGCTGTTAGATCTATAAAAAAAAACTAGCTTAAATTTAATGGTAAATGGCCTTCTCTCTCTACAGTTTTTAACATCCACCAGTTCAGCGTGGTGTCACATGCTAAAGAAAAAGAAGAGAGAAAGGAAGAAAGGGGGCATAACGATAAAGTACTTAGTTCTCTCAACTTAATAACCTACGCAGGGATATACCAGCACCCTCGAACTGATCTTGTCTCACGCAATGTCTTTACACCCGAGCAGGAATCCTATATATGTTTTCCTCCTTTTAAACTCACGCACATACCAATGCTCACGAGTTCTCATACCTTTCCTTGATGCAATTCCACACCATCAGCAAGTAGTAGTGACAAGTTTCTCAGAATGAACTCATTGAGACCTTTTTCTGCATCAAGACGCGGATTACCCTTACAGTAAACATCTAGTAACAAACTTCCCAATCAAATAGAAGTGGCAGACAACAGATCGAAATTTAAGAGGTATATATGTCAGAAAATTCATATTATGCATACACCAAGAAACCTGCTTGTCTGTGGGCCAGGCCTGCCTAGCCGGACTGACTCTTCCACTGCCCGTCAGTCCGCAGGTTCTAAAAGAACCACAGGCTTCTTGTCTTGTTCCCTCCCAGAGAAAAGTGTGGTTTTGTTACCCCGTAAGTACACGCCTTCTTGGCCTCCCTCCTTCCCATACTCCATCAATAGCCATTAGCTACTAGTCATCCCAGGATGTTTTGCGGCCGTATACTCATCATCTTCCACCCACGTAATGATGTTCTCGTCTCGTCCATTGAACATCGACTACCCCTAAATAGATGAAAAGCCCTGTAGAAAGAGACCATCACCTTACTCCCTACCAAGGAGAATAAAGGAAAACTGCCCCCATACTTCATCGGTAGCAAGACCATCACTCAAAGAAGGTATTCTAAACTTCTTTCGTAAGTGATCCGTTCGAGTTACCCGTCATTTCGTAGTTCTAAGACCATTCGGTTATAGATAATACAAGATATTAGATCCATTGTATATCGCCTGTTTCCTGCAGCGTATTCTGTGGCACTAGGGATGCAATAATCCCCTTGTGTGCCTCATACCGGCTGCTCGAGTCGAAACAATGAGGGTAGTGTCCTGCCCTACTGTGTGATATGTGAGTATTCGTGCCCAGCAATTTCCTGGTTAGTCGAAAAAGTCGTAGTTATAGTTCGTATCGTGCGTACAGGTCATGATTAAGTGCACAGGGAAAACAGGTGACTTCCGTCAATGCTTAAACCATAGGTCAGGAATGAAACAAGTCCCACGCTCTTTCACATATGCGAAGGAATTCTTCGCGCTTCTGTCGCTGTGTTTCCGGACTATCTCGCCCAGCACCAAATGGTCCCCGTCGAGAAGCTGCCGGCCCATGACCAAGAGGCGGGCTGCCACCCTCTTCGTATTCGGCACGAGTGCGTCGCTTACTCGCACTTCGGCTTCCATCCTGAATGGGTGCTCCGTTCCGGGGAGATGGGGGCGTCGGTGGCTGATGACCGGTATAATGCACGAGCTTGGGAAGCAGCTCGGGTCGCCCACCGGCTAAGTCTTGTTGTGCCTCCTCTGCTGACTTATAATCCCTTGGGCGGCCTGAGATAGGCTGCTGTGAATGGGTGGGAGGTGGATGAGCTGGAGAGGTCAAAGGAGCGTGGCTTGAGCCAAGATATAGTGAAGACCGACTTGGCTCACCGTGTGAGGGTAAACCTTGGTTAGCGAATACATCCGAGATTGGAGGCAAACGGTTATTTGTCTGGTTGGCGGGTACGTGGTGGATATGCGAGGTGTTAGACAAGTTCGAAGGCTGGTTAGCAACTTGTCGAGTCAAAGGATGCGGATTATGACGGCCAGTGAATGTTTGGCCGAGGGGAGCTGACTGAATGACCCTCTCATGGGCGAATTGCTCGTGTGAGGGTGCAACAATGCTGAGTCCTGGGGGTGCTTTGTTTCGTCTCGACATACCGGGCGTCTTGGCTGCGAATTGACTGACAGGGTCCCTATCCTTGCCATTGTCAGGCCCCTCTCCCTTGGCTGACTGTTGCTGAAGTCTCTGCTCGATAATGCGGCGCTGTTGTTCCCTGACGTTCAGACTTTGCTGCAAATGTTGATTCCTGACGGGATCTTGTGTAATGAAGCCGGGAGATAGGCAGGCCAGTCCTACTTCCTGAATGCCGAGTCCATCCGTCCCTCCTAGCGCTGGCCGTGCCGTGGCAGCGCCGGAGCCTGTGAGGGTATTCTTGGAGAGATCCAACTTCCGTGGACGATGTCGGGTTGTGGGGATTTCTGGAGACCCCGGTTCTTTCTTCACAATGATCTTGAGTCCCGAATTGCTTGAAACGTTTCGAAGACTAGAGCGACATCAGACATGGATTAGCTGATGGTCATCTTGGGCACAACGTAGCAACGACGGGATTGAATTGCGGACTGGAGGGGAGTGCATGGAATAGGAGAATGGAGCACCGAGAGGAAGAGAAAAGGCAGAAAAGACTTACGCGCTGGGTGGCGATGACTTTTGGTGTTGAGTTGGACTTTGGCTTGATGAACGCTGGGCTGGAGAAGCATTGGTGGTGGTAATGGGATGGAGATGCGCTGTACGTGGGACAGAAGGAGACGACGATGTGGCAGCAGTGCTGGTAGCAGGCGCCAATTCAGCATACGCCGGCCTGTCATAAGGAACCGGAGAGGGGGCCATTGCAATTGCTGCACTCATGATGAACAATGATAATCGATTTTCTCTCCCTTTTGACCCTTCGAGATGTTGCTGATCGTTTTGCCCCGGTCCTCTTTCCTATTTGTGCTTGCTTGATCTCTTCGCTGATCGTAGCTGAGTTACCGGCTGAATGGTTTATGCACTGCCAACACGAACGGCAGGTCGGGACCGTGCAGTATGGGAGACTGGGGGCTCCTAGTCGTGAGTTGCAGAAGGCGACTTTTTCCTCCGATTCTCGTACTGGCAAGAAAACCAATATGCCAGCGACCTAATATTATCCTTAAGCTGTGTTGCCTCGCAACAGAGCCCACAAGGCGGCGCGGATGACTGAATAGACGCTTGTTACTAGTCCTCAGCTATGTTAATAGCAGCAGTTGTTTTTCCTCCCTAATCCTGGTGTTTTTTCTTCAAATCGGTTGGTTGCTGATTTGGCTAATGGATTTTACACCTTTACAATCTTCAGTCGATACGAAGTCGTCAGAGAGCAACAGAAGAAATGTCGGTCGCAAGCGATAAGGCTTTGGCTGTCGCACACTTACTGGCCCGTTTCTCTCAAGAGCCAAGTTCAATATGTATTAGTAAAGTATAGCAGTGAATTTGGTTCGCTGTATTTCAATTGAAGGTTGCGCCTGTGCTCTCGCGCTGCAACTCAGAGACGGAGATGAAATATCGTCGTGATGAAGGGTATTCCCCTGATTTTCGGACACTATGCCGGCAATTATTCTTCTTCTTTAACACGTAGGCAGATCTCGTTCGGTAGCCGATGGTGCTGCGTTCGGATTTCGCTTTCTAGCTAGTAAAAAAGAGAGTGGGATTCGTTTCCCGTTTCTCCTAAACTCGTCGTGTTGGGTTGCACTTTAATCGCAAATGCGACTGCAGGGCGCTGGACTGGGCTGTTACACAACTGGGCACTTGAAGTGGCCAAGATGGGATGTTTTTCGTCTGTCGATATACAGCAGCGGCAGGGCCAGCAATTCGATTTGACGGAATGGCACACGCGAGACTCGAGAGAACGAAAGGATAAGAGATAGGAAGACGGAGCCTGCACCCATATACACAACCGCAATTCAACAAATCCTGCTTGCTCGCTCAACAACCCTTGGATTAAAGACAGGGAATTATGGCAGATATTACGGTAGGTAGAGAAGAGGAAGAAAGTAAGATCGGATCGAATATAAGACGAATAGTTGAAGGAGGTAGACTGGATAGCGAAGGGGGTGGATGGAAGGGAACCAGAACACCAGAACAAGCAGCGCCGATGCAGACTGCAGACTGCAGACCTAGACTCGAGCAAAACGAGTGCGGAAAGGGTTGGTAAAAGCGGGTAGGATGGGATGGGGTGGTAGGGACAAGATAGAAAAGAGTTTCGAGAGGGTGGAAGAGGGGCAGGGTTGATTGGTGTGAAGCCGCCTTCGTCCCTCGTCCCTCGTCCCTCGTCCCTCATTCCCTCGTTCCCTCGTCCTGCCCAGGTGGTGTGTCGTAGATTTTATGATACTGTATGATGATACGTGCCGGTAGCGCACCACGTTGGTTACTGGGTATGTACCTAGGTACACTAGTCCAGTGTAGGGCTTTCCCCAAAGGAGTTAAAGAGGGACTTGGACTAGGTAGGTACATTGATAGGGTGGCTTTTCTTGGTTCAGGACTTCAGGGGCCATCACAGTGGCAGCCAGCACGCAGACAGTCCACTGGGCACAGACAGTGGGCAGATGGGCGGATAGGCAGGTGGGCAGGTGGGCTGAACCGTTTGAACCTTTTCTCTTCCCCAGTTCTGCCCAGTTCAAAGTTCAAGCTATTGAGCCCTGTAACGTGTCGCAAAGTGATCATTGTAGGGGCTTCGGAGGGGATCAGGAGCTGCCCTGAGCACAGTACAGAAATAGAAGGGGAGCCCCATCGAGTTTAAAGTACCTTGACTGCCCGAACCGCACTAGTGTTACAGACATGTGGTTCTTTTTTCTTGGGGTCCTTCTTGACTCGGAAACTTGTTAGAGGCACCGCTTTCCCCCTTTTCCATGCAGTTCACTACCTACACTATACTAGAAAGAAAAGAAGAAAAAAAGAAACTCTTTTAGCTTTTATCAGACACCGCCACATACTTGCCGTATTGACAGCCCTATAAACCTCGTATTTCTGTGAGGCGCCAGAGGATGGGTTGCAGACACAATGTGAAAAGAAGTGTGGGCTGCGCCTGAATAGATAGACCGGGATATCTCATGTACATAGGTAGGCCTGTGTCCCCCTGTTGAAACGATGCCCGCTGAAATGACCGTTATCATGATCACTATATTATATCTACGATCCAGGACTGCCCAAATCGACCCAAATCGATATTGGCGATCCTTCAGAGGCGTACTAATGATCCTTTATAACAAGCAACGTCATTGTAGGCGCAGTACAGTACAGTACAACTGCTTCTAGGTACATAGGAGTGATCTACTCAATAGCTTGACACAAGGTAGCCACAATGTGGTAAGCTGTACTGCCGACAGTCTTTCGTTTTTTTCTTCTATCCGAAGATTGGCTTGGCAAGTTGTAAGGACAAACTTTCTCTCCTGATTGGCTTTGTAGTCATGGCTGTGGAATACCGATACGCCGTGTGGTATGTTTAAAACCCTTGATGCAGATGTGATAGGCTTTCAGAGCTTTTCAGGGTGGCCCGTCAACCGACTATTGAATTTTGAATAACGGTCTTGTGCTAATCGGCACCTTTGAAATCCATTGAGTTTACTAGGTCGGCCTCTTTCATTCGTCCAGCCATGCGACACAGGTCGCCGAATCACTTGTTCTTCGTCATGTACCGTATGCTGTAGTAACCGGATTTGACACGCGCAAGAATCCCCAAGGAACCTTGAAACCATCTTGAGCCCCACCTGTACTAGCCCTAGGGCAGCATGTGCTCCGTACTTTTCAGGTGAGATCAGGCGAAACTACACCATACTCGTGATCCCTGTATAAGACGGGAGCGAACGCGAGCTTCCATCATCAGTCATCACCTACAAATATTTTTTTTGTTTCCGTCGACTCGCCCGCGCTGGGAGGAAAAGCCATCAATATCATGTAATATATGAAATGTGATTGCCAAACGTCGTGGCTTTAAGCGCCGGTAGTTTGAGAAGCCGTCAACGCAAATAGTCAAAATTAGGCAAGGTGCTGCTAGCAAGACGCCAGCTAACCAGCTAACCAGCCTAGGCGCATATCTTGGTCTTACACGTGTAGTAGAGCATTTTACCGCTTGCTACTCCATTTTTAGTCAACCTTGATACATCTTGACCCTTATTTTGCTTCTACAAAACAGAAAGAACAGAAAAGGAAAAAAAAAAAAAAAAAAAGAATTCCACGCAGACTGCGGAATTGCGGTCTGAGGTGCCGCGAACCGAGTTTATTGATTGACTGGTGAATCAACCAACCGTCAGACGGAGAAATCAACACCATCGTTTCATGCAGGATCTCTATTCTTGCAGGCCTAAAATTGTCGGCGGCGGGGTTCCTTTGTTTGATGTCCCTGTCGATCCCCGTTAGGTTGAAAGCAAAAGTATCGAATCCTGGTCGAGGAACCCAGCTATAAAATACCACTATAACCGTCCAATAACCCCCGTACAGTATAAGTCTTTGAATGGCTTAACTTCGAGCGTCTGTTAACCTATGTCGAGAATGCTTGCTGGCATACACCCACATGTGTTGTATCTACTGCGAGAAAAAAAGTCATGGGACATCACTGAAAAGCCGAGGCTAGTGTTTTGTGGTTTCGCTCCTGTCCCAGCCGTGCGAGGGTTAAAGATAGCCGCACTATACCGGCCCATCCCTGTTGAATACCCTTTATCGTGTAAATCATTTTGGGGTTCCCGACGCCCGGATACTTTTATTGGCAAAAAGAAGTGTGTATTGAGCAACTCTGCCTGTCCCAGATATATTTGACAGCTCCGGTAGTAGCTTTCGTCTGCAGTTGAGCTCGTCGGTCGCTTGTACAGCATACGCTACTTGTTCTTCTCGCTAGAATCATGCACCCTACCTCTGGAAGACTAGGCTTCTCGGTATTTTGGAAACGGCTGCAGCCACAGCGGACACTTGTCATGGCAAATGTTTGAGACGATGGCGTGACCAATCAAAGTGCCTTTGCTTGCTGGGCGCTTTGAAACAAGCGTCCCAATGCCGTTACCAATCGAAAAGTTCAATCTCAACATTGTTGGGCGATCAGAATGACGATCTCATGCCACAACAGCATCGATTGCCATATAGTATTTGTATTGCGACGACGATCTACTTCATCTGCGCATCCTGCGTGCAAATTTTCACCATCCATCGTCATTATATAATTTGAGTCGATGTCTCATGTCGCTGACGTGTGTTGTGCAGTACACTGCAGTCTTGTGGCGCGTGAGGTGGCATTTATTATAATATGTTGGAGTCTAAGTGATGCATTTCTCGATGCCACTTAAAACGAACTGGATAGGAAACTGCGGAAGATTGTCAAGACTGTTCGCATATCAGATGTACGTGCGAATGTGGCCCCGTGAAGTCTAGACCTGGAATCTCGCTTCTGTAGCGAAAGTATTGGACTGGAAACATAACGTCGCATGCCGCAGCCGCATTGTAACCCTCTTTGTGACGGGCTGCATTGGTCTTGATGGTTGATTGTGGATACGAGATCCGAAAACGGCTTAGCAATGTTTCCGCGAGATTTGAAATCGGATTCGCAATCATTCGTTATTGAGAATGGGACGGAGATACGTAGCATGCAAGACTCTCTTGCCGCGCGCCAGTAGGCCGAACTATTGATTTCCCTTTTGGACATTGAGGGATCGATTAATGAATGATAAACGTTCTGTTGGTTGCACTCGCATTTAATTGCCAACGGCTAGGGGATTTATTGATCGTTCGGAAATGAGATGATGCCGACTGCTTGGTTCCTTGTTATTGAGGTCTAGTGTACAAGATGTGCGCCATCTTGGAGGGACATGCAGGAAACTAGACGACAAACTGCACTTTCAAGTTCGAAAATGGGCTCATATGGATGCGAGTACCCGCCAGATGTGTGCAGCTGCAGCGGGGTTGGCAGAAGTGGAGGCAGGGGCCTTGGAAAGAACGCTACGCCTTATCACTTGCAGACCCAGAAAAAAATCAGTATGAATTTTACCGTGTTGAGCCTCGCCATAAGCCCCGCCTAAATTCCGGCATCTCAGCTTAGAGCTTTAGAAGGCATCTTAACAGGTAAAAGCACATAGCCACCGCTATATATCCGTCATATTCACCTTGTGGACTGTAAAACTAGACGAAAATGCCCGGAAGGACTAAAACCCGTGTCTCGGGGGCAGAGGACGCCAACATGGAGGACGCTGCTCCCCCATCCGCACAGCAGCCCATTGAGAGCCAAGAAGCCGGTGACCCAATGGAAGAGGATGAGGAGGATAATGAACTTCCCGAGGAGGAGGAGGAGACTGAAGAGCCCCAGAGAGTTCGCATTGTGAGTACTTGTCCTCGGATTCTACGTCTACCATACTGATAGGAGGTGAAACCTCCAGCTTCCGGGGTCCTCGAGCACAGCGGCATCATTTGAGTTCCTTAAGGAGGGCCATACTCTCGGCAATGCCCTGCGATACATTATCATGAAGAAGTAAGTGAATAGAGTATTGTCTATCTTTCTTTGAGCTTGAACTGTGGCTGACCTGAGCATTAGTCCTGATGTTGAGTTCTGCGCTTATGCTATTCCTCATCCGTCCGAGGACAAGATGAATGTTAGAATTCAGACCTACGGTAAGGCTCATATCGAGAATCCGTTTCTCTTGGCGATATACTGACAAACTTTCGCTTTCTAGATACAACAACAGCCACTGCAGCTTTAGAAAAAGGTCTCCAGGATCTTGAGGATCTGTGTGATGTGGTGTCTGAAGAATTCTGGACCCAAAGAGAAAAATTCACGGCAGCAAAATGTTGAGCTTCAGAGCAGGTTCAGTAAAAGAGGCACAAAGTCCACGAGGTACAGCATGGTGCGGTGTTTGGCTGCGGCGTTTGGCGTAATATAGACCACATCTCAGGGAGCAATCAAGCTTCTCATTGTTCTATGTACAATACACGGGATCATGATACCCATTTCTAGTTGCGACCCTGGAATATGTTAGTGAATCTGCATATGTGTTGTTGATTAGCCATAAATGCTCGCCTCTAAGAAACCCTGCATGAAATTGCTTGGTAGTCTATCCGATCCCCGGAAGTTCTCCGTGTTGAAGTAAGACATAACGTGTGTAGTCTGCTTCCAGAAGTTCATCATTTCCTGCGCGATAAACGATCAGCAAAATTGCACTTGATCTAATTTTCGAGGTTCCCCTGCTTGGATTTGGTGGTAGAGATAGGTTTCTAAGAGCAAAAGGGTGCTGAGCGGACCTGATATTCGGCATTGTTCTGCATAAGCAAGACGTCGACGACTGGTAGCTTGTTCACGTATCGATGTCGCTCGAATTCTTGTCGCATCCGTGTTCGGATAGTAGAGACGGGGAACGGGATTGAGTACATCGTTTGGATCTCAGGAGCCTGTGGAAAGTGCACCCGTATTAGCCAACGCATTGCTAATCCGCGTAGAAGATCGGCGAAAATAGCTAATAGGTATATAGGCCATCGTCAGGGCGTTGGGAAAACGTACAGCTCGAATCCATTCTCGGTAGGCCGCAAGCACTCGTCGCTTTGCATCGTTCCAGTTAGCTGCTGCAACATCAATTAGCTTACAGCCGAGCTTCATTGGCAATGTACTAACACTGGCGCGTCACGCGCGCGAATTGCGTGGGAGTCACCGCCATCTTCGGTGATCTCTACTGTGTCAATGTAGGATGAGCTTCGTTCATTCAAGCGACGTCAAGCTTGGATTGTCTCAAAGAGCTAAGCCTTGGAAGCTGGGAGACACGAGCCACAGGTTGCTTAGTCATTATACCTTAAGTGTGGCGCTAGCTTCCTCTCCCCACCAACCGGCGCTATTCAAGGCTTCAACCTTCAATCTTCCAGCCTTGCCCCACCAATATCGAAAGCCAGCGCCGACGCGAACACGATCATCTCGCCTATTTCGCGGACCACCCCAGTCAGCTACCAATTCTCCACCTGTCACGTTTCCCTGTGCGATCGCGAAGTATTCAAGGGAGACAAAGAAATAAGAATGCCTGCCATCCGCTCGCACGCCGCGCGGGGCAAGAAGCCGCCGGCGGGCTTCGACGACATCCGGGACGACCTCGAGGTGTTCGGGATCAAGATGAAGGACGCGCAAAACACGCCGACGAACAACGTACCGAAGCACCAGGCACAGTGGCCCATCTTCCAGATTGCGCACCAGCGTAGCCGTTACGTATATGAGCTTTACTACGAGAAGGAGGCCATCAGCAAGCAGCTATACGATTGGCTGCTCAAGAATGGCTACGCCGACCCTATCCTTATCGCCAAGTGGAAGAAGCAGGGATACGAGAAGGTACGTCTAGTTTTGCTTCTGTTCTCCTTACTGAGGGGAGAAGAAGGAGGCTCCAATACAAAATTCTGTGGTTTTGTCTGTGTGTATTCCTTGAAATTAGCTGACTTCTTTCTAGCTGTGCTGTTTAAGGTGTATGCAAACGAAAGAGACAAATTTCCAGTCGACGTGTATCTGCCGCGTACCGAAGGCGCAACTGAAGGAAGAACAAGATGTACAATGTGTAAACTGTGGCTGTAGGGGATGTGCGTCAAGTGATTAAAAGGCGTTTTGGTGGTGTGTCATTATTCACAAAATATCCAGCATTACGGCGTTAGGGAGTTTTTATAAGGGGAGCTAGACATAATGTCATGTTTTCTAGTCTCTGGTCAGAGCCGGACGATCCATCTGAATTCAGTCATCTCACATTGCTCTTTCTCGTCGTGGACTATCGTATCTCATAATATGGGTAACGATCACTTTCATACTCATCATCGTTCACATCATAGATCATCTTTTCGCAAATCCCGCTTTCCCTCTGCCTCGTCCAAACTTGACAGATGTAGGGATGAACTGTAACGCTGACATTGCACCAGCTAAGTCATCCATCTCAACATCAGGAGATTTTGCAGGTGCGTCTTCTTCAGATGGTTCCCGGGAGCTTGCCGATGCCATTTCCTTCTGCTCATCTCCATGTGGTTTTGAGGCTTCTGCTTGTCGAAGGCTTTGCCTCCGCTGTGATGTCTTAGACACACTAACAGTAGTTGCGGTTGAAGATCTTCGCCGATGATGTCCTCCATCTAGTAAAAGGGACTGCCTCCCGTCAATGCCATCTTTAGTGAGTGCGAAAAAGTAATTTTTCGGATACATATGTTTGTCAATAAGGTGACTGCGTCTCTTATAAGGAGTCCTGCATTTTCGATCACACCCTTCTACAAAACAAGAGTACTGTGTGAACATTAGTTAAATCATACACCCAGGTTATAAAGGGGTTGCCTTACTGTGTGCTCGCCCTTTTCTCTTTTGACAGCCGCAAAAACATCATGGCAATCCTCAAAATGAACATTTAGCAAGTGCTCCGAGGGAAAGTTTTTGTAACACTCAGTACACCGGTTTGTGTGTGACTTGTTATAGTGAGTTTCGTAGTCCTCGTACGTCGTGAACGACAGTACCTCTCGATGTGGCGGGAGCGAACATCTCATTGCAATGTCTGAGCTGGTATCGACGGCTGATTCGTCGAGTCCTGTAAATTTAGTGGCCGGCTGCTTTGCTTCTTCTAGTCGCGGATCATCGGACAAGCCGGTGATGTCTTTGGAGTACTCTTCTTCAGGCTCGCGTGAGCGCTTCATCTTTGTACAAAGTGATGGATCTCAGGATGGGGTAAATTACATTAGCAATATTGGTTGTTTGTCTTTTGTCGATTGTTCGTAAACTCGAGATTGGCGTGAGCACTAAGGGATCCTTCTTCTGTCGAGGTATGGGCGGGAGGGATCTCGGGACCGTTGTTTCTTCGAAGGGAAGTATGAGGTACTTTAGTAACCTGGATTAAGCACGACGGTGCGGATTTACGGTTCGGCTAGAAAATGACCAAGGTTCCAACTATCTCTAATCAGAGTCTGATGCGTGCCCAACAGAGAGCGAATACAGATAGCTCAGGTATGTATGGGTCTAACGGTCAAGAGCGTAGGTATCCCTTGAATTTGTTAGGTAAGTACGTTATAGGGCCAGCGTAAAGATTACATGTGCTCCAATAAGCTCCGTGCTATGCGCTGTCAAGGTTGACCAGCTCAGTCATTGAAGAGATATGCAGGACAAGTCTAGTCTAAGGCTGGATGAAATCAGGTCAAAAATTCGCAAACGTCCAAGACCTCTTAAACCACTACCGGAGGCGGGGCAAAGGGCCACGGAGGGGGGGCTTCAGGCCTGCAGCCACAGCAGTTCTAGCGGGGGATCAAAGCCCAAGCCCACCTGGACAAACTTCCAATTCAGCTGGAGGGTCGTCAGAGTTCGGTGCTAGTCTACCTAGATTAGTTGTAGTGGATATACCTCGCTAACCTTATTCAACTGCCATGGAATTGTCCATCGCGGTCATTTCATTTGGATGCAGTCACTTCATTTAGTCCCCTTCCTCCGATCCCCCAACAACCTTGTCCGTTTATCTACCAACCAACAACAACAACCACCCATTCTCTACCACATTGCCACAGACGACCGACACGACGTTCGCGACACTGCTACTTGCAATCGCATTCTTTTCTGTCGTCTATTATCAGTTCCTCTTTTTCTTTGGTATTCATTATTGGTCTCTTTACACCATCTCCACGCAAATGTTCCTAATATTTGCCTCCGACATAGTTATTATCGCCAACCCTTCAGCCGCGGCGCGCCCCAACCCTCGATCGCCTCACCAGCAGAACTATGGACCTCCTATGCATAGTCAACACCAATTTCAGTTTGTGTGATCCAACACCTTGGCTGTGAGCCGTGCGCCGCATATTCTCGGCCAAACTTCAGCTTTTGCGCACCCCGGATAGGGTGCCTCTCCGCTCTACTACAATTCGCACCTTTGGACTGCTAACGACCTGCGACACTTTCACGATGGCGAACCCACGAGATATAGCGAGGGAATATTGGGGGTACGTTTTCGAGTTACAAGAGGTTGCAAATTTACCAAGGGCAAGTTAGCCCGATTACCATGTACCTTACTAACACCTGCCTACCTATTAGAAATGCCCAAAAGATCCGCTCCGATATTCTAGAGAAGCTCTCAGGTTTAAAAAAAGAGCGCGGCATCGCCTATTACACTACTCGATTTGAGGAAGCCGAGAAGACTATGGCCGAGTATGCTTGACTCTTTGGTGACTTTGCTGTCTTAGTGCTCATTAAATCATAGGTTCCGTCTGGCATGCATGCAGGTGATATCCTATGACTTCGAATATGCAGTTGCAAAGAAAGTAGAACAGTCCCTCTGGCAGTGCCATGTCTTTCTAAACGGCGAGTATCGAAAGGCCTTGAGCCGTCTTAATACGCAAAATCAGGCTGTACAGAGGCGTAAGATGGATAAGCTCTACCGAGGTTTTCTAAAGACCTCCGAATCATTTTACCTCGTCTACATACAGCAACTCCACAAGCGTTTCTCAATTCCCGAGTTGCAGCAATTTGCTCTCCCGACGGAAATGCAACCTACCGAAAAACTGGCTGAGGACCTTTGCCCTCCTGCGCCCTTGCGCGCACTGGTTCTGAAGTCCTGCCAGTCAACTCTAGTTCGTTTAGGCGACCTAGCTCGATACCGATGCCAATCGTCTGATAAGGTCACCAAGGCCACTTTCGACAAGGCCTCAGATTATTACGGCTTGGCAAACAGTCTCGATCCCGATGATGGGTCCGCTCATCATCAGTTGGCTGTACTACACCAAATTCCAGAGCAGCACTTTGAAATCGTGTATCATTTTCACCGCGCAATAGCCGTCTCCAAGCCGCACGAGTTAGCGCTCAGAAACCTTGAACGAGAATTTAAAAGTCCTGACAGCTCCTCGCAAGCAAGAAAAGGTACGGTAAAAAACCGCTCGGAGGCTATGGTAACATGGTTTGTGCGGCTACATGCTTTCTTCTTCCACGGAAAACAGTTCTCACAGCAATCCGAGCTGGAGGAGGAAGTGCTGCATCGTGTTGAGCTTGCGTTGAAGAGTGAGGGGTCTGAGACCTTGCTTCTCAAAATGATTCTTGTCAACATGGCAGCTTATGACATCTCAACAGAAAAAGTTAAATGTAAGTTACTCGTGTTTCATGACTGTTCCTGTTCAGCCCACACTAAACTTTACTACTAGCCTCATGGACCATGGAAGGTTCACAATCATGTCAGTTCTTGTTACGATTCAACACCCGCATGATGTTGATTCTGCTTCGTGCACTTCATCATGCATTATATGGCGAGACAGCCACCTCCCTAGCCTCAGATAGTGCATCTCACGATGACGAGAGCTGTATCGCCTTCGCGCCAAGCCTTCGGAAGCTGCTTCCACCCTTCCGCCTCTATCTCGCCTGGACATATGTCACAAGAGCCGACCTAGTGCAGTACCAAGACTACCTTGAGCCGCATATCAAGGAGGTCTACAGACTGCTTGCAGATGTTCTTACATCCCTTAATCTTTACATTGATCCGACTATGGGAACTGTCTCGTCAAAATATCTTTTGCCTGAGGATACCGAGGCCCAGGGCCTTCGACCACTTAACGATCGGAGACTACCCTTGTTCCTACGTATGGAAGAACAACGAAACTCAAATCCACCAAAGCGCATCAAGACACGGAAACCTCAACAAATTGTTTTTGGTCGCCAGTTCAAAGAGGATACAGAAGCAGTTTGGCGCATCCGGGACATCATCTGCTGTGGAGTATTTCTAGCTGGAAGCGCGAAGTTTCCCATAGCCTTGACAAGCCAAAATCGCCCTGGCCGTGACACTGAGGCCTGGGTGTTTGTGGATGGCGCATCGGTACCAATGTCTTCTGATGAAGCCAGCTTGTCTCATCTCCTGCGCAAGCTCCATTTCGGTGACTTTAAGAGTAGCTTGGAGAAACCCACAGAGCCGGAAGTGAACAAGCTGCAAACAGAGAACACAGCTAATGACTATATCCCAATATTGGAGACTCTACAGAAAGCAAGCATGTCCCGATCAGACAATATGTCTAACAAAGGCAAATCTCCAGCTAGGCCATCGACGGCTTACCTCGACTCGGACTTGAGTGAAGATAGCGAGATGATCAACATGGTTAACAAGCTCCTAGATCCTGTAGATGATGTTCGGCCGCAGTCAGGCCAGGCTCAGACAGACCCCAGCTACGGTATGCACTCGTCTACGGCGAATGAGATATTTGGCAATCTTGAAGCCAGCTCGACTCAACCATCTCCTCTGTCGAGAGCCATCCCCAGTCTTCCGTGGGATTATTTTTACAAGCCTACTCCGCATCGATCAAGCAGCCAGGAGCAGAACCAGTTAAGTCCCAATGGCCACAATGTACCAAGAAGCGCAGCAGGTTCATCATCCTACCTCAACGATCTCAGCGCACCTTTTAACCAGGCTCTTCCGAGCGCCTTGTCTCCCCGACCGAACACGGGGTATTTACAGAATTCCCTAACCCCAAATGCATCAAGTCCCGGCCTTCCTCGGAAGGACTATGGACTAGATACGTTGGAGGGCTCGCGTAATGCCGTCCTTGATAGCTTGGCGTCAGCCCTGCTCGCCCAGCATGGCCTTACTCGGACCGATTCATCACCAGGGAGTAGCATTTTGAATCGTACAAGCATGACTCCAACATGGGGACAACAGAATGGATCCACTGAACATCCATTTCCTCATACAGGAAGCTCCACTCAATCACCAGAATCCAGGCACAACGATGCCAACAGCTACCTAGAGCGCTCAGCCAGCCATCAAGCTGGTGCTGTACACTCGCAGAACCCGCTAGGACCACCAGGCCAAGGCAGGCCAGGGCTGGGACAGGCGGCACTAGGTACGGGTAGTAGTCGTTTGCCACCAACCTTAAACCCGGCTACCAACAATTTCGATGCCCAGCACATTTGGGGCCAAGGGCCATCGAGTTACCACCAGCAGTACTCGCCTTGGCAACAAGAGCCTTCCACTACTACCTCATCTCTGGCATTTTCACACCCCAGCAGTCTCCTCATTGGCACTCCAGGTACCGTATCTGCAGCGCCAGCGAACTCTGTTGCTTGCAATGGTCATTACTACAATGCCACCACTCCCTTTGGTCGACTGGGAGAAGGCGTCAACAATAGAGCAGATCCTACGCATTTCCGTAATCAGCTCAAGGCAGCAATAGGCACTTCAGAGCTCTCTTACGATCAACAGATCTTACAAGCAGCGATGATAGATAATAACCACAAGCCACGCCCTAAGTGATTGCAACTTACAGTGGCTTCTACTCCCTGCATTATCGCTGCTCCTGCATTACTGTTTCTGTTGACCCCAAGAGACTCTAGCCACTGTCGGAATAACATCAAGTACCGAAGAGGTCAATGACCATGCGAAGAAAAGAAAATCTGCCAGTAGCCTACCAAGTACTCGCTATTTTCACCTGCTCGCACTGTCTCTTTGATCATATAAGATGACAGATCTTCTGGCCTCGAGCAATCCAATTGCTTGAGTCTATAGAGCTGAAAGCCTCAGTCTTATGGATTCGCGGTACGCTCACACGCACATGCTTGCATCAGGTACGATTTCCATGCGTAGAATGAAGATGGATTGGAAGTTTCCCAGTTGTTGAAACCCAACAAATATATCACACACAAAGGAAGAAAATGTCTGTCTTTTTGTTTCGCCGTCGCAAATGCCATGCTAAGCCAGCCAAACCAACCCAATCCTGCCTAATCTAGAACGCCGGCCCCTTTTGCGTAAAGTTGAGTAACGCCAAAGTGTACCAGGTGGACGGTACCTATGCTATCGTTTCGCTGCTTCGTCTTCTTTTCTCTCTCCTCTGTCTCATCTCCCGAGATCAGGCAGATTCAGGTGGCTCTTTTAAGAAGAGGATTGATAGGTTTGCTTGGGGAAGGGGTACCTGTGAAGAGAAAGATGTCAGATCCGGCTCAAGTGGCTCACAATGTCCGCATGCAGAGGCCTTGTTGAGTAGGGAGGGTAAAGACTAATAACGAAGAATGTTGTTAAGGAGGATATGGGATGGTGTTGTCGTCCATAGCTTTAGGTGGCTAGGTCGAGTTTGCCCCTCTAGACAACTAGCTAGTTATCAATGGACAAAAGATGTTGTTGCTGCCATGTCTCTCATCTCGGTGCTATTCGTCACGTGTTGCTTCTTACTGTACGCAAGACAGACATATGGAAGAAATAAGTGGAGAAAAGGGTAACTTACGAAGGACCCAACTCCTGAATGCTCAGGGCCGCAAGCCACTGTCCCATGTCGACAGACGCATCGATATCCTTGCCCTGGACGAGGCCAGCGACGAAGCCACCAGCAAAGGCGTCACCAGCACCGTTGGTGTCGTTGATCTTCTCGCTAGCGATGGCGTGGACGGGGTACTGCTTGACGTCGTCCTGGCCCTGGACAGCGACGACGGTGGGTTCGGTGCCCTGGGTAATGACGGCGACGCGGGAGCGCTGGGTGTTCTTTTTGGGCAGGTTGGCGAGGGCCTTGGCGATGGCGGGGATGTCGTCGACGATATCGGCGAGGCCGTGGGACTTGGCGTAGGCGGCGGCCTCGGTCTCGTTGCAGATGATGTAGTCCCAGTAGGGGGACGAGGCGTCCAGGGGATCCTTGAAGAACTCGGCGATGAAGGGTGCTGAGAGGTTCACGATGAAGGCCTTGTTCTTGGCCGCGGCTTCTTCGCCTAGCGCCATGATGGCTGGTGGGCAGACTGTAGGCGGGATTCTTGGTTAGTCTTTGGTTCTTGAAGGAAGAATAATACATGAGAAATGAGAGGTCGGTAGAGAAAATACATATGGGTAGGTCAGGTCGTCGGGGCAGACCTGTTATATTACATACCAGTGAAGTGGAAACCACCAACGTAGTAGAAGTCGGCATTCTCAGCTAGCTTCCAGATTTCGGGACTCTTGAGGTGCTCAACATCATAGAGGTTGGCGGCGCCGAGATCGGTGCAGAGGGAGCGGTTGACGCCGGTGATGATGGCGCCGCAGCGGCCGGTGGGCGTCTTGGGGTCGACGCGGTACTCGACGCGCAGGCCGGCCTGCTTAACGGCGTCCCGCAGGATGGCGGCGTACTTGTCGTCGCCGACACCACCTAAATAGACGACGCTGTTGGAGGGCAGCATGTACTGGGCGCCGCGGGCCGTGTTCTGCGCCGCGCCGCCGGCGATCAGCTTCGCGTCATAGTTGTTCAGTAACTCCTCATACAGCGGGATGTGCTGCGGCTCTGCCAGGATCGCATCGTTCGCCTTGAGCCCATACTTTTTCAGCAGCTCCTCGTTGCCGAAGGCTTGAATGTCTGTTGTCAAGGCCGAATGTCAGCGATAGATACGCTTTGAAAGTCTGGAGAGGGCAGGAAATGGGATCATCGTAGACATTGAACCCTTTTGGGTGTGCATAAAAAACTACCACGTTTCGAGAAAACAAAATAGGAGGCTTTATAGTGAGAATCCTATCATTTTCATCTCTACTTTTGAGAACATATTTCATCGTCTCCCCATGATGGAGTGGTTCAGCTTAGATTGCTTACTACTGGGATTGAGCGAAACAATTGAACTCAATGGAGACAAGACCTACCAAGAAGGGGATTCTCCAGGCACAGGAGAGAGAATTCTTTGCTAGCAGCCATAGTGAAGAGATATATAGCGGATTGAAAGTCGGGTTGGGAGGTATGAAGTGGGATGAGATATGATTACCTGAGGAAGATCCGACTTATGGAGGGGTAGCAATTTTATATGGCCAAGCTGAGATGTGATGTGATTGATGGTGGGGTTCGTCTGGTGGGGGGGCTGACCAGTTGAAGGATCGCAGTATACGGCAGTGCGCTAGAAAGGGGCGTTTTGAGTACAGTAATCCTTTTCTTAATGCGAATAAGTAACAGCAAAAGATGAGCGGCCAATGTCATCATACAGCTTTGGGTTTCCCGTTAACACATGCTACTAAGCTGTTGGGTGCAGACCGGAAGTCGAACGGCCCTATATTTATGAGCGTGCCTAGTTGGTAACTCTTCCACTTGGCTGAGGACCGAAATCATAAGAAATCGGGACCTACGTGAATCGTCGTTGCATCGAGCCCATCGCTCTGTTTTCTCGCTTGGTTGGGGTAACGTCTTTTTTCATTACACGTTCCAGCCTGTCTGGAATCTGCCTATCTTTGTTTAGATCCCTGTGCAGTCCCTACAGCTATGACATCTTCACATAATAGGAGTTCCATGGCATCCATTCACACCTCGCGTCACTTCGTATACGAGTCTCCCGAAGAATGATAATGCAGAATCTGATGCCGGGTACTTTCCCATTGAGCCTATCTCATGTCGACTCGCCTGTACCTGAAGATGCAAAGAGCAACAATGAAACTCCAACCGCCTTGATAAACCAGTGTGTAGGAGAAAACAGTTTACTCCTTTGTCTTTTGCGTACCACGAAGCAGACCTGTCCGTCTGGCAGCAATAAGACCCGCCTTTTGACCCTGTGCAGCGTATCTCGAGATGGTCGAAGCCTTACCGATATGTTGATGGTTACCCTAGTAGTCTGTGTCAGCCATTTCCCACCTCTCTTCTCTCGTATCTTGCATCGTCTGGAGAAACTTACACCACCGTGAGGATGGTCGACAGGGTTCATGGCAACACCACGAGTCTTGGGCCAAGAGTTGCGCTTGACAGCAAACTTATGCTTGGCACGCGAGGCCTTGAGGAGGGGCTTGTCGGTACGACCACCACCAGCGACGATACCAATCATACCACGAGAGCTGCTGCTGACAACCTTCTTGGCACCCGAGGGGAGTTTGATGCGGGTCTTTCCCTCGTCGGGGTTGTGGCCGACGATGGTAACGTAGTTGCCAGAGGTGCGGCCGAGAGTGCCACGATCACCGACCTTCTCCTCGACGTTGGAGACGACGGTACCTTCGGGCATGGAGGAGAGAGGGAGGATGTTTCCGACAGTAAGAGCGGCGTTCTTTCCGGCGTAGATGAACTGGCCAGTGTACATGCCCTCGTTGGCAATGAAAGTCTCCTTGACCTGCTTGAACTTGTAGGGGTCGCGGAAGGTGACGCGGGCGAGGGGAGCACCACGGCCGGGGTCGTGAATGATCTCCTTGATTACACCTCGCATGTATCCATGGCGTTCGGCATAGTCGAGGCTTCGGAACTTGGCGGGGGCCTTTCGGAGGCGGGTGTTGGCGGCTAGTAATTTTTGTAAGTTTGATGATGAAGTGATTTGTGACTGTGGTCGTGATCCGGGGTAAACCTACTGAAGATACCGCCGTTACCCTTTCTCTGATTACGGATCTACAATAGTGGCAATTAGTATTTCCATCATCGAAATATCGGTATCGTGGTCGTTTCCAGACTTACAACGCGACCCATTGTGCCGGTCTACTGTGCGCAATCCGAGATGTTGAGGGAATGAGGTGGTGTGGATGGAGATGGGTTTGAACATGAAGTTTTTTGGTGTTAGAGAGGCCCCGAAATTCAAGAGCCGACAATTTTCCTTGGTCCGCTAGTTTGTGTGGGAGTCCAGCTGGTGGTCCTCCTCGCTTGACCCTAATCTCCTGAAGCTGCAGGTGGTCAGTGCGCCTCCTCTCGAATGACCCACATAAGGTACTTAAAGTATGTACCCAAGTACAGTATCTAGTGACCCATGTAATTTCTACCTATCTTCAAAGCACAGCCATAGTTGGTTTGCTCACGAGCCACACACAGTACCTAAACCCGCTTTATCTATTGATGCACGCCAACTTCTCGGCCCAGAACGCGATACCGTAGTCCAACACCCCTGCAGGAATTAAAGTGAACTTCGCGCGCCGTGAGCCTTACCACTTCTGCATCACCAAACCCGCATTGTATGGTTCAGCTCCATCGCAACAATCATTCTTCTTCTTTTGTGTGCCATCACATTCGTATCTTCTGATATCGTCTCATAGACTTCACTTCCATCGCCAACGTATCGACCCACGTACGATTGCTGTTTGATCACTCCATCTCTGTCAAGGCATTTTGGGCGGAAGACTCGACGTCATGTCGAAACAGAAGGCCGCAGCCGAATTCGAAAAGATCATCAACGAGGGCCGAGAGCGCAAGCGAAACCAAGACCTTGCTGCGCGCATTTTTAGTAAAGATGGCCAGCGCCGTGCCAGCGCACCCTTAAAACCTGGCACTGGTGGTCCACTCGCAAGCCGAGTTGGCGTTAACAAGGTATGCTTCTTTCGTACCCTCAGAAAGCTTCCAAACCTCATACTTATCATACAGCGTGTATCCTCTGGACCTCGCATTCCAGCTGGCAACATCAACGGCGACTGGACACACGATCTTCACAATGCACAAAACAGCCGACGGTTTCAGGCGCAGCAACCAGCGCCTAATTCTCTGGCTGCTCGTGTCCAACGTCCCGGCACGACTCTTCCAAAGACTAGTTCTGGCGCACCGAACACACGTCCGAACCGCGCAAATAAGCTAGCGAATGCCTATTCACGAACTGCCGCATCGTCGACCAATGCACAACAACAGATGAACCTTGTCAATTCACCCGCAGGCAATGGCATCACCATTAAGGGGCTAGCTGGTCCATTCGCAGTATTAGCTCAGAACTTCGCGCCAGGCACAACAGCTGCCGATATTGAAAGCGCGCTGACCCCTGTAGGGGGGATCATCAGTAGCTGTCGGCTGGTTAAGACTCACCCGATCGTCATTGCAGAAATAGTCTTTGAGAGCAAAGAGGGCGCTGATCGGGTAATAGAAAGGTTTGACCAGCAGACTGTGAGTCTTATCCATTCAATGAGTCTAATTAAAACATGATCTGAACTGACTAACTTACGATATCCACAGGCGGACGGCCGAACATTAAGCGTCTACATGAAACCTGGTGGCTATACACAAGCAGCGCCACCTAGAGGCCCCCGTGCCGAGCGCGTCCATGAGACCCGACTCGGCGGCAATAGTGTGCTTGTCGATGGGACCCTGGGCTTTGACGACCGAATGGATACGGAGGATGCAGACCGAGGTCTTTACAGCGATCAGCTGGTTCCTGGGAGCCAGGTAAATGGCGACAACAATACAAGCTATCGCAAGGAACTTGGCTACGGTAGAGACCTTGGCTACCGGCAAGGACGGCGGGACGCTTCGCGGGATGACTGGTGATTGTTATTCAACACTTCAAGGCTCCTGGATAGGCACCCGCCAATTCGCTAGAGTTTTCCTCTGTTCATGAATGCTACTTTTAAAGGATCAATCCCATCAACATGCCCCGCCCGAGCTCGCTCTTGTCCCGGGGGACAGGAAGATAGGACTGGTTTTTTGTAATGAAAGAGTCCATACGCCAGTGATAATGAGAACCGGGTTGACAGGCTGAATATACAAGCTGGTCTACAGTTATCCTGGCGTCAAGGAACCCCTTTTCTCTTATGTATTATCATTATCATAGGGGCTTGAGAGTTCCTTTTTCCACGTCGATGGGATTAATATGACAGCGTGCTATATGGCGCCCACAAGGGAAGGACACGCCTGCAGTGTCATAACAACGGTCATGGATATGGCTGCTAGTTTAACCTAGATAGGAGCAAGATCAGTTGTATATTTTCCAAATGTCCTAGGTCTGTTCACATCTATCCTTTCTCACCGTTACTTTCCTATCCGTTCATATGGAATGCCGTGCCTATCCCTTAGTAGCAGGGACGTCTCCATATCAACCACATCTTCCTGGCTCGTCCCTCAGCTGTCCGGTATTTCAATGTGAGATTTCAATCTTCAAAGCTCGCAATGTGCACAATAGGATATTCCGTCCCAGTGTCTATATCTTTTCGTTCTTGTAGTAAGGGTTAGATACTTATCTCTTCGTTTTATCCCGGTTCCATTACCACTCGCAAGGATCTCTAGGCGGTGGTCGCATATCCCGTAAGGCTCTTGTAAGTTTACTTCGCCGCTAGTGCACGACCTTTGAACTTGAATTCTTTCGTTCAGTTGTCTGGTTGTAGAGCGGTTGGGAAAGCTTGTCTCCGTAATCCTCATCCATGGAGCCGGTTCGCTGTTAGACAACATAAGGCCGGTGTCTCGCTGGGATGTGTTGTGTGTGTGTGTAACGGGCCATCGATTTCGTGTTACTGTTGAATCCTCTGGCATTTATATCGCGGGCAGGGCAACGCTATAGGTAGAAGCCAGATAGTGGTTACGTACCTTACGTACCTACGTCCTTGAGTATTCCAATGCATCCTTATGGGGGGGCCGAGGTAGGTAGGTAGGTAGACGAAGAAAGTGCAGAAATAGGTTAATATTTGTGATATGTGCGAAATCAACGCCTTCAATGAGATGGCAAATGGAATTTAGGTAAAATGATCCGTCCAGCTAGGATACAAATGCCCTTTCCTGAGGCATTGAATCTCGGTGCATATTTGGACGTATAAAACCTCTCCCTCTCCCTGCAAGCAACAGTGGCCTGGGTAAGGGATAGGGCAGATTGGCCTGTATCGACAAAGTGAGATGGCTGGTTGACTTAGCAAGCAGCAGGGAAAGACAGGCAGTCTTCTGACTGGTAACCAACTTATGGAAATCTTTTGGCTTGTCAGAGACGTTGTTCCACTCTGTATCCCTATATCTTAGATGGTGATGGTAAACGGGAGAAGACAACGGCCACAGAACGATCAAACTATGGAATAATCTCTAAAGCCAGAATTGTTTCGTTTTCAAAACGTATCAGGTCCACAGAAGCCGTGAAGGATATGTTCAAGGCCCCGGTCGGTATATATAGACCGCGAAAGTGTTACCCCTAACCTTGATCAAACTTGGGTTAATTAGATATAGACAACCCACAAGACCTCGGGACTCTATCAACTACTCCCCAGAGGAGTTTTCTGGTCCTGCATAACGGGAAAGTCCATATTCTTGGGCTGCTGCCACCAAGCCGTATCATATTTCTTTCTGTAGAGCTCCCACGAGCTTTATGGATGGCGATTTATCTCATGAATTATAGCAGTTATCGCGGGATGAAATATGTAAATTCTTCATTCAACGTTTTGCTATTTTATAGTTTTATATGTTAGCTCTTCTAATATGATTAATGGAGTATAATTAGCAAAGTCTCTAGATAATACAAGTTCTTAGTTCTTATGACCCGCATAACCGTCGTTGGAAGAATTAACAATTTATACCAGGCACTTTTATCATCATTTAATACTAGGTTCTTTTTCTTTTTCTTTCTATTCTCACCAATGTTGCTGTAAGCAAAATTGTTCTATGCTGAATCTTAGCTAAACTAAATTTTGTCCTTGGAGCTCTTCATGCTCTCGAAGCTGCCACGGATTTTACCTAGAAAGGGAATACTGATATCGGATGTTGCAGAGCTCTTAGGCATTTCGATACCACAACGCCTAGGGCTCTTACCGCTCAGCATTGTATAACGCGGTCTATTGCCGCCCTAAGCAGTAGTGTGTATTTTCACGGCTCTAGCTACCCAAAGTTGACACGGAAGCATCCTCTGCTGGTAGTACCACCACTCCGTCGCAATCCCTCGGTTACCCAGTTAGCACCGCTCTTGAGCCTGCCGCGGCTGTTCTGACTATAAACGCACAACGTTCTAAGACGAAGATGTGAATTATTCAAGGTTGAGTATGAATTGCATGGCCCCAGTTCTTCCTCATATGAAGGCTACCAAAAGGGGCAGTATTCTTACGAGCTAGTAGACAAACGAGTCTAGGTGATATGCGTTCTCGCCAAGTTCCACGCTTGTCTATTTCGTAAACAGCCACTCCTGTTGTCTGGAACCGAGTAGTTAGGTACTTGTCGAAACACCCAGAGGTCCATCCGTCAGGGAAAAGTAGGATAGAGACTTCAAACCTTGCCAGATCCTCTGGGCTTATGGCAGAGGAATGCCGCTACCCTATCTCGTGACTTTCAAGAAGCACTCAGACTCAAAACGCTATCTTTCCTACAGGGGAATTAGGAAATTATAGGACTACTTCATCCTATCGACAACGCGAGCAAGGGAGATTGGTTCCTGCGATTGTGATTATCCCTAGGACTATAGAAACGAAGTGAGAACCTGCAAGAACATCCACCGGGCGCCGATTTTCTCGAAGCTGATTCAAACCAGTCGGTAGATATTATACTGGTGGGTAGTCAACAAACAAACAAGCAATGCCCCCGAATGTTAGCCTTCTCTTCTTCTCCGGGTTTGCGATTGCTGGATGCCCGTAAAAGAGACTGACAAATTCTAAAAGGATGTATCTCGGGAGTGTTATCATCCACATTAGGAACCTACATCACCGCGCTTGGATCGCTTGGGATCTAATTAGCCGCCACTACGTTTTGACTGTGTTATCGTGAGCTCTCTTGTTTTGCTCACCACTGCTCAAACGCGTCCCCTATACTACTTCACAGCAAAACCTCAACAATCAACGAAACACGGGGAAAACAAAAGCCAATCTCGCCAGGCCGAAACAAGCCGGATCAGAACAATCGCCGCAATATTGCGAACAACATGGCCCAACATACATACCACGCCCTCGATGCTAAACTGGTCGAGGTTGAAGACATTGTCTAATTTCTCCCTTCGATTCCGTGAATATATTATCGTCCTTCCCGCAAGTGTTAGCCAAGCTTCCAAGAACCTCAGCAAGACCACCTTTATTAAACCCTCGATATATTCTATGAGCATCATATAAACATGAATGCAAGCTACCGTACACGTACCCTAGCCCCCGGTCGTCCCCAAAGGCAAGTTTATCTTGTCTTTGCTGTTATACTACAGGTCAATTGTACACAAGTTGCGCCCTTGATATTGATAGTCCCTTCTCTAACTCCACGAGAAGCCTAATGCTGCCTCAAGACACGACACAAAGCCCATCTGACGGGATGAAGAATAAGAGGGGTTTAAAGAGATCCAGGAAGAGAGCCCAATGCATTCATTCAACTGCAGTAAGTATGTTTGTGCTGGATCTGCGCACACTTCGACATATGCTCCCTTCCCGTGTCGACTGCTTCTCGTACACCACGGTGCGGAAATCTAGAGCTAGCCAGTGCCGTTATAGTAATGCTTTCTCCATTCATTGCTTCCCATTCCCGTCCCCTTCCCCAGCACCTAACCCGCAAGCCAAAAATCGATATTCCCATTTGCTCACATTTTGCAGTCGCTTGTGCGCATCAAGCCCCATCTCAACTCAAGGGGAGAAGCCCACGTCCAGCTGCAATAGCTGCGTCATCATCACTGAGCTTATCTATTGCAATTCAGAATATAAAAGGTAGTCGAAAGTGGAAAATACAAAAGAAGCACCCAAGTCAACGGGATGCATCTGCAGCGCATGCAACGAAGGGGTTCGAAACCACTTCTAGCTAGATGGGTTTTCTATGCTCGTGATAGAATTCAATGCTTTCTTGGCCCTTTCGTTGAGTAGCTGAGCCAACATCTCCATATTTGCGAAGCTTCTTAGCAATTTGCTCAATAGGGGTCGTAACCCGAGTTGAGAGCCCCATTGACAATTATGTTCGGTGGCGCGCATCTCGAGGTATTCTGCATACCTGGCCCGCTACCTAGTCTCTCATCTTGAACGCAGTGGCCGAGAACAACCTCCGCCGCGTCGGTCCAAGACCTCATTCAAATTAGCTCGATTGGAACTCAAACTCCCAAGAGATAATCGAGCACGGCTGTGAAGGGATTTGATGGGTGTGTGGCGGTGTGCGCATAGCGTGCGGGCTTGTTCCGGGCTTTCTATATCCTATCACACTTAGTGCCATGGACTCTGTCCACTAAATCCCTCTTCGAGTGTTCGTTCTTCCAAGTTCCGGATAAAATCACGGTTGCCGCCTCGGGCACCGCCCCTTTGTGCTCGGCTGTCTCGCCTGCCAGCAACTCTACCTGCTCCGGGATCTGTCAATCCCATACCATCGGCAGGCGGAGGATAGTACGCTGGACTTGGCTGCAGTCGGATGGGTTGACTCGGGTCTAGATGGCTTGCCACTCTCTGAATCGATGCTGGGATCCCGCTTTGTTGCTGGTCCATAGTCGAAGCTCGCTGGCGTCCTGCTCGAACTGTAGCTTGTTGGTACAAGTTCTGCGGCGGTACACCGGCATAGTTTGCGGCCGGCATCTGTGCCGGCGGCTGATTCATGACCATCTGGCCATAAGGCGATTGCTGAGCGGCGTAAGGGGGAGGCGCACCGGCATGGCTACCACCTGGCGTGTACAAACCATTGCTCCCATATATGGAAGGCTGTCCATGAGGAGACGGAGGATACTGATTGGCCTGCATCGCGTAACCACCTTGAGCAGCTGCCTGCGCCTGCGCCTGCGCTTGAGCCGCTTGAGCTCGTTGCTTGCTGAGTTCGGCGGCCTGCTGCTGTTGCTGAGTGCCTGGTGCGGGTGACCGATTGAGCGAGCTTGACTTCAGGTTCATTGGCGGTACGAAAGGACCAGTGAACTTCTGTTGAGTAATGAATGGGTGGAGCTTTGCCTGTTGAGGCGACCATCGTTCAAGAGGGTTGATCGTTAATAGCCCTCGTACGAAATCAATGAAGGCTATTCGGTTGTTCATTTCTAAAAAGAGCGATTAGCCAATGCCGATCCACAAACGTCGTCTGGGAGTGCTTACCTCGTTCAACCTCGTTCGGTTTCATGTTCTTCCGCGGCATCGGATACTGTTTGATGATCTCTGGCAGAGTATTCTGTTGAAAGTACTTCTTACTAGGTTGTTCTTTCGATCCACGCTCTCTGGAATATTGCTCCATGCTCTTGAGATGATATATCTTTCGGCCGTATTCGTCCTGCCTCTTTTCGAAAAAGTCGCCGGCTTGCTTGCCGACCTCTATCATCCAATTTGGGGGATTGCCAAGCATCTCGACTATTCTCGAGACCTGGTTATACTCTGAAGAGCCAGGGAAGAGCGGTAACCCCAGAAAAAGCTCGACTACAATACAACCGAGAGACCACATGTCGATTGCAGATGAGTATGGAAGACCCAATAATACTTCTGGTGATCGATAAAATCGAGACTGTATGTAGGTGTACACGGTTTGCCGTTCGTCACAGGCCGAACCAAAATCGATAATCTTGATGATCGGACTCTCAAGGTTCTTGAGTAGGATATTCTCTGGCTTCAAATCGCAATGTATCAACCGGGCTTTGTTCAGGAGGGCCAGTCCGTTCAGCAGCTGTTGCGCGAAAACTCGCACGAGCGTCGTGCTAAGGCCACGGAACTGGTTCTGTTTTATCAATTCGTACAGATTGACACTCAGTAATTCGAATACTAAGCAAAGATGCTGTCGATGTATGAAAGTATCTTTGAGCCGTAGTAGATGATGGTCATCGTTCTTGTCGAGCTTCGTATTTACCTGTCCATCGGTCAATTCCTAATCCGACGGCATCGTGGTAACAGAACATACCAAGTCAAGCACCGATACTTCCATCATACTCTGGTTGAAGTAGGCTGTTCGATTCTTGATAACTTTGACAGCTACGACCTCTTGTGTCTTTAGGTTTTGGCACTTGACAACCTGTCCAAATGTCCCCTGTCCGAGCACATCAAGAATGAGGTATCGGTTCCTGAGGGAAAGTTAGAATGTCAGTCCAAAATGATCAAGGCCAACGTGAGACGCACTTGTGGCCAGCCTCCTCCGATCCTAATATGTCGTTGACGTAGAGTATATAGTCGCTGTCTTCGTTGTCATATCCATCATTCTTGGTCCCCTTGCTTGGCTTGGTTAAAACTCGGCGGGGATTTCTCGAAGACTCGTACTTGAAATTGGGGTTGCAAATCCGGTAGGTCGCAGGCAGGTGAACTGTAAGAGCTTGTAGAGGCTACGATAGTGGTTCAGTAAATGTCAATACGAAAGATATTCGGAGTGTGGGGTCATACACTTATGAAACCTCCTTCCGGGTTTGCGCGTCGAAACGGCGGTTGCGAGTTAATTCTCGGCCGTAGCTCGGATGGACTCTCGATTTTCCTAAATTGAGGAACTGGCTTCTTCTCAGCAGGCACCTGTGCAAGCGCCGGCCTCCTTGGCGATTTAGGATCATTAGCAAAGGAGCCATCAAGGGCAGCCACTGTAGACGACTGATAGCCGTCTTGACTATTAACATAAGGCGCTATCGGGGGGAGGTGCTGCGAGCCCTGACGACCATAATAAGGGCTTGTAGGAGGGTAATCAGCCCTGGTGGGCGACTGGCGCTGGCTGTGTGTTGAGAACTGGCCTTGGTTCGATGTCGATTTAGAACCGTACGGTGACGTAGGCGAGAGGACTTCCATAGGTGAGTAACGCTGAGCAGCAGTTGAAGGCTCGGAAGGCGAGTGTAGGTTAGGCTGTCGGCCACCAGAGAGATGGGATTGATGGTGTGGCCGCATGGGATACTTCATAGCACCGTAAGGGTCATGGACATCTTGCATGGAGACGTCGCCACTGCCATCGCGAACCTGCGGGGTGGTAATGGGCGATGCGGCGCTAGATTGGGCGGAATGTGAGTTCATTGTGGGCTGGTATTGATCGTATTTGAAGCTAGCAGGTGGCTGGACCTGTCCGGGCTGTTGCGAGTATTCACGAGTAGGTGTCATCTGATTTGTGCCGTTATATCTTCTTGGAGCGCCGGTGGCGTCCTGATAGCCCTGCCATTGATCCATGGCGGTTAGGCGGGCGAAGAAGCAGAAGGCGTGACAGTCGACGCGGGTTCAGGACGGGCTCGCAGTGAAGAGCGTGCGATGGTGGAAGTGGAGGGCGCGGCTGGTGGATGCGGAGGGGCGGGAAAGCTGTACGTCCGAGGTTAGACTAGGTACCGACGGAAGTGTCAGCAGCAATAGTGGTAGTAGTAGTAGTAGTAGTAGTAGTAGTAGTAGTCAGATGCGGACGTGCTGTCGGGGCAAAGTAATAAACTGTAAGACTGGAGGGGAGACTAGGGAAATCATACTTGGCTGATCGAAGTGGGTAGACGTCGACGTAGTAGCCCATGGGCGTGGGCATGGACGTGGGCGGCGTTGGGCTACGTGGACAGGCCGAGCTTCCTTGGTAGCGTGGGATTGTTATGACGACCTGCTGCTGTTGTGCCAGGAAACAAAAAAGGGACGAAGAGGTTTCTGGGTGCAGCCGATAGGAACAAAAAAAAGTAGCTCGGGCACACAGTTCCCCAAATGCAACACAATATAGGTTAAGTTGGATAGAGAGCCATCTATTAGGAATTCATGGTATAAGAAATTCGAGTATGGAATGGGGAGACCGGTCAATCAAGAAAGACGGTATGTTAATTCGTAGGGACACAGCAGGTTTCGCTTTAGCTGTGATAGGCTTGTGATATAGGCAGGGAGACCAAGCACGGCGCTTGTCTTGTCTACCTGAACCAACCTGCAGTAGGATGAACGATGATGATGACGATGATGATGATGATGATGATTGAAGAGTGATTAAGTGACTAGTCGGCCCGTCGCAGGAAGGGTGATTGGAAACAAAATGCGTGCGTTGTGGTGTGAAGGTATCGTCATGTTACTTGAGAGGATAATTTAATAGTAAGGCAACGTGAAGGCAAAGAGAGGGAGGCTTGGGAGGGGAGGAGGAGGGGGTGGACATTGGTTATGCGAGGACCTCTCTCACTCTCGACCCCAGAATGCACACAACGCTCAGAGCAGCAGCCAACGGTAGGTATGGTACGGTACGGTAGCCGCAGTCTCAAAAAGACGAAGGAACTTGGGGGGGCGAGTGCATGGGTGGATCATGAATGATAGGTACCGCTAGTTGGGTAGGTGCTACATTAACAACGGTCAGGTCCCTCTATACTACAGTACATCAGCTCTAGCATTGTTAGCGCATGTTTGGGCATCTATCGTACCTAATCGCTTATCCAACTACCACCCCTGCACCATTTCCTACCTTACCTAACTACCTTAGGTACCTAAGTAGCCTTTGGGCGTGGCACCTTGATGTTTTCGCCTTATTTCGCGCACGTTTGGAGGCTTGCTGGAGGAATGCCTCTTTCATACATACATACATGTTGCATCCAATAAGACAATGCCATAACTCCGACATCTGATAACACACACATGACTTACTTAAATATGGCCTCTACAGCATACTTTGATTAGCCACTTCACTCCATATATCTACCTACTATGTAGGTAATAGGTACGGAAGTATAGCGGGAAAGTCCGTGGATAATTCTCAGAGAGCCGCGACAACAATTATCCTTTACGCTTTTGTCTGGTCGGGAAAGACAATGTTCCAATAGTAATGAGATCTTCGACACGAGCACCGCTTCCGTTACATAGCCTCAAATCCTGTATGGTTTCGAAGCAGCCCGAGGCATGGAGCAAGTCCATTTTTCATTATGATAGATGACCTAAGTAGGTAAATAAGGAGGTACATTGAGCATTGTTATCCTCGAGTCTGAATGCTGTAGCCAGCTCCAGTTTAGACATCTTTTTGCCGGCCCAGCAAGGTCGAGAGAGAAAGGGAACAGGGAACTACGGCCGCATGAAATCGGACCGCTTGAACTATGTTTGTCATCTGATCAACCTTTTCCGGTCTGTTTTATTCTTCTTCTCTATCACCCTTTCTTCTTCAAAATTGGGATATCTCCTACGTGCCGGTTCGCATCTTCGTGATGTGTGCATCATCCTCCATTCTCATTCCGTTGATATATCAAGTTCTTTGATTCTCGATCTCTTTGTCCTTGTATCATCCCGATCCGTTGCATCACTATACCTAATCAAATCAACAGAGAGTCTCTAGCTTGCTCATTTGTTATTATGTATATGTAATCTACACATCTCCTGTTATACATTACGGGAGCTTTTTCTTTCTGACGGCCGGGACCCGTGAGATCATTGCGAAATGCTATGGTAGCTCAAGCTATTACAAGCCATTACAAGCCACGCGTCCGTACCACCGAAATTCAAAGCACATGCGTGATGCATCGCTTGATTCACCAAGTATTGTGAAGCCCTGAGCAATGGAACGTCACGACACAAAGTCTCTCAGGGCTGACTGATGAGATAAGGACCTTATTGCAGGTAAGGAGGGGTCAAAAAAGGAGCACAAACAATTTTGAGCAGTTGGGCCTCGATCCAATGGAACGGGCTATCAAGGCCCAATGATGCTAAACGTCGAAGGCCTTCGAGGGTTACATCGATGAGAGGGTACTGCCGGGGTAGGGGGTTTGAGGGATTCTTTGTCCATGGTCGTAACGCCCTTCTCGCAAAGAAACAAAGAAGAAGAGGCCTTGGTAGACCATGCCGAAACGCACCAGTCACTGTTTTTTCCCCTAAAAATGCGAAGATGAGAATCATTCCATCGCCTCACTGCATCTTAAAAACTTCAATCGTACGGTCCATGTCTTTCCTAGCCAAAATGAAGCCATCGTTAAATTGTCACATGAAGTACACAAGTTCTGGTGTGAAGCTATCACGTGTAGCATTAACACCGTGACCTTGGTTATTCTTCATTATTTATTCATCTCAATTCGGGCAACTTCAACTTCGTCCACCAGTCGTTGCTAATTTCATCGACCCCTAATTCCTGCAGTCTTCTTGTCTTCGCTACTTACAGAGAGGCTTCTATCCAGGCATGACCTCGTGCCACGAGAGCCTGTATGATCTGCAACAATGATGCATTTAATACAAAGATGCTAGCATCTTCAGCTTTGGTCTCGCCTCTACCAAAAAAAGGATCTGGTCCTTGGATATCCCAACATCTGCTCTCGTCACCTAGGAGTAGTATGAAAGGGCAGTAGCTACCGTAACTTCGTCAGAGCCCATGGGAAAGCATCGCAATTGTGTCAACGATCGCCCTGGAGGTATCAAAGAAGCGCTTAAAAAGATGCCAACAAACTTTTGGAATGGAATCAATGTGACAACGATAAGGCTCAACATAGTGCCCTAGATTAGAGCAAACATCACACAGCCACGAGAAAAGGAATTGAGACCGAGAATAAATAAGAAAAGTCACCGAGAAGAAAATGGGTTACATGAAACCTGGAGAAAAAAAGTCCTGTTTTCCATCACGTAGCCCAGCAGCGTGGCCGCACCGATGCTAGCACCGGGGCTGATATGCCTCTGCAATCGAGATTGTGCCGATAACTTTCGCGACGTCCCTTCCTAAGCCCTTCGCCAAGAAGCAAAACAATCGCATCCTACTTCGCGTCCATACGGCCTACGCGGCTTTTAGGACGCTAGCCTTGATAGCCGGGGTAGGCGCTGTTGAAGTTTTGGTTCGGCGGAGGTTGACTCCACTGCTGATTCGGGGGCTGTTGGCCACGACCGTAGCCTCCCGCACTCGGTGGACCGGCATAGCCCATGGGCTGGGCTCCGTAGCTGGCGGGCGACTGAGCCGGAGGTCCACCATATCCTTGCTGCTGGCCCCCATATTGTCCTGCGAGTGTCAGTGGTGCCCTCGAAACAACATCGTCAGGCCCAATGAGAAGCTTACCTCCATACTGGGGAAAGAAAGTGGATGGTGTGCCTGGATAGGCAGAAGGCGGGGCACTCTGAGGACTGAATGCCTGCTGTTGCGATGGATCAAAACCCCCTTGAGGATTACTGGGCGTTTTGTCCTTTCCCCACTACATGGCATTAGCAATTGACTGATGTCTAGTAGAATGGAGAACGTACGCTGCATTTCAACGGCCTGCCGTTAACGTTGTAACCATTCAGCTGGCAAATTGCCATGGCTGCATTTTCATGGGTGTCCATTTTAATGAACGCAAACCCACGATCCGCTTGGAAACGAGACTCTGTCACATAGCCAAAGTTTTGGAACAGCGGAACAAGATCGTTCTGGGTCGTATAGGGGGTCAGATTCCCCACATAACAGGTTGTTTGCCAACCGGGCGTCTGATTGACAATCATGTCATAACTCTGGATGCCGTGCGTCGGGAAATGGTGATGGCCGTAAGGTGTAGTTGGTGTCATACCCATTGCCGACAAGGCTTGCTGTTGGGCAATAGACGGCTGGCCTTTCTGATTAGCCCAATTGCATCGAATAGCACGAGAACCTAGCCACTCTCCATCCATAGAGCTTAACGCCTTCTCGGCATCACCGCGATCCCGGAAGGCGACGAAACCATATCCCCGGGATCGCCCAGTCTTCATATCCCACATGACACGGGCCTCGGAAATGGTGCCGAACGCAGAAAACGCCTGGAGAAGAACTTCATCATTGACTTCGTTCGATAGATCACCAACGAAGATGTGAAAGTGGGACGAGGTGTCTTCCTTGTTCGTCGTATTGGACTGGTAAGCCCAATTGACACGAATCTCCTAAGAAATTATTAGCCATCGCTGGACTAAGCCAATCGCAAACAGAACTTACGGCTTGATGTACTCGACGACCATTCAGGGTTGCCATGGCGCGCTCAGCCGCACCGGGGTCATCATATTCTACAAACCCATAATTGTAGCCCTTAGCCTATGCAGAGTTAGCCAGAAGCGAAACCTGAGCCTCAACGAGGCAAAGCTGTGGGATAAAGATTTCGGTCTGCCATAACACCAAAAAAAAGTCTGTAGGTATGTGACAGGGGCGACTCACATTCTTGTCTGGGATGATCTTCACATTCTGGACATGACCCGTCGTCTCGAAAATTTGGCGCAAGACATCTTCTGTAACGCGAGGATCAAGACCACCGACATAGAGAGCACGCTTGTTAGGCTCAGGTGCGACTCGACGCGGGAAGGGACCCCCACTAGTAGGAGATAAGACAGAGTTCTTATCAACGGCCGACATAGGGGAAGTGATCGCCGTAGGGATGGGGTTCGTGTTGGGTGGAATGTGCAGCGGCGGAGGAGGCATATGCGCCGGGTTTCCTTGGCCGTTTTGGTTGCTGTCGAACCCAGGAGCACCAGCGTTGGGCTGCGGCGGCGGCGGTGGCGGGAGCTGTGCACCAGCAGAGGGGGCGCCAGAGTCTGCCATTATAATGAATTGAGAGAACGACACGTCGATACTCTGTAGTGACAAATGCGAAGCGGTCAAACCCGATAGTGTTGATAGCTAAGGTCGATAAGGGGGAAGCAAAAAGCGGTCGTGTGCTGCTTTGAGGGCGGTCAATCTCGCAAGTTTTCAAGGTCGTAGCTTCGTTGGGTCGTGGAGGGAGACTGAGGTGGGGTATTGAAATATTCCGTCGTTCTGCTCAGCCTTGGGATTGGAAGAGACGTCTTATGAAGAGTCGCAGCTGCGCGGTGGTGAGGCTCACAATATTGCACCGAGACCTATTTCGAGATTATGCAATGGTGACAATGGGCGCAAGCTTGAGTATGGAGACTTCTCGAGCAAGGCGAATCGAATGGGCACAATGCCGACAGGATGTAGAGACTTTATGGGAAACGGAGAGAGGAGCTCTAGGCGCTGGCAATGATACGGCGCAGACTGCAGCGCAAGCTTGAGAGGCAGAGATATACCGTTCGTAGGAAGAGGCGGCGACTGACGAAGAAGGAGGAAGTCAAGTAGACAAGCGCCAAAGACCCCAGATGTACGAATCGGCTGTAGATGCTGGACTAACACGCGAACGCAAGGATGATGATGATAAGGGAAAAGCGAGCCGGAGAGTAAAAGAGACTAGTAGCGACGACGTAGATGACGAGACACACAAGACCAGAACGAGACAAGAGGGGAGAAAAAAAAGGAAACTGCCTTAAAAGGAGGAGTCCCCCAGATTCTCAACACACAACACCGACGGAGACGTGGAAAAGTGATTTCACACAACGATGCTAGGAGATGGGGGAGGGGAGGGAGAGGAAAGCGAAGCAAACAGAAAATGGCAACGGGGTCCAAAGTATTGAAGTACCTACCAGCTGGGTGGAGAGTCGTCACAGTTCCAATCTGGGCAGGGTTCTGGTGGCAGAATTGCGACGGATGTGGCTGGTGTGTAGGTACTGCTTCAATGGAAGTATCTACATATGTACCCCCAATCTACTGCATGTGTGTAGACTAGTACCCACGGGCCACTTCTGTATCCCCTACCTCCTTTAAAAGTAGTACATACCAGAGTATACAAAAGAAGCCGCTTGCGGTGTAACCACGGAAAAAGACCAGCACGTGTTGTTTTCTGTTTGAGGAAACGGTTTGCAGCAGACATTTTGTTTTAAGTGTCTCACCTGACGTATTGCAAGTTTACCTATGTAAGTATGTAGGAGGTGTCAGTCAGTTGCTTATAAGTTATTCAATTAATACCTACATGTAGATACCTACCTTAAAGGTACCGTACAGATAGTAGGGATATTAGGTAGGCTAGCGGTCTGCCACATGGCGGGGTAATCTTAATGCTCCTTGACAATCTGTTGAGACAGGAAGTGAGATAACCGGCCAATTATTCATGCAAACCACAGTGGACGGTTCCAGCGAACAGCCAACATTACTTAATCTAGCCCTGCCATATATTGTTCTGCTCTGCTCTTAAATGGGACTAATAACGGAATTGGAAAGTTGAAAGAGTTATGACTGGAGCTCATCTTTGCTTTCAGACTCTTTATTCAATCGCATCCACATTCCAACATGGATGTACATTCGATCCAAAACAAGTACGGTACTTCTTGTCGTGAACGATTGCCTGCTGCATGTGCAACTGTTTTTTTTTTGACCAAACAGTGATTGTAAGCATGAAGCAATACATACACCCTAAAAGTTCTCTATATCAAGAACAGTATCTCCTACAGGGCTGCTGTCAGATTTGTTTCTAAGGTATTTATCTAACTTATACAAAGTCTTTTTGTTTAATTATACAACAGGGATATACAGCTTGTAACTGTCTTTTTAATGACAATAGCTAGTAAGATGAACAATTGCTATATACCTATCAGGCTGATGCCCATAGTCTTATCATATGAAAGGTACCTGGAGAAGACGAGTAGTTAATAAGGTAGACCCACAGCATCCCTACTAGGTACCTAGGTACTGGACTGATAAAAAAGCCCAGCTATCTGGTCTAGCCACAGCGTCAGCCACATGAAACTCTAGCTGAACTTCATTCAACTCGCGTCGGGGTCCTAAGATCTGCCAAGTACTGAAGTATCTTTGCATTGACCCCCCTGTGGCAGTCCAGCCGTGCCTGCTACTGCGTACTGGTAGGTACTGTATATCATCAACCTTAAATGGTGGATCGAGCACTGACAGCGACCCAAGTAACATCTCTCTCAAGCAAACCTCAACTCTTCATTTCCCTACATCTATCTCTTCTTGGCCCCCCCCTCCCTCGGCTTTTTTTCATAGCTTTCTTATATGCTGCGATGAATCCCTGGCTTCCTACTTAATATTCTGACTAATCTCTGCTGCTTTTTGTGTTTTAAGCTATTGCTGTCCACTTCAGCGGAACATAGTACCTACCTGGGTTTACAGCCATGGCGACTTCAACAGACGACGCTCTGCAGACTATGGATCAAGCATATAAAGATATTGTAGGCTCAGATTACTTGGCCCGTCTTTAATGTG
Source organism: Xylariaceae sp. AK1471 (assembly GCA_023159215.1). NCBI lineage: Eukaryota > Fungi > Ascomycota > Sordariomycetes > Xylariales > Xylariaceae > Xylariaceae sp. AK1471. The sequence continues at coordinate 3,136,874 of JAJKLI010000001.1, read as the reverse complement.
CTGCTAACGCGCCATCTCACAGCTGATTCAAGCCGGAAAACACTTTAAAGTGATAGCCAAAGATGGACCAGGAGCCCTCGTTGGCACCCACAGCGCAATCCGTGCTAAGACAGCAGACTCGCTAACCCAGTATCACCTTGCTCTGAACGAAATCGAGAGCGAAATCGTACGTGCAACAGCCATGGCACTTGCTAGTTCCCCTAATTAAGATCATGGCTAATTGCGAATAGATTAGAGCAAAGTCTGTTTTGCTCAGGGATCTGGAGAAACTACGTGTGGCCCGAACGCCGGCTCCAGTGACCGCTGCTTCAGTTCCTGTTCCCACTCTGCAGTCCGCGGCACCGCCAGCTCCCATGATGGAACTTCCTTCCGCTGCTGCACATTCACATACTTTGAATGCTGCTACGTACCCTTCAAACAGGGAGGCCAAGACGGTTGCACCTTTCCCAGACATGGGTATGGGCATGTCTAGCGATGTGGTCGATCTGACTGGTGCAGAGAAGAAGCCCTCTCCACGGATTCAAGCCAGTTCGGTCAAGCCAGGAGCTCGTGCAGCTCCGCCAGCAAGCGTAAAGCCTTCTCCTAAGCCAACTCCTAAGCCTACACCCCCGGCGAAAGTGACTCCTGTTCCTCCACCACAGATTCCACGTCTACAGGCGTTCCAGGCCCCGACCCAGTCAAAACCTCAACCAGCAGCCCAAACCCCCAGGGCAGCGCAGCGCATTCTTCCGCCTCAACAAGCTCCGACTGCTAAGATGGTCCAGGAGAATCCTCTGGATAGCATGCTAGGCCCTCTACCCACTGGGCCGGGTGATGGCACCACAGCAGGTAGTGGAAACGGTGAACTGAACTTTACAGATATGGAGTTCTCACTTGCCCCCCCACCCAGCGAATCTCAGGGGGCCCCCCCTGCCCCCATGCCCGAGTTTGACCTCGCAACTTTTGCACCCCAGGGCGGAAACAATAACAATGCCACTGCCACCGCGGGCAACGCAACTAGCAACAACTCCGTAGAGCCAACAAACTCAAACCCAAAGTCAAACATGGACGATTTATTCAACCTAGGTGATTCGAGCGGGAGTGGTGACAACATGTTCGATCTAGGAGATGGCGAGGTGAACGACAGCACTTTTGACGACTTGATGTACTTTGGCAACAATGACACAGATATGGCGCAGTTTGACGACGCGTATTTTGGCATCTAAGAGAGTGCTTGCGATGACTCGGGCCATATCCTCGTACAGATTTGCTAGAGCGGACAAAGATGCCCAAACGCAAGGGAGAAAGGTTATGAAAGCTCTGCCTGATTCTGCAGCTTCAAGACCCCGAAAGGAAGAAGTTGCAATTGGAACATGAACAGATTATTATGTTTCGTTTCCTACACGATTTATTTGTCTATACTTGCCTCAACAGCCCAACCAGCAAGGTTTCATTGGCAGACTTCTTCTGACAAAGATTCAGCTAGGATATTTAGGGATGAGCGACTTAGAGGTAGGAATTTTACTGCCAGTTAGTGATTATATCTTAGCAAGCACCACTTTAATATCCGATATCACAATAAATTCCGAACAAGGGCAGAATAGAATTTCTGCTATGAAGAGGAAGAACATCAATAGCTACAAAATAACTTCGAACCACCTTGTGCCTTCTTGTTGACTTGGCTTATATGTTCAAGTTAAACATGCGTTATTGAGACTTAACGTGGCCATTAAGCCTAACCCATTCCAGTCACAGCCTGCCTTATTATTACTAGTTGGGAAGGATGGAAGACGAAGGTATAACAAGTCTATTTCTGTCTAGTATGGCCTTATTCATGAGCGTCGTTTTCGACAACTGTAACTAACGAATAGCTATAGTATATAATGTTAGCAGAGGGATAGAGAGAAACACAGACCTGAGCTACTGCTAACACTTACCAGGGATGATTAAGACCAGAGCCAAGATGATAACCGTCGCGATCAACCAACGATCTCATTTCTCCTAGTGCTAGCTGTTGGTGCTCAGAGTCCAGACAATAGCTTCGTTGTTAATTTGTTGCATCGCATGCTATTGCTAATTTTATTCATGCTGTGCACGAATCATCATCTCGCCATACTCGGGATTGCTGTTCATGGTGTCTTTGCTATTGTTGGTTATATTCGTGTTATGCCCAAAGTAGCATCTGCCCCAAGTCGGGGGATAGCCACAAGGCAATGAGGATATCCGAGGATCGTTGTTTATATTACCGGAAACACCAGAGAGGAAAAGTAGTAGGAAAAGCTATAGAAGCTTATATGTAGATATTATACTCACAACTTGTCATTCAACCTTTATAGCGATAGGTATCGAATACGGGAGATGAAAGGAGACCAAGACGCAGCCTTACTGCTCCATATCCTTCCGGAAATTTAGACAATTAGCTCCCTCAGAGAACCAGCGTGAAATACATTGATTTCGGAAGACGTCTCCGCAGGGTAATAGCGAACTGACTGCTGCGGATGGAGCAATCTACTGAGAAGACCACGTCGGGGGAGAGTTGGCCGCTTGGCTTGAAGTAGGGTAGCCAGTGAGAGCGTAGCTATCAGAGCTCTAGAGCCGTCCTTGGAGATCTTAGGGTGTGGACGACTTCATTATTCACACCCAGTACTTGCATCATATAATCAACCGTTGCGAGCGTGAACCCGCATGTTTCAGCTGATTTTGTACTCAGTATACTCGTCAACAGCTTCTGGTGCGCGCCGCGAATCGCTAATAATCCAAACACTCAAGCAAGGTGCCGTGCAGTTGTTGTCGTTGGCTCATGTTTCTTGACATGGGAATTTCACCGTCTTTACAGGCTCGTTTGGTCGTGTCAGCGAAGGTGTGCGGGCATCTACTGGGCACCCTGTCGGCTCTGAAGGTGGCCATTGTACTCTGGCTCTTGAATAGAATCTTCGCAGTGACAACGGCTTTCGCTTCCTTCGATCGCTCGATCGCTCGTCCGCAGGGCGGATTTGCCCCTTTGTCTTGGGGACTACACAAAGCGCTTGACTTAGGCATCTGATCGTGTGTCCTTTATTAATTATAGCTTCCCCTGTGGTGGTATAGCTTTACCTAGATTAATATTACTATCCATCTTTTTACACTATCTTATTAATACCAGTTAACAAAATATACTTATAACAAAGTCTTCTACCATTACAAGGAGTGGATTTACGATAGGTAAGAAAGCCTTAAATTTGTAAAGTCCATGAAATATTAGAGTATATAGAACGATAGTGAGATAAGTTAATGAAAAAGAATAGGTAGAGAAGTAACTAGTAAGACATTGTGTCTAGTTGAAGGAAAAGTGGTGTAGTAGCAGAAAAATGGCAATAGAGAACAACAGCGGGAAGAACTGATCAATACTAGTAATAGTAATCTACTACAACAGTTTGCCAAGCACTCATTGGACAACAGCTAGAACAACCGCATCAAATAACTTTGAGGCGGAAATCAGGATGAGTATTACATTCTCTAGCACCTACTAGAATTTGGTAAAGTCATGTTCATGATCTTTGCATTGTGTATGCGGCCACCGGCCGTATGGCTACCTACCTGGGTAGGTAGCCATCAATGCCGTCCAACATATCCCGAAGGATGGGTGGTGTCCGTATTTTCAATCTTTCTGTGGATGATTTATTGTCGGGTGCGTTGTCTGTAGGCTTTGAAAGGACTTTGTATTGTCTGAAAAACGGGCTGATGTATGCGGTAGATGTCTTGGTATCTTTTACCTAAATAACACGTTCTTTGTTGAATATCCTCGCTACAAGGGTGGTGCAGATATGTGAAGTCGAGACGTCGCAGCAGGTATAAGTATCAGTAGACGAAGTCGAGGTCCTCAGATACCTGAAGGTTGGCAGGCTCTAGGTAGCTTTATACGTTTGGTGTGGGATGTTAGTAATAAGCTTGGTAGGCTTTGTCGGCTTTTGGCGTGTGAGTGGCCTGGGGGAAAGGTGCTCTTGAAGGGGTTATCAGGAGAACCGGGAGTACAGTAGCAGCAGAAAATCCCAAGAGCCTCCCTACGAACGTCAAATGAATGATTTAACCTTGCATGTATGGCTCGTAAAGTGTTCTCTAAGTAACACATCATGTCTGTTGGTGGTCTGAGGGAAATATTAGATAACGTATTTGTCGTTCTCGCAAATACGACTAATAGGACCAAAAGGTCACTCACAGTGGGCGCCCCATGTAATAGTTTTTATTATATATAGCTTTAATTATTTCACTTCTTAATCTTTTAGATTTTTAGATAGGATAGGTAAGCGAAGCAAAAAGGCTAGCAATCTTAATTTAAGTCCTTACCTTTTATTCTAGATGTTCTAAATGTGAACCCTTGGTTCTGACATATTTCATCGATGGTCTGTACTGTTAAGCTTTATTTTTGACTTTTTGCTTGCTTGTCAAGTAGTTCCTATAAAGGTTGCATTAGGGTTATATACTGTAACCTAAGGACTAGAGGACTTACGAGCTGTTTATTTAAGCATGTCCAGAAATTGGCTTTCAGTGGCCCCTCCTTTGCGAGTGTGCCTGGTGGTAACTGTAGACTGGCTTCAACGTCAGAATACATCTTACTCTTTTGGGCCTTTTGGGACGCTGGCAGATGCGACGTAACAGATGATGAGCGGGCTTGCATTATGGTATTGGCTTGACGCCTGACTTCGGCAAGGAATTGCTCCTTGATTGACTTATTAACAAGTGGATTGGGAGGGCTAATGTTGCTGGTTTTTGGCGCTGCTGACGGTTTTAATACCGGATGAACCTTGCTAGGCGACCTTTCGTTGTTTGAGTTATTGGGAACTGCTGTGGTTGATCCTTGATGCTTATCATCCTTTGCGCAACTGTCTTTAGGACTTTTCGATGTTGAAATAGCAGCTTGGTGCTTGGCTCCAGCACTCATTTGATTTTGTTGTGGTGTAATAGTAATGCTGCTTGTGTTGTCAACCGACATGGCTGGTTTTGAGTGGCCATCATTAAGCGCGCCGCTGCCTGAGCTGCTTGGCATTCCACCGGTAGATGGTTTGTATCCAATGTTCTTCGCTGTAGAGCTCTTCGACTTTGGCGAGACGATATACATCGGCACGTGATCAATTGTCGTCTCTGCTGTGATACCAGTCAAGTTATCTGTAGCCATAATGCTTCTGCCACCATCTGCGGTTAAGCGCCTGCGGATCCTCAACTTGGCGAAACTGTTGCCAAGTGGTCGCGCCTTTTTACAACCATCGGGAGATTCGTCAATATCCACATGTGCTGTGGGGCAGAAAAGCAATGCCTCTCCTGTTCGGAGTGCAACGATTGTGTCAAATAAGGGGTTTCCATTGCCGGAATGTTGCCTGTTGGCCCCAGCTAGATGTTTCTTGAGGATTTCATGCCAAGCTGGAGATAAAAAACGATGCACAAAGGTCGCGTTTGCCAGATCGATAAGCTCGGGTGAAAGAGTGGGTTCTTGAGTCGCTATGAGTACACGGGTGCCCGTGTGTCTCTGTTGTCTGATGATAGCAGTCAAGTCGTTTGTAAGTATTCTTGCCTCACCGGATTGGCCTAGAAACTTCATTAATCCGGTCAGTCTCTTGTTGTCTCTTGGTAACTTAACACAGCTTACCTTGTGTGCTTCATCTAAAACCACAACACGGCCACATTTGTTTCGTCCTTCTAAAAAGATGGAAAGACAGATCGCGAATAACGTGCAAGCATCGTCGGAGCTAACAAAGGGATCACTCAAATCAATGATCGTCAATGAACCAGGCTTGAAGGCCCAGATATCATGGGCCTGTGCCGGCCGAGTACTTTTTGTCGTTTCCGAAGGAGCAATAAAACTGTCCATAAGGTCAAGCCGCATATTCAAAGGCACACTTTGACCTGGCGCCCATACGATATTCGCAAGGCGCTGACGAAATTTGGTGTAAGTGAAACCGGGTCCTTCCATCGCCATCTCGCGAGCGACCTTCATCACAACCTGCATGTACAGGGGACATTCTTTGGCTGTAGGGTTGACAGCCATAAGTTTTAGAATTCTTGAGACGTTCAACTGATCCTCTTGGATATATAAGGGTACGACTCTGGGCTGTGTACATCCAGGTTGCAGACCTGGCAGGTCACTGTATAGGCGTTTCATAGTCCAAATATTGGAAGGAGACACAAGCACCGTCACGGGTATTCCCGAAGAGCATAGATATGCTGCCTCGCATACCTGGGTCGACTCGTAATTGGAGTAGTTGTCGTAATGCAAGGCCATACCAGCCAAGGGATGAGAAAGCTTGCCTGCTGGATTGTTGGTGAGTAGTGCACTTTCGAGGAGGCACGAGAGGGTATGGCTCTTTCCTGAGCCTTGAGACCCGCAAATAAATGCTGACCACGGCATGTTCATGTTTGCTAAGATAAGGCGGTCCTCTAAGGGGATACCAGAATCTAAGGAATCTTGTCGAACGCCGAGTAATCCATACTGCGGCATGAGTTCGGACATGCTGCAATTAGGGCGCAGAGTCGATTTTACGAAATCATAGGCTTTGGAACCAAATATTGGTACATTTATAAGCGAGTCAATCTGTTGTTGATGTAGAGTCGAAGAAGATTGCTGTTCGTCCGGAATCCCGTCCTCCTCCACCAAGGCCACAAGCTCTGAGAAATCAGGCATCACGGCGACCTGTGTTAGGGTGTCTCGACAATACAGCAACGAAAATTGTACGTATAGTTTCTGTACACCGGCGAAGAATCACAGAAAGTTGAAGTCATCACCAAGTTGTGGTAACTTGCCTGGTGAGAGTGTGCGGGGCATGAAGGATGATGTAATTGTTATGCAAGGAGGCCGAATCCGTCAGATACGGTACGATTAATACACGGATACATATAGATGTGGCTAGTAGCGCCACAGGAAGACATGGCTCAGCGAGAAGAACAAAAGAGTCTTCCAGAATTACTAACACGTCTTATTTTTGTCTCCAGAGCTGGTCGATCTCTACGTCTCTGCCCCTCCAAACTCCCTAGAAGCTGACATTTCAGAAAACCGCAAGTTTATAGAGGATTCGCCTTCCAGGACATCAATCTGCCCTGCCTTCCACTTGCTCGTCGGTGTTCTCTCTCTCTATCTTCCTCACATTCTCCGTGAACAGGCTCCAAATCATTCGCTTTTTTTCTCCCTCATCTTTGGAGCCATTAAGAATCGATCTCAGAGTGCCCAGACCGCCCAGTCCGGCAACACCTAAGCCCACTCCTTGCAGGCCCGCGATTGTTCCCGCCGCTGCGCCCCCCATCGCAGCACTTTGACACCACGCAAAGAAACTCCCTGCCTGCACAAGCCCAACACTTGACTGCCACGCTGCTGCGGCAGACCCGGCTGCAGGACCCATTGCCGAGAAGCCGGCGATACCGAGGGCCGGGTTGACCAAGGAGACAACACCAAGGGCCCCAAGACCAACTGCGGATATACCACTACTAATAGGATGCGCCTTTATATGCGTGAGTACCTTACTGGCGGCTGTGGGTGATCCTGTTTTTCTAGATTAGCGAAATCAATCCTATTGTAAGAAAATGGAGATAATGTTAATGAGAACTATGTAAACTTACCTTCGCGATCATTTTGTTCGACGATTTCATGAAATTCTTGGCTCCAGAATCCGAGCACTTTAATGAGAATTTCCAATGGAAATTCTCTCGTCTTCTCAGGGTAAATTCCTTGCTCGAAGGTCTGCTGTGCGATACTTTCATCGAGATCCGCAAAGGGCGGCTCGCCTGTGATGATGTTGTAGATCAAGCATCCTACAGCGAATCTTGGAGCACGTTTCTTACACTCCTCTTCAGGGAGATCACGTAACGTAGACGGCGGAATACGGAAGCGGGCTGGGTATTGCGAGTCTGGGTCGGAGATACTGTAAGGAGTTGAGTCACGAGCAGATACCGAGAGTCGGACGTTGTCGTTGTCCTCTCTAACAACAGTAAGGTCCTGTAGGGAAGTGCCACCAAATGCTGTGGCTTCATCGTTCAAAAAAATCTTGCTTCCGTCCTCGATAATACATTTCGCCAAAGCTATGACATTAAACCCAGCTGTTTGGCTATCGATTACTTTGGGAGGTTTGATGCTGCAACTTGGTGGCATGGTATAGAGCTCACGGTAATCCTTTGTTCAATACAGTTCGCATAGGGTGAGAGGAGCAGTATCATAGGTGTCGTGACGTATGTTCTATTTGCACAATAGCACTGAAGCGCGGCAGGCGATACGAGAGACCTTATATACTTTATTAGCGCTATATCAGACATCTACCCCCCACTTAAGACGGTACTGGGGTGATGCTCCCTTGTCGGGCACAGCGGGCCCACCCAGCGCCGTTACAAGAACCCACCACACTTAATTCTATAGTGACATCTGTACACGCTGGATGAAGTATTAAACTTTGATTTTCTTTTAATCTATCTAGCTACGGCTACAGCTATATTTAAAGGCAATATAAGGAGCGGCTAACAGGATTTTGACTGTACGAAGCAAATATTCCCGCTATTTCTAAGGGCGGACGCAGTCCTATATACCAACACTGGACAACGGCCGCGAGACATCTATCCCTTTATATTTGGATGCTGATTCTCTAACGCTATATGAGCGTCTTTTACTGCCTATTGATATCCCACCCTTGTCTTGCGCTTTTTACTTCGCACGCCCCGTCACCCCCAAATACGCCTTTTTAGATTGTTCCTGTCGCCTCCCTGCTTTCGATTGAGAGGTGACCGCTGAATGGAGCCCAACTACCAGTACAGCAGTCCCAAAAACTTCCACAACGAGCACCTTGCAATCAGACTCCGTTAAACGATAGCAATCGAAATTAAATTTAGTCGCATAAGATGAAACGTAGGACTAAGTGGTCATCTAAGTCAAAGGATTGAAACATTCATTTTTATCTGAACAGACGGTCAAGAGAGTTGGCTGAATAGAAGTAGAAAAAGCTCTTTCGGTCGATACTCAAAGGAGAAAGCCTTTACTAATTAAACTGAGAAGCTCCGTCGAGGGGTATCATGCTGAAAAGGGCTATAGTGAAGTACAAGAAAACCTTGTTCACAAAGTATACGAGCCTACGAAGATCAATTATGAGGTTTGCGTGTTGACTTGTTGGTTTCGTATTTCACCAGCCTCTCTACCGTTCTCGGAAACTTTCATTAGTCCAGCGCGCCAGAACCTCCACACCAGCTAGTAGGCGACACGTATCATGCAGTGTGGTCGTTGTGCCAATCTTGAGTGGCCCAATCACCTCGATTATTTCGGCATGGCAGTAGGGGAAGAACAACTTGTACAAGTCTGCCTCAACAAACAGTAATGACAATATCGGTGGACGCAAAGTATTACCATGGGTGGGTGGAAAGGGAAGGACTTCGATGCGCTTATACCACGCCACGACTCAAAGGCCCACCTGCGTGCAACCCTCTTCTTAACTGCCGGGCTCAGCCTTGGTTTCGACAAGAACGCCGGTGGGGGCAACCGAAGATGTTTGACTGGGTAGAGAGACGTAGCGCGTTCATTATCTGCACTTCTTACATACGAAGAGGGAAGAAGAGGAAAGAAACGCCGAGATCAGGGGTCACGAGGATGGGCTGAGACTGGTGGCTAGAGGGGAGCAATGAGGGGAATGCATCGAATTAAAATGATACTTCAAATTCATGTCACATTCGAGATCGTAACGGTTGATGATTAGCTAACCGAAAGAAAAGGGCAGACTACAAGGAACGTTGCTCAAGGTTTGTATGCCGCACTCAAGTGGATATCAAGGGCAAGAAGCGCTGACGTAAGACATGCCAGCTTGAGTGAGTCAACTCTAGCTAGGTATCTAGAGTGTCATATACTGCTAGGTTGATAGGTTGATATCTAATTAAGATATATAGTAACTTATACGGTAGTGTAGCTAACCCTCGAATTGTTCAACAGATGGATACCTACTGCAGATTTGGCCATTCTCTTTTAAGGTTATCGTGTGGCCTAATTAGGGAAGAAATGGAAAGAGCCGCATTTGATCCCTGCCTTCCCCACCTTCCACTAGCGGTCAACATCATGATGGAGCCCTATCAGCCCGCTGCCGATGGCGGTGCATATTATATCGATCAACTACTCTCCCTTAAAATGAGGTAACTCACAGCTCTCTCAGCGCGCTTCAAATATTCAACTTCAGGTTTAATAGTCCCAGCAGCCATGGACGCTCTCGTGCGGGATAGTCGCAGTTGTAATGGAGGGTGATAAGGAAGAAAACGTCACGGGTTTTAAGCTCTTCGACAGACGCTAGGCCGAAAAACCACGCGGTGACAACGGGGTTCAGCTGTGGACGACGGACATCGAGGCATCTTACGTCATGTCTATGCTGTCCGGCCGGTTTACGAACTTCTTACACAAGCTGGAGCACAAAGAGGGGGTTATGAACACCAAAGATAGCTGGGACGATATTGAGAACGAAGCTTTCCCACTACACGAACCGTTGTCTTTGTACACCTACAAGACGTCAAGCTACGCGGCTCTACGCGAATACCAGGGCAAAATCCCGCCGCGCCCGTTGGCCCAAGTTAGATTCGAGCTAGGGCCTCCAGGCGTTACAGAGCTAAGTGAGTCGAGGGAACTTGTGTAAACCAAGGGTGTTCTGCCTCGGCTAGCCTGGCAAGGGGCTATCGACCAAGCAGTTCAAATCACGCGCGTACTAGGGGGTAGCAACATTCTTAACGCAGACGTCCGCCCCGACAATTTCCTAGTGGCACCTACGGACAACGAAGGGTATCACGTACTTATGATCGATTTTGGTCAATGTAGGCTATGCCGAGAGCATGAATCTAATGCAAATTAGGGTCGGGTGAATTGGCAACAAGATGAATAAGGCGCTATAGGCATGGTGATGAGACAGCGGCTGGGAAAATTGGGCTTTGAATACAAGTTTAACCTCTAGTACGAGATATTTAGAATGGATGCCGGGTGGAAATGGTGACGATGACTTTTGGGAGCCGTGGAAAGGAGTATGAGGTTTGACGGCGGTTGTGGTTATTTATCAAATAAGGCTGTCGACAGTAAGACGATTAGAGAGTTTTAGAGTTGGTGGTTCTCGTGCGCTATCTTAGTCTGGAACTATAGCTTTAATTCTAAGCTCGCTACCGAAAAGCTACCAATTCATTTATCAAGTCACGAAAAAGCGGGAACGGATCTAAGAGGAGTTTGGAGTTGACGGTCTTATAGTGTTAAACACCGATGTTAACACGAGGTCTTTGGTGTTGAACCTTCAGTTACACTATGATCTTGTTTTCGCTGGCACGGGAGGAGTTAAATAATACTGTACAGCTGTTCTGACCATATGGATCTGCCCTAGCGGCATTGAGCCTGTGCGCTATCGCTCACATTCGAAATACCGGTGCTATTAATTTTCACTTGGCTTATCCGTAGAGCAATTGCAGATTCGAAAGCCTGCATTAAGCTCGGGCCATGGCCATTTAAAAGACTAGCTATATATGTGTGAGCGCCGTCCTGTTTACTCCTGCGTATCCAGTTTAGTCGTAGTATCATAGAGCGGTTAATATATGTTGAGACTTGGACTCCCTTGTAAATGATTTATCCACATACTGTATGACAAGAATAAGAAGTTGAAATACCCTGCTTGTAGTTCATATTGGCAGGCCTTTATATTTCACTTACATATTCAAATATTGAATACTGATGAACTGTAAAGTCCTCTACTGCTATGCGTGGATCCGTGAGACTCCAGCTAAACACTCCTGAGCAATACCACGTGGCGAGTATTCATGTCATTATAAGTAGACTTGCTTACCAGACAACACCTCTTTCAATTATCCACTTAGTTGCTTCCCTCGGTATACAATGATTTGAGAATCAGTGATTGCTGTTAGAAACGGCCGTGAGGCACAAGCTTTCATTGACTTCTACCAACTGAAACTCCGGGGTAAATCAAGTGCCTATATTTTACAACAAGGCCAGCTTCTACGTGTAATAGGATTTGATTCCCTTGGAGGCTGAATGCCTTACACTCTACTTCTGAGCTATACACTCACAAACCAAAGCGAATTCCTCCAAGTCAAGGCCAAATCCTGCAAGTGCAGTGGCTAATTCATAGCTTTTCTTAGTTCTTTATTAGTAAAGGTATAGAAAGCAACACAAGTTAACTCAATTACTTGCACTTACAAGCAATCCTCATTACCATGGCAATGGCACCCAATACCAGGAGCAGCGAAAGGCCAATTGAAGCAATAGAGGCCAATGTGAAATGGTATGAGAGCGTCGCAAAATTGTTTGAGGTAGCTTTGCAACGTTGTTCAATAATGGCGTTGTTCTCTCGTTGTTGCTGAGAAGCCCAAACTATGGTCTCTTGGCAGGCCTGCTGCGCCGCCTTGGACTGTAACTGGAAATGAACTATCATTTCGGCCACCTCGGGGACAGATTGAAGGCAGTGAGGACATCGGATGCAAGTGGTCTATATGACATATCAGTCAGTATAGGCGATACTATGATAGCAGAGTAGCTTACCTGCAGTTGTGCCGCATTGTGAGGCTGGGCCGGAGTGACCTGTCCGGGCTCGCCATTGCTGTTCATGGTGTCCGTACTCTCCTAACAAGTCCAGTCAGCGAGAAAAACTCACTGGTAAGTCTCACCCGATCTCCAAGTAGACAACTCTATCCGCCTCACGGCCAACCGCACGTAAATGCTCGTGTCCCAGGAGCAACTCTCTTTTCAGAGAGAAATGGACGGGCCCAGAGAGCTCTCCGCCCATACTATTGCCCAACCGGCTTTCTAGCTCTCCATGAGACAGGAAACAACATAACAGTACGCCACTAGGCAATGCAATAGAGGCGTCAAGCACCTCCATTAACGCAATCCACCTACTCAAAACCCGATGACAAGGTAATGGCCGGCCTGCAACCCCGAATATTCCCCCCACTGGAGGGCGACACACCTCAGCCGAGGGCGACACACTGCACTCCTCAACCAAGGGCGACACACCTGCAGACATGGGATAATTGAACCGAGACTGGCGTGCGGTAGGCATGTCCCAAGGAGCAACCCGGCTCTACCTAGGTAGAGCGAGGACTTCAACTGTACTTAGGACGTGCTGGAGACGGAAGCTTCCGATAAACAGTTCGGACTGATGGTAGTCTTTATTTATGGAAGTCGCTTGCTCACTGCACGCCCGCACCTTTCCAGTAGTTTTCCGCATCCCTTGGTAGTGAAGCAGAAAGGATTGTCGAGAAGACAGGAGATCAGGGCTGGAACACCTTGGTAGAAAGTGGACTTACATAGGAGTGGAAGATTTTGCGTTTGTGAGGCATTGTCTACGTCAGGTTAGCATAGCCATTCTTGTAATCATCGATTAGGAAATTAAACAAGGGAATAGTAGTAGGTGATAGTGGATAGATACTCTGTGAGGTGGGATCATCAATGTACCTGCGCGAGACTGAGTGAGAGGTTGGAGTGCAGATGAAGGTTGAGATGGCAGAACAATTTGATCAAAAGGTGAGGAGGCAAGCTGAGGTAGAATAAGTTAAGGCGGGGTAATATGCCTGCTAGGAGAAGATAGAGTAGGAGTGATTGTGGTAGAAGGGTAGGAGAAGGAATTATGGTAGGAGGAATTGTGGCAGAAAGGTGGTGTAGTGGCAGAAAAATTACCACGGTAACAAGTGGCAGTAAGAAGTACCCAAGTACCGCGTCTGCAAACGGTAAGATGGTAGCAAGGAATTGAAAGGTAAGATGACGGTCTGTTACAAAAGTGTGCTGCACAGATAGTTGTTGCAATATCCGGATCGTGAAGCGGAATGCAACCTTTGCTGGATGGCGGGAGGGAGTCTGCGAGATGAGGTTTGTGATGTGGGAGATTTGACTTACGACACTGGCAATTCTTGAGATCTGTAGCAAGATGTATGGATCGGACGAAATGATGGTACTGGAAGAGAGGAAGAAGAGCAGGGCGGAAGACTACCAGGACGTGGTCGTGGAAGTTGATGTTGAAGGAAAGGAAGAAGGAGGAGGGAGGAGGGAGGAGGGAAGGAAAGGGACCTTATATAGAGAAACAGTAGGGACGAAAAGCAAGGCTCATACTGATTAGTAGCCCCAGTCAGCAGTTAGATCAATAGTATCGGGTACAATAGCACTGTAACAATAGCAAAGCATTCAGTCCATTGATCACCTAGGCGATTGAACTGTGTACGCGCCCCGCGTGACCTGAGATACGCCCCTCTCAGATCACTACACTATGACTTGGGGGGGTTTTTTTGGTGCCAGCTGATTGCAGGGCTCTAATTACCTTTGTATTCAAGTAAATCAAATCCAGGGCTATCTTGGGGTGGTAGAAAAAAAGTACGACGTCTAATCAGAAATATCAAAGATATCAATAATTATCACGTGTTCGCTTTGTAGAATACTTTGGATCACACTGGACATCCAACGCCCATATTGCTCTTTTAAGTGATTTAAGTTTATGCCAGTATTTGTTTTACAGGATCAGTTACCACATTTACAAACAAACGTACTATCGTCTCCCCTATTCTCTATTCCCGCAACTTTATGATCGTGTGCATTCACTTTGCTTCCAACCGGCGTGTAATTACTCTCTTCTCATTTTGCGTTCAATATTAACCATAAAGTAAGTACTATTAAACAAAAAATCGCTAGAACTATTTTGAGTGAAGTAGTAATTATCATAATAAGACATAAAAGAAATATTATACTGTTGTATTGATAAAAATCTTTTCTACAGGACTCTATACTCACACAGGATCACTGGCGTACATAACTACCTCGTTCAAGCAAGCTCTCCTACTCTGTCTCTTCCTCGTGCTTCCTCAAACACTCCTGAGACTCGAGATCGAGATATCCCAGATTGGCACATCTAGCCGCACTGTTGACTACTTCGTCTGTTTGCTAGATGAACCCATGGGCTGAGTTATCTGTGACTACATGGAGCAAAAGAATTGAGGAACGCAGGGCTTGTTGATGTTGTATATTCGGCAGCGGTTTAGACTTGCAATCAATGTTAATAGAGTCTAGCCTGTTGCGCTGCAACTATACGACAGGCGTTGATTGGAGGATACACTATCACTCTATTTTGAGGCATAAGTCTAGGTCGTTGGATCTCGACTAGGCATACAGTAGGTGTTAATAGCTCCGTTGGCTGTGAAGACCAAACACCGCCTGGATTGCTCGAAAAAAGTGCGGACATCGACCTTGACTGGCAATACCATTATTCGTATCGGCTGGTAAATTGAAGAACCAGTGCTTCTTCAGCCGCAGGAGGATATCGCCACTTTTGAAATTGATTCGAAGAATGCAAGCGCCTTCGCATGAATGCTCTAAAAATTTTAATGGATAGATAACTACATTCTTCCGTGGTTTGTAAGCTTGTGGTGAAGGGCCTAGCTACGTGTCTCTTCCAACATTTCTCTATACTTTGAAGTTGTCCTTTACAATATGAGTTGTCTAGACTTCATCGCCTACTTGAAACTTAAAAGGATTTTATTGGCACACATCGCGTTTTCGCAATTTTTGCCGCAAGGTCAATCGCTGCTTCTGCTTCCCTTTGGTAAATACATCGAGGCTAATTGATTTAGACAGGACCTCTCGAATTGTGATGGGACTTAGCAGTTAGAAACAGGGAAAGTATTCATCCGTATCCGTTTGAGTACTCTAGATTTTGAATTGCTGGAATTAGGGTGTAGCGTGGGCAGTATTGCCACCCATGAAATATCCACGCGAGTCGTGATGTGGTATTGGATCGCAATTTCGGCATACTGGTCTCATCTTTTGCTCAATCCATCTGTCCATGGATGATAATAGTGCGCAGGGGAGGGCGTTCTGTATCTCTCTGGCATGTGATAGTATTATGTAGAGGGGAAATGACAGCTGTTGAAGGAGCTGATAGTAATATGAATGGGGCTAAGAGTTAAACTGGCTTACATAAAGGAACATAAAGCATCAGAGCCTGCAGATCGCACATATTAATTGCACCACTTCCAATAAATCACAAGATTAGGATGAGGCTCCAAGCGCCTGGGCGCTTGATGATACCTATCACCGACAGCAGTAGGCAGGCTCCCGGTGACTCAAGCAACTTTAAGGGAAGCCTGAGCAGGCCTTTCTGTCTTCGCCATGCTTGTAACAATTACCACCCTGTTGTAGCAGCAATGAATCCCGCCAAAAAACACAGCCAAGAGGGAACCTCGGTCAGAACACCCCGGACGAGGTTCATGCGAACCCAGTCTGCCATAGCCTTACCATTGTCCTTTTCTTTCTCATTCATTCGCTTCACGATGGCTAGGTCTCGCGGACCAAAGGCGAAATGAAGCGTACTGAACAATGCACCGGCGAGATAAAAATTGGTGGCAAATTGGTGGCCGACGCCTAGTGTCCCCGGTACCTCCAAGTTGCCCTCGGTAAGGACGTTCGTGATAGCAATACCGATAGCCAGAGGATAGAGGGTAAAGATAACCGCCATCGAGGGCGGAAACCAGCGATCCTTGTACACTGGAACGATGAGATTGGCCTCGGCTCGTAAGTCTGATCGGAAGTTACCGAAGGGGCGCAAATATAAGTCTTCTGCTCCAGTATACGTCACACAGGCGGTAGAGGCTAGGAGAGGGGCTATTCGTAGGATCATAAGACCTGCAGCCATCCTGAGCTTTGAAATGCGACAAACTCGATCGGCGCGGAAGGGAACGCCTGAGCGGCTGGCGTCTGTGTCACTCTAAGGCAAAAGGCAGTGTGGAAAAGGTGGCTGATGGAACATACAGGAAAACGGGTAACTGTATGAAGAAGAAAAAGAAGGAGAGACAGAGGGGCGGCGCGGAATGGTTTATAAGTACCCATGTATGTGTGTGAGCCAGGGGAAGACAGGGGATAGCCAGCCAGCCGCAAGGTTGTGACGCTACAATAATAGCCTCAATCAATAATCTCGTCCAAGTTTCGTAGGGTCAGGTTCGTGTAAACGTCTCTGCCCTGTAAAGAAAACGTAGTATAGTCTAGAGAACTCCAATTTCGGATGCCAGAGCCTCCCGTCCTAGAGGCTTCCATACCAACACTTCAACGTTTAGATGCAACATCTTATCTGATGCAGTGTCCTCTCCGCCCATCTCCTTGACGGCCTCTTTCGAACAAGGCGCGGGAACAGTGATAGGATCAATCAACCATGGACATATAACCAGTATCATAGCGTGTGACGTGGTATCGGATGGGATCGCGGGAGTACCTTCAAAGAATGCACTGTCGAGAAAAACATGTCGGAAGATGCAATAACCGACCGAATCGCCTTTCTGGTTAGCAACATATGACCTGTTACCAGTACCCTTAGGAATCCCTGTGGCGAAATTTATGCATGCGGGAGTACCCATGATGCTTGTTGGTTTGCTTGTTTGCCTTAGAGATGCATATGCACAATGCCAATTAACGTCTAGGGGCGCGCTTCGGCAGGTACTTATACCTCAATATCGTCGGAACACTTCGTCGCTATGAAACATGAACCCTCAAAATTCGTTACACATCCGACATAATCATCATCTCGCCTAGAGCTTCAGGCTTAGTGGATGCTGGCAACACAGACAGACTTCAAGTCGACTTAGACTTTCTACCTCTCCTAGATACCCAACTACTTCAAGATTGTTCCCTCTGCTCCAACGCGGCAACAGGTAGCTTCTCGCTTTCGAGAAAACACTGTCCCGACCTCGACTGCAATCGCTCTGAATTCGCTGATCATGTCTTCATCTGACGTAGACAAGGGCTTCGTTCCCTTTTCCGAGGCAACGCGCGTCGACAAGTTGGACTCGCACATATACAAAGTAGACCTCAACTCTGCCTTTAGTATTGGGGCAGGTAAGTTGTGAAGTGCTCGTCTCCTATGAATCCTTTCTAACATTATGCTACCTAGTCCCCAATGGCGGTTATGTGGGTTCATGCTTGATCGTAGCCGGCAATGCCCATCTCTCCTCGCGTGGTCAGCCGGATCTGCTTACAGCACACTTCGAGTTCCTCGCGCAGACGACAGCCGAGCCTGCCATCATCGTGGTCGAAGATGTGAAACTAAGCCGACGACTATCCACTCTCCACCTGACTCTCTGGCAAGGTGGACTCCTACCACATGCCCCTTGGATTACACCTTCGGTATCGCGGCGTGCGGTGCTCACATATGCTACCTTTACGAACCTGCGGGCCTTGACCGGCATTACAGAGACGACAGGTTACGAAATAACCTCGGCCGCTGCGCTTCCTGGCCTGCCCGATTTTGAGATGCTTAAAACCAAGGATGCGGACTCATGTTGGCAGGTATCGAAGCTACCCAAGGGTTCTGAATCGTGGCGCTCGCTAAGAAACTGGCAATTCTACCTGCCTCGCGCAGGTCCTTCGACAGCGGGCGTGCTGGACATGGTAAGCAAACATTTTCAGTCAGTTCTTACCTTGTTGGTCCCCTTGCATTGGTGTTTGATATATTGAGAGTATCCATAACTCCCTAGACGCAACGGGATACTTGTCAACGATATTATGACTGAAGCTAAGCATTCCAGTGGATCCGTATGGCGAGCGGAGAAAGCATCAAGCCGGGAGCACTGGCTTACGTCGCAGATTCGTTTCCCTACAACCTACACGCCTTCCTTACGGCGTCACCGGCCGACCGGGCAGAGCAGACTCGACGAGACGGCCAGCGCGTGGCTCTGTGGTTCCCAACGCTGGTAATGAACCTGAATATGAAAATGGCGCTGCCAGACGAAGGCGTTGAGTGGTTGGTCGTGCGTATCACTTCAAAGCAAATCAAGAATGGGATGTTTGATCTCGATATAACAATAAGGAACGTGAACGGTGAGCTCGTGGCCCTGAGCCACCATGTGGCCATGATTGTGAGCATAGAGAGAAACACCGGGAAAAGCCAGAATTCTTCATCCAACGCAGCCCTGTGAGTTAGTTTAGACTAGCTATAAGTAGTCAGAAACCTGATAGTTTCGTGAGTGTATCACGTCACTCGAGAGCACTGTCTTAAAACGCATGGAAAGAACAAACATGAAATACAGAACGATCGTAAGATATATGACACATTTTTTACAAGATAAATTGGCTGAAATAAAACTAATTGGGCTTGGTAGGCGATGCACTTCATACTCCATAACATCTTCGCGGACTTGAGTGGTTGAAGCGTCACCTCTGTTACTATGATGGATTTCCAACTCCCTCCTATTGATACAGACACGCACGGGTCATGGCCTAAAACTCCCACTCCTCGCAAAGAGAGCTTCACGGGCCATTAAAGGTGCACTCAACCTTCATAGGTTCGCTGTCCCGAGGCTGGGATGTGTGCAGGTGTCAGATCATACATCGAACGACAAGATAAGAGAGGTAGCAACTGGGTTCTCACATCTGCCACATACACCCCGGCCAGCCGCATGTACCCTGTCATCTACACCTGGTTTTTTTAGTTTGGGACCCCTCACATCATGCCGAGCCCCTTGCCTCTTGCCACACGCCCCCACTTGAAGCTGCATGAGAGATCTCCGCGGCGACATTGAGGGTGATTGGGTTAGGAAATAGAGCTGGCGGCGGGCCGGGTACCCATTCTCGTTGACACTAGCTAGAGCCTTTACACATATTATTGCGATACTCATATGTAGTTGTTAATCGTTGACAGGGCAATATTGATCTTCCATAGGCACAGTAACACTTTACGAAGCAAGTCGTGAAGTTGATAGACTGTAAGTGAAAAAACCGCTAGGATCAGAACAATACAAGTGAAGGCAACCTTGAAACCTTTTAGCAATGGGGATACTTGGTTAGATTTATTAGGTCTGGTATAATGACACACTCAGAACTGATAATTAATGGGAAGTGACTTGGACTTCTGACTGTGCCGCATAACTACACCTAGCAAGGTTACAGTGCCATTGCCTACGGTGAAGGCAGTAATTATAGTACTGCAACGTGCTACGGTTTATATCACAGCTCCGCATCCTGCCGTAACTTGCGGCAGGCTTTTGGAATAAAACTGCCCTGCCAGCACCTAGGAAAAGAATATTCGCCGACACTGCCGCAACGTGCATGCACATAATTGCATCATAGTGCTCGCTAGGTCCCCTAGACTGCTGGTGATAAGGCAGGCTGACACCAGTATGTGTGAAGCCGAGTAGAGTGGCATTGCAAGTCTCCATGGATTGCAATCCTGACTAGCATAATGGACACTACTATTTTATTGATCAACTACGTATACGATAAATAACTACCTAGGTAGAAGGACAATAGTAGCGGGTGGGGTCATGTGTACGATGGGATGCAGTGCGAACGAAAACTTCGTGCCCGCATGAACGTGCCTTACATATACCGTTAATTCTGTGAGTAATTAATGGCGTCGCTTTTTCCACCATACTCTATTAGAAAAGTAGTCACGTAACGTTTTGTTCATGCATCCCAGGAGCGAGATCTCCCAGAGGGAAGGCTTGGCCCCCATCGCAACTAGACTAACAATGACCTCCGTCGGACAAGCAGGAATACCACAGGATAATACAGAGTAGGATTGACCAGCATGTCTTTCTAAGACATATAACCTAACCTCAGTGCTTTTGCTTGAATGCCACTTAGTAGCTGTATCATAGCAGGTACCTTGACCAATAATCCTGCAAGTGAACTACCTAAGTCTGTCATTCCGGCGTTTTTATCCTCCTACATTGCAAGTATCAAACCGAGGTCTTTTGAAATGCTGGGACTCTTTGCAGGTTTAATGCTATGGGCATACTAGTTACATGGGTATGCTTTTCCCTTCTTCCCAGTCCTGTTGGTACTATTTTAAGATTGCTCCTTTTTATTTTGATCTTGCTGCTACCTTCACCTGGATGACCATTTTCATACACAACCCTTATATTACCCCCCTTGAACGTAAAAAAGCATGCAGTATATTTAGTACTCTCTTAATTCTTCTTTCTCTTCCTCAGTTACGTGCGCATTCGCTCTCTGCGATAGCAAATTCAACTGATGTATAGGCCAACATCTTTCAACACTGCGGTCTGGCTTCAGTTCAGTCATCGTCCTTCGTGTTCCTACGCCTTGGTTCATGCTTGAAATGTAGAATATTGCAATGCCGTCCCTACTATCGTCAACCTCTCCGCCAATAGACTACCACAACAGCGGGCCTGATAGCGTGGCTGGCAGCTCCGTCATTATATTCCTCGCAACTGTCGCTGTCGCATTGCGCTTTTGGGCGAGGAAGCTGACCAAGGTTCCCTTTGGGCTAGACGATTATCTCGTTCTAGCCGCCCTCATTTTCCATCATGCCGTGGCAGCGGCAGGCATTTCGGCCGTGTTTGACGGAGGATTGGGACGCGATTATCGACTTGTTCAAGCTGAAGGCCCAGAAACTACCGTCTTCTTGTTTAAGGTGTGAGACCATCACTCTCTGGTGGCATTTACAAAGACTTAAGAATCCAGGCACTATACGCGTCATGGATCCTTTACGGACTGAGCTCTCCCCTTGTGAAACTAGCAGTACTTGCATTTCTCTGGCGAATCTTCCCCACACCGACGGTGAAAATCGGGTGTATCATCCTCAGTTCTCTCTCTATTGCCTGGGCTATATCTGTTCAGATAATGAGTTTCTTGCAATGTCGACCATTACGCGCCTTCTGGGATAGAGAGCTACAGACTCTTCCAGAGACTCAATGCCTGGATTTCGTTCTTTGTTACCTCGGCACAGCGATTGCCAACTCCTTTATCGATTTGGCCACTCTAGCACTACCGATTCAAGAAATTCTTAAACTAAGAATATCGAGGCCTAAGAAAATTGGGGTTTGTGGCATATTCCTCCTTGGTGGCATGTAAGCTCCCTGAGTCGGGTTTTATTAGTATGCTACGCTCGAATACTAATCAATCCGTACCAGAACCTTTCTTGCGAGTCTCGTTCGCGCCACTAGCTTTGCAATCATACTCAGACAGGGTATAACCAATTTGACAAGTACGTTTCATTAACTTGTATAGTTTATACAGCCAGTCGCTAACAATGGCAGAGCAATTCTTGTTGCCAGGTTTTGCTTCAGTCCTCGAAATCTATGTTGGGATCATCGGCGCATGTCTTCCGGTGTTGGTGCCCGTCTATCGGAAGCTGCGATACGGAAATGTGTCCAAAAGCAGAACTCACACCTTGGGGAAAAGACCTTTATGGGTCGGAACGTCCGACGCCGTTTTGAATAAGAACAAGTTCAGAGCCGGCCAGGGATCGTCTGAGCGGCTTCACGTTAACGATGAAGACGTCACCACGTTAGTACCTCTTACTAGTGATCGCCAAGTCGGGGTGAGAAGCTGGGTTGGTCAGGGCCCCGAGAGTGCAAACAACATGAATATTCCGCTCCGAGGAATTGTGGTTAAGCAAGATATTGAGTGGTCCACTAAGGGAAGAGACCGTCTCGATGTCTGAGGATCTTTGAGATAATACTTCCCACATAGCCCTGTGGAATCTGTAACCTTGTTTTGCAATTGGGAAACCTGTGTGATAGCTGACTTGTGTCGGTACTTAAGGAATTTCAGTGACATGATAATTAATTTTCTCAACAAAGCTAGGGGAATGGCTTTAGGTCTAGAAACAGTGTATTTAGGTAATATGTAGATATAGGTAGTTGACTGAAGCCTCACATTTTAAATCCATTAGGTGTATCATGCCGGAATCCTCGATGCTGAGTCTTAAGAATATCGATCAACTCTTCGACTGATGACGGAGACGGAACGAATTCGTCATTGAGGTTGATGTTTGTCTCGTTGGCGAAATCTTGGAGGGCTTCTCGCCACTTTTGGGCAAAGGCTGATTTGTCGAGCAACTTCGCCATTTCCAAAACTTCAACGTCCCTTTTTGATAAGAGATAAGAGGAGAGGGTAGAAGTCTACGTGAGGTAGGCTGTCATACAGGGAAACGAGGGGAGGTCCTTGACCCTCAGTGTCCAGGAAGGGTGATTTAAACTCTTTGCCTCAGGCAGGCCTTGTTGGCCTCTTGTCGTAGGATAGAGTACTTTGGTGTCGGTATTCTCGACTAGGCAAATAAAACCTAATAATATACTATAAATTATATATACTTTTAATTATACTTCTTTTACTTATAAAAACTAGGTTATAAAAACTCGGTTATAAAAACTCGGTTATAAAAACTCGGTTATAAAAACTCGGTTATATAAAGTAATTATAAAACTTTTTTAAAAATAAACCCCCCTTTACTTTTCAAGTTTTGAGTTACACTAAAGTAACCAAGATAAACGCAGGAAACGTGTGGTTTCCAGGCCGACTTCTTCAATGTACTGTTTGCATTTCACGGAGATACCCTGCCAGTCGACTAGCAGATGTGGCTACCGAAGACCAAGAAGATTAGATACGCTGGACAGATTCACTCCGTTTTTCGACAGCTGCAAGCCAGTTGCAGGCATTTCCCGTCATGCACTCAATCATGATAACCCAAGCGCCATCCCAGGGAAGGAGTAGAACCAGGGGATACTGAAGCACAATGCAGACCAAGTCCAATTTAATAAGCCACGCTCGCGTAAGGAGGTCCGGGTACACTCCATAGCATGCTCACCGCAACCCCAAATAAGGAGCTTCCTTTCGTCACTAGCTCATGTAAAAGTCGTCTAGTCCGCTCTGCTGAAGCATGGAGAGAAAATTGACTTGGGTGGCGTGTTCTCATTCCCGACGACCGCTGTCCCAAGCATCGAAGATGAGGACAGTACGAAGTTTGTGGCTGTATACGAGTACGGACTAGTAATTGGTTGGTATTGCTAGAGAAGGGGCTGGAATGTTGTTGTAGGACGGCATATGCTTGGGGGTAGATGACCATTACCTAGTATGTCTAGAATCTCAGCCTCATATAGCTTCACTATCAAATACACGTCCCGAATTACTCTCTCAAAGCAGGCTCGCAGTATATACACATCGCACCGTATATTATTTACTATAGATCAACCCGCGATACTTCTACAGCAATCGTGTCGTATCCAAAATTATCATACTACAAGAAGAAAATGATCTGATCATCCATCCAAAATGCACCCATCTCAACTCAAGGGCCCTGCGTAACCTGGAACATAGGCTGCAAGAGGGTCGTGAACTCGCTGTTCCTCAAACCCACCCAGTCATGGTCCATGACGCCAAATGTCTCATCATAGTCGAGAGTGCCGTCGCGAAGGTAGTACGAGCCCATGAGGGCCCAGATAGCCCACTCCGAGTCGTTGCTGAGGACGTAGTCCTTCAGACACTGGAAATACTTGTTATCGTCGTCCGAGAGACCGCTGTTAGGCCCACCAGTCTGCCCGAAGCCGAATTCGGAAAGGATCAAGGGCGCCGTGTAGTCTTTACCTTGCTCTAGCACGAAACCGTTCAAGAGCCCATACTCCTGCTTCAGCGTGTCGCAGTTCCCCTTGAAGAGCGCGTAAGTCACGGTGAATTCATAGGCGTGCCATTCCCACACGTGCTTACCCGCCCAGGCGCTCCAGTCGATGTTGCCATTAGTGCGGATGTGTGTGAGGTCGGTCGACGACTGCGTGCCTCCCATAATCACGAGCAAGCCCGGATTGGCCTGATGAACACGCTTTGCGGCCTCGCCGAGGAAGTTGTACCAGTCCTCACGTCCATTGAACGTGCCTTGAACCAGAAACTCGCGAATCTCATTGCGAAGACCCATACCAATGACACCTGGCTGTGAGACCGCCCATGTTGCGATAGATTCGAGCCCATTTAACCAGTTATCTGTGTTGAAGTAGCGGCTGTTTGCCTCATTATAGCCCGCTGCTTTGTCCCACCATCCGTTCCCGTCCGTAAGGTTGCCTAGTGCCCGTTAGTTTTGTCGCGGATATATACCGGCACTGGAGAGGGATGGATGGGCGAGGAAGAGTCTTGCTATATTCATCGAGAATGGAATACTTACAGCACCAGCTTGCCTTGCTAACGTGGTTGTCAAGGATAGTCATGACACCCCTCTTCCAGAGCGCACTAATAACGGCGGCATAGGCATCCCGGGTGGTACCACTAGCAGCGAACGAGTTCTTCTCGACGATCTGCGCGTACATGCTATTCATAGCATTGACATCCACGCTGGCAGCCGTCGCCGCGTCGGTGAAAGACTTAGAGAGGGGAACATCGGGATTCAAGGCGTGATCGATCGAGTATGTGAGGCGTACGCAGTTGAACCCCTGTGCGGCCACGAAGTCCGTGATATGGTCGACCGACTGCTTGTTCAGACCCTCGGGGGTATTGGCTTCAAGGTGGCCAGCCCAATTGACGCACCGAAGCTTCACACGGTTGCCATCGGCATCAAGTATCCATCTGGAAGAGGTTGAGAGCGGTAGATTGACACCCAGCGCCGGCAAAGCCGCGCCGAACATCGCTAGAACGAAAGCGATCTTCATGGTGATTTGAATAGATTGGAAAGCTGAAGAGGTCGATAATCAAAAAGTATACTGCTGTTAATGCAAATCCATCCAGAGAGTGCGTGCTTTTGCAGGCAATACAACAATAATGATTAAGGAAAAGTGAACATCAAGTAGACTTTTAAGAATCCACTTATAGTATTCACGAGGATAGGGCTGAACTTGATAGTCAGTCAAGTGCCGCAATGTAGAGCTTGAGACTAAAAACAGACGACAATCAAAGGGCGAAACGAAGCAAGTGAACGAATGAGATAGATGTCTGCAGTCTTATACCAGCAGGTGACCAAGCTCAGCTGGATGGACTATGAGGCTAGCCAAGACGGTAACAGCGAGAGTAGCAAGGCTGGTATGGTGAGTTTATATAAAGCAGAGTATATAAGCTTCACATATAAGGGTTTGATGTCATGATGCACATGTGCATGCAATAGCCCAAGACAAAAATGGCACCACGCGCAAGGAAGCACACCCACCCGGATCTTTTGCCAACGCACACACACCTTCCTGCTATACAAACTCATCGTGGGCGATCCGAATCGAGGAATGCTGGGCCGGAGAAAAAAGAAAGAAGGCAAAATTCGGCCGAAACCGAGACCTGCCATGTGCGGAAAGGGGTCCAACCAGGAGAGGGAGGAGCTCGATACCTCTTGGGCGCGTGTGAGCCATATGAGTTGCTTGGTCCATCCGAGACCCTCCCTCACCCAGCGATGGTACACACATACATACACACATGGTAGCACGCTTACAAGGTCATTCGGAACCCCAACTCGAGCCAAGGCGCAAAGTCCGTAGTGTTTTCAGCGCGCATGCGGTAGGTCGATCTCCAACGCAATGCGGGGAGCTCTGCCTTGACTCGTATTATCTTGTACCTGACATGTCGGGATTTGTCTGCATGATGGTGGTGTCTTCCCTGCATCGATAAAACAAGAATTCTAGAATACTTGCTGAAGAATAAGGAACCTTTTCGCGGTGCCAGAGATGGAGCAGTGGCGGCACGCAAGACTCGACACCGCTGAGAATCCGAGACGATGGAAATTGATACATAGTAGACTGGAACAAGACCTCTAGTTTGCCTCGTGAAAAATTTTGGCCCTTTATGCTGGCAGCTTGCTGTTCTCCTTGCGCAAAGACTTTCGACGCATGATTGGGTAATCTGTCAGGTCGTGGCGGACAAATAAGTACACTCAAGACAATAATTAAAGCCAGCGATGCTCTTTCACTCTCCTCTCATGGTGATTAGCCAGTTGTTGGCCCTAACATGGTCAGAGGGACTGAAGGGCGTCGATCATATCTACTACCGGTAAGTAGTGTTGGCGGGAAAGTGATGAATCCAGTTTCCTGCCCTGGCAGCGCTGCCGTTTCTAATTGGATCGCGGTTTATGGGGTACAGCAGTAAGTCCCGTTCGACGCCACCTGTCAACCTATATGCTGTAGCGTGCCGTAGCGTGCCAGGATTATCTGGGCTGGGATTATCCGGGTGGCGAGCACAGACCATCTATCCCAGCTATTCACGACACCCATTTCTCGATTCTAATAGGTCTGTTAGCAACGCCACCATCGAAATGTCCGCGCTGCATAGATTCGCGAAGCTTTGTTTGCGATTCATTGGCCATCTTCCATTAAACTAATGAGCCGTCTTCTAGACTCTTGCCATATAGATCGTAGTTTCACTTAGGAAAAAAAAGAAAAAAAAAAGAAAGAACCAAAGGGGAAAAGAAGAAGAAAACTACACTACACTTATAGAACATGTCTCGATTGGACGGACGGACTGTTTGATAGTAGTACTGTCGACAATCAGCTCAAGCAGCTCAAGCAGCCTATGCTAACGTGTGCTTCCGGATATGAAGACTTGCGTGGCACAGAAAGCACCGATGTTTAATTAAGCCTCATGTGCTTACACACAACTAACACCGCCTGACTTAACCATTTATATTTCTTTCTGCGCAAACAACCCTGGAACACTAAACTGGCACCAAGCAACAGTTGTGTAAGTTAGCCTCGCCTACCCTTCCACAAACCATAATACAACACGCGAACTGTTTCATGAGCACAAGCCCGAGGTATCACAACTTCCTGCTTAGCAGATATGGACGCCTATAGCATGTATTATTATAACATATGACATTAGGATATATGAAATGGTATTATTTATTTCGTCATGATCATACCGCGAATCATCGTGTAATGTAGGATGCTCCCGTTTCGCGATAGTAAGCTGTTAACGGTCACATCACTTCGTATGTACAATTAAACACAGCAACTCGTTTTTGTGGTTAGTGATGAGTGCCGTGCGACGTATGCCCAATAGGCCGAACCTGGCTAATTTCGTTTTCAGCAAGGTGCCAGGTGAGTCGAAAGGATGACAGACAGGCCCGCATTAGGATGCCGGGGCAGTCCCTTGACCAGATATGGACCCACGAGCTTCTAACTCTTTTCTCTTGGATAAGAGGCTCTTAAAAGCGCCAAGACAATGGACCAAGGATTCCTCATCATGAGCGGAGAAGCGGTAGCTTTTCTCGTCCGTGATGATCTGCATGCAATGGACCTTCGTTCTGCTGATAGGATCGATATCGACCACATTCACGACCGAGGGTAGTGACAAGATGAACGAGGCGGTATACTCTGATTCATCTTTGTAGAGGATCAGATTCCTCGGGCGGAGGACAGCCCAGCAGTTCTTCCATTGCCTCATGCCGCGCTTCCCTTTGAGAAACCAAAGCCAACCTTGCCAGACCACTCGATCGGGGTCTCGTTCCAAGTGAAGTCCACTCATCTGACTGGCATTCTGCTCCCCCATGACTGGTCGTTCCAAGTGTGTGTCAGGTTGCGGAGCCGGAGCGGAAGTCGATGGCAAGGTAAAGCTTTCGATCGAAGCTCCATGCCCCCTCTGGCCTTCAGCATCAGAAAAGTCGGACTGTGAGGCCAACTCATTTCCAGACAACCCAGAGTAGTCATTATGGGATAAGCGTCTTCCACCGGAGCGTACCGATTTCGACCTAGGCGGTAGGTCGACAGGCTCCGGCGAACTTGATAGGAACCTATCATGATCGACCACAGTCGGCTCGCGGGTGCCATCTATAGTTTTTAACATGGATGCTGGCGCGAAAGACTGACGGCGGACAACGGGGCTTGCTAAGAACATTTCTTCCTCCTCCTCTTCGATCCTAGCATCTTGTCGTATGAGATCAATCCACTCTTGCGCTTCCTTGGCATTCGGTGCTTCGAAGTGATAATTTCTAGCGGGAGAAAAGAGCCCAAAGAGATGGCTTCTCTTCTGTTTGGGATCTTTCAGAGGTGTCACGGCTGACAAGTCTGATAGGTATATCTTGTGTTGGAGCTTGCTTTCCTTGTCTGATTTGTACACGTATATCGCATTTGGCCGTAGGACAAGATAGACAGATTTCCAAACCTGCAGACAAGAGCCAAAGATTAGCACATCGATTCAGCCTTATCGAATTCAGGTGATATTCCTAGCCTACCTTGGTCTTTTGCGTACGCTTTTGCACATAGCCCGATTTGATGACACGGTCGAACTCGAAACTCCCGTTCTGATTCACAGGGCTCGACGTCGACAAAGCCAAATGGTTTCGAAGCCGGTTCATCGCAGTGTTTATGGGTAAAGTTATCGAGTTGGAAGGAATTGCAATAGTCGTCCGGCGACTCGGCAATGGCTCGCCAGTCGTCTGCGGCGGAAGACACTGTGTGGCTGTCTCCGCCATGGTGGGAGCCGGCGAAGACTTATGTAATAGGACTTTTTACAACGGCGGATGAGGCGTATTAGGAATTAGAGATAGTAGGCGTGAATGTCATGGGATAAGCCTGAAGCGCAAAGTCGATTTCCTTCCCATGTATAGCATGCGAGCCACTTCGCTATTCTAGCAAGTGAACCGTATAGCGGCAGGCGCTTGCGTAAGGGTCTGGCTTGAATGGCTCGGGCTCGGAGTTCCGGCCTTGGGTCTCGTCAACGGTTGATATAAGGCGGGGATGGGAAGTCCAAGCTTGGTGAACGTCGCGCGCGAGTAATCGTGGAGCTATACGAAGACGAGGGTTTGCGGTAACTGAATGGGATTAGGAGAGGAGACGTAGTCGAATGGTATTTCCGGGAGGTGGCAAGAATCGCACGGTATGAACAGGAGGCCGAAGTGGTGATTATACGTAATTAAGGAAGAGAGAAATGAGAAACGGGAAGCAGTGAAGTTGTTAGTCGATGAGAGATGGAAAATGAGAGAATGCTGAAAGCAAAGTTGACACGTTGGTTGCTGCTGGCTGATCAGGGGAACGACGGGTGAAGCAGTGGAATGTAGAATGTAGAATGTGGAAATGCCCCTCTCTCGAATGATCAGCACTGAACTGAGCAATGCATGCAGGGAGTAGATAGCTCCCGAATGACGCTACCGATGGTGCCAAAGATGATGAGAAAATGAAGAATGCGTACGAAGAAAGAAGAAGATGAAATCGAAGAGAAAGTCAGCACGTTGGTTTTCCGCGACTGTAACACTAGGTATGAATAGAGAAAACTGCCAGATAAAATTCTTGGACCTACAGTAGAAAGTCAACAGTGCAACAGCATGTTATTATCTACCTACATGTAGGTATCTAGGTAACGTGTTGCCAGGTAGGTACGTAGGTCTAAGGTACCTATAGTTTTGGGAGCTAAAAAGGGCTCTCAGTTTGATGAGACTGACCCGATTCGGATAGGTGCAGTACCTACTAGGAGGTAGTCTAGCATTCGGCAGTGAGCTTCCCAACCAGACAACCAGACATGCCAGATTGCCAGACTCCACCCCCTGAGAGTCCCTAAAACAAGCCCTGGAAGTCCGCTAGGGCCATTTCCAACGCATCAACTCACCGGCGCCAAGCTCGTTTCAGGCATCGCCTTGCTGGTTTCACCCACTGACAGACTAAAGTTAACCGCAAACCGGACAAAGGCCAAGAGACCTTACGGCGTCAAAGGTTTAAAAACTGCAGACCTGTTTCGGCCACAGAAGACTGACCAGACTCCTGAATTTCTTATACTACCTAGCCTTGGAACAACAACTCGAAAGAGTAGGGTTTATTCAAGTAATAAAGCTGGGTATTGCCATGTAACCACAACGTCTATAAAGGCGTATCTATCCACGCAAGGGTTGAGCATCGCAATACTTCTCTCACATCAAAATCGGAAATGAAGTGGCTAATGTGCATGGAATACCTGTACGATACCTATCTCTCGCCCGCTTCATCACAACACAGTACAATACAGTCACATGCAGCGGTAGACCAATGAGTGGAGTAACACCAGCTGTATCCATTTCAACCTCCAAGCTCAGGTCACCGTGTCTCATAGGTATTCCTTAGAATACTCGTATAAGCATGAGATAGAGGTGGACGACGTGTAATTATATTTCATATGTATGTTGTGCAGAATCTGAGAGCAAGCCATGTTCTTATATGTAGCAAAGATGACAAGGAATAATAAATAACTAACATCTTATGCCTTCGTAACTTCTATTGGGTATCATGACTTGTATCTATACAGTTTCGGTAGAACGCATCAAGTTATTATCGCTTAAAAGCGCTTACTTCCTCTTCACCTTCGGTCCTATCACCCTCACGCCTTTGGCACTTCCCCACACGCTGTCGCTCACTTTTGTAGGAGTCTTGCGACCACGCAGCCTCTGGTCAACGAGCCACATGCCAACAACGAACTCAGCTTTGTCTAGGACACCTTTTCCCTGTGTATCAACCAGGTCCCACACCTCTGCCAGCTCGTCAAAGGGGAGCCGACTACGCGCCCAGATGTCGCGCACCACTACGTTAGCAACAAGCAGGCTCGTGTCGACATCCTGCAAGCCGTTCGCAACAGCGCTTGAGCTATCTAGTAGTAACCCTCGGTTACTCGCCCATACACCTTCGTATCGTAGTCTTTCTCGCGCTGTGATCTCTTCACGCCAACGTTTCCTGGAGCCTTCGTGATGTGAATGCTTCTTTCTGGAGCTGAGTTTACCAAGCGGCTTCTTTCCGTATTGTGACCTAACTCCAGCCTCTTCTTCCTCAGACTTGGTTCGAGGCGCCCGCAGTGTCTGGCGCATATGTGGTGTCGCTTTCCGAGGCGGTGGCGTAAGAGGTTTCACTGTGCTAGGCGTCGCGCGAGCAGATGCCAGAGACCCCGCCACAATAGCGTTAGTGAGCGAGTCCAGGGGTAAATGGGAGGCTGATTGTCTTTGTAGCAGCACTGTAGGGCGTGGAGGTGGAATAAGGCGGGTATTGTGCACGGATAGTGGTCGTAACGGACGCGATACTTCAGGGATTGGTGAACGCGGACTTTTGCGGCGTGATGAGTCGGACTGCGGCGAAGGAGCCGACGAAGCCGATACAAATGTATCATTTGATAAAGAGCTCGAGGATCTTCGAACTAAAATACTAGAATCCTTTTTGTCTACACCAGATCTAACTGAAAGCGCTGTCGTCCTAGACGCAGAAGTTTGGCGCTGTGTTATGGATCTTGTCGGCGGAGGATATGAAGAACTGGGGTCTTTATCTAATGTTTCTGTTATAATCATCTGTGATGACGTTCGTCTCGGCTGCGGTGAAAGAATCACGGTGGCAGATCGACTAATGACCTGCGGAGGTGGTGTGGCCGGTCGGGGCTTTCTCTTAGTAACCTCAAGGGATGTAGACTGCGGCAGCTCGGCACCCATCTTTATTCGTGCAGGAGGGGGAGTAGGAGGGCGCCTTCTGCTTTCTAATGTTTTTCCTGCAATATGAACTGGTGATCTGACAGTGGCTTGGTCTCGCTGTGTAGTTTGGGTAGACGGCGCCGCCTTTTCCCATGCCAAAGCGGAGGCTAATCTCGACGGCGACGTATCGTGTGTGACCACCGGGCCCATAGTGCGAGGAGGTGTCATAGGCCGTAACCCGGGTCTAACCCTATGCCCCTTCTTGACGCCAGACACAGCAGGGCTCTTCTTGACCGGACCGACTTCATCCTCCTTCCTTTCGAATAATGATATGAGGGCATTTGCCGGACCAATTGAGCTCGTGTCGGTCGTGAGATCAAGGTCCGCAGCTGAGCTGGCGGTACTATCGTCGCCCACGCCTCCTTTGGGCTGTCCCCTGGCGACTGCTTGGTGGGCATATGGGTGTAGTGAGGGAGCGGTCTTGGGTTTAGGACTGGGACTCGCAGATCGACTGGCGGCGAGTGTCGCGGCGATGAAGGACGGAGAACGTGGATCTGGCATGGCTTCCTTAGCTGGAGTCAATAGCTGGCTCTGGCCTGTTGTTGTCGTCGGATGCGCATGTTGTGGGGTTGAGCGATGGCCGGCAAGGTTCTGGTCTCGGCCCAGAGTATTGTTGTTGCCTGTGGTCTGGCGGCTCAGGGAGGAAGGCGAGCGGGAGAGACTATGATCCCGTGAGGCCGAAGTAGCTGCAATGAGAGCACCATTGTCATTCCCATTGCCATTACCATTGCCAGTATAGCGAGCCGATGTCGACGTGGAAGGATTGGTCGGTGGTTTGGTGGTCGTCTTTTGAAAAGCCAGGGAGGCACCCCTCAAGGCTGTATTGTACGTGGTATCATCATGGCCGTGGCCTGTGTTAATCGAGGACGTCGGTTGCTGTCGGCCGCGGTTTGGGGTGTTGGAGTTGTGCATGAGGCTCATCGGGGTTAAGTAGCGTCAATCATCCACTCTTCACATGCGTGAACTCATTGAAGATGCCTACGCGGATGGGTTACAATCAATTGCATATGAAATGGCTATAGCACTGAACAGCTCAGTCAAAATATAAACATCATTGCCATTTTTGAACAGATAGCAAATAATGACTGGGAAATACAAACAAGCCGGGCGTAACGGCGGAGGCTGACAGTACCTAGGCTGCTAGGTAGTCTAGTCTAGGTAACAGTGACACAGCGACCTCTGGGAGGGCGCGCTAGTCGGATGACTTTGTTTATTAGACTAGAGGGTAGGTTCCCTCAATTAAGGGGCTGCTGCAGAGATCCATTAGCAGACAGAGATTTTCAATGTTTCTGCAATGCAAATCTATTATGTTGGCAGCATCACATTCAAGTGTGAAAGTATCTCCATAGCTTAAAATCAGTCGTAATTTTGTCAGCGATGACTCGTCTCGCGATTCTTCCTGATCTGATTGCAGACAAACACAAAAAAAAAGGGAGACACCATCTGTACTACAACCAAACTCCTAATGCAGACAGACCAACGCCTACGCCAGCCAGGACTTATCCGCCGCCTCGCTCTTCAACCATCCCGCCCCTCCGAGTATGTTCCAACAAAGTTCCAGAAGGAAAAATTTACAGCGACAGCATCAACATAGAGAGTTGAGATCTCAAGTGCCAACATCTAGTTAGCTCTTGCTAAAGACAGACGAGAATTTCACCCCAGCGCCTTGCGGCTATCGAAATTCCACAAGATTAGAATAGCCAGGTACAGGAAGAAGAGTACCATGAACATAGTGCAAAAGTAATTTTGGGTGCCAGATAAGCCAAGGACAGCAGAAAAGTGCAACTTTCGTTTGCCCAAAGACGCCGTGTTAACCAGCGAAGCTTTCGTAACAGGCTGCTGAATGATACATAGTCGTGCGCTGTGGGTCACTTGAAATCTTATGATCGTTCGGCATGAAGGAAACAGCAGCAAAGCTATTAGAAAGCATCCTCGTCTGTCCATTCGCTTCCCGAGATAATTCGATTGCCTTCAGCATCGACCGTTACTTGGCCACCGTGCATAGCAGGAGGAAGACCCCGAATGCGCTTAGCTTGGTTGGTTTGAGCATTCCCATAGCCATCCTCGGGGGTGAATCGCTTCCCTCTTGCTGCTCGTACTTTGGCGTAGTATGTATCTGACGCGTCAGCCTCGGGTTCTGAATTATCATCGTATGTCTCCCAGTTTTCCGAACCCGATATCGCGGTCGACGTATTCGAGATTTGTCTCGGCGGCGGTGCATGTGGATATGTAGACTGCGCATGTCGCTCATTATGCATGGATGTGTGGGAGGCTTGATGCATATAAGACCGGCCGCCATAGCTCTGCTGTGAGTTCCGATCATCATATACATCTTCCGGCTCTACAGCTCGCACATGTGAGTTTGAGCCAAGCCCTACACCTCGATAGGGGTTCGCCGGTGTCTCAAGCTGAGGAGGGGGTACAAGCTCCCTCATCTTCGGAGGTGGCGCTCTTGTGAGAGGATGTCCTGGCCGCAGTGCGCCTTGAGCCCGAGACTCTGGCCGTTGTCTTTCGGGAGAATTATTACCATTCTTGAGGTTCGACAAGGGTGCCCGTGCTGGTATTCGAGAAGGACTAGCCTTCGGGTCCTTTGCTGCTAGACTAGGAGGAGCAGCTTTTCTGACAGTACCCGTCAGGTTCGCCGTCGGTGTTTTGGACCTGGTAATGGTAGCAGCTTTGCTTGCAGTACTATTTCCCCGACTAAGCGGTGCTGTCCTCGGTCCCTTAATGGCCGAAGCAGCGGGTCCCGGCGCTGGGGTCTTCGACCGCGGCCCTGGTGCTGGTTTGGGTTCATCAAGGAGGTCCAGGTATCGTTCCCCATGAACAAGGAATGGACGGCCATACTCATCTTCCCACTTCGCTAACAACTTGGCCAGGTCTGCTGCAACCTTGGGCAAATCCTTAGCAATCTTCTTTCGCATCTTTTCTTCGCGAAGTAATTTGCCGGGGTCCCGCTTTTCTCCCTTCTGGCCGCGCATCATAAGACGTGATGCGTCTTGACTCGACGCAGCCAACTGGTCGCGGTCATGAACAAGTTTTCGGTGGTCCTTGATCAGTTTTAGAACTGGTTCTCGTTGATCTCTTAGAGTCTCGAGGCGAGATACCTCACTTTCGTGAGCCTCTAGCAGTGCATCACTGTAGACATCGGAGAAGGCTGGCGTGAATTCCAGCATCTCGTCCTCAGAAAAGTACAGCTCATCCCAGAGGTATTGCAGCGCTTCACGCGCATCTTCAACAAACACGTGTAAGTTTTGTCGCTTGAGCTCATTCAGTCTCGCTAACTCGTCTTCAAACTCGTTGATTTGTCGAACGCCACATCCGCGGTTCCTATTCAGGAACGACTTGCGTTCTGATTCCTCCACTCCAAGCTTCTCCCAGAGCGCCTCAACCGACATCTTAAGATCCTTGAGGCGTTTCTCACGAGATTTCTTTTCGTCGGCTAATTTATCTCTCTTAGCCCGTAGCCTCGAGAGATCTTCCTCGTGCAGACCAAGCTGTTCCGGCGCATCTCGGTAGTATTTTACGATCGCACCGTCGGTCTGCGCTTGTGGCGTTCCCAGCTCAGCCCATAGCTGGATAATGTTCTCGGAAAACGCCTTTACGGTCGCCACGCGTCGGGTGTATTCCTCATACACTCGAGTAAACTCCTCATCCAACTTGTCGACGTAGGAAGGGGAGAGGTCGAATGTCGATGGTAGCGACTGTTTTGGGCCGGTAGGAGGTAGGGCGATTTTGACAAAAGTAGGTTCTAGGTGAGAAGAGTATGATTCCAAGGCTTGAACAAGCTCTATTCCAAGTTAAGTCAGAAATGCGGTCACGTTATGCCAAAAGGATGTTGACGAGGCCGGAAATGGAAGGCTTACTCTTGACTTGCTCGAACCGCTCTCGATGCAGCTTACTTATTTGCTTGTGTTTCTCTTTTAATGCCTTCAGGCATTGGGTGAGGGGGAATGAAAGTCGAAGGTCATCATCTTCACAGTCGCGCTGTGTTCTACTATCATCGAGGGACATTTCCATTTGCCGGATTAGGGTTATGATGCGTTCTGCCTCGTCGACCATCTCCTTCTTCTCTGCTGTGACAACTTTAAGCTGGTTATTTAATGTTTCGGAAAGCGCTGTGAAAAGCTGGAGCACGACTTCATTAGTTTTTACTGGTACAACGATGTCTTGCTAGCTTCTCACCTTTGCTTCCCTGTTGTCGCGATCATGGCTAGAAACGCCAATCTCGTCGAACAAACCATGGAGCTGGCCAATGATGGTATTGACCTGCTGGGAAAGGTAGCTCGCATCCATGGCGAAAAAATCGGGTGTGTGACGCGCTACAGTTCGGGTCTATTTTGTTGTGCAGGCCGTTTGCAATTGTCTGCAAAACAGTCGGGTTCTGAGCGTGGTTCAAATTACAGTCGCATACGACTTGTCATGCGGCAGCTTCTCGGTGTTCTGAGACGTTGCCGATCGTCGGGATATGTTGTGGTTTTGGGATGGTAGACGCGCTCGTTGTTAAACAGCCGGAAATAGTAGCGAGAGGGTCGAACAAGGCATTGCAGGCGACCAAAACACTACTAGGAGTAATTGGCAAACACCATGCATTTGCATAAGTAGGTACGATGACGAGCAGCTGCAATGAAACCACTTAAACGTGTCTTGGAGGTGGTTGTGAGCTGAAGGGGTGTGTCGAGCTAAATGGAGGGGGGAGGTAGGTAATTGGCAGGCCGCGCAGGTGGACGGAGATCAACAATACCGTAGAGGTAACAGACATTACGCTGTGCATATTGAGCCGGTACAGCCCATCCCAGCCTATCCAAGCCTATCCCCCCACTTTGTCTGTCTCCACGGCAACGGCGCTGTTTCAGATCTCTGACCCCACCGGACCCGTCTCTCAACTTTACCAGCCGTAGCCTATCAATAACCTTCGACCGCGTCCAATCAAAACAACTCCCCTCTTCCTAAAAGAGTAAGGTAGTAACATCAATAAAGAATGGCACATACATACTGTAGGTACATCGGTCTCAAAAAAAAACAGTGACTTGAACAACTTAAAGCCTTCATGTTGGTAGAAGGTACAAGGTATGGAGATGATCGACAAATAAAGAAGCACCTTAAGCCAGATATCGCCTATTCATTAAAGATATCTCTTTAGATCGTTAATCGCTCTATGAGAGAAATTTCACCATAATACACCGCGACCCTCACTCTATCGAGTCCCATCAAGTACCATCTCCAACGTTATAACCACCTGCCTCGCCTATATAGGTAGACTACTGGCATACTCTTCTTCAAGATCCAATATCCTCACTCTGGTTACCTCCCTCCGTTCAAACTCTAGCTGGAATCACATAACCACGCAGCCTTTGGGCTTCTCCCAAGCCCGCTTGGCGCGGTCGCTTGTCTCATCGTACGGGAACCCTTGCTCCAGACAGCCCTTGCAGACGACGAATAAGTTATACTCCCCTCTTCTGTGGAATCCGCTGCAATACGGATATCCTGGGCATCTCCTCTTCTGGAGCATTCGGTAGAACATGTATTTCCTGCAGTGTCGGCACCAGCGCTCTTGCCGAAGGTATGTGCACATCGTGTTGAACTAACTGGTTGCATATCAAGACTTGAGAGCGCCCAAAAGGCAGCCGAGAAGACAGTGTAAGCCGAAATGTCTCTTGGGAAAGCATCAAAGCATTGACGCTAGCTATTTATACCACTAAAATACAAATCATTCCCTTTCACTGCTTCGGGTCATCAATCGCTGTACACGCAGAATAGCGCGAAATATCACTCTTCCACGCTTGGATGTGATCGTGATTTGCCGCTTCGTCCACCATTGATGTAGCCGTGAATTTCACCCGTTGGTGTCCTCCAGGGATTGCATAAGGATGCACCAGTTCTTCTCCTTCCTTGCTGTCTCTCGAGCTCGCAAAGGCCACCATCCCATCAACGATATCCCAGACGAGTTTGAGGTTGGGCTGGTTAGAACAACTGATTAGGGCGCCATTAAGCAGCAGAGAATCCATCTGAAACGGACCAGCACGCGGAATTATATACTGCTTAAGGATGTCAAGCAATCCGTTTATGAGGTGTTTATCGGGATCGATGCATCGATTCCAGAAACGACAACCACCACCGCCTTCGGCGTCAAGCGCTGCTATGTCAAGTAGCAGAACGGCCTCAATGACCTTTTTTAGGCAGGAGGGTGAAGCAGCATGCCCAAGTCTCAAATGTGGAAACGTGATAAACATCGGGTATTCCCGAATAACAGTCGTGCCAGCTTCGATAGCCTTGCTCGCTGCCATGGCCCGTCCTCTGTCATGATACCACACCATCTGATACGGTGCTCCCTCCCTCGGGAAACTCGAAAGCCTCTTTCCCTTTTAGTCTGGTACACCATTTCTTCTATATATGTATGCAGATCAAGCCGTTGTTGCTGTTGTATTAACCCGTTTCGAATTGCCGTTGTTCCAACACTAAGAAGCTGGACAGCTTTTAGCTCTTCGTTTTCTGTGTTGATAGC
Organism: Xylariaceae sp. AK1471; assembly: GCA_023159215.1. NCBI lineage: Eukaryota > Fungi > Ascomycota > Sordariomycetes > Xylariales > Xylariaceae > Xylariaceae sp. AK1471. Next base: position 3,098,285 of record JAJKLI010000001.1, on the reverse strand, counting down.
TTTACACAACTGTGGTTGCATACAGTTAAAGTTGGGGGTAATACTCTGGTATAGCTTGTTGCAAGCTAACTAAAGATCGAGGTCTTCGCCCTCGTAGTTAGGGCCGATAATGGGTCTTGAATCCGGCATGGTGAAGTTGTTGTTTGGTCCATGTTGGAAATAGCAGCGTGCAGGCCTGCCTCGCCCTTATATAGCCAATTTCCTGGCATTTGACTTCGAAGAGAGTTTGGACTAGATGGCTATTAAGGTTATACACGTCAACTAGACTTTGGTGTTGAATCTTCAGTTACGCTATGATCTCGTTTTCGCTGGCATGGGGGGAGCTAAATAATACTGTGTCACAGCTGTTCTGGCCATATGGATCTGCCCTAGCGGCATTGAACCCGTGCACTATCGCTCACATTGGAAATAATAGATATCGTATAAAGTATAAGCATCTTCTAACATTTGAAGACAAATAGTGACTATTGGGTACAGTCGTCAGTTTCGTATTCCTTATTACAAGAAACCTCATTATAGAAGCCACTGCCAGCTATTATTCATCATACCTCTTCTCGCCTACTTCGATCAAATCTAATCGTGTTGCTGTATATTATCTGCTTATGTTTGTTGTTTTCTTCATCAGGATGTTGGACTTTTGCTTCCACGTATAAAAAAGTTTGAATAAGGGAGAGTACCATTACCCCTTTCCCATAAGTAACCAATTGGCACATATATGTTTGTGACTGTCAACAACCTTCAACGGTGCAATAGGACTTCTGCGTGCGTGGTAGAGCCTGGGGAAGGTAGTGTAATTAGCCCAGACGAAAGTAGGTATATTTGAATCAATCCTCCATCTCTCTCAAATAGTCCTCAACAGTCTGCATCTCCATGCCACGTTGCGCATTAACAGTGCTGGCCTTATCCCACGCAACTCCCTTCCCAGCAGCAAACACATTTTGGTATTTCACCATGCCATCTTTCGGGTTTTCTTTCAATCTTTGCTCGAGTGTCTGCATATCCCACAACTCCCTCTTCCAGAGACCCCCAAACCTCTTCTCCACAAGATCCGCCACATCCCCGTAGCTCACCGTATCGCCTGCCACAAAGACAACTTGCCTGTTGATATCTCCAGGCTCATACACAATCTCAGCTGCCACGCGTCCGATATCCCTCGGAGTTGTGACGCTCAGTCGTGTGTCCCAGCTCCCCAGAGCCCGGAGCGTCCAGGCCTTGAAATCCACGGGCCCGAATTCAGGCACGAATATAAAGCTATATATCCACACATCAGCGATTGCACGGCCTCTCCCAACTCCATGATTTCAAACGACAGAGCTCGGTGCTACATTCCACGTGCAAAGAATGAAACCACCCTCGCCCACACCAACGCACGGGAGCTCAGAAAGGGCGTAAGACACCTGCAACTCACCTAACAAATAACCCCGTACTAATCACAACCCAATCAACCTCCCTCTGCGCCCTAAGCAACGTCCTAACCTCGAGCTGCTCATCAAACAAATCCTGCGCAGAGCCGGCCCCAACAACATCATAATCGATTCCCCACTGCCAGGGAAAGTACCTCTTCACCCGCGCTCGCAGCGCCGCCCTCGCGACCCGGACCTGCGTCCCCGCGGGAAACCCAAAGCCACTGCACACGATAAGCGTGTCGTACGCCTGGAAGATTCCGGCCAGTTTCTCCTCGCTGTCGTGCACGATGTCTCCCGCCGTGAGCGACGCGCCCAGGGAGCGCAGGTATGCGTTGGCGCGCTGCTTGCCGGCGTCCTGGCTGTCGATCGTGGACGCTCGCAGGAGCACCGTGATAGAGGACGAGGAGGGGTGTTTGGGATGCCGCACGAGACCCTCTAGCATCGCTGTGCCGAGCTCGCCCGCACCGATGATGAGGATGCGTTGCGTGGGTGTGTGTGCCATTGTCGTCCTATTTAGAGGTTGATTTCACGGTACGGAACTGTTGTTAAATGAGCAGTAAAAGAAAAACGAAGCTTATAATGGACACCACAGGATCTATATCCTGGAAATATATACTCACTTATATAAACTCAATAGCGCGCCTATTCAAAGACGGTTCCGAAGACACGTTTGATATCACCGACGGTCTCTGATGACAAATCCGAGCGACTGGATGGACTAAAGTCCGTCAGACAAAACTCAGATCTGCACAATTACAACATCACATCCATTGCCAAGAAGACTTGAGAATACGCTGCTGAAGATTTAGATCCCGCGAATAGTCTGCTTACGTCACTTCATACGAAGCGCCGAAGACGGTATAATATGTAAGCTGCCGTGCCGTTGGACTGCCGCAGCCCGGCAGCAGAATGGGGAATGTCGTCGGAGTTAAGCTGGAAGGACTGAGGGCGGGCGTACTTGGAACCGGCTAGGTGGTATATACACCTTGGACGACTTGGAACGTATCAATAGTCGTAGTAACAGTTGAATATTTATCTGGTTTAATAAGCCTTGCTGCGATAACATCTGGGGTCGAAGGCTATATAATCCACTACATATGGCAAATATGGAAGAGATTTTTCTGCCTCTGCCATGGTTTTCCTTATACTTCGTAGAGATGGGAATAGGTAACAAATTTTGCGCGCAAAAAGCAATACGACTCAGGAACTGCGGATGATAGCTGAACCGTCATGGCTTTTTCGCCTCTTCCACTGTTGTAGGTGAAATTAAACATCATGTTACCGCTATCACATTAGCTAGGTAACAAATAACAGGACTGTCAGAGCACTTCTGCCCTATATGTGCCTAAACCTTTCTGTTTTTTGCAGTGCTAGTTCATCTCAAGCATGACTGTTCTTGCACACGTTGACATTATAATGGTTCTCACAATGAAGACTTGGAGCAAAGCTGGGAAAAGTGAGCTAGAACTCAGTTTAAAAACGTACACAAAGGCTACCGATTAATACAATCTGATTAATCCAATTACCACCACTGCGTCCCCTGCACTACTCATTGAGCTTCCCACACTTTCAAAATTTGGACAGTGAAGATGAACGCTAACCCGTTTTCACTTAATCCAAAACCCGTCCTGCGACGGCTGATATACTCCTATCCTTTGTCTGGGTCTTCTTCAGCATTTTGCCCATCTGTATCTCGCCTAGCAAGCCCGAAGGACGACCACCTGATGGCGGCGCTGGCATATCCCCAGCAGCAGGCGGTGGAGGCGGAGGTGGCGGGGCCATGCCTGGAATTGGCGGTGGAGGTGGAGGTCCAGATGGTGCGCCTGCATCCGGCATGGGAGGTGGCGGGGGAGCTGATGGGCTTGATTCGGGTAGAGGCGGAAGAGGGGGAGCAGCCAATGTCTCTGTGAAGCTTGTACTTGGCGGCGGAGGGCTGAACGGCGGCGACTGAACAACTGGCGAAGCTCCTGTAGACTTATCACCTGTAGCCGATAATGGTCGAGGAGGACCCATAGAACCGAATAGCAAAGACGCCAATTGGGCAGCTCCTGCAGCTGGTCGGTCATCGTCAGAATCGTCATCGGATTCCTCATTGCCCGAACCCCATTCGTCGTCTGTTTCGGGGCGCTTCCGGGACATAGTGCCAGTCGGTTGCGGACCCAACGGGGCAGCCGGAGCAGCGGCCCTGCTTTCTTGCGTCATCTGGTGGAAGGGGTTATTGGATGCCTTAGGTTGCGATGGCGGAGGGAGGGCCGGTGCAGCAGTTGCAGATCCTGACGGTGTTGCGGATGACTCGGATGACTGCGACATCATGCGAAAATAGGGGTTGCGGCTCTCGATCTCTGCAGAAGGACTAGTGACTGCAGGAGGCGGCGAAACAACGGGCGTCGCTGGTGCAGGAGGTGGGCTAGTTTTGCGCTCAAGCTCCTGACTACCGAGCTGGCTGCCACCATGTGTCGGTGTGGATGCCTGGGGCGTTATCTGCTGAGGACCATCATCATCGTCAGATGAGGAGTCTTCTTCCTCCAATGCTTCAAGCTGTCTTTGAAGCTCGAGTTCCTTTTGCCGTGCCGCTTCGATTTCGGCTCGCCGAGCAGCTAACTTGGCTTCCTTCTCTTTAGCCTCAGCCATAGCGGCCTTCCTTTTCTTTTTCTCCTCTTCCTTCTTAAGCTTGCCTTGCCTGACTTGCTCTTCCAAGGCCTTCAGACGAGCAGAGGCGGCTTCTCGCTCTTTTGCCAAATCATCCTCCTGATGTTTCGCTTCATCCCTAGGGTGCGAGTTAATCGTCTGTTCAGATTATTTTGAGCGGTCAACTTACTCCATTTGTTGGGTAGCGCGTTGTTGTTCTTCGTGCTCCCTTGCGAGACGCCCTTCTTCTGCCTTTCGTGCCGCTTCTTCCGCTTCAGCCTTCTTAATGGCATCCTCATTCTTGGCCCCCTTCCTTGCTGGTGGCGGTGGAGGCTTCTTGGTCTCTGCTTTGGTAACCGGCGGGGGTACACCTTGTTCCTCAGCGATTCTTGCCTGGCGTTCGGCTTCGCGACGGGCGTCTTCTTCTTCGGCTTGGCGAAGCTTGGCAGCTCGTTCTGCTCTTTCACGCTCCATTCGTTGAGCCGCCGTCTCCCCAGGCTTTGACGGAGCTTTGATGCCTAGTGCAGCAAGACGCTCGGCCATACGCTGCTCCGCCTGCTGTTTAATAAACGCAGCTCTTTCTTCGGGAGTCTTATAAGAAGAGTATGACCCCCCGCTCGGGGCAGGAGACTGAGAAACAGGTGGGGTAGCGGTACGACTTGCTGATGAAGGACTTTCAAGCCGCGTTAGAGGTGCTTCCGCTCGAACTGGTTCAGTGGTCGCTGCTCGTCCGCCTTTCCGATCCTGAGATCTGATGCGAGCAGCTCGGCTAGATCGCTGTAAGTCGAAAATGAAGTCGCGAACCTCGTCCTCAACACCCAGTGCATCTTCCCAGCGCCGTTTTTCGTGTTCGTTAGCAGAGGTTTGCCCACCTTCTTTGAGATGATCCTCAATGCCTCGGGCAAATTCTCGAACACTATCTTCGACCTCTCGCACCATACGTTCGTTATTCTCCTTTTCAGTTCTAGCTTTGATACTTTCTTCTTCTAGGCGTTTGGGTGCGTCGAGGTCATCACCGCCAACATCCACCTTTTTCCCGGTAAGCGCAGCAGTCCGTTGTTGCATCATGGCCTTTGCTCTAGCCTTCAACCGGTCCGACTCAGTTATTGAGCCCCCCGGTCCAGTGCCGATGATGGTTGAAGCGCTGCCAGGATGAGCCTTAACATCTCTTAGACGGAAAAGTTCAAGTTTTGCGTCAGCTATAGTCTTCTCGGTTTTTCGAACTTGTGACGCTAGCTCGGGAATCTTGTCAGTGAAATTTTGCAACTGCCTCTTGAGAGCTCTTCGCTCAGCCTCCGAATCGCCACTGACGAGGGCAGCATCCGGGTGAGCATCAATATCATCTTGTATGCGGCGGATCCGACGATACAACTCTTCTGCCTCACGCCGATCACGTCTATCGAGAATATCATCTTCTTCCGCAGCGGCCTCATCTTTGAAATCCATGGCATCAAGGAGAACCTGCTTTTCACGAATTTTCTTCCTCAACTGGTCAGTGGAAAGTTCTTCATTAGAAGCAACCGACGAAGGCGAACCCGGACGAGGTGAGGAGTTGCCAACCCTACGTCGAGCGCTAGATTTGTATCCCACATCATCATCGTTGTTCCTGAAGACCGTAGCATCTTTCCGTCCGGCTTTGGGGCCCACGTTCCCGCCTTTTAACGAGTGGCTCTTCATATAACTAACGCCTGTTTTCTGGGGGAGCAACGAGGCTCCTGATGATTTGCGGAAGTCCGATTCTTGGTTTAGCAAAGACCTGATAGTACCTAGGGACTCTGTAATCTTCCTTGTCGATGGAGGCACAAGCTCTGGGGGTAATGTATTAGGAATGGGGTAACCGTTGAGCTTTCGGTATATCAAATGCATAGCTACAGCAAATTCGTCAAGATCGAGGCGACCTTTATTTCCGTTGTCCGAAAGGGTCCATATACGCTCAAGGTCAGTTTTGTCTAGACCACTTTGGCCCATAATCTCAATTGCTTGGTCGCCCCCGATGTATCCCTTACCAAGACCATCCCATGCTCGGAACAATTGATCATACCGGGTCTTCTCATCCTTGGTAATTGCCCAGGGGATAACAGCATTACCTGACAGACCGGCAGTAGTATAGCTTTGCTGCTCACGGCCCGACTGGGGCATCATTCGAGCTTGCAAAGCATCGATATTAGGCAACCCTGATGCAGGAGTGTTAACGAGACCCCATTGGCCGGGCCGTCCAGTTGGCTGGGCGTTCAGGGGCGCCACGGGTGCCGGAGCTAAGCCCCCTGGGAAACCAGTTGGCATCGGAGGCATTGGCGGCCGCGGACCGTTGTATCCAGTGGCTTGGGGGTTGGTCATTCCACCCGGAAAACCAGTCTGCTGAGGTTGCATACCCATCTGCTGACCAGGAAACCCGGTCATTTGTACTTGTAGCAACTGAGCGTTCGATGGTTGAGGCTGTGGATGCTGTATCGTAGGTGGTGTAGCCGTATTCTGTCTCGTGAAGTCTGGAGCATTGGTTGGGCCTCCAGAAGCGGCCTCCTCCGCGATACTGAAGTTGATAATGTCTACCATGCTCGAAACCTCGTTCTTGATATTCTCGGGCAGGTTGCTTGGTAAAGGTTTGCCTACGAGCTTCAGGTTGCAAAGATACATGGCAAGCGCAAACTCAGGGAAATGGAGCTCGCCTGCTCGAGTCGTATCGGAAAGTGTCCTGTAGGTAGAATGTGAGCGGGCGTTCCAAAGTATGAATTTTCGCGACGTACCAGATGTGAGACAAAGCATCTCCGTCGAGCCGAGATCGTAAAAGCAGATCACGGGCCTTGTCGCCAGACATGGTTGTATGATTATCCCCAACAGCTGACTTGAACAGCGTCTCAAACTTAGCCTGGTCCTGCGCTGTGATGAAAGACAGCCTAATGTTGGGGATCTTGTTTGACTTTCGAGGCTGTGAAATCGCGGGTTGCGGTTCGGCTGTTCCGCCAGTTCGAAAAGAAGCGGCCATTGCGCTGAAGCCTGTAGGCTGAGGGTTTATGGACGGAGTAGGGGCCGTCGTCGAAGAAGGGGGAAGGTTACTCGGCGACAAGAACGAGCTCTGGGGCTGCTGTTGCTGTTGTTGGTTATATTGCTGCTGGAATTGCTGGGGCATCTGAGGAACGGGCGGTACGCCAGTTTGGAAGCTCTGCTGCTGAGGCGCTTGTGCAGGAAAGCCGGTATACTGGGGTTGCAGCCCCTGAACAGACTGCTGCTGTTGCGGCATGCCTTGAGCACCCGAGAAGCCCGTATACTGCTGGGTCAATGGCGCTTGGCCATATCCCGTCGGCTGAGGAGCGAAAGTACCCGGTTGCTGTCCCGGCTGTTGCGGAGGTTGTTGACCGAAAGGGGCGCCATACTGTTGTTGGGAGCCTGGGCGCAGGCTGTTGTTGCCCCCGAGAAAGGAATTGGAGTTAGAATACATGATATCAGGGTCTAATCATCGAACCTATATATGCTCATGAAGCAGGCTGGGAAAAGTCGAAACGTAGAGAGGAGCACCTAGGCCCCTCGATAGATGGTAAGACGCAAGAAGTGCGCGTGTAGTTTGATGACGAAGCTTGGTTGGTGACAGGAGCTGCTGTCTTGGCTGTATCCGTCCTGAAGCGCCTGGCTGTACCATGCTGTAATTGGCTTCGGTCACAGCTTCCAAGGTTCTATACAAATGCTGTGAATGGTTGGTTGTCCCAGGCAGTATGGGTCTTTGTTGCATATCGTAACAACCGTTAATTCTGGTACAAGGATAGCACGTGATTTGGCGTATTCGAAGGTATGCCCTCGTTTTAAACGTAAAGAGGTACGATTAGAGTGAAACAAAGGGATATTATGTTCTGAAAGTTTAGACTAAAATGTCACCGAATTCAGATTAACGGCAAGTTCCAACGCCGTTACAATTAAATTTGAGCTGGAGCAAGCTATCAAGCAGATTCTCATCAGGCGCGGTCTTAGTGAAGATAGAGTATTTAAAGATGTCGATGCTACTTGCAATTACTTTGATCCTCTTGCCATTAGTTCGTTAATGTGGTAACTAATTTCGTCTATGCGACAAGCAAAGAAACCGATGACACAAGGGTGGGCGGAGTGACCGTTACAGACATTAGCTTACGAAACAGCAATTCATTTTGAAAGCTGACGTTCATTATGCCTTAACAATATGATCCTCGTCATGCCTAGTGAAGCTTTTAACTTTAAAGACAAGATATATATACACAAGATTGAGTATTATCATGCACAACATACAAAACAGTCGCTGGTCAGTCTCGCCGCGAAAATATCATCGTAAAATCCCCCAGTCCAACTAACCCACAGGACCAATGCTAAAGGCAGGTCGCGAACCCCGAAGCGTATCAGAGTTGAATTCGTTGCGATTCCCCCATCAGTCTGTCCTCTTCTGCATCTTCTCGGTCGAACATGTATAGCTTGAACAAATCCGCAATGACCGAAAGTGTTGTGAATGTTCTACGCGGTGTATAAATCAGTATGCATAACTATTCGACGAAAGCGCTAGCACAGAAGGAGAACACTAACGCAGCAATTGCAGTAATAACACAAAGTCCTCTGAATAGACCTAGACCTTGACGGCCCAAGGTTTTAGCGAAGACAATATCCCCGACCACCAAAGTCATAGCTGCGAAAGTTCCGAGTATAGTCGTCGTCTGTCTTTTGAAGTATACGGACTGGCCTGCGGCTTTGTCGGCCCTTTGCAGAGATCGGAAGACAGTAGTGTTAACAATCACGCCTAGCATACCCTAAATGTTGTAAGCCACTGTAGACAATCCAGCCTTTTATGTTCTATTGAGAATCTGACAGTACTTACCACAGCTCCAGAAGCCCAGGCCAAGAATGGGGACCCCACGAAGTTGCTGTCGGCGCTGACTCTGGAGAGTGCTAATATGAAGAATGCCACGCAACCTGCTAGAAGAAGTCCAGCATGGCCGGCAATCGCGAGAATGTGAACTACGTACCACCAAACCTTGTCCATGTCTTCAGATGTATATGTATGGTGATGCGTCTTATAAATAGAGATATTTTCAAGAAATAGAGAAATGTTAGAGAGGGTGAAAGAGTGATGTATGTTAGATTACTATATAATGCTAACAGCGGGTCCTGTAGAAGGTTATATACCTGCTGTAGACAGGCCGAGTTATTAATAGCTAGCTGAACGTGCTAGTCTACCTAGGTAGGGAGGGGTGGATGTTGCGGTATATCAGGGGCCTGCTTCAAATTAAAGTGGCGAAGTTATTAGTAGGTGCGACACCATTCGACGCTCATATCTCGAAAGTTGCATCAAATACGCGTTTGTACTACCACACCTACATCTAAGGAGTCTTCAAGCGGTTCGGCTGCTCAAAGCACCCGACGAATATGAGAGCTTCCATCTCCTTGGAGCCATACGTCATTAACCAGACGCGGTATCTTAAACAGAGTTTTATTCCATCTTGATGTTTCGTTAGCTGGGGAATCTATCATTATACTCGGTATCCTAGATTCAAACTACTCTGTCAGGTGAGATGAGCAATTTTTGGACCTGGCTGACCAAGCCAGCCACCGGCCCCGGTAGCCCATTCGAGAGAGATGGGTTCTGCGCCATAAGGACAGATATGGACCGATGGCCAAAGTGTAAAGGGTGTCGTAGGATTGAAGCATTAATACGATACTGTGACGAGCATCTGCCCCGGGGATCTCGCTCGAGACCAGTTTGTTTCCACAATAGTTATCATGAACTAGACTTTTGCGCAGAAAAATGTGCTACCTGTCGTGTCATCCGACGAGGCTTCCTACTCAATCAAGCTACAACCACCCAAGTAGAAGAGCTTGGAGCACATGCTCATCAAGTACCAGTCTGGGCGACAATGGAAAAAGGACGTCTCCGTGTGAGTTTACAAGGGGATGAAGGATCTTTCTGTCCGCTTAACAAGCAAGTCGAATTACTCCTTGGCCCGCCTGACGGTGTTGAAGTGCGAGCCCTTCCTACCCTTGTCTCAGAAGATCGCGTCTGCGCTGAGATCCAAGGCTGGGCCAGAGCGTGCGAGAGCCATCCCCAATGCGGCAATCTCAACTGGTCTCGAAAGAACCCTACAAGGTTGATACGGATTCTGTCGGATTCCCATATTCAGATCGTTGATAGCCGCCATATTGACTTTGTTCAATACGTCGCTCTAAGCTATTGCTGGGGAAGTAGCGAGGGTGCTGACACGAGGACTGTGAAGGCAAATATAGTCCAACGCAAGAAGCCGTTTCCCACCGCCGACTTACGGAAGTCCATTCAACATGCTATCGTTCTAACTAGGCGCATAGGTCTTCACTTTATATGGGTCGACTCTGCCTGTATTGTCCAGGATAGCAACGATGACTGGGCAAGAGAGGCCATGTTGATGGCAGAGGTGTATAGCAATGCCTATTTTACGATGTGCTCTGTTTCGGCTGAGCATGCTGACGCAGCACTGATCCGACCTCGGGATGCTTGGACGTATCCTGTAGAGTTGTGTTACCTAGCTGGTCAGCGCTTGTCGATTATCAGTCTACCCTTAAATGAGTTGAAACGGCTTGCGACGTATTCGACTCGCGCATGGACTTTGCAGGAAGAGAGACTCTCGCCTAGGATCTTATACTGGACTCCACAGCGAATGTACTGGTCATGTACAACCCAAAGGTTCACAGAGTCTTCTCAGCTGCAGAGACGTCTCATTACAGGTGAGGCGCCTGATACGACTCAAGCATTCCTTCGCGCCTCCCGGGACGGAATTCATTTACATCCGTATTGGAAGGATGTCGTTGAAGATTATACGGAGCGTAGCTTGACGAATCCAGAAGACAGATTCCCCGCCTTATCCGGCCTTGCGGCCAGATACCAACTCCCGCGCGGTAGCAACGAGTATCTGGCAGGACTCTGGCAGCAGACTATCGCCGAAGACCTGGCCTGGCATGCCGAAGTTCCCTCATCTTGCAATCGTCTAGAAGAGCGGGCCCGAGGTATACCCTCATGGTCGTGGGCATCGCTTCCCATCTGTATACCGGCAAAGATGAGTCGAAACTGGCAGGGTTGTGACTCCTTTAGCTTCATTGGATCCCGCTCCCAATTGTCAGATTTTGCGGAGATTCGAAGAATAGATAGTGATGCGCCAAAAGATATAGGTCTTGCGGAAATTAGGAAAGGCGCCCAGGTGACTGCCATTACAGTCCGCGCACGGATGCGACCTCTGCTGAGAGCGGGTCACGAGAGACGTTCTTGGTCCGACGTTAAATCTCGAATGGGGACAGATGAGATGTTCACCTTTGAGCGCTTCGTCGACCGTCATATTTACTGTTTAGAGCCGTCTCGATGGCAGGTTTTGGTGTATGAACCACGGAGGCGCGAGATCGTATATCAACTGGATTATCTAATAGACGACGAGCAATTGATGTCGCGGATAGACGGCTTCCAATGCCTCGAGCTGGGACAACATAGCATGCTACTTGTTGAACGATGCAGAGGAGGAGCGACTGCCGATGATTCGATAGAATCTTATCAACGAGTCGGAATTTCCATAGGATTAAGCAGGCCAGATTTCTTCAACGACGCAGCCACGAAAACGTATCATCTAGTGTGAAAGGCGATAGAACTAGTACGATACGATGCGTCAGCTATTAAGGATCTACTCCCAGGCTTATATAATCTGCAGAATTGGTCGGTAGGGTCAATTCTTCAGGATAATGATGGTCCCAACCGACCTGGCATTCCAGCGAAGGAACTAGATGAGGTATAATCTAGAACCCCTGGTTCTTACAATAATAACCCTTCATTTTACTCTAGTCGTGAACTCCTTTCGTTTAAAACGAGGGCACTAAGAAAAGGTGTTGATCGGGCTGGTGCACTGGAAAAGGGAGACATGGTCTACCAAGGCAGCGAAGAAAGCCTGTATGTAAAGTAGCCTGGGATGTTATTCGACGACCTCAAAGCTAGCCCTTCCATCCTTCGTAACATCCTGCCAGTCAAGAAGCATCGGCGCTTCACCGAGCACCCAGTTGCCCTCCCATACAAAATCATCGTTTGGCTTGTCCCCCGCAAACGGACCAGGATGCCAAACATGCAGCTTCTTGTCCTTCAGGTCCGTCTCCAAATCACCCCAGCACCACCACATGGTTCCGAGATAATCTTTTCGAGTGCCGATATCGAATTTTTCCCCGGGGACCAAGTCATCCTTTGCATGTTTCCCCTCGTACTTGAAGATGCGTTCCCAGTTCAACGTGTGTGTGACTGTGACGGTTGACTCGTCCCCCGGAATTGTAATGAATCGGTGGCCTCGTTCCTTCAAGTCTAGACTGTCGCTTTTGAGTCTGCCGTTCACCCTGAAGGCCCCAAGGGAAATGTTCTTCGTAGTGTCCGTGTCCTGTGTAGTACTTCGAAGGCCGCCAAAGGCACCTAGAGAAAAGATGTCCATGCCGCCTTCCACCTCATCGTGAACCTCAAACACAGTTTTCTCGACCATGAATGTTATGGGCTGCCCCTCTTTGACGGAGGAGTCAATGCAGAGTTCCAGCGTGAGACGAAGCTCTGCTGCGGGGTCGCTGAGGGAAATGGCTGGGGACGCAGACAACGCAACGTTGATTTTGGCTTGCATGTCGGCTGGGTTCACTTTGTACTTGAGTAAAACCATTGTGATGTACAATGATGGAGGGTCCGAATGGTAGGTGACTTGAGGAACTGGATGCGGGTAAAATGAAAGCGGAAGGGAAGTCGATCTCTAAGTAGACATGTCCTAGCCAGTCTAGTCCTAACGCTTTAGTCCACCCACAAGGTGTCACGAATTTGATATAGGATTAAGGCGCAAGGAGGTGGGCGTTTGTCTAAATATAACAAAAGCTACAGTGTAACGTACGTCAGTAGGTAGTTGTATTACACATGACGGAGCACTCTCGGTACTCAAGGATGTTATAATTTATTTCTTACTCTAGACCCGTGGGTGAAGCTCAACTGACGGCTCTTGCTGTGAAGGAACCGGCGTCCAGGCCGCCCCATTATATGAACTATGATATCAACTTATGACCAAACGTGCCACAATGCAACCAAGCCTACGCACCACTGTTTCAACTTCCGATGCATGTCCAGTGTCAGCAGGCTTTCTGCGTTGACTTCTAACATAGATCGCCTTGGAACGCAAAGTCCATCTCCATGTGTGTTGCCTACTGCATGCCGCCGCAGTATCGTTACTCTGCCGCGTGAAAGAATAAGGAGTGCAGCATTCGATCATCACACAGTCTGCTATAAGCAGCCCCAATCTCCAGCCTGATGTCGCATACCAAAGTCATCGGAACAAGCTGGGGTCTCTAAAGGATTCAGGATCTAAGAATCAGTCAGCCTTTTGTAGGGCATGCTTGGTTGTTGTCACCCCCGAGTTTGGAGATCTTTTCAACGTAGGCTGCCTGTGACAACTAGATCAAGTGCTTCTGGCGATCCCGAACAACTTCAACACCTAAAAACCACGGTAAGTCATCGCCTCCAGTCAGAGTGCTATGGGTTCTAGGTTCTTCCGATACGCTAGAACTATGTCATCTACGTAGATGAACACCAGAATCCCTTGTTTCGCGTAACAGCAAGGCTCGTGCGGGACTACTGTGAAACTCGTAGCGGTAAGTGACGATGTCAGCTCCTTTTGCCACAAAAGGGGTGATTACCTGAGTCCGTAAAGGGCCTTCAGCAGTCTAACAGCCGTCTTGGGCTTGCGGTAGCCTGGTGGCATGCGCATGTAGATCTCCTTGTCCAGTTTTGCCTTTACGAACGCGTTCACCGCATCGTATTCCTTTGGTTCCAGGGTCAAACTTAGCTGCAATAGCTATTAAGGTCCTGAAAAACCTTCCCGCTAGTGTAGAAGCATAGGTATTTTCCTGCTCGTTCGAAGGTAGTTGATCGCCTCTGACGACCAATCTTGCTTTGTACTTCTAGTAATACCCTCGGTTTTCGAACTTATACACATATGCCCACATACAATCAAGCAGGAGTTTGCCTGTTGTTGTAGTCAGCTCAACTTCTGTCCACGACTTCATTTCTGCATGATTTTTCAGATGCTCCTTTTCCACCTTTTCAAACTCGCCTCCCAGTGGGTGATTAACGAGTTGCCCATGGAATCTTGGGGGCGGAGGCAGGTCATGCCTATGTATTCTTTTGCTTTCTCTAATGAGACCCTCAAAGTATAACCTGAAGGGCCAGGAGGTCTTATCGGCCGTCCTGGTGGCTGGTCCAGTTTGGTTATCAGGGTAGCATCTTGGTCGTTTAAACGACCTGGCCTTGTCGGCCTTGCTAACCAGCTTGCCGTGCGTCAACTCCGCGGTGCATAGGCGTCCTGCATTGAACGTGGCCTCCCAGCAACTCATACGTGTATCAACTCCGACATAGACGCCAGTATAGAACGCACTTCCTTTCACAAAGGCTGTAGTTCTAACTGGGTCAGATCTTGGATTGGCCGCGAATTTATCAGCGAGGTTAACTCCATCCCGGGAGAGCCGTCCAAGATCAGCGTCTCTGATAGTAGCGTGTAACAATGCAGCAGGAGGAGCGGGTGGAGTAGTAGGAGGCGTGATAGGGAGAAACGAAGCAGTGGTATAAGGGTGATCAGTCCTTGTTGCCTCTCTAGCACCACAACTGGTCTCGAAATCAGCGGTCTCCTCATCTCGCACCTCAAACTATTCCACTTCAATATTTGTTTCCGCACCAATCGGCACAGTGTCCTCTTGATCTTCATATAATTCAGTTGTTACCTCGGAGGCAGTAGTTGGAAGGGTCACTTGGGCCAACAACTTGGCCAGTTCGTCTTCCTTTACCTTCGGGAGGTCATCGTTTAGATCTGCGAGGTTACCCGTAAAGGTAGTTTTCTCGTCGAAGATCACGTCTCTAGTTGAAATCACATTATTAGTCAAAGGGTTCCAGACACGGTAGATGCTTGAGGAATCATAGCCGATTAGATAGCCGACCCAGGCTCGAGGACTCAGCTTTGCCTTGCGGTGCTCTTTCCTCTTGGCATCAGCTGTCATAGCGTTCCATTTGGGAGTCCTGTTTGTTAAGTATACGGCCGTACGGACGATCTCCTGCCAAGAGGATTCAAGAAATTTGGCTCCGGCCCGCATTGCTCTAGCTTTCTCTTTGATAATGCCTCCTGCGCGTTCGGCACCCCCATTCTATGCTTATATATCTAATGATGAGGGCTCAAGTTTAATCCTGTACTTCTCAGAGAGATAGGACTTCAATTGCTTATTGTTCCCTAGTTCTCCATCAACTTCGAAGATAGCAACGTTGGCTTTGTATACGTTTTTCAGCAAATCGATTAAGTGTGTAAGGGCAACCTTGACTGAAGGGGTCTCTCGGTCAGTGAGGTAGTTGTTGAAAGAGAATCTTGAGTATCGATCAGTAACTAGCATCAAGCTGGATTCTGCTCCTTGTTCCGATTCGAAGTCGTGGAAGTCGATAGCTAGTCGTATACCTGCTTCCGTAGGGGAGCTCTTGGTAGCCTGCTCACTTGGCGATGCAGTTTGCCTTTTGCACACGCTTCGCAATCGGTAGTTCTGATCTCCTGCTCTGGTGATCTCCTCAATTTCACCCTCTTGGCTTGGCCGAGTAGGTGGCGTAGAGCATCAGCACCTGGGTGGCCGAGCCGAAGATGCCAATGATGGAGGTCACCCACGGACACTGGTTTGCCTGTGTACGAGGTGAACAGGTTCCTCCTGGTGTAAAAGGAAGCCCTGTTGAGGGTTAAGGATAAGGATTCAAGGACGTATTGATCGTAGCGATCTTGTACTCGGCAAATTATGGAGCTATCGCGTTTCCTGAGTATACTACTGGGTGGCTTCTGATCCCATCAGTACCCATATCGCTGCAAAGCTCTCAGCGATACAAGGTTGCAAGCGATATCTTCGCATGGGGCCACGTTATATAGCCTCATAATCGATGGTCCCCTAGGTCCCTGAACCTTGATATCAACCTCTCCGTATCCTAGGATGGGAAGAGACCCTTACCTGCATATACCGCACCCCCAGGGTTAGCTCGTCGAAAGTTCAGGAACCTACGTATCTCATTACAGATATGGAGTGTGCTCCCAGAATCTAGGATCGCTGAGTTCCGCAGCGGATAACTGCCCTATGACTTAGGTTTCTGTGCGGTAAACGCTGTGCACAGCAGCACGGCGTTTATAGGGTGCTATTGTATGGAATAGCAATAGTTATTTAGAGTACTTTAGTGTTGCATGTGGTGACATTTCTGCCAGATTTATAACCCCGGCGTCAATGACGACTACTACTACTATTACGCCCCCGAATATTACTTGGTCATTTTCTACCTTGGGGTTGGGGGCCTGCAGCTTGTGTTTCGCTGTGCCATAGCGGAGGTCACACGTCCCAGACGTTGAATGCCACTTCATCAATACCCCAATACTGTAATGTGTCAGATTTGAGCCGATCCTTGATCTGTGATTATTATTGTATTGTGGTGTTGTTCTCTAGAACCGAGGACTCTGTCCCCTTTTGTCTCCTGATAGGCGGGGCACACCATGAGGCATCCTTGTCGCCAATATGATCCTACCGATTGCAAAGTTGTGCAAATCTAGATTGGTGAGAAATTGAGCCCCCAGCAGTTGTAGGTAGGATTGCATGCAGGCGCAGCTTTTACCTCTCCTGCGCTAATGGCCACGGTGGAATCGTTCAAGTGAGCTGTCTCAGTATAATATATGGCTACGGGTCAGTCTCTTGTTTACACCGTCAAGCTTGTCTTCATTATCGTCCAACTTCCTAGCCTTTTATCTGTCGCGCAAACTTTGAATTTTGATTTCTACTTAAGAATACTGAGGACTCCCTGGAATGGATACCCAAACCCAAAAGCATAGCTGGGACATGCATGAGACATGCCCGCATTTCTGGCAGAAGGATAACGTATCTCATAGCCCTCTCATTTGCGCCGAGACCTCCCTGCCTCCTGAACCCAAAGGCAGCAATTGCCCTAAGGATCTACGTGATCGCGTCTCCAGGGGCGAAAACGCCCTCAAGTCGCCATCTGTTAGCTCGGTTGGATATTTCAACATATCACCCCTTTCAATAGCATCCCTGGAAACACATGACCCTTCATCATCGCAACCCCGGATAGCACCAAACCCTGAACAAATCCTGACTGTCAGAGCCCTCTCAAACCATGATACAGTTACTATTGATCCTAGGCCGGATCCCACCACCCTATATCCAGATTACAGACGCAGTGAGAAAGTGTACAGGAACCCCAATGTTTTCCAATACATGGTGGAGTGGTGGCTATGGGAAATATGTGGCTTATGTGTCAGTATCAGCAGCATTATTGCTGTTTTTGTTCTAGCCACGAATCTGGATGGTTCACTTCTTAGCGACTGGGAATCGGCAATCTCTCCCAGCACAGTCATATCGGCCTTGATCACTCTGGCGAAAACATCGATGCTGCTTGGGCTAGCTGAAGGGCTTAGCCAAGCCAAATGGCTGTACTTCTGGAAGAGACAAAGTCCCCTCAGTCAAATATCGATATACGAAGATGCCAGTAGAGGACCCTGGGGTTCCTTAAACTTTCTTCGTCTGGGGTTGCGGCGCAACCCATCATTTGTCGCCTGTGTGGGTGCTCTTATTACGGTCTTGGTGCTCGCTATGGGCCCATCCGCTCAGCAAATTGTGGTGTTCGACACAAAGACAGTCCGCCAGGCCGGTGACAATTCGTCCATCATGGTGGCGAAGTCATATACCTTACGAAACCACAGTCTTACCCCCTCGCCTCCAAGCCGGGCACTTATCGATGGGTTGCTCAGCGAGAGGGTCAATCTTAAGTTTACCTGCCAGTCAGGAAACTGTTCATGGCCTGACTTCACGGCGCTTGGTTTGTGTAGCTCCTGCGCCGATGTCGCGGCTCTTACCCAGGTTACTTCTCAATACGTTCCACAGGATGGGTTTCATGTCAATAATAATTTCACATTGATTACACCGTCAGGGTTCCAGTTCGAATACAACCCTGGTCCCGTCACGGACGATTTGTTCTCATTGTCAAATGGTAACGAAACGAGGTTTGTTCATATGTTAACTCTCGCAAGCGATGTGGAGGCACAAATTATGTTACCTGCTGAGCAAGGGTCGAATGCCACTCTATTGTCACTGGCAGTAGTCCAACAGGGTGAATTGTCAACCGCATCAGAGTTAATAAAGGATCCTGTCAATATCTCCAACGTAAAGACAACTGCCGTTGAAGCAAACGCAACAGTTACAGAGTGCACAATCAACTGGTGCGCGAGAACCTATCAGAATTTCACAGTGGTACGGCTAATCCGAACTTTGTTCAGTTTATTGTGTTTAGACGCTTCTATTCTGACACCCCTGTTCCTAGGTCCAGGACGAGTTAAGGGAATATAGTGTGCATAAGCATCCACTAGACATTCTACTCGATAAGAGGATGACAGGCGGGCTCACGCATTACCATATTCCTACACCAGAAGATACCTGGAGACACGGTGTTGCCCCTATATACCCATTCAATGACAGCACTTTTACAGTTGAACAGGAAATGGTGGTACGGGAGATGATCCACGCTATAAGCACTTTCTTTCCAACATCTGGGATCGTTAACACTATTAGCGGTCTAGCCTTTCAATACGGCAACAACGTGTCAGACAGGATAGACATCATTACGGATAGTCTGACGAACTGGGTCCAAAGTAGGAACGATGCTATCGGGGTGCCCGGGCCAATCTGGATCCAGGCTACAGTGATCCACATCCACTGGGTCTGGCTAACACTGCCCAGCGTCCTCGTCATCCTCAGCGCAGTATTCTTGATAATCATCATGGTAAGTAGTCACAAGAGCGGCCTGCCGACGTGGAAGTCCTCTTTGATGCCGCTCCTCTTTCACGGGGTCAATTCGTGGAGTGATAACGAAATCAAAAACATACGGCATGGTTTCTTGGAAGATAAACAGGCTATGCAGAAGGCGGCAAAAACTATGGAAGTGAAGCTCGTCAGAGGAGACTTGGGAGGAACCATGTTTGTCAGACACGAAGCGTGAGGGCCATAGTGGCGCTTTTAATTGTAACCGATATAGGACATAGTTATTCAACTTCGAGCGTTATCAATACGAATCATTACATGGCTGTTGCCCGCTATGGGTGCTCTGAGGTAGGGAAAGAGAAGTATCTGACATAATTATCGCTATTAAGGATCTACTCCCAGGCTTATATATCAAAATTTCAAGGGCCCGTCTGGGGTATGGCAAGTTCTAATTGTTGTCAACCAGGAACATTGTACTCCTTATTCGGTTGACTAATCGTGTATAAAACTTAGAGGTCGGGACCATCTTCCCGATATCCTCTTGCAAGGTTTCTTATATGACGCTTTGTTTATATATACATCTTTTTTTGGGTTGTTTCGTGCTGGAGTAGACTATACTGGTATCAGAATATTAAGCTACATGGGTCATATGTCATAATCATCAGAGCGTCCATAGATTGCTAATAAGTCTGGTCCTAGGCATTTGATCTAGAACCGAACAGACTATAAATAGGGTGATATAGTAAGCTCATCAAATATAAAGGGGAGAATTTTATAACAGTAATGTTATATTGAGATAGCTTCGACCTTGACCTCTTTACACAGTGATTAGAAAATAATGTAATTCGCTAATGTTTGCTGTAGCATTCAGATCGTCCAATTAAAAGCGGAAGGCTAGTTGGCAAGGATGGCTTAAGGTTCAAGACGGCCAGACCGAGCTTGGGAATGACGAATTTGGCAGCTATAAAAGCTTCAATCTATGTCATAACCGAGAAACTTTCTAGGAACACGGTGCTACTGTAAACACAACAAAGATCCAAATTTCAAAAATAGCGGCGCCTTTAGTAAGAGTAAACTACTAAAGTTATAACGGATCTTTTTGGTCAAGCAACATGATCACTAATAAGAAGTACCCTGAGGAGAAAATATACACGTCTAGTCCTTGGTCAATATCAAGCATTAAAATAAACCGTGCTTGACTACGGGCGCGACCATACTTTCGACTATGTTGAATTGTCTTAGTATCTCGTGTGCCTGAGGGCTCTAGATAATAGTGATCCGAGTCCGCCCAAGAACTTTATCAAAGCAACTGCCTTCCTTAAGCCACGACGCAGCATCGCCACGATGGCCATCAATGATGCGCCCATCCATTAAGAGCCCAATGCGTCTGTATGTGTGCGGCTTCTCATCATCAATACGTTCTAAAAGCAGCCCGAACTCAACCTGAATAGTCTCGCGAGCATCCATAGCGAAGACAAAAGTGCTATTCTCTAGGATTTCAACCCTCGTGAGTCGACAGCCGTAGGTATCTCCCAATGGACCGTCCAACGCGTCTGACCTATCCAGGAATACCTTCCTACTCTCATTGTTTTCAAACGGCAGCCGCCAGCTGCTGCGCAGATCATTACTCTCACCGTGGCCGGCGACGGAGAACCCTGTGTCGCCGCAGTGAATGACTCGTGCGCCACCATCTGTCGACGACGGCTGCAGCATGAGCTGGCACAGGGGTGTGTCTAGCACGAGGTATCCTTCTAGAACTCTGCCAGTTGGGTCATCAGAGCCCGGCGTACAGCGCGCCTCTACCGCCTCAAAGTACGTACCGATGACCTTGACGCTCGGCTGTGCCTCCTGTGACCTCCACACGCTGGGATATGCAATCTTTCTCGACGACTTGGTCCACGACCAGCTGGGTGCTATATAGTCATCCGACTGGCGGCGCTCGGAGCCGTAAGGGACCCAAAGTAAGTCGAGATCTAATGAATCCTTCCACAGCCCGGCGAGGTACGTAGCGTCAGGTCTACGCTCGCCCATGCGCTTCGCCAATCCGGAAAGCGCAGGGAGCTTGTCCGTTGGATACGTGAGCTCGAGTGCACTGTAGAACTCGACGATCTTCCGCCAGCTATGCGCGAGGAGCGTGCTTTCGACACGCGGGCTGACCTGGTTGTAGGGCAGATCGGGCGGTCTCTGCCCGCACTCACAAAGAACTGCAACGTTCGGGGTCAGTAATTGCCATCTTGCGCAAAATCTGTAAGGGTCTCTGGAGGATGTAAAGCTCCTAAGACAAGACCCCTGGCTCGGACAGAAGCTTTTGACTCTTTGGAAATGACTCCGACAATTACTTACTGGATCTGCGACAGTCCCAGAGAAGTTCGTGTTTGCCGAATTGCAGGAAGCGAGGAGACAGTAGTCGTTCCTGGAATACCCAACCCCTGGTTAGAAGGGGAAAGACTTCTCGGGTTCCTCCGACGTCGCTCATGCTGCTCGAGACTGATATTGGGTGCTGGATGACTCCCTTCGGCGTTTCATCATCCAGATGTGTGTGTGCTAGAATGCCATACTGCACCCGGATATTATAGGTCTTGCCCAAAGATGTCGTTCCCGTAAGAGTCACGCCTTTCTGCCGTTGATCCTTCAGATAGAGTCCGCCGGCGCCGTCTCTAGACGAGGCCGCGGCAATCGTCAAGTAGCTATTTCTGTAGATATCGGCCATCCTCGCAGACTCTCTCGCCCAATCCCTTGGGCTATCCTGGACAATACATAACGAGTCGATCCAGATATACCTGATCCCCAATCGCCGCGAGATGGTAATGGCATCCTTGAAAGTTGCAGGAAACACACTCCATGCAATCTCCTTCTCATAATCCGGTAACGTCTTCTCGGTTGTTATTAGCTGAGGCTTTGAACCCCAGCAATGACTGAGACACACATAGCGTTCCGTTCTTGAAGAACCGCACACGACGCGGATAGGAGATTCACAGCGAAGACCGATGTCAAGCACCCGAGTCGGTAGAATTGTATTGACGACACCGCCGCAATCGTGGGTGTCAACGCATTTCTGAATCCACTCTAGTGCCCTCTCGAAGCTTCCAATGCCGCTAGACTCAAGAGGCGTTATGTCTCTAGCAGTAGGTAAGAAGCCCCATGGGCATTGTGTCCCTATGCTTCCATTAATCAAAGGGCGAGTGACTAATTTGAGACAATTTAACACCTACCCCATGAGCACCAAAACGAAAGTACGGTGTGGTGTACGAATATATGGACTTCAAATCGACCCCTGTTCTCTGAGGAAAAGGCGGGGAGCGTGGCGGTAGTGCTATCTGATGGCTTTATTGGTGAGAGCACAGCAATGATACCTTCGTAAACAACCCGGCAGAACTCACAAGGTGTCTCCCTCAAGCTGACAATAGTAACGCTTCTGCCATGAGCATCATTTCGTCGCTCACAGCGTGCACAAAGTGCCATAGTGGGAGATGCGCATACCTAGTTACAGATCACGTCTCATCAGTGGAGGGTAAGCAGAGCGGTTCTCCACATCTGTGGGAAAGCATTGGGATGATACTACTCGTCTAAATTTCTCTCCCGCTTTCGCCTGCATGCACCTGTGTATAACACCTTCTCTTATTATTGTGACGAAGTGATATATAATGAAGTCAGATCGTAGGGTTGAAGTGATAGTGATGTCAAGGGCAATTGTACGAAGGATGGCTATAAATGTGACTGTAGATCAACTGACCATTACTTTTATGGAGCACCGCCCGATTGGGAATAGTGGGGGAGTACTCACCTCAGTTGACTATTGCAAAAAAAAGTAGTAGTCGACTGACCTTTTTCCTTATCGATAATAAATTTGAAAATCAACCAGCTAGTCTATTAACTACCTAGTTAATAAATCAACCAGTTAATTAACTAACAAAACAATTAACTAGCTAATTAACTAACTAATTAAATCTAATTTTTAACAGTTATTTATTTGGTTGGTTAGTAAGTTAGTTATTTGTTGAATTAATTCTGTTGCGGCTATTGTGGCTAGTGTGGCTAGTACAAGTGGCTAGAGCACGCACTGCGATTAACTGCATTGCGATTAACTGTACAGCGATTAACTATATAGCGATTAACTGTATAGCGATTAACTGTACAGCGATTAACTGTACAGCGATTAACTATACAGCGATTAACTGTACTGTAATTATAATATAATTAGCTGTATTTTACTTGGTTATATTGTACTTGGTTGTATTGTACTTAGCTGTATTAGATTTAACTGTACTGCATTTACTATGAAAAGATCAATTGACTATTGCAGCATACATTGACTGACATACGCACAAGCCATACGCCAGTACTCTTTTGGAATGACTAGGCTGGTTTGGGCAGTGCTCCATAAAAGTAATGGTCAGTTGATCTACCGTCACCTATAAATTGGCTGGCGAATACCTGCGTAGGCTGAATGGACCACCGGGATGGAAAAAAATGGCCTCACGTATTCCGCTCTCCAGCGTTGTAAGAGAAGTATGAGCCAGGATTTACGGTTTGGCACTATGAAACACTCCAAACCGATTTGCACAGAAATAAGATAATACAAATGTTGGAGAAATGCCGTATCGTGTCATGATTTGCAAGATGATGCGCTTGACAGGGTATTCTAATCTTAGTCATATTAGTTACGATAATCCTTTTCTCCTTCTTCGTCCACTCTTCAAGTATCATATTAGTCAAGCCCCTTAGTCGGCTTTCCTTCATTCTATTGACAACGCGTAGAGTCTTTCAGCGCCGCTGTCATCCTCTAGTTATGTCTAGCTTCCTGGCGTTGGCATACAGTCATGTATAGTTTCATCATACTGGGCTCGGGCGAAGAGCAGTTATGTGGCTAAGACAGGGATTAAAGGTCTTAACGGACCGTCACCCATCACTTCATCCCAATTCGAGCTAGCAGCCTACTGAGCGACGGCAGTCGGGAATAAATCTGCGTTCTTCTCGGCCCACGCTTTGAGGTCCACCTTCTTATCAGCAGCCTTGAAAGCTCCCGTGAGGCCGTATTGGGTCGGAACACCCTCGATACGGTGGGTCGAGTTTATGTTTTTGACGAGAACAAGCTGCCAGCAGGTGGCAGTACCTTGACGTGAAGAGATGGTGGCAGAAGCCAGGAAATATTCCCAGATCTAGGGCACGGTTGTTAGTAAACAGACTCGGTCACATTTATTTTGAGTATACGTACGCGGAACCAGCGCTTGCCATACTTTGCCTCAACCTTGTCGCGGTTGGCCATCCAGTTCCTATACCAGCGCCAGATGGTTGCAGAGTAGTGAACACCAATCGTGTCGAGGCTCTTGACTTCGAATCCTGCACCGTCAAGCCTATCCAGAACAAAGCCGATAGGGGTGGAAGCATCGGCACCAGGGAAGACATATTTGTTCATGAACAGGCCCCATATCAGATCCTCGTACTGCCAAGCTTTGCGAAAACCGGCAATTTGGAGGAAAAAAACACCATCATCGTCAAGCATGTCGTGGACCTGCTTGAAGAAGCTGCCCAGCTTACGTACACCTACGTGCTCAGCCATCTCCAGGCAAGTAATCTTCTTATATCCGCCCTCAGGAACGGGGATATCTCGGTAGTCCATGCAGAGAATCTTGCTCTGCTCCTCAGGAATACCAACGTCACGGAGTGCCTTATTGCCCCAAGCCGTCTGGTTCCGACCAAGGGTGATACCAGTAGCGTTCGCGCCGTAGTTAACACTAGCAAATCGGGCAAGGGTGCCCCAACCACAGCCGATATCCAGCAGTGATTCATCTTTCTTGAGGTCGACCTTCTCGCAGACAATGGCTAACTTGTTGTCCTGAAGCTGTTCAAGAGACTCCTCGGTGTTGATGTCACCAATAACACCCGAGGTGTAGATCATACGCGGACCCAAGAACCACCCGTAAAAGTCATCGCCACGGTCGTAGTGGTCTCGGACCTGCTCCTCGTCTAGTTAAAGTTAGTGACGGGAAGGCCTAGAGTGAGAGAAAGGAATGCTTATGCTCACCTTGGCTTCGAGAATGCATGATGACTTCGGGCATCATGCTGAAGAGGAAGTACTTGCAGAGTCCGACGGTAAAACGGAAGCTTGCCCAGTCATGTCTGTACTCCAAAACTTCGAGAGCATCGCCATTGAAGTCGACGTCTCCGTCAAAGTACATCTCGTAGAAAGTCTCCATAGGGATCTTGTTCTTGCCATGGTATTTGAGCTTGTCGGAGCTTTTTTTGAAGGTGAGGTAGTGCTCTACAGGTCGGCCAGGGTATTTGGCCTTCTCGTTCTTTCTGGGGCTGAGGGCGGAGACAGTCAACCAGAAGGAGCCGAGGATAGGAATGAATAGAACGAGGCCAAAGAATATGGCAGTCTTAAGACCGCCTCCGACCTTCCAGGACAACCATAGCGGAATGCCACCCATCAGGGAAAAGAGGAGGGTATTCGAGAAGGTTTCCGAGCCGGCGGAATCTGCAGGAAGGGGGCCATTCTTGATTGCCGGGTACTATTAAATAGGGGCAGCCATTAGTTCAATGCTCTATGCTCTTCATAGCATGGCAGAATAGCATAGCAAGCCCCGACGTACCGAAGTTGTTCGTACACCGCACTCTTCGAATTTCTCAAAGGTGGGTGTAGGAGCCTTGGGAGTCTCGATGAATTCGAACTCGGACTCGCTCCCATTGACGCTGTGAGGCTTCGACATGATGGCGACGTGGCAAGGCCAATTGTTTCTGGCCTAAATCGCGAACCTCTTATGTCGATGGGAGGAAAGAGGGATGTAGGGAGGGAGGGGGAAAGGGGAGGGAGATATTGAGTGTCATGGGAAAGATTTTGGTCTAGTTTTTGGAGCAGACCGCTTCCCCCTCGGTGCGTTTTGAGATCTGCACCATTGGTTCGTTCCAGGTTGTGAGTGGTTGGTGAGCTTGGCCCAATTACAACGGACCAATCCCTTGGAACTGTCCCCAAGCTAGATACCTAAGTACCTACATACACCTAGGTAGCCCATCCTGGAGCTCCTCTTCAGGCGCTCTCCAGGGCCTGAGATACCAGGGCTTGCTAGGGCAGTTACCTAACTTATTACGTACCGCCGCGCACACACGGTACCGGGCCCCGCAGGGGTCAGAATAAATGAGCCACCCCTGTTACTAACTATTTTGTCCTTTACTTTCAACAAAAAAAATAAACTACCTATAAGTAATATAAAAGTTGGAGAAAAAGCACTCATAGATATTTAATAAGTAGAAAGTATTATACATATTTTTAGAGCTTTTATATCAAGTTTAATGTAACATAAATTTGCTGGCTAGTTCGAGTATAGTTGAAGTACACGTACTTTGTGGCTACGTGACTCCGTTATTCTGTCCCCCGCATGCCGGGGTCTTATCGTGTTTCTTATTCACCCTTTAAGAGTCCACATCGTTAATTCATTATTATTACTTCAAACCCTTCCTCTCTAACTTAGGTGCATACTTAGGAATATTATGTAACGTAGTAAAACATAGCTCTCGATATTATACCTACCTATGCGGCCATTTATCAAATTCATCAAGCACATAAATATACAAAGTATGGGAACCCAATTTTGGCGAAAGCCATGGCTCGGGAAGTGCCGTTTCGACATCAAACACTACCAAACACTAACCGACATGCTATCTAGTAGGTAGGTGTCCTCAGTAAAAAATACAGAACTCTTCAAGGATATGAATTGCAACTATACTTATTTCTATTGGTTTTATTCGTCTCGCGTATGGATACATTGCCACGTGTTTGGCTTATGTTTAAGTTGATACCGAAACGGACTCGAAATCTGGTCAACTCCCACTGGTAATTAGATAAGTCACCTGACGGCACCTTTCCTTATAAGAAAAGAAAAACGTCCAAAAGTAGAAACAATATGCGCCAACTACTGTAAAAGCCATGGGTCGGTCGATCTCATGCAGGTACCCTATGCTTTTATCTTGCTCATTTTCGATTCTACATAGAACGGAATAAAATCGAGTCTATCAACCGTCACAAGTGCAAGTAAAGAGCGTCTCATCCTTTTCAACTATTGTGAACTAATAGCGAGGCATTTGGGGTTGGTAACTGTCGCTTTCCGTCTCCAGAAACGAAGTAAAAGTAAGCTTATCGAATTGCGAGCCGGTCAACCTTTCATCTCATAAGTATAGACTACTTAGCAGATAGGGTTGTACATCTGGATATAGGTATTACGCACGCTGACCTTGATCCTACGGCTTAAACTCATTGAACATTTCAAAATGTCAGATGTTCTAGAATTAGCTGTTTGCTGGCAAGGTTACCAAAGCATCTGCGCCACCTTGCTGCCGGTATAACCTGGGTATGTTTACTAGTTTCAGCTTGGACTGTGAGGTATATCAACGCTCCACTAATCCTCCTGATCTGGACAGGTTCAGTATCTGTAGAAATGCAACAATTGTTACTCTTTGCACCCTTATCGTCAAGATGTACAGGCTGATTTTAATGTTTGGAAATGGCTGAGAGCTCAATGACTTGTTCTATTGGGGATGGAGATCCAGTATAGGAAGCACAAATAGGACTAATGTAGCTGCGACATTGTAATCATCCTGTGCAACTAGAGTTTCTAGCTAGGTGCGAGGTGAGCGCTGAGTCTCCACAAACCACTCATGATAAAGGCGAACGAGTGTCGCCGGTATCGTGTTCGATACAGGGTAGGGCAACAAACTCAAAGCGAAGCGGGGTATTAATCGAGTTTGGCGCCGAGTAGGCGTAATTAAGTGATGGTTTGCCTGTCTAATATGAAGCATGATGGTGCGCCCCTAGCTAACTTATTATCGTTAGTATAGGGATCCCATCCATAGCCATGGTCTCGCAAACAGCTTGGAAACAAGCGATACCTATTTCCCAGACCAAGTCCACTCACCTATGAAATGCATCTTTGCCTCGATACCTCCGGATAAAGCGCCATTGCAATTTTTCAAGCAATAGCGTCCGGGCTCTAGTCATATTTTTTTAAGAACGTGACGGATGAGCAGGTAATCGCCAACTGCTTTGATCAGCTCGTCAAAACGGTGTTGACGAACCCGACATTGACCACCTCGTATGAGCATATTATGGCTATACCTAGAGATCCTATTGGTAATCGATGTGAAGTTTTCATGAAGAACGACTTCACGGGCCCTGGCCTCGCGAACGATGGCTATGACCGTGACGATCATAATAACGATCTCTATTTCGGTGGTCGTGACTTTGTTGGCGTCTCTCACGTTCACGCTCAGACTTGTAGCTGTCTCTGTAGCGTCCATCCCGCTCATGTTTCTCCTTCTCCCGATCTCTTCGATACTCGTCTAGTCGTGGTCGTCGCTCACGATGGCCGTGCCGTTTAGCTAACTCTGCCTTCCTGATTTCTTCGTCTTCCTTGGAGCCAAGACCCATTAAATGCGGCCTTCTCTTGACTTCTTTTGGTTTTGTGCCGAACTCTTCTCCTTTCCAGCCCATGCCTCGTAGCATTGCAGCGCCGAATTCCCCGTCTGGAATCCCGCTGTATTCTTCTATTGTCGATACCTCTGCTGCTTCCTGCATACTTCTTTGATATGCGTCTTTTTCTGAGAGTTGTGGGTTGCTACTGAGAGCAGAGTGGTTGATCACAAGATCTTGTGCTGGATTTCGCTTTCCAAGAAGAGCATCCATGGCATCTTTATCGGCATCCCTTGGCGAGCGTGGCGATGAAGTGACCGACTCGAATGCCTCTCCTTTTTGTTGCTCGGGTTGGTCGTCGTTAGGGCTTGGTGACGCTTCCTGCGTGGGCCTCTTGGTAACATTTAAGCCCCATTTGACATCCTTGTCCTGGTCGGCTGGCGCCGTTTCTATACCATGATGCCTTAAAGAAGAAGTGTGTGGCAGAGTGACCCTGTCTCCTCTTTTGGCCTTCACATCGGCCTTCCAGTCTCGATTCTTGAGGCTGCTAATAACATATTCCTTGTTGCGCCTTTTGGCCGCAGGCACGTCGCTGCGTTTTAATGCGGTGGTGTCGGTACCAATCGTTGTGACGGCCTCATGCCTGCCTATGGTGTCGTCCTCGTCACCGGAATCGGAGTCATGGTGGAGTGCGTTGGGTCGCTGGCGCTTGCCCAGGGTTGAGGAGGGCTTTGTTCCATTGCTGGATGGTTTGGACCCTGCTGAAGATGATGCCCCAAACTTAATGGCTATGCGAGGTGCGTGGAATTTAGGCGCAGAGTCGGACATGTCGAGCCGTTCCAATAGTTTCAAACCAGGAATGGTCTATCCGAAAGCTTTACACGCAGACTTGAGGAGGAAGTATCAATGCGAGGTTAGTATTGTGTAGAAAATGTTGAGCTTTCCCTTGAACGTTGAGATAGATAGGATAGGATAGGTGTAGAGTGGCTGTGCTGAATGCTGTGCTGAGGTGTGGCTGAGCATTTTTCCTTGCCACAGTTGTGCCAGTACATAGGTACCTACAACAACTCCACCCTACAATCCTACCCCCCTGTAAGACCTGCCTTGTCAAGTACCTGTGCTAGGCAAGGCTTTCGGGGCCCGCTATCAGAGAGTTTTTCCGTGCAAGTAACTGAGGGTAAGATACCTTTTATGTGGGGTAGCCCAAGAGTTAGCGTGCCAAGAATACTTACCTCAGATTGGTTTTACTGGGCAGTAACTGCGTACAAGTTCTGGTCATATCGAACTAATAAACACGGAATAATAATTCGAAAGCTTATTATAATTTGAGAAGCATGCTTCTGTTCTCATCGCATTCTTCGGCCTACTTCTATTTCTGCTATCACGGCTAAACACATGCTGACGGTTGAAATGCTATGGTTTCTTAATAAAAGAAGATGGGAAATAAAGGGAAGATATATGTATGTAAGTCGAGCTTGGGTAAAGTATGCTCTGCGTGGAACACATTTGTTGCGTGCTTAAGGTCTCATGTGGCCGGAATACCATTAATAACACTATCAAAAATAGCAAAGATACCGTCCGATACCCTGCAGTTGAAGCAGCCAGCGAGTCAGGTTCTATTGAATAACCTGGCTTGAGACCAGAATACAAGCAGACGAGACTACCTAGTCAAAGGTCCTCTCGAAGTTACATGAGCTTCCTTCTAGTTAAACTTTAGGTATTATATGATCTGTTGGTACTGCATAGCCTACTCTTCATCATCAACTCGTCCTATTGAAACTATTGCCTGATTCTGCTTGATTGCTGCTGGGTCCAAACATAACGCGTATTATCTGGCTTTCCATACCAATCTCTTGCCCAGCAAGCTATTCACCCCTAGATCCATTCTAGTATCTTTATTGTACCAAAAGCCTTGGCGCCTGTGGAATCTGGATTGCCGAGGGAAGAGAACGAGGGCGATATTCTACGCATACCCAGCAGGGTAGGTTGAAACTCATTATTTCATTGGCTTGCTGCCTTTCACATTGACATCTCAACATCTCCAGGCTTTACGATTCCTGACTCGTTACCTGACAGAGACTGCCACACAAAGGTTGCTTTCACTAGCACGACCGGGATGTCTTACCGGATTCAACCTGACCTACAGCAGTACACGCATACCTGTTGTAATCAGATAAGGAATGGATGAACACAGCAGCAGCAACTTGGAGGGCGGCACTTCAGCTGTGACCCTAATAATGCTTGTAAAGTTAACATGGCGGGAGAGGTTACCCGGGAAATGCATACCCGGTAATATCGGATTTGACTGCAGAATGATAACACTTTTGCGCGCCGCCGAGAGGTACCTGCCCCTTGGAGGTATCTTCACCGTTACGGTAGTACCTTGTTGGATTGGCTCGATTTCCCCCCTCCAATCCGCCACAGCAGGGTTCGGTAGGCGCTTTGCAGTGCACAGCAACCCCTAGAGTGCTATCTACGGTATGCTATAGAGGACAGAGGACCCAAATCCGCCCGCCCAAAGACGACTCCGCAGCGCAGCGCATCTGTAAAAAATTCACACACTCATCAGTCTCTACACCAGTCAATCATCAATCAATCAATACATCACGACACCGTCCTTTCTATCGCTTGGAACGGCTATAGTCATCTCACAGTGCCCTATTAAGCTCTGGGCCGCGTCCGTTTTGATGCAAAACGGATGTTGTCGCTGTCGATGCTATGACTGAGGTCGTGCCCGCCGACCGCACAAGGCTTCTGCATTCAAAGCGGGCAGAATGCAGGTGAGATAGAATCCAAACGATAGAGCTCTTTTTTCCGATTCTAATGATATAATTTTCGACGTTCTGACTCCTTATAGTGCAATTGCACGGTCGCGCAAGAGGAAGCTCTGCATTCTCTATGAGGTCACGGTTAACCCCGATGCCCTCCCCAGACGCAGCTTCAACAACCTCGACGCGTATGAACATGCACCAGCTGAAAAACAGTTCCTTGACGGCTGTGACATCTTACAGTATGTATTACAGATATCCTCCCTTATTTCACTTTATTCTTCATTCCCGACCGCGCGTTCGCCCGCCATGTCGTTACGTGATGGCCTCATAAGTGCTAATGCTATCTTTTAAGAGGACGCACACTCAACGAACTGAACATCCCCCCGCGGCCAAGAGTTCGTCCTGACTACGCCCAGTATCTTTCTTCACAGACTGCGACACCTGTTTCGAACGAAAACATCCCGACTCCATCAAAGCAAACGGTCGCCGAGTCGCCCAGTACTGACGTCGTCGAACCACCATCTCTCCCTTCTAGGACGCCAGTAGCAACTAGCAATGCACAACCAGTGATCGTCCCTCTAGTAGGCACCTCTGGACTTGTAAAGCCTCCCTACCTAGCTAGCTTTACCAACTCAGTACGCAATGTGTCGACAGGGCCTGATCCGTTGCCGGCGTCGGTGGATGGATACGCGATCGAGGGGAAGCCACAGGCAGTGGAAGTTACGCACAAAGTTCCGCTAAGTAGACAAGATGCAAACTTTCAGCCAGAAGGGGTTTCGTCGACCAGCACTACGAGCTTTTCACAGCAGACGGATTCTTCTCGCCAGTCTCGGGCGCCAACCCCAGACCTCAAGGGAAGACAAACCCTAGAGCAACCGCCTCGCCGCACCTCGCCCATGGAACTGGATATACCACCATCCAAAAGTCCAATCTCCAATATATCAGTTCCGTCGCAGCTTCCTCAGCCTGATTCCGGTCGCCCTCCTGACACTGCATCATCACCAAGCTCCACGGCCCGAACGGTTGCTACCCCGACCGTCCTCGACGTATCAACAAATACCAGCCCGGATCGTGATGGTAACTTACATGCGAGCAGGACAGAGAGCATCGTTGACAGTAAGAAACGGGGTGAAGGCGCACATGAAAGCCATCCATCGCAAAGCAATCATCCAACTATCCAATTAGAAGCTCCTTTGGCTCACCCTACGACGTCGCAAAGCATTGGTGAGCAAGTTGAGGCTCAGTTAGTACGCGACTCAGTCAGTGCTACAACAAGAGGCGTTACAAATCAGCTTGTAGGGAAAGTGGTGGTCGATCGAACTTCAGCGCAATTAGTGTCGCCTCTTCTCCCCTCTGCTGATGCGACAGTACCCAGATCGCCTCGAGAATTGCCGCAAGTTAGCGAAAGAGAGCACTTGAACGACACGTCTGACGATCATTCCAAGGTCAGTTTGGCGCCGAACGATGTACACCAACCCGAACGGAATATCGTCAAAGACACGGTTCTCGGTCCTACGGCAAACAGTGGAGAGGGAGATATTGGGAAGAAGAATGCGGACGATAGTGCTCAAGAAAAGCAGGCTACTCATCGAAATGAGCAACAGCAAAGTATTAATGTACCAACCTCAATACTACCTGCGCCAACCATGCTTCGGGAGCAGGACCGAGGGCTTGTCGGTAGTGTAACCGAAGTTGCACTCCAAAAGCCTGTTGCTGAAATTTTGGGAGAACGGCTCGAATCCGCGTCCGACGTTCAATCGCCTAGTGATTCTCAAGCTACTCAGTCCATGCCCATAACGCCAACGTCACAATCATCCAAAGCACGCCCTCGAAGCTTGATTGGGAAGGCAAAGAAGGACAAAAGCAAGCTGTCTACCGTGGTGTTTGGCAAACAACCCCCTCGAGCCTCTAATTCCTCTCAATTGGTTCAGCACCGCTCCAAACCTGATCAACTTCCTACCGATGATTATTACACAACCTTATTTGTGAACGGATTTGCGGCCAGTTCCAAATGGATGAAGCCACTAGATCAATTGTTGCATCAGGCGCACAAAACGGTTTCTACCCCAGATTCGTATACACAGATCCTCGATAACCAAGCTTGTCGTATCCTGCGCCGAGTCTATCAACTCCAGCATAATGACAAGTGGTCCCTTCGTCAACCGAAACGTTGCCCAGAGCCTACTCGACAAGTTTGTCACTGGGACATATTGTTACAGGAGATGAAATGGATGAGGACTGATTTCCGTGAAGAACGCAAATGGAAAATGGCAGCTGCACGTAATATGGCGTACGATTGTGCTGAATGGATTGCCGCTTCGGAAGAAGAGCGCAAAGCTCTTCAAGTAAATTCTGTTATCCCGCCTCCAGTCTCGAAGAATGCCGCAGACGTTTTGATGGTCGACGCACAATCTTCCCAAGGCCCGGAGAACCATCCAACTCCCGACCTCATTCCTTCAGGAAGGTCTGACTCCCCATTAGAGCCGGATGATGAGCTAGACAATGATTTTCCGAATACGGTAGCACCCTCCGCTATATTCGCTCTTCAAGATGACGACATAGTTTTCTCTTTGCAACCGTCCGCTGTGACCGATCGGTTACTCGAGGAGCTTCCCATGTATGGGGCCCCCTTGAAAGTGCCGAAGTCTGATTTGACTGCGCCAGATTATGATCCGGATGCCTCGTGGAAACGACCTGCGCTCCCCTTGAGTAGATTTGTTGAAGGTCGGATGGAATTGACGTCAAGTGAACCACCAAAGAAACGGAGCCGGTATCAACATATTCAAGAAGATGAAGAAGATGAGGAAATAATATTTGGACAGGACAGAAACATGCCTCCACAACTACAACCGCAAAATCCCGATGTTGCGCTTTTCCGCGGAGAAAACAAGAGCATTAAAGACCGTCTTCATGCAGGACACCAATTCCGCCCCCCGAGCGACAACATGCCATTCCAAGCATTTTATGACTCACGCAGCTCTTCCCTGTGGACGCAACCAGAAGATGATGAGCTGAAGAGTCTAGTGCGCGAATATTCTTACAATTGGAGTCTCATATTCAGCATATTGTCAAATAGGTCAATATTTCCCTCGGGTGCAGATCGTCGCACGCCATGGGAGTGCTTTGAACGTTGGGTTATGCTTGAGGGTCTGCCTCATGACATGCAGAAGACACAGTATTTCAAGTTATGGCAGAGTAGAATTGATCAGTCTCAAGTGCACCTCCGCCAGCAAATTGCCGCGGCGACAGCGCAGCAGGCACAGCAGCAGCAACAATCGCAGCAGGGACAACAGCCATCACAAGCGACTCCCAATGGCTCCAACACACCTCTTCCCCGCTTGCGCCGTCACTCTTTACCAATGAAGGTAGATCGACGGCGTACTAACAAACATATGGCGATGATTGACACAATGAGGAGACTAGCGAAGAAGCGAGAGACAGCAGCGCAGAAGCAACAGCAAACTGCCCAGCTAGCCGCTGCGAGGAAGACGACAACCGATGTAGCTCAACCCAAAGCTCCAACTAAGACGCCGAGAGAGTACAGTATCATGCGATGGGAACGGGATCAAGCGATGGCTGAAAGACTGGCAGAAAGGATGGCCCAGCAACAACGTCACGAGGCACAGCGCAGAGTACGAGCCGGCATCAATGCTGTACCAAATAAAGCTAACGTCCAGTCACAGGCTGCGATTCAAAGAGTCCAACAGAGCCAACACGCTCATATGGCTACGGCAACTCAAAGTGCAGGTCAACTCCCGCAGGGTACCCCACAGATGGCTACCTCACACCCTCATGCCGCAATGGCTCGTGTCAATATCCCAAACCACATTACAGCCAATGGTCAGGCCCGTCCTCGCATACCCGTGCCAATGCCTTCGACTCCAAATGGAGCTGAACATCCAACCCACATGACTGGGGGTCTCGTCCCACCTATGCAAATGAATGGCTCTCCGCAAATACAAATGCCTGTTGTTAATGGACAAGCGCAAATGTCTATGCCAACCTCGGCACACAGCATGCACATGTTGCTCCAAGCCCGGCGGATTTCTGAACAACAACGGCAGTCGGTACAGATGAGGCAGCAACAGCAACATCAACAACCCCAACAACAACAGCAGCAGCAGCAACAGCAGCACCCACAACAACAGCCGCAACCGCACCAGCAACAGCAACCGCTAGCACAACAGCAGCAACCACAACAGGCTCATGCAAATCAACAAGTCAACCCACCTCTACAAACCTCACCTCCAGCCATGCGAGCCGCTGCCATCAATGGCTTAAACCAGAAAAACTATCTCAACAATGCCCAAGTACCAGCCATGATGGCTTCGTTCAACGCGGCGAATGGATCAGGATTATCGACCCCCCCCGCAGCTGGGTTCAACGTAACGGCTGGACAATCAGCATCGCCTCGTCCAAACGTCATCATCCCGTCACAACACCAGACTTATCTTTCTCAACTTCAAGCAATAGAAAATCAAATCCGGTCTAACCACCCAGATACACCACAAGACAGGGTGAGAGAAATGGCAAAGACGTATCTGCAGAACAGACATAACACTCTGACGCAGTCAGCGATGAACGCTGCTGCTGGTAGTCCAGGGCAAGCTGCTGCGGCTAATGGCCCGCATCAGTATGCTCAACTCCTCCGCGCCCAACAACAGCAGCAGGCGGCGGCGGCAGCGGCTGCAGCAGCAGCACAGGCTCAGGCACAAGCCCAGGCCCAGTCGCAGCAGGTACAACAGGTGCAAGTTTCTCAGCAAAGCGCTCAACATCACCGGAACTCAAGTGGTAGCGCAACACCTACCCCTTCTAACCCAAAATAATGTCGAGTACTGTACTTAGCGGGGGATACTTTCCCCCCGGGTTGTAGCTCGCTCATAATGCTGTCTATTTAGCCCTTACGTGTAGCATATAATGGAAGCATGGAGTTTGCATCGGGATAGGAGTCTGTTGGTGATTTCCGCAGGGGGTCAGGTGGTTTATAGCTTCGATTGGTCCTAGATGAGCAATGGCAGTCCACTTGAGGAGGCCCAGAAGGGAGCCCGCGACGTGAGACGACGCATAAATAGATGATATAATAATACTTTGAAAACTACCTATACTAATACATAAGCAATGGCACCATTGAGGTGATATGCTGCAGGCTTAATGCTGATGAGTAGAGTGAAATGTACCTACTGCATACCTACATAGTCGCAGGCAACGCTAAGGTACCTAGGTACCTCTATATTGTCCGTCTGGACCGGCTGGACCAGGGCTGGGGCCCATGATGACAGAACCCCTCGCTCAAAGCAAAAGCTCCAATCGATAATGCGGGCCCCGTTTTAATTTTTCCTTCTTCGCTCAACCGCTAGATACTTTAGCCGAGTCTTTCACGATCTCGACGACTGTAACTTCAACATATTACTTACCAACTGGGAAACTGCTACACAACATGGGTAAACGTAAGAGAAACGCTGGCTTGAATGGTCGCACGACTCATGAGGAGGCTCCCACCAAAAAGACCAAAGCCTCGGACGATCTGCATAGCGCCGGACCTGTCACCATTCAGATCATAACAGGATCCTACGACCGCGTACTCCATGGATTGACCGCCACAATCTTGCCTAATGACCAAGTCGAATTCGCCGATACATTTCTCTTCAACGCTCATAGCTCTGCAATACGATGCCTAGCCATCTCGCCTCCTTCGGCACCGGAGCCTGGGAAGATCCAAAAGGTCATGTTGGCGTCGGGCAGCAGTGACGAGAGGATCAACGTCTATCACATATCCGCGCATCCACCCAAGCGAAAAGATAAAGATATATTATCTTCCATTGCACCGCGAAAGATCCTAGAGAACCCCAAGAATCGGGAGCTTGGCACCTTGCTGCATCATTCGTCTACCATCACCGCCCTTTCCTTTCCCACCAAGTCCAAGCTTATCTCAGCATCTGAAGACTCTTCGATCGCCGTCACACGCACAAGAGACTGGTCTCTGTTGTCGGCTATCAAGGTACCCAGACCAAAGCCGCAGGGGCGGCCGAGCGGCGACACGGCAGCGTTGGATGGAATACCAGCTGGCGTCAACGACTTTGCCGTCCATCCGAGCATGAAGTTGATGATCAGCGTCAGCAAGGGAGAGAGGTGTATGCGTCTTTGGAATCTGATGACAGCCAGGAAGGCCGGCGTTCTAAACTTCAGCCGCGACATACTACAAGAAGCCGGAGAAAGCAAACATTCACCAGGCGAGGGCAGGAAGGTGGTTTGGGGCACAACGGAGAAGGGCGATGAATTTTGTGTGGGCTTTGACCGCGATGTTATTGTATTCGGCATGGACAGCACACCCAAATGCAGAGTTATGCCAGAACCCAGGAGGAAAATACACCAGTTCTGTTACATATCAACAGATTTGAGAACAGATTCCTCACTGCTCGCAGTATCAACCGAGGATGGGAAAATTTTGTTCTTCTCGACGAATACGGATGATCTGTCATTAGAAGAGTCAACGACAGATAAAGGGACCGAGAAACTACCCGTCGCTAAATTGGTCGCGCAAGTGGGCGGGAAAGAAGCCGGTGTCACAGGTCGCATCAAAGATTTCGCCATATGCAAAGTCTCGGGCCAGCAGGGAAACGAGCTTCTCATTCCTACAGGCAGTAGCGATGGCAAAATCCGGCTTTTCAAGCTAAGCGTAAAGGACCTTGCAGAAGAAAGAAAAGAGAAGGCTCCAATACAGATTGGCAAGCTACTTGGCACATACGAGACGCAGAACCGAGTCACATGCTTGAGCGCGTTCGCAATGATACCCCGGCCAGAGGGCGTGGAGGATAGCGATGATGAGTTCGATGACGAGGGCGAAGAGGAGGATGATGAGGAAAAGGATAATGATGACGACGACGAAGACGAAGACGAGAACTAAGGCTCAGTCCACAATCATATCAATTCAATATAACTTTCATCTACATTCCCGTCTTTAGTGATGGGCAGTCGTAGTACCTTGTTGTTTATTCGAGCCATGAATGCCTTCATTTCATTAGTATAGGGCTGGTCCAGAACTAGGTTAGATGCCTACACGTACTGGATGTCAGCCTGGCAGGATCTGACGGTCTTGACGCACAACCCGCATGTGCGAGACCACTAGTCTAATAAAATCACGAAGCGGTACAGAGCGGAAGTATCCGTGGCACAGGGATGAAGAGCTGGCTTTTGCCAAGAATATAGAGCAATCGCGGCCCAGTCGAAACTGAGCGCCTCCTCAAATTTATCCCGGAAATGTTTGTTTAGGGAGAATCATCCCTACTAGTACACTGCATGCTCAATCATGTGCGACGAATGGACGATGTTGTGACTCCAGCTAACATGAAGAAGGAAGAGATCCTGGCAAGCCTGGTTCACCACCCAATCCAACGGTGATTTAGTCCGATAACTACAGTAAACTAAACAACAGTTATCCGAGACAAACCATTCCCGCCGTTAACATGATATTGTAGCAGAAATTCGATGCAACATGAAAACATGTGCCTGAGAACTACCTTGGCAACCCGGCATGAACGAGCAAGGTCTGGCGTGGTACCAGCAGTGAGAACCTAATGTACTCCTGAGACCAGGTCATTCTTTCTGTATGCGGTGTTGAGGCACAGCGGCTTGACCGGGAACTTTTCAGGTCAGGTCCTTTTGGCCAAATATGCCAATAATAGACGACGACGTTCTATCGAATAGCTCCCATTAGCGGGGATTTAGCTTGACCGTCGCTAGCCAGGAGAATCATTCCTGTTAATATACCAGATCCTGCCTAGGTAGGTAGCT
The DNA here is from genome assembly GCA_023159215.1 of Xylariaceae sp. AK1471. NCBI lineage: Eukaryota > Fungi > Ascomycota > Sordariomycetes > Xylariales > Xylariaceae > Xylariaceae sp. AK1471. The sequence continues at coordinate 3,059,484 of JAJKLI010000001.1, read as the reverse complement.
TCTGCTAGTGTACCCGCCCTGCTCGTCTGCTTCATCCATCTCTTTTGACGTAAAAAGCTTGTATTTCTCGTTTGACCAGTGCGCTTCTTCCCGCGTCTTGGAGTTCTTACCAGGTAACAAATGACCCCTTGAGTATCTTGTAAGGAGCCAGCATGAAATTTACCGGTAACTAGAGTGGCACTCGCTTAACGTCCAATGTATTAGTTAGAGATGCATACAAACATGCACCCCAGATTAGTGAGGGTGTGTGAGGATAGGTTTGTGTTGGAGATGGAGTACATAATGGAATTACCCCACGATCCCTCCGCCCCTCCCCCCTTCCAGGAGATATATGTAGGCAGGCAATTGTGGGAGGTCGCGAACCTCCAATCCGTTCTGGAGCGAAAAGATCGACCCGTGTGGTGTGGGGTAACAGCGAATCAGCGAGCGGTCTTCTGAACCTGTGGCTTGTCTGACCTTCGTCTGCAAAGAGCGCCACACTGACATCCAATAGGCTAGAGCATACAAACGCAGGTGATTTCCCGCCGGTCCCAGCTGACCGACCACTAGACTACCTAGCGCCAACGCGCCGAAACGCTGCCCTCCCGCTGTTTAATGCTTTGCTTGCTGTGCGCGTGCCCATCCATCCTGCTTTTCTTTTCATCTTGCATAAGAGAGAGCTAGATTTCAAGCCATCATGATCTAGTTTAGTTCGGCCTTCATGACCGATCTGGGCCACCTGGACAACGCTTTGCCTGGTCGGACAGGGCATAACAATGGAGCGCTACGTCACTGGATTTGACATTGATAATGGTCTAAACCGTTTCCTCTGCCATCGCTTACCGGATTTTGGAGAACTCAATTCCGCACCACCGTCTTATGCCCGAACTCCGCCAACATATGACCAGAAGCCCATATCGTACGGTCCCAAAGTTAGGAATACTGAACGGATTAGTGAGCGACTCGAAGGATTCTTATCCACAGCCCAGTACTCACGTGATTCATTTCATTAGTACAATTTGTGTGGATATTGTCATTACCATTGAAATAAGGTCAAGTCGTTGGGTGTCTTGGTAGTTACGCGTCTCGAGGTGGCTTTGTGGTAGATCTGCAATACTAATACAGTGATACTCAACAAGGCAGCTCAAAGACTACTAGTAACCCTTTTTGTAATAATAAGCACTGCCGAAACTTGAAGTAGATCGTGAGCACGTAATTGTGTAATTGACATAATTGTGCATTTTCATCAAGGCAGGGCTTTGTTCCGAGCATGGCCGCTGAAGAACCGACGATCCCGGACAGGGGCAGAACTCTGTATTGGCGGGTTCTGGGCGGGTCTCGGCTCTTTTTGGTTAAACGAAAAGTGGCGACGGCTTCGAGCGTTGTGGGACCCTGTCCGCTTGTCAAGGGCAAGGCAAGGGGGCTGTCAGTCAAAAGCAGGCGGAGTTCGGAGCCAGGCCCGAATCCACTTCAACTTTTGTCAAGCATGGAAGGTGTCCCAGACTTGCTAGACTTGCCAGACTCCACCAGTACCAACCTAGACTACTTTACCTCCAACTACTACATGTACCTACATATTGCCGTACTACTAAGTAGATAGATACTGTACTGCTGTACCTCCGAGCACTGTCCTACCTCAACAATACAAAACTATGTCGATGCGCACATGCGGAGAATTGGGCGATCGGTCTGTTGTCTTTCTCTCAACCACCTGCGCTTCCAAACCCTTCAATTTGAATTACAATTCCTCGTTGCCGTGTTGCGCTACAGGGCCTAAACTACTTTGGAGCTGATCTTCCTTGTATCCACGCCGGCTACGCATATCTGCGGTGCTTACGGCATTTGCTTGTGCATATTACCTACGTACTGCATCACAACTTATATACCATCAAATCTTGCAACATCGGCCCCGTTTCACACCTCCTGCTACTCAGGCTATTCATTCCATTTCTTGCCCTTTGCCAAGGTATTATTAGATACTACGACGATTCGACTAAACAACCAATCTTTTCCCTCCTCCATCTTACCCATCGTGCCATCTTGACCTTCAAGGAAACACTGCTTCCAGGGAAACCACTTATATCCCTGCATAACGTTTAGACGCGCCAACAAACCTTAGGTCGTGTCGTCAGGTCTTGTGTTGTATATTTCAAAAGCGATTCGAGTTGCTCGGTGCAACATAATCTCAACAATCTTGTCTCGCTGCTTTGAGCTTAAGACATCGGATATATATATTCTCGCCCATTCTACACGGCCAATCACCACTCTTTCATAATAACCCATTCGAGCGCCGTGTTATTGTCACCTTGTCTGCTTCTTCATCTCAACCATCATGACCGACTCCTCCAATGGGCCACCGCTATTGCGGCCCGTCCCCGTGCGACCCTTCAACCTTAACCTCAATCTCAAGGAGCCAACACCACCAGAGGAGGATTCACTGCCTCACACACCCCAAAATGGATCGTCACTGAACCTCGATTGGCTGAATTTCAAGCTGTTGGACCCGAGAAATAAGGCACGCTCTGAGTCGTCGGCTAGCATTAGCCGAGCCCAATCCGTCATGAACCTCACATCATCGACCCTGATGGGCATCTATGAGCCAACAACCAGCGGCAGTGACAGGTTCTACGCTACCGGCAACGAGGCAAACACTCCTTGGGGAACCGGTGCAGAAACACCCGCGAGAGGCTTGAGCACGGACGAACCTACCTACACGATACAGAAGGAGCGCGCGTATCCGGAACGTAGACGTTCCTCAGTACACCAACCAACACACGCACCACCGATATCCACCACGACCTCCCTTTTCTACTCTGGTCTGAGGGCACTACTGCTGTCAGGGTTAGGCGTATTATACGGCATTGGGGTAGCAACGGTGCGAGGCAATCGGTCATCGGCAGCATTCCGCGTGGAGCACATGATCAAGGCGTCGAATTACGGCTGGGGTTATATGGCCTTCTGGGGCGCCTCGGGGCTTGTCTTGGGCTGCCTGTTACCCTGGTTTGACGGTATCTGGGAGCGTGCATCTGAGCAAGATAGCAGCGAGGACGTCGCTGTGACAGAAGGCAACGCTGGCAAGAACAAGCGCCGAGACACCGATTGGACGCTTGCTGTTCGGGGCATTGGGATCTTCATTGGGATTGCTTATGCAATAGTAAGTTTATCTTGTCTCTTTCTCCCTCGCCATCCTACGTTTTCAACGTAATGAGCAGGAATATCCTCATAAAGATCTGCACAAATGCTAACTATGCACTTGCACAGCGTAAACTCCCTTGGGACTCAACCCTACAAGTCTCGCTGTCACTTGGCCTCGTGAACCCAGCCCTGTGGTTTATAATCGACCGTTCGATGCCAGGCTTCGTTGTCTCGTCAGCCGTGGGACTCGCGGGCTCGGCCTTACTCACCGGTCTGCAGCCTGACATGGTACCCGTCCCAGCTATGCTCTCGTCCTCTGCTTACGGTGGACTCTATGGCACCGGGGCAATCCATTCTAATGGCTCCACTCGCTACGCTGATGCCCAACCGATGCTGCTCGGCGGTCTCGCCAGCCAGCAGACCATCGCTATGGGCATTTGGACGGTGAATGTGCTCTTCTGCTGCTGCGTCGTCTTCGGTAATGTCGGCCGCTGGCTCGCGGTTAATAAGTATGGCCCGCGGCAAGCATGATTAAGCAGGTTGTGAAAGCTGAAGACAAAACTAAAGAGTTGATGTAATGATAAGGAAATACTTGGCTCTAGGATGCATCTGCATCTCATGATTTATGCGTACATGATCCGGCTCAAAATGGTCAGCCACCCATTGTTTAAGTGGTATCCAAATCGGGAGCAAGCGAATTGATTTATTCCAACGGCAATTGGACAGGGAGAAAGGGAAAAGGAAACGGAAAGAAATTGGATGGCTCTTGATCTCTCTACTGTGCGTTTGTTCTATATCTGTATATTTCCTGACAAATATATGAGGTGTTCGAAAAGTATCTAGTCTTCCAGGTCTGAACACACGTTTCACGGCGTCTTACAAAATGCATCTCTAGTGTCGTGAGGATGTACCATGCTATGATAGGGGGCAACGAGGTTAGAGAAGATGGACTGGACTCAGTGTTGCCGTGGTATACCTACCTCCCTTGGGTAGGTAAAGGCAACTACTTCGTTTTTAAGCAACGTGGCAGACACATATAGAACAAGACATCAATATTAACTTCACCTACACTCCCGATGCACAATATTAGTTGCTCCGAGTGCCAAGCACGCGGGTTGCTTAGGTTTTTGTTACGATTTCATGGCTATTTGTCACGGCCGTCGACTGGATGATCCATGATAGGTGATAGATGCATTTACCCCTCCATATACTCGTACAGCAAGGTTTGAAGCCTTGTTGATAAGGCTAGAACGATACCGTGCTATGCGTATGCCATTGCTCGATTCCAGCTAGGCAGTCAGCAATGAACAGAGGAAGAAGAGCGAAAAGAAGAAGACGAAGACGAAGAAGAAGAAGAAGAAGAAGAAGAAGAAGAAGAAGAAGAAGAAGAAGAAGAAGAAGAAGAAGAAGAAGAAGAAGAAGAAGATAATGATGAGCAAGGAATATTACTCACTAGGACAGTAAGAGTAGCCTTGCTCCGCTGCAAAGAGCCAGGCAGGTATTTATGATGATGGGGGCATTCGCGTGTATTCGATGCTAAAATTGACGTGTAAAGTACCTACTCGCTCTTTGCTTGTCTATTTGATGGTATGATACTGATATCATGTAATGCCATGAGATATAAATGGTCTGTGTTTCACTGTTACCGGCTGCTAAGCTTAGTTTGATCTGTGATTTGTTTTCAGTTTTGCAGGGCTCACTTCTATAAAATATGACCAGGCACGAGCGGATGGGAAAGAAAATGTACAACACCAGGGTTCTTTGGTCGTCACTAGACACCGCCGATGGTTTGAGATACGGAAAGTTGTCGTTACGGAGGCATTTAGATACATTAAGGGAATAATTGTCAGATTGCTCATCGTATAGTTAAACCCCTACATGCTTCACAAAAGAGTGGTCTGACTATCTATATATAGCATCGAATGTCTGTTCCTTAATGCTCATATATCTGCCTATGTTAACAGAATCGTGTGGTCTGGTTTCTATATACCACCAAGCAACTATACGATACAGGATTCTACCTAAGTAAGCACTGTCTCATGTGAGTGACATCAATCAGAAAGTATTCGTTCCGACAGTCGACAGTCCCCCGAGCCCTTTCCGAGCCAAAGGTTTGGTAGACAGTAGCCACATTCTTGTTCGCAAAACAAACTATCAAGCGCCTTTATAGGTCGAGTATGGAGATGCCCTTACCAACTTATTTACTTTCGCAAGCGAACAGTTCGAATCCAGGCCGGCCCCCTTTTATGGGTTTCTTTTGTCGTTGTTTCGCTTCACGTAATCTCCATCATCCTCTCTGTCCCATTCGTCCATCATCTTCTGCTTATATTAGTCTTATCATATGGGACTACGCGGGCTTACTCGCCGTCGAATGTCCACGCTTGAGGTCGGCGTGAGTCTAGGTAGGCAAACACTGGCCACAATAATCGGAACATCCCTAACAGCGAGTATTTTATACTTGGTTTCTAATAAAGAACGACAAGCCCCAAATAATCTATATATATAAAAAACTGTAGAATAAACAATGCTTAAATTTTTCTGTAAAAATTTTCAAGCCTATCAACCTGTAAACAGTCTAGGATGTTTTAACCCGGCTTAGGCACGGTTTTTACCTGTACGTATAATAGATAGCAGCCGGTATGGCATACTAGCCGTTAACCCGAGCAATACAATATATATATTACCATGTAAACCTGTGGAGTAGTTAAGGAATTAGTCAAGGCATACGGCTGTTCCTATTATCTTGACCAATGCTTAGTAGGGTAGCAGTTAACATCAAAGGCTGGCGACTTGAGGTGAGGTGATATTGAATCTGGCCCCTAGTATGCAATGGCCTGGACTATCTCTAATAAATAGATCCTTGCCGTGCGCTCTAAACCCCAAGCTTCACGCTGGATGTTCATATCGTGTTGGTATATCCCACACGCCTCAAGGAAAGGAAAGGGTATGCAGACTCCCATACGATCTAATCAACGGAATTATCGATCTCGCGAGGTGTCTGGCCGTTGATGGCTGCTTCGGATGGTAGAACCAGACTGTTTCTTCGGGTGCTCTCCTCTATCTCAGTGCTACTCGGCCAGCGTGAAGAGGGTGATGAACTTCTAGTTGGGCACTATGTGGCTGAGTTTAATGAGTACCCCTTTTACCCTGGGGAAGTTTTTATAGTATTCACTGGTTAAAATCATCATCGAGGGGTCTTGTAAGCCATGGACAGTCGTAGACAAGTAAGAAATGTCGATTGTTAACATAAACTCTCTCTCCTCGGACTTTGGGCAAAGGAGCCGAATGGCTGGATTCCATTGTTGTTGGAATGCTTTGAGACAACGTTGGAGCATGTAGTCCAATGCCTGACTTCGCCTTTACTTGCGGGATGTCTGCATTTCAAGTATTTGAATATATGATTCCTCGAGACTCATAAATTCGTTGTAGGGACAAAAGCACAGGCTAGACAGATGCTTAAGTTAAGCAAGCTACGACAGAAGAGGATAGAGAGTTCTTGAACAAGTTATTCTGCATTGAATCCCGTGTTGTGTGACGGCTAACATACTATATCGCGTTTCCACTGCAGAGCTCGGGGTTCAGTTCCCCGTCCCCGGAGCCTCAAAAGCTAAGTTGTCCTATTCATTCTACGTATTCATCGCAGAATATCTTGTTCATATCTCTCACGTCTTCTGTCGTAACTTTCTTATATTTTACACATTTGGATAGGACTATAGTAAGCTGACTGCGTTGTTTTTATGAAAGCTTAAAATTTCGGTGTTGGGCTGTTGCTATTTGCAATAGAACGTTTTGAATCACGCCCGTTCCGACAATAGTGAGCCTTTATATTCGTCCGTTGTTTGTGTAGTTGGTTGGTTGCAACCCTGGTCGTAAGCGGTTAGGGTTCCTAGTAGCTGCTTGGTATATTCGGTTGCATGCTTGCTTAAGTCGTACATATTCACCCTCGAATTTGGAGCTTATCTCTTTGACGGATGAAATAACAGCAACTACGACCTCTCTAAGCTGTTAGTAATTACACCGATATCGATTCTGTCTCGAAATGGAAAGCGGCTGCGGAATGACGAGAAATGATTGGATGAGTCTCTGGGATCTATGAAGTCAGCAGAACCCTGCACGCAAGATGGAATACAAGATGAACAGGGATGTCCACGAGCCTAATGGATGCGGAAACGTGGGTTTCTAGCGGGCATAGACGAGATAGCTATCATACCGTTTAAGTGGCATCGATAAACACGCTCGTCCACAAGATATCTAGGTCAAGCACGGCCGGTGACTGCGAGAGGTATCGTGAGCTCTCGGCGTACAGCATGAAGGGGAAATCTGCCTCAGACGATTAGTTATGTTGAGACGAGTGATCCCCTCGCCATTGGGAAACCTATAGAATAGAGACCTAGGTTAGGATGAGGGTTGTAATCCATCCCGCTCCTGCCATCGCTAGCCGTCATTGGAGTCGAAGAGGCCTCACCTGAAAGATGATAATTCCGCGAGAGTATAATACCTCTTATGTTACTACACAAGCTCAAAACAAAATTATTTCCTTTCAAATGAGCATAATATTCAATGACTGACTTGAAACGTGTGAAGATGTAAAAGAGATATGTATGAACAAATACATTATACCACACCGTTAGAAGTGGTACTGTGGTACTGTTAATAATCGTTAGTGGTCGGGCGGTGCTGCTATCTCCATCAATAATCCATAAAGGCCATAAAGGCCATCCCCACATTTGACCCCCTATCAACCAACCAGACGCTCTAAAAATTAGCATCGGGGTCTCCGTTAAAGTGCCCCTTAGAAGTACCCCTTGAAGTACCTCTTATAAGTACCCCTACGACGTCAAGACTTTTCGGTTGTTAGTCTCGCTTCTGTCCGACTCGGACTATTCCACACTTAGCTCTGGGGCTGGTGACGCTGGTGACGCTGGCAGAGTGGCAGGGTCCAGATATGCATGTATGATGACTGCTACATCTTTCGATATGTCTTGCTGTTACTGCTGATACTGCTGATATACAGGTCATCACTTCTTTTTCAGAATGGGCCCGACCTTGACAACGCTTCTAGGTGGAATTACTCTCTAGCACAAGACATGAAATAACTGACCATTCATTATCTTCACCCGTTTATTATGCGACACGACAGAGCTGCAACTCCTAAAATCCAACATCACGAATCTCGCTACGACAATTTTCATCCATTCCAACCACCGCTGGTTTTAATATGTTCTTCGTCTGTCTCGAGTCTTGTGTTTTAACGTAGACAGCTTTCCCCCTCTTGCTTACTCCACATTCAAGTTGTGCGCGTATTATAACGACTGCACGGTTGAAGCAATCCACGAGCGTCAACTTCATAATATACTGCTCGCACATACAAGATTCTGGCAGTCTAGCCACTGCACCGTATGACCCGGCAATTTCATGTCCTCTATCCAGGTAAACGCGTCTTCAGCGAGCCTCCCCTCGTCGACGCCAGTTGATGAAGGCCTGGTTCCATTATCCCGCGCCGATGAGAAGGATAATGTCGCTGTCGCCGTCTCCAACCCCGCCGGCACAGAACCATCTGATACCTCGGCACATTTGCTTCTCGATGCCGTTAAGGATGCCCGCCAGATCGTTCGTCTAGTTCAGTGTCAAATATGCTCCCAGATACTACAAGAACCTACGACGCTGCCATGCGGATCTAGCATATGCAGGACCTGCCTACCTCAAACCCGGCTTCGAGCGAATATCTCCTGGCCGGCAACCGCAAGTCGATTACAAGGCTTCGAATGCCCACTTCCGGGTTGTGGCAAAGAACATGCTGCCGATGATTGCGCCCTCGATGTTACGTTGAACAGTGCTCTGGCCATCATCAAAACAGCCGTCGCATTAGACCAGTCGGCCACGGAGCTTCCTGGGTGTTCCACACATATTACTGTTCGTGATCCCTGGGGAGTTGCTGGTGTGTCCTCGTTGGAGGAGAAGCAGCCCGAGTCAGTTGTGCTGAGTGGTGGCAGAATACTTGCGACGTACACACTGGTTGAGCTTGGTAAACTGGAGTATAATAATGAAGTATCGTACTCATTTGTGGGCACCAACAAGCATGATATCGCCAAGATCGACATGGAAATCTTCCTGAAATTAAAGGAGTCAGTGAGGGCTGAGATGGACTGCCAGGTCTGTTATGCTCTTCTCTTGGATCCCGTGACCACGACCTGTGGACACACTTACTGCCGGACTTGCCTCCATCGGGTTCTCGATCACTCAAACTTGTGTCCGGCATGTAGGCGCGAGATCTCTATTCAGGCACAAGTCAACCCACGCTCTGCGCCGTCAAATGGACGTCTTGTCTCGATGATCAATAGGTTCTGGGCAGATCTTGTTGCGCTCCGCTCTCAAGCTTACACGCTAGAGCAGCAGGCCAATCATGGAGGTTTCGATGTCCCCATATTCGTCTGCACCCTGTCGTTTCCGACTATGCCGCTATTTCTCCACGTATTCGAGCCACGGTATCGGCTGATGATCAGGCGGGCTGTGGAGGGTGACCGGACATTTGGCATGGTACTGGACAGGTCTACTCCTGGGCCAGGCGAACCAAACTTCCTGGAGTTTGGTGTTCTTCTACGAATAGTCAACATTGAATTCTTTCCTGATGGCCGCAGCCTACTAGAAACTGTTGGCATCTCACGGTTCAGAATCACACGACATGGGTGGTCAGATGGCTATATTGTTGCCAACATCGAGAAGGTTGATGATATTAGCTTAGCCGAGGAGGAGTCGCTCGAGGCCTCTGAAGTCAGTCGTGAGAGTCACACACAGGTCGCAGAAACCCAAGATCCACCACTAGGGTCTGAAGGTGCGGAACCGCCCTTGACAGATCAATCTCCGCCCAGGACATTTTCTGTCGGCGATCTGGACTCTATGCCTACGAGGGAGTTGGTAGATTTTGGTGTTGACTTCGTAAGGAGGATGCGAGCACAAAGTGTCCATTGGCTCGCATCTCGGATGCTGACGATCTATGGCGAATGCCCAACAGATCCAGCTACCTTTCCCTGGTGGTTCGCTTGTGTTATGCCTGTGAGCGACGCGGAGAAGTACAGATTATTAAGCACCTCAAGTGTGCGCGAACGACTTAAAATCGCTTGTCGGTGGATTGTGGAATGGGAAACTAGTAGAGTAAGCATATACCGAGCTCCTCCCCGACACACTGCTCCTATCATCTGAACATGCCTAAGCACAAACTATCTTCATGCTTTGACTCTACCTCTATAGAAAGTACTGACTGTAAACTAGCGGTCAGCAGCCTCATCTCCTATCGTATAAACCTTTGCCCATTCTTAGTTTCCCTGTTACACTGCGACCCCCCCTCTACGTCAATACATTCTGATACTTCAGCACGTTCAGGCCTTTCGGTTTTATGAGCTGAGCTTTCACAGAGCGGAAAGATCTTTTGTTATTAATGTATTTCCTCACATTTCACAGGCGCTTGTCTAACCACTTGTCATATAACAAGAGTACTTCTTCAGGATTTGGGAGGGAACAACTCGTTATCATCGTCATTTTCACCATTATTAGCAGCATTGTTATCATACAAGTGATACCACCATGGCAGAGATTATAGAGTTGGGTTTATTTTCGCCAACGGTCTACTTTGCATCGCGACACCTGGGCTACATCATCGACATCACATCATCTCTTTCTTGACTTTATTCTTTGCAAATATATATCAATATAGGCGGGGTTCTCAAACATCTGTGACGTTAGTGATTTGCTGTCTCTCCGTTGGTATTACTCAGAAGTATTATTTAAAGGATTGCTTGATTTTCAAAGGGTTTGTTCCACTTTCGCCAGGGTGTTCTTAAATGATTAGAAACGTGCATGCTGCCGGGAAGGCTGTGAGAGGCCGGGTGCTTCTACGCTAGCGGAACGTTCTTGGAAATCAAAGCAGTCACTTAGCCCATTTCAAATCCCCTGGGCTGATCGGAGAGATGGGATCAATACGGAAGTCAATAACGAATACAGTGTAGCACGATTTCGTTTGATGGGACGCAAGCAATAGAGCAGATTTCATTCGGGTATCTATCTATTTAATTGCGCTGTGGACAAAACCTGCTCGCATCCGAGAGTGATTCCCTCAACTTTTAATTGGTCCTCTCCCTATTCACTCACGCTCGTAGCTGTCCATGATGTTTTTTTCCATCATTGAATATTTGAGGATGTTCTGAATACACTTCGTGACTGGTCTGCATCATCCTTCCTCTGGTATTATATCGCGGTGTTCCTCCTCGACGCCTCTTCCTCGTTCATTGCGGCAGTGAGCCAATGTTCACCTTGATGTACGGATGCCCCATGTTCATGCTGATGGATTGGTATTAATCTTGGTCTCTTCCGGTCTTCCATCGCGATGTCGGTGTCTTTAGCTGACACCCCATACTCATTCTATGATGGGTTTATTACATCATCATTTATCTGGTCTTTCATTGCGGTGTCTCCATTTGACGTCTCTTCCTCGTAAACGCCGTTGGCCTTGGGGGTTTCGTAGATGAACTCCTCTAGTGCCTTATATGCGGTTTCCAGATCATCATTTGTGATCAATTTGTCGTAAAGATCGCCAGAGCTGGACTGATCAATTTCCTCTTGGGCAGCCTTAAGCTTGCGTTCGATTTCTTCCTCTGACAGAGCCTCATCTTTCCTCAGACGGGTCTCTAGTTCTTCTGGGTTGGGCGGAGCGATGAAGACAACTCTCGCAGAGAACCCGTTGTCTTTGGCCATTTGAGTGGCCTACGAACGCTGTTAGTTTTCTCAGTAACGAATTACCGAGGATGGGAAGCTTACCTCTCGGCCAAGTTGGATGAGAGCAACCTTGTTAGATGCTTCTAAAGCATTGATAAGAGTTTTACTCGTACCATAGTCGACATCATCGCAACTGCTAAACTCGAGAAGATAGTCTCCGTCTCGCATAGTATCGAAGGCTTTCGGATCGACAAAATGGAAATCCCGACCGTCGACTTCACCATCTCTTAGACTTCGGGTAGTGTGCTGTATGACTTTGTCAAAGATCCCCTTTTGCCTGTCCAACAGCATCGAGATGAGCGTGGATTTGCCAACACCACTTGGTCCGGATAATATGATTGGCTTCTTGTTCCCTGGACGTTGCCCCTTGGGCGCTTCTTCTTCTTCTGCTTGCATTTCTTCAGCATCTAATTCTTGAAAGATCGCATCAACATTTCTCCAGTCCTCGATCTTATCGAATGTGGCAAGCCTTGATCGCCTTGCAATTCTCAGGGCTCTCCAGGTTTTACTAGCCTTTGACTCGAGGATTTGTGTCTTCTCCTTCTCGTTATTTGCAAAGTCGAGATCAAGATCGTCAGTGGCGATCTTATTCTTGAAATCTGTTAAGTCAGGAAGCCTCCACTTTGCTGGATCCTTCAATTTTTCCAAAGACTGACTGCTGTCTTTCTCGTCCATGAAGGCTAAAGACAGCGAGTTCATGCCTGCCTTGGGTCTTCTGCTGGTTGCAAGACGCTTTGCATTGGCTTTCGCCTCGTTGAACTCGGTGGGAGACACGGAGGGCCTTTCAATAGGGGGGCAGTTCTCGACTTTCCAGCGAACCCAACCCTTGTCCCTTGATATAACGCTTTCAACTACCCTAAAAAAGAAGAATCCATCCGAATCTGCTTGAATATAGCTTGTTATTCTATCTTTCATCCCCCTCGCCCATTTTGCCTGTTGGAAATGTTAGCTTGCGACGAGAAACCTCACCAGGCATTACCCACATCTTCTTCGCCTAGGTTCTTGTCGGCGTAGACTACAGATCTATTTTGCTGAACATTCGCGATCTTCGCCCTGGCTTGTGGCGTAAGAGACAAGAGGAAGTCTAATATGATGAAAGCTTGGATGAGAATGTGACGCCTAAAATATAGATCACTAATCTGGAAGACAAGAGAGTTAGTCATGTCCCGGCTGTATTCGAGATAAATATGAGGTATACCTCTAATTCGAAGAGTTCTCTGCTCGTAAGATATTTCGGGTTGTTGTCAGTACTGCGTAAATCTTCGTCCGCTCCTGTCCCTTTCCTCTTCTGAGGAATTATCTTGTTTTCGTCGGGACCTTTCGTATTTTTCTGGATTTTCTCAACCGTCTCGAACGCTTTCATGGTGGCTTCTATGCCGGTCTTAAATCTGGCGAGCTCAGCCGCGTCGAACAGTGTGGTAGGTTGACTGAAGAAATGCTGTAAAGACCAGAATACTGGATATAGCGCGTCCGTGTCCAAGCTCTTCTCCGACTCGGGCTTGTTTTTGGCATCAAAAGAGACAGTCTTTGCCGTGGACCTGACGTCTTTGCCCTCGTTTTTTGAAGCGTCACCATCGGTATCGACGTCCATTTGATCGACAGCTGGTCCGTCAGAAGCGGTTGGGACTTCTTCAAAATCGGTCACATTTTCTACATGATATTCACCGCGCAAGTTCACCGAGCTTCTATCGCCGGGAGGGATGCTCTGGAACATGAAAATGTATACGCGACCACAGAATGCCGCATCTTCAGCACGCGATAATCTTCGTAGCAGGTCGTTGCAAGATCTTAGAATGACCAAAGACTTTTGTTTCAAGTTTTTGGCGGTTATTCGTTCCCGCCTCGATTCGAGAAAATCGAAGACTTTGCGGCAACCGTCAACGGTCTGGCTGTCAAGCAGTTCTTCCATAAGCCAGAAGAGAAGGGCGGGATCGCATTGTTCGTTATCGGACAAGACTGAAAGGAAGTCGAAGAGATTCCAGACTCGGACAAACTCGAGGGCATCGATAGACGTGCTGGCCTATGGACCCCTTAGCCGTTTGGTTGGACACAACGAAGTAGATGCGACTTACGACCATGGAGCTGAAGATTTTGCGCGCAGCGGTCTCGACGGCGGCATATAACCGGACCTTCTCGGAATCTCTACCTTGAAAGACATAGTCTGGCGCTGCGCTGGGAAAGATGGCGGGCAGCCGAGCGATGAAGGCTTCGAAATGGGACTTGGTGAGGGGTGGCTCAATTGTTGATGCGGGCTTGATGGTTTGCGCGTGGATCAATGCGTCCTTCAGGAGATCGGTCATGGCCGACACCTGAGGTACTTCGTCCTCGGAGAGCTGGGCAGGAGACATTGTGGTAGTTAATGGATCGCGCAACCGGGTGTGATGTGTGTTGTTCTTTCAGCTTTGATATGGTAGGTCTCGAACAAATGATTTGCGATTCGAAATGGGTCTTGAAGTACCTGTTTCGCAACGAGCGGGATACGAGGTAGAATATGAAAAAGAGATATACATCCTCTAGGTAAAGAGCATGTCTGAGTACTTTTAATGATTGCTGGTCAGATATCGTTGTTGTTAGTTCGTAACACCAGCTGGAAGGTTGTGTATTACCTAGGTAGGTACCTAGTAAGTCCGTATGTCTTTGTTCTCGTAAAGATATAGTATGGATACCGGTACGTATGAACATTGATGAGACACAGCTGCAGGGGGGGAGCTCCCGATAAGATAAGGCATTTGATTGAATCCACCCTGCAACCGTGACATCCAACCTTGATTGCTTGATTGCTTGAATGCAGGGATATTTTAGTGTAGGTAAACACATGCAGTTTTAAACAGTTATGGATTAGTGCATTTCAAATGTTTCGCGCATCAAACTTAATTACAGACAGGGAAAACCAATGCATTTAGCGCGACGGAGCACGCGACGAGGCTGAGAAACAACACGCCGCTTGATGCTACGCCACACAGTCAGTCTCTCGATGTTCTCGGCTTAGCTTTTTTTCTCTTATGACGTTCCGACCTTTATGCGCCGCCAGCCTCACAGCCTTCACACCCCATCTGCCACCGCAAGCCTGGAGCTGCTCAGATCGCATTCGCATTGTCGGCAATTGACTACCATCTGCAACCACCGTGGACAAGTATTGCAACCATGCCGACCGCGAAACGTCTGAAGAGCGACGCCAAGGCCAAGGCTCGCGACAGACCTCCCGCGAGGCCCACCGTTGCCGACCTCGAGGGTGAGTCCGAGTTCGCCCAACTGGCAAAGCAGCATTGGCTGAAGGCGTCAAAGAGGACCGCCAAGGTCAAGGTCAAGAGTGACGTCCTTAAGAAGGGAATATGGGATGTGCTGGAGAAGGACGCTTTTGCGTATAAGTCGTTGCTGGTCCTCGAAGGACTACAGACTTTAGAAAGGTACGAACATCTGCCCACCACCACTCCTTCGCGTTGTATCTCACATTGTACTAAAGCTTCTCAGTTATCTTTGGCCCGGATACTCCGAAGAGTCGTCCAACTTCCACGTCCTCCTGATCGCCCTGATGACGAATGTAAAAGCCCGAGAGAGACTCGAAACCTGGAGTATATTCGAAGATCGGCCGGCCGAGTTTTCGAGCCTGTTCAGTCGTGTCTTATCTATGAGTCTTGATAATACCTTGTCATTGACTATACGAACGCATTTACTGAACTTCATCATCTTCGCCTTCCAAAGTCTCGACTGGACCAGTGTGAGGAAGGAGTGCGCGCCGCTTGTTTCCATCGCTATTTGGCACAACCTCTCATCTGATGCCAAGCGCGAGTCCATACTGGCACAGACGGCACAACTTAAGAAATCATGGAAAGCTGCAGGCAAGCGATACGACTCTGCCGACGATGCTACGAAAGCCCGTTTACGTTTTGAGAGAGCCTGGCTGTACACACTTACGTTGGATTTCCTACGGTTGCTGCATGGGGAGAAGAGAACTCGGGAGCACGTTCTATACTGCGAGCGCTTCGTCGAATTCGTTTCCGATCTGTTGAGTCAGCTTCCTACACGACGATATGTCAACACACTACTTCAGGACCTACACATCTTGCCAACTTTGAGACTGTCTCCTATGTTCAATGATGAAGAGAATGCGTTACTCCGTGACCAATGTGCATTGTTAAGTCATTATGTGCATTTCTCTATCGACGATCAGACGGGAGCACAACACAGCCGGACCGAAGCATATGACCGACACTGTGCCGAGCTTGGGAAGCTACAACGAGTTGCCCTGCGGCATTTCAAAGAAAAGCTTACTGTTCTAGCCCTCTCGAACTATGCCTCTATCGACAGGAGGGGCGAACTCGAAAACCTCCTTGAGACCTTAACAGACGACGAGCTTGTTAAGCTTGTATCCCTCCTCGAGCTACGGACAGACTATCCTGAGTCGGTCAACGTGGTCATCGATAGACACTTTCTAATGGAGATACTTCTATCAACATTCGAGAAGCGCAAGACATTTCAGGAGACTGCCCGGGATCTAAGTATTCTCCCCACCGAGGATAGTCTCTTTGACCAGAGCCTTTTAAGAACGGATAACTATGACGGCTCACAGCCCCTTGCATTACCAAAGCTGAAGCTCCAATATCTTTCCGTGGGGGATTTCTTGTGGAGATCTCTAGTTCTCTACCGGTGTGAGTCGTTCTATGGAATAAGAAAAGACATCAGCGATGTCCTACGACGGCTGAGGCCAGAAGTGAGACGCTCGGGGGAGACTGGTTTTGCGGGATCGTCAAGGATGGCCTTACCCATATCCCGGCCTTCCATATTAGAAGTGGTGCCGCCTCTGGTTGGGGATGACAAGCCGTCGGCTGTTAGAGCGGAGATCTCGCTTGACTTCCGTCGACTGGGTGATCGTATCAGACGAGAATGGGATTCTCTTCGGCCTGATGATGTCGTATTCCTCGTTGCAGTGGATGCTGCCGCACAGAAAGCCATAACGAATGGAAACAGCAACAGTATTTCCGAGGCACAGAAGCTCGGGCTTATCACTGTTCGCACAGCTGAAGTTGCCCATATTCTAGACGATAAGGGAAAGTCAATAAGGGACCCTTCTGCCTACTTCAGTGGCCCGAATAGGTCACCTGCCAGGAGGATGCAACTACGACTAGACCCGAAAACGTACAAGGAGGATATGGAACGAGCCTCAAAAGGCAAGCCCGACGTGTACGAGCGTATTAACCTAATCGTTCGCCGTAGTGGAAGAGAAAATAACTTCAAACCCGTTCTCGAGTCCATCCGCACGCTGACGCTCTCTGAAGTCCCACTAGCCTCATGGTTGCATGAAAACTTCCTTGGCTATGGAGACCCTGCAGGTGCTACTTACAAGCATTTGCCAAACCGGGTCAACAAGATTGATTTTAGAGACACATTCTTGGACTGGCAGCATCTCGTTGAGAGCCTTCCGGGGAAGACTATCGAGCCAGGCTTCGAAGTGACCAGTAGTTTTGGTCCTCCTTATGTTCTGGAATCGATAGATAAACCACCCGAAGAAATTTCCTCGAAAGCATCAAAGAAAAGAAGACGAGACACGGAGCCCGCCATGCTCGCAGAGATAGAAACCTACAAAGTCTCCACATACAAGCCTCCAAATTTAGGGCCCTATCCTGTTGACGCGCCCAAATTGAATACAGTCCGCTTTACAGCGGCGCAGGTTGATGCAATCATGTCTGGAACTCAACCAGGATTGACTGTTATCGTTGGACCACCGGGAACAGGAAAGACCGATGTTGCGACACAGATAATCAACAATATCTATCACAACTTCCCTGAACAACGAACACTGTTGATTGCTCACTCTAACCAAGCACTGAACCAGCTGTTTGCAAAGATCGTCGCTTTAGACATTGACGAGCGACATCTTTTGCGACTTGGCCATGGTGAAGAAGAACTCAACACGGAAGGGAACTTCAGCAAACATGGGCGGGTAGAGTCTTTCTTAGAGATTAGAGACCGGTACTTGCAGGAAGTGAATCGCCTGGCCGCAAGTATGGGTGCCCCGGGTGCTCATGGCAACTCAGCGGAGACTGCAGGCTACTTCAACTTGGTCTATGTGCAACCTGCCTGGAAAAAATTCACTGAGATCATCAACGACGAAAGCTCATCAGCTGCGGATATCATATCAGCATTCCCGTTCTACAATTTCTTCTCTGATGCGCCTCAGCCGCTCTTCCCTGTCGTAGACGATCGATCGGCAGCCCTAGATGTCGCTGAGGGCTGCTACCGGCATATATCGAAGATGTTCTCCGAACTCGAGGATGTTCAGCCTTTTGAAATATTGCGACGGGATCGTGACAAGGCCAACTATCTCCTCACAAATGAGGCTCGCATTATTGCCATGACGTCGACTCATGCTGCTATGCGACGATCTGAAATTGCGTCACTGGGTTTTCACTATGACAACGTCGTGATGGAAGAAGCTGCACAGATCACTGAAATTGAGAATTTTATTCCTTTAGCTATGCAGAAGCCCAAGGAAGGGCAAATGGCATTACAGAGGGTTGTTCTTTGCGGCGATCACTATCAAAACTCTCCTGTGATTCAAAGTCTCGCCTTTAGGCATTATGCGAACCTCGAACAGTCATTATTTTCTCGTCTCGTTCGTTTGGGAATACCTGTCATCACCCTTGACCAACAAGGTCGTGCCCGACCGTCTATTGCTGCACTATACCAGTGGAGGTACCCGAATCTTGGGAACCTGCCGCACGTTGAAAGCCTCAGGGAATTTCAGACCGCCAATGCCGGGTTCAAGTACGATTACCAGTTTATAAACGTACCTGATTATAAGGGCCATGGGGAGGTCGAGCCGACACCTCACTTCATCCAGAACCTAGGCGAGGCTGAGTATGCTGTTGCACTCTATCAGTACATGCGGCTGCTTGGATATCCAGCCTCAAAAATCAGCATTTTAACTACATATGCCGGCCAAAGAGCACTCGTCAAAGACGTCTTAGCTTTCCGGTGTGAGAATGAGGCCATTTTTGGCATGCCTAAGATCGTCACAACGGTCGACAAATATCAGGGCGAACAAAATGACTGTAAGTTACTATTTGGTCTTTGCTTGGAACGTCACATACTCATACTGCTTAGACATCATTCTCTCACTCACCCGTACGTCGCGGGTCGGCTATCTTCGAGACATACGGCGCCTAACTGTAGCCCTTTCTCGCGCCCGCCTTGGTTTGTATATCGTTGGACGAAGGGACGTGTTTGAGACATGCTACGAGCTTCGATCTGCGTTTGAGTTACTGCTCCAACGACCGGACAAGCTGGTGCTGTCGACTGGCGAGATGTGGCCGTCGAGTCGTGTCTTGGCCGAGGAAGAGGGGACGACGGCACCCAACGAGACCGTTATGGAGGGTGTGGAGCATCTTGGTCAATTTGTCTACGAGATGACGGTGTCGAAGGTCAAGCAGCTACGCGCCGAGCAAGGCCTCCCAGCAGAGGAAGAAGTCGGTGAGACGAAGCTGCAGCCAATCCGAGAGGAGGATGAGGTGCAATACGTGGATGCTGCAAGCGATGAAGAAGACGAGGAACAAGAAGAGTTGCCGCAGGAAGCAGGAGACAAGGCAGAATAATGAATTTTTGAGTTTCCACTCCAAACTGCTGAAACGTCGAAACATCCAAAACCTTAACACATTACCGGCGTGGTGTAAATATGTCATGTATATTTTGTTCCGGTAGTACAGAAGGCGGACGAAAGAGTTGTCAAGCTTTCTTGACTGCAAATCATCGGGAGATAGAGCCATCTTCGTCTTGTATTCTACGGCTAGGAGACAGACCGGGAGTTCATAACATTCATCTAAACTACGAGCAAAGTACAAATAATGGGGCCACAAGTGTACTAGCGTGTGTAATTATAAGTACCAGGTGAGTTATAGTTTGTATTCATAGAGGTCAGCCCTTATACTCTCTAGCATCGAGATGATATTACTTGGTCTGGGCGAGTACCGTATCTGGGCGCAATATAGTTCGAGGCTGGGCGATGGGAGTTGACTTGCCATGCATAGTAAATGTAGAAGAAAACAAGTTTAAAATCAACAGACAGACTTGTTTGTCTTGCTATCACGAGCTTCTAGTTTGGGCACGTAGAAAGAGAGCGCATACTAGAGGACCCACGCATGTGTATTGCGGCGCAGCTTTATTTTGGGCACGGACAACCTGAACAAAATCAAGTGCTAAATTAATTACCTACATAAAACTTTTTCACTCAGCCTTGGCAAGGCCCAAAAAGAAAACCAATGGAGATTCCTCCAAATAAAATAAAAAATACTGCAGAGTGTAGACTAGCTGTCTTTGAGGGTAAAATGGGGGTCCACCATGGGACGGATGCTGAGGTCATTCTGCATGCCCTCGTTTGCCCGAACTTATTTTAGGAACCATGCGAGACATCTCCCTAATCGATAATGATATTATGTATGTTACCTTGCTGTTTGTTATAACTATACGGCATACAGCACCTTTGACCGTCTACGGAATTTTCTCTTGGTTATTTACCTATTTAGGTTTCAAGGGCGAGAGGCTCTGCTCTGTGCGACAAGTAAAAATTGTCATTATTTCTTCTACGGTAATCGACGTAGGTGTTCTGGCTAGCATTTTCTATGAGGCGAGCACAAGCTGAGGCGGACGGATGGATCTGGCCATGCCCCCTTTCCTTGCTTTATGCTACTACTTTGCCTGGTAGATAGTCAGTCATGTTGGATTTAGTCGGCATGTATGATAGGATGGCTTGAGGCCAGGCGAGTGCATCACGATGAGTCAAATGACTTTCAGCTAGGTGACGTTACGGACCAACCAGTGTTACATACAGTACAAACAGATATCTAGGAGGTAGGCCAAGTCGGGGGGTTGCAAGTAGCGTTGGAGCGGGAATAATTAGGGTGACGGAAGGGAGCCCGAAGAAATGTGACACGCATTGACTGGTTGACAACCCTTTTTTTGCCCGGCTTCTGTGTATTCTCTAACTGACGTGTTGTGATTGGTTTTCTGGTTGGTGGACAGCTCCAGCAAAGTCGTTTCTCCTAACCCAGAGACCGCAGAACTTGGAAAAAAGCATGGAATATGCTGTACATACATACAAGCATACATATGGTACTGCAGCCTGGATGGATGATCCCACGGCCTCTGTGGCTTGACAATATATATGTTCAAGTTCTACTCGTGTTAAACCTTGCTCTTTTTAACCGTGAATCGTTCAAAAATCAGTTCTAGAAGAATGTAGCCTAACCGGATGGTGCAACGGAGCTGAGTACTGGACTTCCCAATTCCCGGAATTGTAATGTAGTATTTAATGAGAAACAAGAAAAAAAAACAAACATATGAGGGTACCCCAGCAGAATATAAGAAACTTGGGGGTTTACCCATTTGCAGCAACTATGGTCACTCCAAGAAATGCCAAGGCCTGCCAAACTAAGCAAGCCCCTTGTAGAAATTGATATTGTTAGTGCTGAGGCTTATTATATTGTGAGTTTGTCCGTACTTGGACTTTTCCTCCTATTGTTGGAGACAAGTTTCTTTATAGCATTGTTTTTACTCCTCAGCTGAATAGACCTGGCATTTAATTGCTCGGACTCGTTGCCACTTCGTCACCCTGTTTTGACGTTTCTTGAATAACGTGACAAATCTAGTCTTCGAAAAAAGAAACCGAGTTTGTTACAAAGGAAGGTAGAGGAAATTTCAGCATTAACAGATTGGTATGGAAAATCAAGTTCTTCCATTGCTACCCTTTGCACCCTTTTCTAGTAATACCTATCGGTAGAAAAAGCAATAAGAAACGTACTGCGGTATGTAGATGTAAGTTGACTCATTACACGGAATTAGGAGACAAGGCGGACTTGACATCATACCACCACCGAGCAGGTAAATAAGAAGTAGATAGTACCTATGCATGTAGGTGGTAAAGTGACTTTTGTGGGCTGATGAAGGGATGACAAGACTGCCTGTCTCCGGTATTGATGACGAAGAGATGAAGAGAGAGAGAGAGAGAGAGAGAGAGTTGTTTAGGAAATATGAGATTGTTTGGAGTAGTAACTTCAGTCAGTGTGACTGGATATTTCCTCTCTGAAATAAGTTTTGATTCATTTGCATGTGATTTGCGAGAACAAATATTGTTGGAAAGGAAATTTGCGCAAAGTAGCACTTGATTCAACTGCACCTTACCCTTTGGAGCCTGAGTCAGGGTGCTACCTACTCTGCGCTTGCGAGTAGGTAGACATCACTGTCAAGTACATTAGCATCGCTTAATTGACAATAGGTATTCTTTCGAATATTGTGTGGTTGCTGCTCCAGGTCGAAGATGTATGTGGCGATAAAACAGGAAGTTAGATCCCGTACCTGAACAATAAGAGATAGGAGGGAGGGTCGATAATGGCGCATTTCTGGTGGTGGAGAACAGGGAGAATTCAAGATGAGGCACGGAGTACCGTTTTAGCAATTTTGATTTTGTAACCTCGTACGATACTTTCGTCAGCCAGTATCCTGGGTTAGCACAATAGGTATCTATTTAGTTAGATTTAGGTACCTGCCCCGTAGCTTTGGTACTTCCATTGAGTGGATTGAAGCTCAGAATGACGACCACAGCCACTACTGTAGTGTACACCTGCAATGACCAGCCAATAGGTACCTACCTACCTAGGTAGGTAAGCCACTCCACTACTCTCGCTATTCATTCGACAGCTTAGCACCCATACATAGTACAATGGCACTGCACTGTGCCACGCTGTGCTGGGCTGATGGTACAAGTTCGCAGCTGCAGTTGTGGCCCAAGTGCCAAGAGCAGCACAGTGCACAATGGTTCCGCTCCAGCGAGCTGGCGAACCTGGCGACCCAGCGACGCAACCCGCAGTGGCCCCCCCCCCCCAGCCAGCCAGCCTACCTTTCCCTTTCAAAAAAAATTTCCCATCACCAATTTTTTTCCCACCCTTTCCACCACCCACACATACCTGATCACCTCTGATCATCAGCAGAAACGACCTAAGAGGATTCCCTTCTGGAGGTCGTTTATTTTTCACCTTGTCGCCTCCTTGAGATTCTTATTCTTCAAGGACGGACAATACTGTATATCTCTGCATTTAATTACAGAGAATACCTCTCCACTCATCCTTTGAGACACGATCCAGCGACCGAACCGACGACGTACGCCCTGCGCACGCGTTGTATCTCTTGTATCTCCCTGTTTCTATCCATCTGCCGCACCTCAACCAGGCGCGCCCAGAATCTACCAGCACCAGCAGCAGCGTCAGCTCCCTTCACACCGCTGCGCCGTCTTGATTGTTCGCGACGAACAGTCTTTTCATTCCTTCGACGACGAGCAAACAGCCATCGACTGCCTGCCGCCTTCTTTTTCCACCACCTTCGCCAGATCCCGAGTCTTTATCGCGACTATCGCGCTCGGAGAACGGTACTTGCATCCGTATCCCAACTAATTTAATTTTTGCGCACCATCCTTTTTACTTCGGCGACTCTGCATCTTCCCGTCTACTCGGATTTGATATTCGATTGTTGACGTGACCGTCGCTGCGATCCGGCTTCTTCCTTTCTTTCCCGTCTTCGGTACCGGAAAGGATTTATCCCGCACACTCGGAGCAGAAAAGAGAAGGACAAAATCCCCAAGCGAACACCAAGCTACTCGCCGCCCACCCCATTCTTACTTATGACTTCTACGGCGAGCCAACAGCCCGCAACCCCTGCGTCCAACAACACTGCAGCTCCTGCTGCTACGTCTTACGCTTCTGCTGCCGGTGCGGCAAAGAAGCCGTCATCGACGCCTGTTGTTGCGACTGGGTCCAACCCACCTATTGTGGCGACTGGCTCATCTGCACCCGCCTCGAACCATGCCAAGTCGTCTTCCGTATCGCCTATGAACGGCCGACCGAACATAATGCCTGCTGTCCCAGCCGGAGTTCCGAGCGTTCCCGCCGTTGCTCACGGCACCTCTACCATCAACGGCCAAGCTGACCACAACCGCAAGAGTTCTGTCACCATGAGTGCCAACGGTCCCAATAGCTACTCCACAAACGGCGGCCCTACCGGTCCCAAGCCTGGTATCCAGTTCGTCTATCAGGAGTCTCCTTCTGCTTCACATAGCACTCCCCAACCTCCGTCTGCTGCGCCAATTCCTATTCCGGGCGCTGGTGGTCGTGGCGTTACGGAGCCTCGACACTCCCCTTCTCCGATCCCTCTCCCATCGGCCAGTGGTGGTAGACCTCCATCTGGCGCCGCTCCATCAAGCGCCAATGTGAACTTTGGCAGCTTCGATAATGACCGATCCCACATGAGAAACCCTTCAGCGTCTCAAGATCCTGCGGCTCTTGGACCGCAGCACCCATCACACATTCGACGTGAATCTAATGTTAGCGACGTTAGTAACCATGCTGGACATCAACCTAGCGGTATGAACCGTGGCAACTTTTCAGGTGCCTCCCGCGGTGGTCGACCATTTAGCGGTGGATTCAACCCGTCGATGGGAGGATTTCCCCCCAACAACTACAACCGAGGCCAACAAGGTAATCAGCCACGAGGTGGCATGGCTCCCAACTTTAATGGTAACGGTCGTCAACAACACCATTTCAACACCCCGCCCCCACAGCAAAACCGTAGCCCGGCCTTGCCACAGGCAGTACCGACTATGCCTCCTAACCAGATACCACCTTATTACTACCCCCAACCTACGATGGGCCCCAATCAGGTACCTCACCATATGTTCCCTTCTTCTGTTCAACAGTCTTTTGAGCGTACACAATCCAAAAACAAGAAAAAGGGACCCCGTCGTGATAGCGAGAAGTACTCGAATCAGTATCGACGAACAGAGGCCTTGAGATATGATCCGGAACTCAATCAGAGACAACGACGCTTCAGTAGGCGTCTTGACTCCCGAATTGGTGCGACTGATGAGCTACGACCTGTTGGCCAGTTTCCAGTCGACAGAATCGAAAGCTCATTAGCTTCTGATCCACCGATCATCCCCTTACCCCAGCCCTTTTCCGTTAACCCCCAGATGCACCAAGAAATGGGCCGCCTAGATTTGTCGCCCGAGAGTGGAAATTTTGATCGGTTGCTGACTAGTGTGAAGCAGAATTACTATCCATATGACCATAGGAATACCATGAATACCATGCCACCCATGCAGCCTATGCCCGGCTATCCGGCATATCCAAACATGCATCCTCAGGGTTCGCCTTTGCCTCACTACCAACAGCCGGCTTTTATGCCTGGTGCCCCCTACGTTCCTGGTCCCCAGCCAATGTCACGAAGCAACTCTTCTCAAGTGTCCGATCAACGGCCTGCTTCAAGCACTGGCCAAAGCCAAGCACCTATTGCACAGGGAACACCACAACAACAAGCTGCTCAGCTGAAGCCGGTTGTAGCTCAGTCTCCTTTCACTCGTCCGGCGAAGAGAAATGCTATCACTATTAAGAACGAGGCTGGTGAGGCGATTGATTTCAAGAGCCTCAAGCTAGCTCCTCCAGCATCGCCGGTTCCCACTAGCCAGCAATCCAGGACGCCTCCAGTGGTTTCATCTACTCCCACACCACCTCCTAAGACTTCAACACCAAAATCATTCGTTTCGGCTCACTCTCGGACTGATAGCACCTCCATTTCCAAGACGGCTGAAGAGAAACGCAACGAGTTCATGGAAAAGATTAAGCAGACTGCTACTAGTGATAAGCCCAAGGAAGATGACGCGACAAAGACTACACCTGAGAAGCCTGCAGCTGAAGGCCAGCCCAAGTCAGAAGCGATCGTTCAGGATGATCC
The DNA here is from genome assembly GCA_023159215.1 of Xylariaceae sp. AK1471. Classification (NCBI taxonomy): domain Eukaryota; kingdom Fungi; phylum Ascomycota; class Sordariomycetes; order Xylariales; family Xylariaceae; species Xylariaceae sp. AK1471. The sequence continues at coordinate 3,033,831 of JAJKLI010000001.1, read as the reverse complement.
TAAACCTGCTGAAAGCGTGAAGGAGGATGTAGAAGTAAAGACGACGGGGGATCAAGCAACAGAAGCTGCTACTACGGAAAAGCAAGCCTCTAAGACCCCTGATGAACTTGCCGAGGAAGAGTTGGAACGCGTAATCCGCGAAATGGAAGAGGCGGATGCTAAACGGGAGAAGGAACAAGAGGAGCTGCGCGTAAAAAGAGAAGCTGAGAAGGCAGCCAAGAAGAAGGCCGAAGAAGAGTCTCGAGCTGCCAATGCTGCTGAAAATGATCGAAAACTCCGTGAGCAAGAGAGAGAAATGGAGAGACTCGAGGAAGAAAAAGAGCGCAAACGTGCTGCCGCCCGAAGTGACGCTATTGACAGTGCTTCTGAGCTTCTGAAGAAGTCTGGTACTTCCGCAACTGTTGATACCAAAGAGGAATCGTCTCCGGCCAATGAGGCGGCTGCAAAACTAGCCAGTCTTAGCCTTAACGACAAACAATCCTCTACAACTGTCACAAAGCCTAGTCCTAGTGGTCGCGCACCCAAGCCACAAGCTCTAAACCTCGCTCCGCTCATCACTAAAGCTGTTGAGGCTCCTCAACCTAGTGCTGCTCTGCAGTCGTTGAAGACGGCCAGGCTTTTGGATGTCATCAAGACTGACATCTACCCACCGGGTATTAGCTCACCCAACCCCGCCCTCAATGCTGCTGTCACCAAGAAGGGCACATCTTTCAAGTATGACTCCGCGTTCCTGCTGCAATTCAAGGCAGTCTTCACAGAGCAACCATCTCTGGATTTCCACCAGCAAGTCAAGAGCCTCATTGGCGAAGGTGATGGTGGGCGATCTGCCTCAAATCGGTCAGCTAGCGGTACTGGAAGGCAGAATACTAGAGGTAGCACTTCCAGTTTCCCCATGGGTAGCTTTGGTGCTGGTGGATCACAGCAGCTTCCACCTGGCACGACTTCAGCTCAGCGATTTGAAATGAGTAATAAAGGAATGGGTGGTAGCCGCCCTGGACTCAACCCAATGGCTAGCTTCCAACGGCCTGGAGGTGCCTTCGCTGGAGGCAACCAAATGAGCCGAACGCCATCTTCGAACATGGGAAGTATGCCCCACTCGCCTCGCCAAAGCAGTCGGCGCAACGCTAGCAAACCGAATACTCTCAATCACAAGGCGGAAGCTCAGGCAGCTAAGAATATGCCTCTCACCGCAGGCTTGAAGATTGAAGCTCTTCAGACTAGTACGACGGGCTGGAAGCCTATTAGTATCGGCAAAGGCACCGCAGCTAGCCAACCTCCCCCGAACGTCCTAATGGAACCCGCCATGGTGCAGCGCAAGGTCAAGGCTGCCCTCAACAAGATGACACCGGAGAACTTCGATCGTATTTCGGATCAAATCCTCGAAATTGCCGCGCAATCCAAAGAAGAGACCGATGGCAGGACTCTTCGCCAAGTCATCCAGCTTACCTTCGAAAAAGCAACCGATGAGGCGCACTGGGCCTCGATGTACGCGAAGTTTTGCAAGAAGATGTTAGAGACCATGAGTCCCGAAGTCCGAGACGAGAACATCAAGGACAGGGTGGGCAACGTCGTCAATGGAGGTGCTCTATTCCGAAAGTATCTTCTCAACAGATGCCAGGAAGAGTTCGAGCGTGGTTGGAAATTACAACTGCCCGAGCAGGGAGAAGAAGGTGATGGCAAGAAGACGGAGGCGGCAGCCTTGTTATCCGACGAGTATTACAAGGCCGCTGCTGCAAAGAGAAGAGGTCTTGGTCTGGTGCAGTTCATTGGAGAACTGTACAAGCTTGGCATGTTGACAGAACGCATTATGCACGAATGTGTCAGGAAGTTGGTTGACTACCAGGGTATTCCCGATGAAGCTGAAGTCGAGTCTCTCTGTAAGCTGTTGAGGACCATCGGTGGCAACCTCGATGCTGCTGAGAAGGGAAAGCCAATGATGGACGCATACTTCCAGCGCATACAATCCATGGTCGACCTCCCTGGATTGCCTAGTCGTCTGCAGTTTATGCTTATGGACATCGTTGACTTGCGAAAGCAAAACTGGATTTCCAAAGAAACCAACAAAGGCCCGAAGACACTCGAAGAGGTTCGAGCTGAGGCAGAAGCTGCAGCGGCTCAAAAGGCTGCTGAGTCTGCCCGAAGCAACCAGAGAGGTGGGGGAGGACGCTCGCAGCTTGGCCGTGGCGACGTACGGCATATGCCAGGAGGCTTCCCTCAGCCGACACCGAACCAGGTCGGTATCGATGATCTTCGGCGTCTCAAGGGTGGTGCCAGCCGCCCATCGAGTACCAACCTCACGCTCGGCCCGATGTCAATGCTCAATTCGCGCAGCAATAGCGGCAGGCGCCTTGGCCCTGGTGGCTCTCTAAACCGTGGCGCGGATGACTCTGGTGCGTCGTCTAGGACTGGCACTCCTCCTGTCAGAGAAGCACCGACTAGCACTAATTCGTTCGGGTAAGTCGCAAGCTAGCTATTCTCATGGGTTATGCTAACGTAAAACGTTGTAGTCTATTAGCCAACATGGATTCAGATCATCCAGGCTCGCCTCCATCTACTGCGGCATCCCCTGCTTTGGCTAAGGCCATGCCTGAGACTTCAGCCGTATCTGAGAAAGGAGGCAACTGAGTGCGTTTCTCTGCTCAGTAATAGACATGTCTTGCATTCATGGCAGCATCTTCATGCATAGACTCGGACCATGGTTTTACGTTGCATTTACGGGGACTTCAAAAACGTGTCTTAAAAGTTTCAGGTTTTCTTTTCATCATTATGATACATTAAGTCGGATAGAGTTTCTCCGCACCTGTTACTATCAAGAGGTCATTTCCCCCCATAATTTCCACTTCCAAACTGTGTTCCCACGATATTCTTACAGGCTTTCAAGGGCTCTAGTAGACCATACTGGCTGTTCAGAATGAAAGTCGCTTCACTATGCATGCTGGAGGGGTAAGATTGAGGCCATGATGTTCGCTCCATCAGACAGGCGAGGAGCTGGACGAATGTGAAGGCAGCGGAAAAGAAGTTTGGAAGTTGCTTGCTCGGCCTGCAAGGAGAGATGATGCTAAGCAAACCATGAGAATTGGTCATTGCAGATGAAAGATCGGGGAAATCGAACACAGCGCGGGACTTTGAATTGCATTTAGATTTGCGTGATCCTAGGTCGAGAATTCTTTGCCTGCTTCGTTTCCCTAATAGCGCTTGGTTTTTGCCGCGGCTACCTGTCTGCTACATGGCTCGGAGAGGACGTCGGCCTGTCAGGGGGTTGCTTAGCTCCAGCGACGCCGTGGTCGACTGAACAGGGCGGAATGCCACGGCAGGTCTCGCTCGCATTGCTCATGGGGTGGACAACAGCACGGGGAGTAGTAGAAAGAAGAGGAAGAGGCAATATGAGTGCCTGTCGTCCCAATCCCCCTGTATACCATATTTAATCCTAGATAATCCACCCAGTGGCAGTTCGCGAGAATTTCACACTACTATATTCATCAGTCTTCCACTCTCGTATGCAGTGATCTTCAGATCGGACGCTTTGAACAGATAGTATCCTTAGATAATGTGCGTAATAAAGAAGGTTGGCTGATTGATCACGGGGGTAAGGATTATCATGTCAATGATATTAACGATCAGGTTAAATATAGGCGAGACTCCTCTTAAAGGCACCCATAACATGGACCTTCAGGGAGGGTAACAAGATATCACTCGAATTGGGAGTGGTGCGGCTCAAAAGCCGATGTTTATTGTTAAAGTGATGTGTGGGATACCGTTGCTTTTTCTGTCAGCAAAAACAATAGTAAATATAATTAGAATAAAATTTATGACATGCTGAGGAAGTGGGAAAATCCTTAAAGATGGATTAACCTTCCTCGTCTCTAGTAAGGCCTGGAGTCAGCTAGCTGTTAGTCTTAGAAGGGTAAATTGAGATGGTATACGACACGAAACTAATTCTACAACTTTTTGGAAAGAAGCCAGCTCGGACAAGCTCAACAGTGATTTCACCTGCCGTTTGCAGCAACTTCGTCCTAGATAATCTCCCTGAGCGCGGTTTGGTGCTAGCTCGTAAGGCTCGCCTATCTCGGTAGCATAGAAGGTAGAGATGGTTGAGGGGGGTTGATAGTACCAAAGATGGTCACGTAGGATGCTGGATCGCTGTGTTCCCTTCTTCAGCAAGATATTGAATTGGTGTGATGATCATAACAAGGGGTGGTGTATAATGCGGGTGTAGAGGATGGAAGGAAAGCTTGGAGTGCTACTAAGATAGGCGATGTAGGATAGCTACATGTGTGATTGATATATTTCTTTATAGTTCTCGCATACCTAGGTTAAGTAGATACCAACAAGGTAAATTAATCAAATCACCGAACGGAAGCTTTAAACCCCCGTGAATGTTGTTTTATCGTAAGACGATTTGAAGATGGAGACACAACTGAAGAACTGGACCATTTGAAGAGAGCGGATCAGGATACACATATTTAAACCCCCAGTTCATTGATTGAAGAACTTGTATTTATCTCAGAAGACATGAATGAAACATAAATATTAATAATTTCAAACATCGTAGCGTAAGCCTAGCCCCGCCTGCTCAGAACGCCGGTATGAAAACAAATAAAGCGATGTAACAAATGTAGCAGAGGAGGACCATCCATACTATCACTCATGAGACCAAGCAATGAAACTGTATCTACAGTAGCGACCACTACCCGGACAGATATGCAATCATCAAACTCCCTTCTCCAATACACACACACGCAGGCTTGCCTTCCCTAGACCGTAAACAATTTATGCTCAGAGACAAATTCGACCCTCCCAAGTTGCTTTCTTTAATCTATCACTTCAAACAGCACTAAACCCCAACTTTGAGAATAGGGTATCCATAGCCACCCATTGGCGGCCGCACTTGTCAAGGTATTTATCCACAACGCCCTTGACAGTACTGAAGCGAACGCGGTTATGCTCAGCGAGGGCCTTGATGCGCTCTTGTTCCGCGGCGCTCAGCGCGCCGGCATTTCCCTCGCCGCCGAGACCCGTCGCGCCAGACTGGGCCTTCGAGCGCGCCTTGTCGACGTCCCAGAGGGATGCGAAGTAAACGAGTTGGTTGTAGATGTCACGCTCCGAGTACTCGTAGCGCATGCGGCCTAAACAACCCGTCGCGAGGCCCTTGGGTCCCATGCACCTTGTCCCGTAGACAGACAGCTGGCGCGTGCGGTTGCCACATGACGTGTCGTCGCATACAAGCCAGCCTTCGTAGTATCGTGAAGTCTGGGCCCGTACTGCATGCTCGAGCTGTGCGACGATGCTGAGATTCGAGATGATGGATGAGCAGGATGGGCACGAGATACCCTGTGCTGTTACGGTCATCGCTTGGCTAGTCTCTGCGTTTGAAGGGGCGGAGACGAGACCCTCGAATGACGACGATACCTTGCACTTCCGGCAGCGGAGAGAGAGTCGTGTGCAATCACGGAAGCGAATCTCATCGGGAATCTGGGATTCTAGAGGGTGAATCTCGAGGTCATTGGAGCCAGATTGGGTTGAAGAATTGTTAGCGTAACGGCGCAGATCAAGACCAAGCTGCTCGGCTAGTTGTGATGTGGATGTGCCCGTGATGTTGGCACACAAACGTTCAACAGGTGGAAATATTTGTTTGCCAATATACCACTCGACATCCACTTTGAGATCCGAATCCTTCTTGGTGACGTCCTGTGGCGTGTAGGCACGTTTGGCAACAGGTTCCGAACTTGTCTTGCTATCTCCAGTCACGATATAGGAGATGACGTCTCCTCGGCGGACATTCTTGCCTCGTGCAATCTCCCGGAGAGCGACTTGAACTTGCGGCATCGAGTCAGCATTGGGATATTCTTTTGGTGCTTTGCCGAGCTGTGTGTATATGATGTACTTTTGTACTGGAACTGAATGCTCGCGCATCTTTCCCGATATCTCCCGTAGGTACTCGTGTATCCGCTGGATAGCGACTTCTGTTTCATCTCCAGAAAGGATTTCGTTCAATATCCGGGACGAGATCTCCTTCGACAAACCGCAGTACTCTCTGCGCTTCATGTCTAGACCTTTGACCTCCATCTTCTCGACGAATTTGCCTCCAGGGGCTTCGACGAGGTTGATAGCAGCATACTTCTTCTTGGCCTGCAACAGAATTCTTCGGAAAACGTTATCAATATCAATCTCAAGGAGGCGGTACCTTTCGTTGACGGCCTTCTTGAAATCATTACCGACTTTTAAAGCGTCTGCGACTGAGTCGACGTTGGCATTGATCATGACGGAGTCTGTATCACCATAAATAACCTGGAGTGAATTTGACTCTGCAAGCTCTTTGGTGCTACGGAGAATCTCACGGCCCTTGAAGGTAGTAAGAACAGCCAGAGGTCGCGCATAAAATCGAGATTTGGTATACCCCAGACAGCCGTACATGGAGTTTGCAGTGAGCTTTAGGGCAAGTTGTTTGATATCCCACGTGGCGAGCTGTTCTGGCGTAGCATTTTTGTCTTTCATGAGCGACTTCACCTGCCGTCGGCGACTGACAAGAGTTGCAATAAGTCTTGGCAAGATACCTTGATCTTGTTCCGTCGGGACTTCTGGCACTGCATCTTCGTCTTCTGACTGCAAAAAATGTAAGCACGGGCCGAAAATGTAACGTATGCAATGAACCTACCAACGCAGATCGTTCCACTGTGGTGAAGCAGATATTGAACTCTTGGATGATAGAGGGATACAGGGAGTTGAAGTCCATAACAAGCACAAACTTGTCATATAAACCCTTCTCTGGCTCGAAAACTAAACCGCCCTTATACTTATCTTTCTTCTTGCTAGCAGCAGCATCTTCTTCGTTCACTTCATCCTCCACCTTAGACCGTCCTTTGAAGAACTGCTTGTCAGGGCAAATGTACTTGTTACGATGGAACTCATGCAGCAAAATGTACTCATTTCGCTCGGCTCGCGTTCCAGTTAACGTTCGAGCCCACGAGTTGCCGGCCAAGTTTGTCAAGACTTTCGTCAAAGGCAACAATTGCGTCCTTAGTGCGAGGGCAGCAATGAAATACGTATCTGCCTCCATGTGGGTAATGTAGTCCATTAGGCCATTCTTTTCGGTGGCCCACGTTTTCAGAGCAGCCTCGTTATCGACGTCTCTACGACGCGTATCTCCACCGAGATAGATGCTGCACATCTCAGTCAAGTTCCAAGATTGACACTTGAACATGACTGATTTGCCGGCGTCATTAGCGAGATCACATAATAAACGGCCAGCCATGACTTGACGCTCTGCAAAAACGTTACCGCCAGCCTTTCCTATGGATGATGGCCATTGCATTCTGCGAAGTCGTCCAAGTCGTGCCCATTGGGGAGTCTTTTTCTCGTGCAGTCTGTTCAGAAGGATACTATAATCAACACCTTCAAGTTGGTGTCCGAGGATAACATCGGGGTCGACGAGGTCAACTTGCGCGAGAAAGAAAGATAAGATATCAGCTTCTGTCTTCATCAATTTAATCAGACCCTTCTCTCTGCCCTGCGCCAGCTTATCGAATCCGAAAGGGAATGCGGTGCCGTTCGGCCTAATCAAGGTGAATGTCCGAGATGGAAGTTGATCTGCTGGTGTAGTATCACTGAGCAGCACATTCTCGTAAATGCGAGCACTGATTGCAAGGATTTCTGCCTTGTTATCCTTTGCATTGAAGATCGTCCGCATCGCCAGACTCATCAGCGTAAGGGGGGGAGCATCCAAATTGTCTGACTCGCTCAACGTAGATACTGTATCCGGGCTGGTGACTTGGACTTCGAGCTTAGCATATGAGCTGTTCTTCAAGGTGCCAAAGTCAGCGTCTTTGATCTTGAGCCAGCACGGGCCCATGATATTCTTCCACAGCACAAACTGCTCAAACAATGCAGTGTTGGTACCAAATATGTGAGAAAATGTCTCCCCGGTTGTCTCGGCAGCAATTTGTGGCTCTGTTTCCGTCTAAGCTTATGCTCGTATGTTATTTAACACTAGACAGACGACTTACTGGTGTATGGATATAACAGCTTGAGGTACTGGGCTTCCCGGGGAATTCCAGATAGTTCAAAGGCGTATTTCCTGTTACAAGCTTTGATCTTGTGCATGTTGACATTCATTTTAGTCATGATCTCATCAACTTCCGAATAAACATTCATCATTTCGATTTCCTCGCTCGTGTCCCGTCCGTCCCGCTGACGATATTGTCGAGGTAGAAAGAAGAGCTTTCTTAATATATTGTCGACTTTGACGAAACAACTTGCATAAGCACCAGTCTTCTTGTTCTGTACTTTACCAAAGAGGCAGAGCGAACCATTGACCTCGGTGTAGTCCGTCCAGAACATATTTAGACTGCCGTCTTCCTCGATAGCGTCTCTATAGTCCATTTTCCCGACAGTGCGAGCTTGAGAGGTTAAACTGCCGACCACATTCAGTTTATCTGTCAGCTGGTTCCATGACGAGGAATCGACGTCAATTTCAGGGGCCTTCGATGGCGAAGAGCTGGCGGGCGAAGGATATGGATCGGGTTTAACTAGTTTTTTTATATGTCGAGACGCGGATAGGTTGACGCTCGTTGTGTTTATTGCGCCGGCATGAGCTACCTCCATCATCTCTTCGTCCTCATCTTCATCTGCAGGTTCGGCCTTGAGCTGGGCCTTGCGGGCAACCGCTTTCGAGATGGGGGATGACGGGACTGGCATAGGATCACTCATCACCTCATCATTGGGGTGTGATGGAATGTCGTCGTCCATAGATGGGAGGAAGTCATTATCGGGAACGTCTTCGGTGTGTGATGTAGGCGGCAGGTCCTCTTGGCTGAGTCTCGCCTTTTTAGCTGCTGGCTGTCGAGTGCCACGAACAGGCGATAAGACGCGGGCACGGCGTCTCTCAGGGGATCTGTGCCTTTTGGGTTGTCGGACTACTGGACCTGGAACATTCGCGTCGACTTCGCCAAGAAGATTTGCGAGAAACCTATCGTCGTCCTCGGTCTTGATGACCTGAAGCGCATAGTTAGTCTACCATGCTGGCCATGATTCAATGTTATGACTGATGGTCTACCTACCTTTGGTTTCGGCTGGGGCGCAGTCTGCCCTTTCATAAAGAATTCGCTAATGTCACGATCGTTCGCATCTCGTTTCGCCTTGTCTTCATCGCGTTTCCGTTTATCTAGGAGGGTATGAGCACGTAGAATACTCGAGCAGAGACTCGAGAGATTCGCTCACCAGATTTACGATTTTTCGGTCCAGCGGATGTGTCATCTTCACTCTCGGAATAGTAGGTTTGCACTCGATCCCAATCCTCTCGGCCATCGTCGGCGTAACCCTCGCCATTATCGTCGACAACGAAGTCATCTTGGTTGAGGCGATCCCTCACAATCTTCTTATACTCGTTCTCGTCAACTTCCTCATACAGGGCCTGCTCGTCGGCGACTTCGTATGTGTCGTAGGCTTTCTTACCAGAGGCGCGCAAAGCTCGTAGCTCGGCGAGCTTGTTGCGTCTGCTGGCAGCTTTCGACATGATTTTCAAGAGATTGAGTCTGATATGATGGTTAGGAAAGGGGGCATTAGCTGAAGCAATGCATATCAAAGTCGAATGTTGAAAGACGGTAGTAGTTAAACCAATTGGTCTAAGAATGTGTTGCTTCTCGAGGGGGGGATTGAGGATTAGTGAGTGCTAAGTATATTCTATTCTATTAACATAGTGGGGACGCGTCGCGGGCCTTCGTCGAGCACGCGTACCGCGAACCCTGGTCACCACATTCGATTCCTAAATACATACATATGTACCTAGGTACATATGTACATAGGTGGCTAGCTTGAACAGTGATTGGCTAATCTGTAGTTGCGGGTCATGACCATTAAGGTACAGTATGCTGTAACTATTACGTACTGTAGATTCTATGGTACAAAGGGTCCGGAGATTTATAGTGGATGCAGCGTTGAGATTAGCTACCTAGGTACGATTAGTGCAGTACCTATCTACTAGGTACTGTATGGTGAAGGAGAAAATTGATAGCGACTGTACCTAGGTACCTAGAGATATCTAACTTCATGAAAATTTCCGAGCGCGCAACTTGAATGCGCCTTTCGTACGCATCCTTCATGAAATACCCGGCCTCAGGTAGTTGCCATGTTTACTTGTAAAGAATGCCTGAAGAGGGCTTTTAGTACTTTGCATGGGCAAGCTTTACCCAAGAATCCGAATACAAGCCGCTACATTTTCCAGCCTCTTCAGACCACTGCGAAACCCTCTCGGCCGAGCAGAAGATATGCGACTGTTGCTACTCGCACGTCGTCGTCTGCAGATGCAACAGACTCGGCAATAGCGATAGAACCACCCAAACACCATCGTCACCATGATCATACGGCCCCGGTAGTCGGTCGCTCAGCTGAGTGGGCTGCTCGTAAAGAGCTTGACTATCTGAAAGATCCATTACATATCGCAAACCGTGTCAGGAAGGCTTTAGACAGCGACGATTTTAAGCATGCCGCTGAGATCACGAGGCAAGCCAGCAAACACACTAAAGTCGCCGTTAGCTGGAACCACTTGATCGACTATGAGCTGAAGAAGGATAGGATACATAGCGCGTTCAAGCTCTATAACGAGGTGAGTCCCCTCTTTGCACACTGCTTCGCACTCTACTAACTGGAGGTAAACCAGATGAAGAAGCGCGCCCAACTGCCAAATGCCCAGACATTCACTATCATTTTCCGGGGATGCGCCAGGTCAGCCCATCCCAAATTAGCCGTTTCGGAAGCTGTCAAACTATACAACAACATGGTATCCATCGGACGAATAAAACCCAATACGGTACATCTGAATGCAGTCCTACAAGTCTGTGCCAAAGTCGAGGATCTCGACTCAATGTTCAGCATTTTACAGTCCTCCGATGACTCGATTCGATCCCCTAATAACCTAACGTATACTACTATATTAAATGCTCTGCGCGCGAAAGCCGACAAGTTACCCTCACTACATGTGAAAGAGGAAGAAATCAAGGAAGAGAAGGAGAGTGCCATCCGACGTTCCAAAGCAATATGGGAGGAAGTCATTTCGAAGTGGAGATCTGGCTCTATCATTATTGATGAGGAACTAGTCTGCGCCATGGGGCGCATCCTGCTCATGGGAGGATACCTAGATGCTGATGCTATCGAGGGCCTAATTGAGCAAACGATGATGATTCCGAGAGAAGACAACAAAGCCTTACCCCAGCCGGAAGGAACCAAAGTAACCAAAGGAACCAAAGTCCCTGCGGCAAGGCCTCGGTCAGTCAAACACGCCCCTGGAGCTCCAGCAATCACTCACGCCTTGCCTGGGAACAATTCTCTATCGTTGATCCTTGCAGCTGTGGAGAAGACTGGTAAGACCACCAAGGCGACAAAATACTGGAACCTGTTCACCCGCCAACATCACGTCGTCCCCGACGCAGATAATTGGTTTCGATTAATCAAGGTTCTTCTTCGTGGCAAGAACAGTGGCAGAACTGCTACGTGTCTACGAGAAATTCCGAGCGACCTAATAACAAAGTGGCATGTACAATACGCCATGAAGACATGCCTTCGTGACAACCTCAATCGAAATGCACTTGATCACGCGACCGAAGTTTTAAAGGTCATGGAGAAAAATCTCAGCACTCCCGATGTGGACACACTACGTCTATACCTTCGGCTCGCTCACGCATCCAAGCGCTCGTATGATGAGGTAGCCAAAAGCGATTATGAAGGCGCAATGAGTGCGTGGGCTAAATCGCTATTGACAGCCCTCGACAATCTCTGGCTGCCCTACCAAACGGTCGCAAAGAAGTGTAACATTGAGCGCCCAAACAAAAAACAGTATCTAATTCAGGCACAAACTTTCAAGGCGAAGGTAGTGGACCTAGCTCGAAAGATGGTTGCCGCATATGATATTCTTGTCACTGAAAGTTTGGTCGGAGCCACGGTGAATAAGGAGACCATGAAGAAAAAGCGTGACACCATCAACTGGTTCGTCCTCGGTCATTACGAGGAAGTGAAACGGTATCATGTTGAGAAGGCAGCCCAAGGGGAAGAGGATGTGGATGACAGCGAATTGGATACCGGATTCTCGGACAAATTATAATATTTTCTTGCTCATAGATGATACCAGACACCTATATACGTTAAATCAAAGACGAGTCGCACCTCCTCAACCTCACTCTTTAAATTTCCAATCTCTCGATGGTATAAACGATTTCCCATGATAGGAGTCGAGGCTACCTACCTTACTATGTCGAAGGAAGGATGCATACCAGTGGCTCTTAACCTGCTAATAAACGTTGCTAGGAAAGGACTATGCTCCCATTAGTATTAACTTGCTTTAATCACAGACACAGCTGGGTGCTTCCCTTTGGCATCGAGCGGCTCGTAGTCTTTAAGTTTGGATGACTACTTTCTTAGGCCTTCATATCATCCATCATCAACTCCAATTTGCACTTTTACGATATTAGGTAACTCGTTCTGGTTTTCAGTGCCCACATTTGATATCTTTCCTAGTAGACCCAGGCGTGTATATCTGTGGTATTGCTCTAGCTAGATACACTCTTCACTGTACCATATTCATTATGATGCTGTCCCTCTCCCTCCGTCACCGAACCAACGGCAGTAGTGGCGGACCATCGGAATCCCATGGCTGGCTTCCGCCAAGCGCGAGCACCTCGTCTTTCCGCGGCAGTCCGTCTAATTTCAGCAGTAGCAAGAACTCGTTGCGCGACCGGCTCAAGGACCTCAGGGGAAACATCACCGGCAGCATATCAGGGTTCAAGAAAAACAGACCGTCGTACTCACCAGACACATTATACAGAGTGAAGACCCGCGACAATATACTGTCCATGGCGCTAGCTGATGCTCAGCAGATCGAGAAAGCGAACCAGCAGACGTGGCCGGCGATACGGAAGAGCATCAGCTCCATGGCGTCGTCTCTTCAGAGTAACCGCACTTCGGTGGATTCTAGCAGGTCAGCTGGAGAAGCGCTCTGTCAGTCTTCATCTCGCCACTCGAAAACTAGCTTCAGAGGTTCTCGGGAGGGTGCTAGACGTGTTGTGACCATGTGCACTTGCCCCCCTCCTATAGCATTGAATCGTACTGGCAGCCAGGCTAGGCATTCTAGTTTCAGCACCTTATCTGCGGTAGTATCTAGACCTGAGTCTATTCCTCAATTGCCTGGCTTGGATGAGCCAAGCAATTTCCGAGAATCATTCAACGATACAGGCTTGTTGCGAACGTCTACAACTTCATCCGAGGCTACCAACACAGCTGGTAAGAAACCCCCTTTCTTTTATTTGTTCCGCGTATCTATGCATCACTTGATCTTCTTGGGGCTGTTGAGCCACTGAACACCGCCTGAACTTTGATTTTAGCTAACATGCTCATGCTAGACGCGATTAAAGTTCAAAGCGCGACCGTGGTAGACAGCGAGGCGTTTATAGAGCGCGCCCGTCCTATTATAGGACGACTACCTTTTCGTCTCAGGAACGCAGATGTCCTCAATAACAAAGCATGTGAAAGAGCCGATGGGCCCCAGCAAAGTTCTAGCTCGAATGTTTCGAGTCACTCGACCTTAGACGTGATTATCAACTCTGTAAACATAGACTATAAGCAGGCGCAACAGCAGCATACATCAACCTTAGAGAAACCTCCTCGACCCATCGACTCCTCGAGGCATCCAGTCGAGTTTTTAGATCGCGTCTTAGAGACTTCGTTCGCCACACGCAATCCCATCTCACCAAAACTTTGTGTCTCGCACGCAATCATGCAGGCCCTACACAAGAACAAGAACAGCATCCTCGTTGAACTTCCAGAGGACAACGATCAACCCGAACCTCTCCGATGCTACCCCGGCCTTAAGGCGGCCCTTGAAGATATATGCGATCGGTTCGGAATGTACTACGCACAATTCGCGGCGTACAATGGCCGCGAGCGGAAGATCACCCTCTACAAGACGGGGACTGAGCGCCCGGTAAACAGAATCCTCGACCTGGAGACTGCAACTGCCATTTTCGACCTTCACCAAGCGCGCTCCGCTTGGGTCCGACCAAACGTGATCAACGACAAGGACAACGACACGTGGAGCACTGATGTCAACATGGGTGAGGTCTCGGACACGGATGTCCCTATGGACGATGCTTCGCCCGCGACGTCAAACATGGCCGAAGCTTCAGGCTATAGTCGAAGTGGCACCGACGAGACCTTGATGACAGACGTCGAATATGAAGTGAGCATTTTGAAATCTTTTGTTTTCTCCTTTGAAGTGCTTTGGGGGCAAAGAGTTGCCTAACCAGGGATTTTTGCTCCCAGAATCCTCCTATAGCAAGCCCGGTCCTGACCGTAGACATCACTCACTGACTCCTGATTCTTGAGTAGGACACACAGAATACAAAGTTCTGGGCGGACGGTTATGATGGTGATGACGAGGACGATGTCGTCGACGTGGATATGGCAGTACGATTAGGGCTCATGACTACTCATGACTGAATGATACTAGGGAGTTGTGGCATTTTGTCTTATGGTTTTTTGGAGGAATAGCCAACAGAGCCAAGGCTAGACAGCTGCACTGTACTCTCGAGCTGCGAGCTGCTATATCATCATCATGGCTCAGGCGTCTTGTTTGCTTCCATGGGCTGAGGGATGTTAGACGGGTTTGGCGTTTTGCAATATGGTTTTGCGAAGGAAAGACCTAGAGGAACAAAGGCAGTACTGGTACACTGTACACTTGAGCTACGAGTTATCCTCGTCATCACTAGAGTGTCGTTTTTGCTTTTGCGGTTAATGGGTTTAGATTGAATGGGTTATGGGATTAATGGCATTGGAGGCAGGCCACTTGCTTATCGACTTACAGGACAATATGTTATCCCAAGAGAAATGCCAGGGCACCAAGTTCAACGAGAATATCAAACGGATACGTTTCAAGTAGATGTGCTCATGAAGATGCGTGTGCAGGAAACCGGTTCCCCTGGGTAGATGAGATAAAGTAGATATCCTTCATGCATTGTCGAACTGACGCTTCCCGCTGGATAATGCGCTTCTCGCTCGTCAATGTTTGTTTCTAGCCTATCCGCCACGAGCACTCACTCATACTTGACACTAGATAGGCACGAAACAGTGGCATTCGAGGATGCTCTCTGAAACTAAGAGGAAAACGTCTGGCTGTAGGTATTACTCTCGTCAAATCGCGCCTGAGGCGTCAGCCTCGCAGGGTTGTTTTTGACTTGACTTGATGGAACTATAGAATAACCGCCAAAGAACCGAAATAATAAAATAAATAGGAAATTGAGAGAGAGAGGTAGGGAGGGAGAGGGAGAGCAAGACGATCACCTTTGCTCCCCATTCGCTTTTATCTCTACAGCCGAAGCCCTCCTTATTATTGACAGGACTTGATTCCGTCCCAGCTGGAGGTCTACGGGTCTTAGCAGTGCAGCTGGGGCCCAGGTACCTTACATCCTGGCCAGCTGTCAGCGGCCGATAGCCTTTCGCTCATAGGCTGCCACTGACCTCATAGAACCAACCAACCTACCCGGTACGGTGGTACCCCAAGCTCAACACCATCTTATCAAAAAGAAGCTCCGAAAAGCACCGAAAGCTAGAGCAAAGACAAATCCGAGAACCAACCAACTAAGAATCAAGTCTCCTCCACTCCCCTGTGTTCTTATATCTTGCTCTTTTTCCCTCTCAATATTTCCCGTAATCTAAAACCTCCACACGCAATGTCCTCCTCAATACCGACCCAAATCGCCGAATTGGTGCAAACAGCACACATCAAGCGCGATCCCTCACCGCGGCACGACCTGAACCCGTCGACGGCAGCCTCAGCGAAAGAACCCGTGTATCTCTCCCCTTCCTCCTCCCCTCTCCGCCGTCCTCGCGCGAACAACCGACACGACGATCTGGACGACATAGACGACGAAGACATCCCCATCAGCGTATTAGTGCGTCCCCGCGAGGCGCCCCGTCGTCGCCGCGCCCAGCCCCTCCCGCCCATGCCCGACCTCCGCTTCGAGCAGAGCTACCTGCACAGCATCGCGGGCGCCGAGACGTGGTGGCGGGTCGCGTGGATCACCGTGCGGGATCAGGTATGAAAACCCATACCATTCTTCAATCTTCGAGAGTTGGGGAACAAGGAAAGCAAGTATCGCTGATTGGCTGACGCAAAACTAACACCCCCCTCCCTTCGCAGATCATGATGCCCCTTGCCCAAGGCGTCCTATACAACCTCGCCATAGTCGGCTGGCAGCACTGGAACCGCAATGCCCAGATAAGTGGGAGCTCCGCGGGCGCGCGCCTTCGGCGGTGGTGGTACGGCGTAAATAACTGGCCCTTACCCGCGAGGGCGAAGACATCATGAAGCAAGGCGTCAGAGATTAAAAATGTAAGCATAGTTACAGCTGTTCAGAAGCATCAGCGTGGCAGTATATAATACTGCAAGGTTGGGAGCTGGCCAATACACAATTAAGCGGATATAATAGACAAGCGTCACGGGTCTTGGGAAGCATCGAGCATCAGGCAACAACTATAGGTCCTACAGTAGAAGGACTAATCTATCTGACAGTCAGTCGGCTGGTATGAATATGCTTGATCTGTCTACCGCTCGACTAACATCATACGTTCACGTGTAATATACTACATCTGTAGACCTAGCAACAGTGAAGCGAGAAGATTCATCCCTGTTAGAGAGCCAGCTGACCTTCAATCCCTTGCCTGTAGCAAGGGTGGCCTCGTTGATAACAACAGCCGTCACAATGCCCTTTCCACCCATCCTCGTATGGTATGCAATGTATCTAACTCTATCGAGGATAGCAGAACACAATCCTCTACAGGCCTGTCTATGCCATTCGTGACAATGTCCGTAAACAAGGTACAAAAGCCCTACCACTCCCACAACTGGAATAGAAGGACAGTAGTAAAACTTGAAACGCCTACATGACCAACAAGCATCTTTTGTCTGTGACAAGACGAACAATGACTTGGGTTCCCCGAACTCCTAACGCCAAACAGATGTACACATGCAAGAATACGGATACTACTCCGCAAGAACATTGACTGATTTTGCCTGCGTCTTCTGCTGCGTCTTGTCCGGGCTTTCTCTAAAGGCCAGGGAGGTCGACTGCAGAGAGGTTAGGGCGGGAGTCGAGGGGGGAAGATGACTGTTCTCCTGATTGCCTTCTCTGGCAGCAGCTTGTGCAGTCGGCTCGGGAGTGCTTTGTTTCTTGGCCGTGGCTACGGCGATGCTCTCCTCGCTCTTTTCTACACGTGGTCTTCCTTTGGGATCATCTTCCATTTCCGATTGATTTTTTTCGTTAGCTCCACCGTCGTAGCGGAAGGCGTCCAGGTTTATACCAGTATTGTTGGCTTTTGATTTTGGTGAGTACTTCAGCTTGACCACCATACTATTAGGGCTGTCGGCTAGGTCGTCTTCGACCATGGCTTCATCTTCATCAAATGCGTCTTCTTCCTCTTCTTCCTCGTCCTCGCTGTCTGCATCGGGGACATGATCATCTTCCTCATCATCGCCAAGCTCGGGCTCACTTTCGTCTTCGTCGTCATCCATTTCGTCGTCCATAGAGCTGTATTCTTTCTTTTTAGAAGAGGCCCAACCATTTGTGCTGTGGTTGACGGCTGCTGACCTTCTCGGCCTTCCGCCTGGCCCAACTGACGCCTCCTTCGACTGAGTATCATCGGTCTCCCGAGTTGGGCTTGTAGTTACAATGTTGTTGGATGCGTCCACTGTCATGCGAGACGGCGCCTTGATCTGCCGTCCGCTAGCTGTAGTGACCGGGCCTGCTGGTTCGGCGGGGGTATGGGTGCCAGTATTTCGTGTAGACCGTCGAGTTGTCGAGTCAGAGTAAAAGTCTTCATCATCTGAGTAGGTATACTTCATCCGCTTCCCCCGTGTGCGGCCTTCGTACATGGAGAAACCTGGCTCGGGGCGTTTGAATTGCTCTTTGCGCATGAGGCGGTACTCACGTCGCTTGCGCTTCTCCTCAGTGGCCTCAAAGCGGGGAATAGCCAATTGTATCTTCTGGGCTAGTTTTCTTGCCTTTGGGCCTCCATCCGCGGTTTGTAGCTTATCGCATAGCACGTTGAGTTCGTCAATGTTGCCGGCAATACTCCACCACGTTCTGTTGAAGCCAGCGGGATTACTCTCGCGATATACTCGAAAATGTGTGTCATCAAGACCCTCGACTAAGAAGTATCGTCGCTTATCGCTGTCCGAGCCCCAGGGCTGTACAGAAAGAGGTTGGTTGAGGTCGTCTTCGTGTCGGTTCTGCTTGTAAGATTGGTTGATGATCGCTTTGATAACTTCAGAAGATGATAATGTCCAAAGCACAAGGGTTCGGAGAAGTGTCAACTGTCGTCATGAACCAAGTCAGCTTGAGTTTAAACCATTAGGGTTGGAGCGCATACTCGTTCGGTAGGGTTCATCGCCGCAAAAGTCTTGCCGCCGGATAGAGGACTCTTATCCTCCCAGTCCCTCGCCCATTGGTTCTTGTGGGAGGAGATAGCATCTTCGAGAGCTCGATTGTAGTGTCCGGGCCTGTAGCAATTGAATGTGAACACCCGTGCGCATAGAGTGTGAAGAAGAGGTAGTGGGTATTGCGTCATACTTCACATCTTGCTTGCGGTTTAACAGAAGGCCTAAAACAGCACATAAAAAGTGTTCCACACGTTCTCCAGGCACAGACTCTGTAACATCGCGCTCGAGTTCTTGCGGGCCAAAGTTGGCTAGGGATTTCGGTAAGGCGTCGTTAAATCGGCTTCGGAACATAACGATAAACTAGCAAGGCGTTAAGCGCTGAAACGACGCGACAATTCGCGTTTCTACGCGACAAACACGCGAGTTCTCTTACAGCAATATCGGGATTATCAGCGAGGACATAATCGTGAGGCGGCGAAGGTGATCTTTTGCGTGGTGGTGGTGAGGGCGTTCGCTCAGGCTCGGGTAGTTTAGTGCCTTTGGGCAACTTGTGGAAGAACTTGAGGATGCCCTTCTCGCGCTTCAGCTGAACCTCACCATCATCCTCGGAGGGCGCCTCAGAGAGAGAAGACACCGACGAGAGCTCACTAGACTCGTCATCGGCCATTTTGGGTTATTATTGAGTCACTAGGTGTAGGCGCAAGATGGGAGGTGGAGGTTGAAGTTGAGGTTGAGTGAAGTAGTGGGTGGGTGGGATGTGAGTGTGGATGCAGATGTTGGAATGTGGAGGTCAAGAGTAGGCGAAAGGTCAAGAGCTCGCAATTTTGGTACCCACGCTAAAATTCATCCAGAAAGCTTGAGCCGCAGATCAAATCTGATAGGCCAGCCATTTTCTTTAAGCTAGAGATATATATCATAACTCCCCCGGTCCAAAGAGCCAGCAGGGTCAAACGAGGAGATGCCAGTCTGTCCGCCCATACCCATTCCCCAGAAAGTCCATCCTTTTTGTCCTTTGTCCCTTCACCACACCCGACCCCAGATGATCCCCATCCTCAATCCTTCTCTCCCTTCCATCAACTCTTACCACACCGCAGCCACACCAAGAAACTCAAAACAAACTCCATCTTATACCCAAAGGAAGCCCACCAGTCAAAAACAGCCTTTGACGTTGTGTACTCGATCCCTATGCGAGCGAGTCAACGCATTCCATCCGTTGCGGGCTGCTGAGCCACTGGCATTGCTGATACAAGTCGGTAATCCAACCAATTTGATCCGCTCCGGGCCGTATTTGGCGGTTGGTGAAATTATTGGCTCTGGCTGTCCAAAAGCTGCTGCCAACACGACCACCGTGACGGACCTAGATAAATCACGTAGTGAAAGCGCCAAAATAAGAAATACTTGAAGTTCGACGTTACCTTGATTGAAATATGGATCTTCTACGCTCTGAGCAAGGTGATGTGAAACCATGGGTGGCTTCGGGTTGAAGTGATAACGCTTATACTCAAAAGTGAAGATCCACAACTTGGAGCAACAGCATTTTCTTCACCAGCCATGCTCAGGACGCTGCCAATCTCCAACTTGAGGCTATCACCAACTCCCCTAAAGCCGCATTTGAGGTCTTAGCTCAAGATGACACGTATTTTGGTCGGATAACAAGCTCTAAAGAGCTACAAGAATTATCGTCCAGCAATAGAAGTTGCAAAAAGAAGCCGCCTCCATAGAATGCAGGCTTGGGAACTGCATTTAAATATGCAAACTTCCTGGGTGGCGCAAACATCGCTTGTTCTGCCTTTATACAGTCGCCATCCGTGGCAGCTCATATTTGTAGAATCTTTCGATAATACACGGAAAGGGCGCGCAGTGCATCTCAATACGAAGCCCGTGAGAGGTGTTTAGTCGCAGAAATGCACATATTGTCTGGAGGCTAGTATCGGCCCAAGGTAGCTGCCGAAACCACTGCCTTAACTGACATGATCAACCTCATGGCCTTTAGGCATGGTCGGTCATAACAACCACGGCATATTTTCGTCACCTAAAGTGTGTCAACTTACTTTCAGTTGATGCTTCTGAGAAGTATTGAGAATAGGCAGCTTGTTGAATTGATTCCAGCTAGATTGAGTCGCTCTCTCTTCTGCTTGCACCAGTCACACTGTGAACGGTGGTGTTTGTAGAGCCGTTGCTTCTCAAGGCTTTATCCACCAACCGCTCATGCATGACGGCCGATGTTTTCAGAACTTCGCAACCAAAGTTTGATGAGTCAACACAAGAGCGTCTCGAGCATTCTGACGGTGAGAGAATGGCTTAGTGCAAGACCAATTAGAAACTAAACGCTTCATCAACGCGACAGGAGCATATGAGCTCAATATTTCTAGGGCATTTATGGGCGTGCATTTTCCGGCTTTACTCGAGCTGAACTTGAGAGTCTGGTCAGGCAGAACGATGCGGTGGGGAGTGACGATACTGGCTCAAGGGTTAATCGAGGTGTGGTTTGGAACGTTGTAGACTCAATGCGGAGTCGGGACGGGACGTGGCTGGCCAGAATTGTAAAGACAAGATCCGGCGGTGCAGTTGTCGCCAGCCGCCAGCTGACCTGACAGTTCTTGTAGGTACCTGTACCTAGGTAGGTACACTCAGCTCCAGGGCTGGTTGGAACTGGATGGAGATGAATCATGTGCACGTCCCCACATTGCCTAATTTTGAAGCCACACAACACTGCTGATTGTCATTGTGGCTTGGATTGGTTGGTCAAAACCTAAAAGAGCTGAGCTGCGAGTTGTTCGAGCAAGTTATATTGTGCCCGGACACTGTGCCCACAGCGTACTGTGACCAAACCCCACTGGCTTATGCTCTTCCTAACGACGTAGTGTCCCTTCTTCCCTGTTCTTTTCCCGCACAAAACCCTTCATACCGCTGCTTCGAGAGAGAACTACATACTGTTCACCAACCCTCAGATACGACAACTCCTATACCGGTAGCTCATTTCTCCGAGCCAAGCCCAAAATGAGTGACGCCGCAGCGACTGAGGCCGAGAAGAATGTAAGAACACAATGAGATGGATCACCATATCCCCCCCAGTGCCTAAAGCGGTGATACTCGCGGTGATGCTCAAGTCATCCATCCCCCTCGCCTCACCACTCACGAACCTAGGACTAACAGTACGCGCTGCCAACAGATCGAGATATGGAAGGTTAAAAAACTGATCAAGCGCCTCGAGGCGGCACGAGGAAATGGAACCAGCATGATTTCCCTAATCATTCGTATGCAGTTTACCCCTCCCCCCACTTGATGATAACCATTGCTGAATCCAGACAGCACCCAAGGATCAGATTTCACGGGTCTCGAAGATGTTGGCCGAAGAATACGTATGCTACCACCCCGCCTGTTTTACCTACATCATCGTCGTCTTCGAGTAGACGCTTGCTCACCATCTGTCGGCTAACAATAATCATCCAGGGTACTGCCTCTAACATCAAGTCGCGTGTCAACCGACAGTCCGTACTTTCCGCTATCACCTCGACCCAGCAGCGACTCAAGCTTTACAACAAAGTTCCCCCAAATGGTCTTGTTGTGTACTGCGGTGAAATCCTGACCTCGGAAGGCAAAGAGCGAAAGGTCAACATCGATTTCGAGCCGTTTAAGCCCATCAACACATCCTTGTACCTCTGCGACAATAAATTCCACACCGAGGCACTGGCCGAGCTTCTCGAGTCTGACCAAAAGTTTGGCTTCATTATCATGGATGGTAACGGAGCTCTTTTCGGTACCTTGAGCGGAAATACCCGCGATATCGTCCACAAGTTCTCCGTCGATCTTCCGAAGAAGCATGGTCGCGGTGGACAGTCTGCTCTTCGTTTTGCTCGTCTGCGAGAGGAAAAGCGACACAACTATGTTCGCAAAGTCGCCGAACTGGCGGTACAGAACTTCATCACCAATGACAAGCCTAATGTGGCTGGTCTGATTCTAGCTGGTTCCGCCGACTTCAAGAACGACCTGAACGGTTCAGACATGTTCGATAACCGACTACAATCCAAGGTCATCAAGGTTGTGGACGTATCCTACGGTGGCGAAAACGGTTTCAACCAGGCAATCGAACTGTCTTCCGAGACGCTCGGCAACGTGAAATTCATTCAAGAGAAGAGACTCATTGGCAAATACTTCGAAGAGATCAGCCAAGACACTGGAAAAGTCTGCTATGGTATTGATGATACACTCAAGGCTCTCGAACTGGGAGCTGTGGAGATTCTCATTGTCTTTGAAAATCTCGAGGTTACTCGATGGGTGTTGAAAGATGCTGGCGGTTCTGAGGTTATCCTCCACCTGACCAAGCAGCAGGAGATTGGTGATCGCGCTATGTTCATGGACAAGGAGACGGGCCAAGAAATGGAAGTTGTCTCTCAAGACTCCTTCTTGGAATGGATCGCCGAACATTACAAAGACTTCGGGACCAACCTTGAGTTTGTATCGGACAGATCGACCGAGGGCAACCAGTTCGTGAAGGGCTTTGGTGGCATTGGTGGAATTCTGCGCTACAAGGTGAACTTCGAGCAATTAGCTGAAGTAGATGACGATGATGACTACTATGACGATTGACAGGTCAGTCAACGCTCTGAAATTGAAAACCTACGCGCTATTTTGAAGTCATCTTGTTTACGTCCGGATCACCTGTCAAGATTGACCGTTCCGACTCCGAACTATACATCCCTTGTGCTCGCTCTCCCCAAAATCTACCTCCGCTGACCGACGTCTAAATAGTTTGACGAGTCCCTTGTGAGCAACGAGGGACGATCTCAAGCAGTCACGTCCAAGCAGGCCCATGCAGAGGAAGCGAAGCGTCCATTACCGCAAGAACCCGTTGATGAGGAAGAAGCAAGCCCAGCGCCGAGAGCAATGAACGCTTCGTATGCTCAACGGCGGTTCCTAAAAACCAGACCGGCGAATTCGGAGCACACCGCTAAGCAAGTCGCAACGCCCAGCCCGCTTCGCTCTATGATGACGGCTTGAGTTTCATCAGAGTGGAATGGAGGTTCGTCCACGCTATGCCGGCTACTCCCAAGTCGAGGGCTAATTAGTTCACCTAGACACTGTTAAGGCGCTTAAGGAAAGCCTAGATTGAGGTGCCGTACGTCACGAGACTATGCCTACGTCAGTGTGGGTGCAAAGCCATTGAAGAGTCTCACTGCGCTTCATGAACTTGTAGTTTTCTGCTTCTTCAGGTCGAGGTCTCGTGCCCTCCGGCACTTGCTGGCAAAGATTGTGTCTAATAGTATTATCGTGATGTCGCGGGGGAGACATTGCTTATACCACTCGTTAAACTCAGATTGCAATAAAACACCTAGTCGCTCGCTAGTAATAGTAGTTTTGATTGTGCTTGAGGGTGCTTGAAGTGAGAAAACGGTGACCTCTAGAAATTCCAGCAATTCGTTTCGACGCTGAACAGACACACGAGTGGACCCCTCCCCTCCCGAGGACAGCGCCGAACATCGCTATGAAAACTCCGACTGCGCTCCGTAAACCCACCCAGAGGAGAGCTTCCTCTAATCCAATCAAACCGAGTTGTGCAACTGTCACATCATAACCTCGTCTATGCCCGGCTGTTCACGATGGAAATAGTATAACAGGTTTCTGAATCACAAACCGTTCCAATTCGTTAACGGGATCGCAAATATCCCGTGCCGCTCGGTACGGGAGTCAGATCAGCGTTAGCTTTCTAAATTCGACGAAGAGGTTCAATTATTTCAGCAAGCATCTTTTGATATATAAGTATTTCTTAGACGTGTTCGTTGCTGCAATGGAGGCAAATGAGCAGGGCGGCCACGACGGCGGCACAGAGTCTTCCCATAAAGCCTCCAAACCTGTTGTCTGTTTCCTGGGGCCGATATCGTCATATACACATCAGGTACGAAAGAAACCGACTTGACCAGGTCTGCCTATCTCAGATATCATTGGTCTTCACATCTCATGTCAATAGATACGATAACCCAGTTACTTGAGGCCCCATGTATCTGATAATTCGCATAGGCAACGATGGGGACCTTCCCTGCAGACCAATTCGACTTGATGCCCGTAACCACAATCAAGGGTATGTTAATTGCAATACTGTTATTGCAATACTGTTTGTTCCCTACTGCTCAGCTCCCTTGCTGATATATGATGGATAAAAGACATCTTCGACACAACGCAATCCGGCGCCGCCACTTACGGCGTGGTGCCCTTTGAAAACTCGACCAACGGATCCGTTGTGTTCACACTAGATTACTTCGCAGACCGGTCAAACATATACGCGGACCTGAACGTGTGCCGAGAGATATATCTAGATGTGCACCATTGTCTATTGGGCCACATTAAGGCACCTCCATCATCATCGTCTCTTCCACCCCCTTCTTCTTCTCCTTCTACACCATCAACTACCAAGTCAACGCCTCTATACCCGATCTCGCACGTGCGCCGCGTGTACAGCCACCCGCAGGCCTTCGGGCAGTGCACGGCGTTCTTGGGGTCCTGGCTGCGCGGCATCGAGACCGTCGACGTGAGCAGCACGAGCAGGGCGGCCCAGCTCGCGCTCGAGGACAGCTCGGGCGAGAGTGCGGCCATCAGCTCCGCCGCCGCCGCCGAGTTACTCGGGATCGACGTGCTTGCGCGGAACATAGAGGATCGCTCGGACAACACGACGCGGTTCTTCGTGCTGCGGAGGGGTAGTAGTGCCGAAGCTAACTTTGCACCTACACCTACAACTTCATCCGCGTCTGGACCACAACAACAAAGAAAAGAAGTGGTAGTAGAAGAGCAGAAGAAGGATAACGAGGGTGGGTTGAAATTACCAGAAGACGGCGATGGCGACGCCCACCTCCTATCGAGCACAAAGTCCCTCCTCTCCTTCACGGTACCGCACCGCAGCCCGGGGGCCCTCGCCGACGTGCTGTCGTGTTTCCGGCGGGGCGGCCTGAACCTCACGAGCATCAACAGCCGTCCCTCACTTTCGGGAGACGCGGCCTTCGAGTACATCTTCTTCGTCGAGTTTGAGGGCCACCGATTCCGGGACCCGCGGGGCCGTGTCGCGCGCGTGCTTGACGACGTCGCCGCCGTCGCGAGAACGTCGCGGTGGTTGGGCAGCTGGGAGAACATGCGAAAAAGCTGAAACTTCCCTAGGTCGAGTGAGTGGGTCCAGGAGGCTTGCTGTGGTCAGGACATGGAAGGAAAGTGTTTTATGCCACTCGGCTCGTCCCAATTCCCCCTCCCCCTACTTTCCTGAGGTCCTAAGACTATATAGAATGTCTTAGGTAGGAGAAGATAGATAAGAAGGGAAAAGGAAAGAAAAAGGGTGGCATATAAGATGGAGGTCTACAAAACTTCGAATCTCGGGGGAAAAGGGGGAACAAGTACAGCACAGTACAGTACAGTCCCGACTGTTCAAGTAACTGCGTAGAATGTTAATGAATGATCCAGTCTAGGCCGAGGTGACGAAAAAGGTGTTTACAGGGAAGCGAAGACATAGACAGGTTGGTTGAATAGGTACCTACTAAATAGACGGGCAAAACAAAAGGAAGATACGGGGTGTCTAGGGAAAACAATTTCAACACAAGAGTAAGGCGGCCGCATATTCAAGGAGTCGTACTTTAGGCACTTGTTGCATGATGCAGAACGCGAGAGAAACTTTCAAACCCTTCAAAGTATCTGCTGACGATACTTATTTTCTCGTTACGACGTGGCATCCTGCTGTGATGGGATTAAATGTCAAACGTTGAACCCAACAATGCTCTTCAGTAGTCATAACGGGAACTCCCCCACCCCTCGCACATAGATATATACATATATGTCTTGTACGTCTAGACATCACCAACAGCGAGGTACCAAATGTGAGAGAAAAGCAAATAGGTCACGATACCACGTTAATAAAGTCTCTAAAATGCTAACGAGCTAGTGTGTAACAGGCAGACGGAACGACTACGAGGTACGTAAAACACATGTGGGAATACGGGTAGCATATGATGAATATTTCTGATTACTCCAACCGACTCCTGGCCTTCCATCCTACCATTCTAGATATTATACTACAGGAATACAGAAAGGTTAAATCCATTTCTTCCGTTTAGGGTGCGTTTCCACGATTCTTATTGATTGTACTTGATTGTCAACTACTGGTCTTCACTGATTACTGCGCGAAGTAGAAGTTCTCATCGGGTGTGCGGCCACGCAGGAACTGAGGCTCGGTGCCCTTGACGTAGGTATCCTCGAACAGAATCTCGGGCTTCGCCTCGGGAACGGCCATGGCCTCGGCGGCGGCCACCTCATCGTTGACGTGCTTGCGGGCCTCCTTGTCGATGGTCTTGAGTTCGTCCTCGTTGCAAACACCCCAGTCGAGAATCTTGTGTTTGAGGCCAGCAATTGGGTCGTTGGTCGATCGCATGCGTTGGATCTCCTCACGGGTTCGGTATGTGGTACCGGGGTCGGACATAGAGTGGCCACCGTATCGGTAGGTAACGTATTCGAGCACTAGGGGGCCATTCTCGGCAACGGCCCAGTCCTTGCCGTACTTGACGGCAGCCTTGACGGCTAGAACGTCCATGCCGTTAACCTTTAGACCGGGGATGTACTGGCCACGCTTGTAATAGTCGGTGAGAGCGGATGATCGGTTAGCAGCGGTACCCATACCGTACTTGTTGTCTATGACAAATCGTTAGTTTGTGTTGTTGGGACAGATTTTTAGACATCTAAACTTCAGGGCGAACGTACTCTCGCAACCGAACAGAGCAGGCAGACCCCAGAGCTTGGCCATGTTGAAAGCCTCGAAGACTTGGCCCTGGTTGCTGGCACCGTCACCGTAGAGGATGACGGAGGCGTTCTTGCGGCCCATGTACTTATGGGCGAAGGCAAGACCAGCACCGACAGGGACTTGGGCACCAACAATACCGTTACCGCCGTAGAAGCCCTTAGCGAACATGTGCATGGAACCACCCTTGCCGTAGGCGATACCCTCACGTCGGCCCAGCAGCTCGCCAATGATGGATCGTACAGCGGCACCACGCATCAGAGCGTAACCGTGGCATCGGTAGGCAGTGATAACATCATCCTCTTTCGTCAGGGCATGTTCGATACCTACAGCGACAGCCTCTTGTCCTGTAGACAAGTGACAGAAACCACGAATCTTCTTCTCCTTGTACAAGCGATCGGCGGCCATCTCCATCTGTCTATTTTGTCCCGATTAGCCGACGAATCTCCCCGCGAATAATAACTGTTGGCCATCCTGGTGACAGATATGTCTTTGCTCCCTTACCTGGTTACCACCATATCGTAGTACATCTGCTTGAGTTCTTTCTTGGTGACATCAAGGGTATATGGAGGGGGGTCGAGCTCGTAGGTTTCGAAGCTCTCGTCGCTCAGGGTGACCTGGAATGGCTGGTCGTCGGCGTCAGGGACGTTGTCGGCGTGTGACGAAGCAGCATTGGTGGTGACGGATCGTAAAGCAGCAACTGCGGAGGGTTTGGCAACCGTAGCTCGCGTGCGCACCAGGGGCGCCACGGCTCGGGGGACTCGCAGCGCTCGCGAGAACATTATGGCGGACGGGACGGAAATGGAGGGCTTAAGGAGGAGGAGGAAGATGATAGAAAGGGAGATAGCTCTTCTTCTCGCCCGTGAAGAATTGACAAACGGTCAATGCGAAGTAGGAGTTTAGCTATCTCACTCACTATTTTTTAGTAGGTTTCCTATTTAGTAGTAAGCTTAAGTGAGCGAAGGAAGATGATTAAAAAAAATATATGGAGCTCCGGGCTAGAAGTCGCTCAACAATTCTCACCTCCGAAGCTCTGTCTCACTATCTCTCTCTCTCTATCGTTGGACCCCCAAAAGAGACCCCTAAAAGGCCGTCCATCCCTTTTTGGGGCTAGTCCGTCCGACTAGCGGAGCCCCGACACGCCGATTGATTGCCTGATAAGCAAAAGTCTCATCTCCCTCTATCTACATAGGACTTTGCTTGTCACCAACTCTCTGTCGCCTTCTAATCTCTAGACAGCGTCTGTCGAACATGGAAGCTGCGAAGTTACAAGAGCCCAATTGCTCTTTAATCAGTTGCAACATATCATCGAGTCTTCATGCGTCCTGTTATTACGACCAGTCACAAGAAATTCCGGTGAAGCCTTAATCTAGGACAAGTATTTCCATAGTTACTGTAGATGGCGATCCAGGACCAGCTCTTGAGCCAAAATCAATTGCGATTTGTTTCTTGGGGAGAATATACCTACGCTCTTGACAACAGGACATTACTCATCTTTTCTAGGGACTTGCCTCTTGTCTTACTATTTGCTACCCAGGTAGATAATTAGTCTAAGGATTTGAAGATCTGGAAACTACAACACATTTAATTCATGAATTTAAAATCGAAATTGTTAACCTAGGAAGAAGCGATAATCATTTATGGGGTATTCCTCAAACAGCCGTGGTCGTCGTCACCAGCAATCCTCGTCAAAAGCAAACTTTAGAACCAATGCCAATAAACTTATAAAATCATCAAATATGCTCCAGTGCCTTTCAATACCTCAATAATCCATCCAGTCATAGCCCGATTTTGAAAGCGAGGTGCGCCATCCTCTAGTTGTGCCAATGCTTCGAGGATTTATATCATGCCATCCCAAATTTTCCTATGCCCTGTATCCTGAAAAGCCGACTGGCATGCTCGAAATATCCGGCTTGAGGCATACCAGTCCTACTAGCGTACAACTAAGGGGGTAAAAATAAGATCGTGGATCATAAGAGAAAGGTAAAGGGATAGAGACACCACAAATAAGTGATATCCTGGCGCAAAGAATCATGACTTCCTCGCACGCTTCGAACGTCTTTGGCTACTGCCACCACCATTGCCGTCTTCATCGTAATCGTCTTCGCTCTCACTTTCATCGCGTGCGCGGGTTCTATCGTTCCCTTTCTTGATAGATATGAGACAGCCTTGCTCCTTGAGCCGCTTCGTAAGCGCAGTGCTCGCCTTCATACCCGGAAAGTCCTTGGCATTGTAGACAGTAAAGACGTCGCTCATCACTAAAGCCACCACTGGAGTCCGGTGGCCCGGAGATGAAAACTGGTCCAGGACCATAAAGCTGAATTGTAGCCGGAACGAGCCTGGAGTGCGGCACGACAAGTCGGGGAAACAGAAGAAGCACCCATACTCGTCGCTCTCATCGTTGCCCGCGAATGGTGATGAAACGACGGTCCCCATCAGTCTCCGCTGCGTACGGTAGTCTTCAGGCATAGACGACAAGTCCTGGTCCCCTGCCTCGTTCCAAATGGTGCAATGCATAATGTAATAGCTATGAGTGAGGCGTTCCCTGATTTCTTCTTCCGAGGCGGCAGGATCCTCGATACTCATTTGAATGATGGGTGGCGGATCAATTACTCTGCGATCCCTCTCACCATACCCACACGATCTTGCGGCCACAGGTTGTTGACGAATGTTGATACGATAAGTTGATGCTATGGCGGCAGAGCCAGGTTTCCGCTGAGGCGCCTTCTGAGGCGCTTTGGAAGACCTGGACGCACCCGAGCTCTGTTCGTTGCTCAACAAATCAGCTATCTTCATGCGCTCAGGAGCTCGTGGCTCCGGCTGAGGCGACCACATTTGATGAATAGGACTGCTCGTCTGGGATGGAAAGCCTGGGTGAGAGTGTTGGAGTTGAGCATCTTGAGGCGGTCTCATCGGCTGTACGTTTAGACGGGACGGCTGTCGAGGTGGGGGCTCATGAACGGGCGGAAAATGTGATAAGAGACGAGGAGCTGGTGAGGACTTTTGGTCTTCGGCAAGATGGCGAGGACGAAAATGATCTTGCTGATCCTCGGAGCGGTCGCTCGCTGTCGAAGAAAGGGTGGGTGACAGACGGGCTCTTGTATCGACCGGCCATCTGCTGCCAGAGCTGAATGTGGAGGCGTGGCCCTCGGAACCTAGGTTCGGGACTTGTGCAGGTCTGTGAGCTGGCATCGAAGCCACAGGTGCATATACGGCACCTTCCCGCCCATTCGGTGCGCCCTGGCTGTAGTGGGCATCATTGACCAGGCTTGATGGTGGAGGTAGGCGTAAAGATTGAGGGTTCTGCTCTTGAGGATAGTATGAAGCATGTCGCGGAGCATAGAGGTCCTGACCCCACGGGTCGATAGGTCTTGTCATAGCGTCCACCATGATATAGCCAGAGCTGGCGCGTAGAGGGAGCTCAGCTTCAGCAAGCAACATGAATGAGAAACAGTAATAACACGGAGAGAGAGAGAGAGAGAGAGAGAGAGGCTGGCGAATGGTGAGGTGGAGCTGAGCCGGACTACGTGTATATATAAATATGGCTCCCAGCAGCGTAAATGAACTGCGCAAAAATATATGTACGACAGATCAGATATTATTATCGGCGATACCGGCCCCGTGGTCACCAAAGCCGAACCTCTGCGGGATGTAGGATTGCTTTAGTAGAGGTAGAAGCGTGTTGTTGAAAAATGCGGCTGATACTAGGCCTCAGGGGGATGAGATCTGCTGTAGAACGAGAAGACAACGCCAACGACAGCAGCGGTAGAAGATGGTAACGGGGGCTAGTGTACCCGGTGTGATGACGGCGCAGCAACTGGATTGACAATCGTCAAGTGACGCAGACATAAACGGTGAAGGTTGGACGCCAAAGAACTCGGATGCATGTAGGGTACGGACTACATATCTGGGCTAGATGGAGTACCGTAGCAGTAGGTATGTTGGAAGTTGTGTATGGTACCCAGATAGAGCTTTCAGAAATGGGCAGTCGAAGGATGGTACCGGGCAGGTCCGGGGTTATTCCTTGCCGCTCGCGTATGGTTATTATCCATGTATCTAATTAAATAGGCGCTACATGGACGAAAAAGTGAAGCTGTAAGCTGCTAGTGTAGGTAGGAAGACAGCCCAGATGGATATAAAAGTCTGATACACCGATCTAGATTCCACGCGTGCCTACTGTAGACAAGGTACCGCAGGTGGTGATGGTGGTGGTGGTGTGGTGGTGTGGATGTAGGTAGTGTGAATATACATAGGTAGTGTGGATGGAGGTAGTTGGTAGTTCCATGCTTGCCTACCGTTGAGTTGTTGTACTGTAATACAAAGAATGACGAGGGCTGTTCCGCTCTTCTCGAGCTACTGTGACGTGTCATAAGTTGGTATTTTCACAGGGTACATATGGTTAGCAACTTTTAACCATGAGACTATTATACAGTAATTAAGCATGTAGATGTATTCTAGATACTGTGGGTATTAAGGTAGCGGCTAGCCAGGCCGACGGGAGGAAGAACCAAAAGTTCCAGACATGGGTTGATTGACAGGGCCGCTCGGAATGCGGAGGAATGATGGATCTGCCTACAGTTTACACAAGGTTACACATGACATTATTTTAATCGCTAAGATACGTACATTCCCCCGAGTCTAGCTTTAGCTTCAGCTTTAGGTACAAAGAACCAGTTGCTTTTTTCCAGCTCTTACCTACTACAGTAGTATGTAGCTAAGACATTGAAAATGAGTGGAGGCATTCAACGCGAAGCTAACTTCAGGGTCTTTCAGGATTCCTATTGGTCTACCTGCTGCATGCTCGCGAACAGGTACAAGTTGTCCATTATGGTATCTTATGTAGATACATACGTTCAACATCAATACTGGGAAGCATATCTGGTTTGTGAGCAATGGTGATACTAGCAGAAACATTGATCATATTGCCTACATTTAACAGCAAAAACTAGCATCCATACTGTATACCAGGTAACCGACCACATGTATAAAGCGTGCTGTAAAAATCTACCATAGTTTCTTTACAATTTGCCCATGCCCGTTTTTCGCTCACCTCAGTCGATACACAGGAGCATGAAAACGCAAGAGTATTTATGTATCGTTTGGTGATGTCACAGCAAGCCTGCTGTATGTCTGTGTCCAAGAAAAATAGCCACCCACCTTATGCCAGGGCGAAAGTGCCGCAGAAAGTGACATTGATAATCTTGGATATGGATGGAATACCAAAATACCGGAGAGGGAGTTCGAGAACAATCATGCATGTAAGGTAACATATGTAAGACCCGCACAGCATACCTATTCGAGAGTTTTAGCGCCAAATTCATAGGTGCCTGGGTGTATATAGGCACGACTTAGGGAGGTTAGCACCTGTACGTACCCGTGGACCTGCTAGTAACGAAAACCGAGTATTCGGGCCCAGCTGGAGTGCAGTGTAAGGTAGTACCGTAGTGTGCAGGTGGCCAGGTTGCATACACCCCCCCTCTTCCCACCAAGACCCTTATTTCCCTTTTACCTCTTCCCTTTTCCCTCCTCTCCGCCATCATCCCCACCAATCTACAGCTCGATGACCCCTGTCTCGCCTTGCTTTAACTTTATATCTCACCTCTCCCTTGCTCCCTTGTTCCCGTCTCCTGGAGCCCGGGAAATTCTCCCCTCGATGCTGCAGCTTGTTATTAGTCCAGTTTTGTGCAGACTACCGCCTACAGCACTGGCAGTTGCAGACAAGCAGGGTAGGCGGCGAACGGCAAGTCTCCGTGCGGTATAATGCATTCCAAAACCCTTCGATTCAGCCATGCTTTCTTCCCCTTCGACTCCATTGCCTCAAACTGAAATATCCGTGCCGTCTCTACTCTACTGCATCGGGATCTTGTCGCCCGCCACAATCTGCCATTCCTACCGGCATCCCAGGCCTTGGCAGTGAAGACGTACACAGTGATTCTCTCAAAACCGGCCATCAGGTGGTTGAAATCATGAGGGTCACAGTATATTTGCGATCGACACACAACCTCTCCATTAGTTCGATTCCGCACATTGGGCACATGTGTCACGCATGATAAATGTACCTGTTCGACCGGCAAACATATTAGAAGCGTTGACGAATCCTCTAGTGGCGTCGACGTGCTGTGCCAGAGCTGCCTTCCTGCATGGCCACCTGCGTTGATTGACAAGATATGCCCTCGCTCCGCCGAGAACTCGGTACTTGGAGTAATGTCCTGTGTGGCCTAGGAAGCTCGCTTATCGCCATTTGTCAAAGCTTCTGACCAAAATATCGAGGCTGCCGAGCCTGCATGGCGTTTGGTTTGCGTTCAACCGGTGTGCCGGCGGAGTGGACACCAAATATCACGCACGTAAAAATCACAATCTCAATATGCCTTGTGTTCATGGCTAATCAGGAGTCTTGTAGACACTGCTGCTAGTAGAGCTACCGGTTCTCAACGGCCAACAGAAATAATCTCACGGCGGTCAATCCTACCATATTCACGTGAACCAAAGGCTCCATGCTACCAATAGTATTGTATGCCAAGGGCGAACACACTGGAAGAGGGGCTGTTCTGTACAACACTTAACCTCGCTTTCTGCCGCCCCAGAATGGAAGTTTCCTACGATCCTGCGAGTTGGATGTTATGGTACGACATGCGACGACAGTCACATTCGCTAGCATTCGCAGCCCGCCGTTGCATTTTCAGTGGAGTCTCATTCCCTCAGGCGTGACAAGACACGATTACTCTACTCGGTCACCGACCGCTTACTACCGACAAATAGCACAAAATTATGCCAGCGAGGGTGATACAGCGAAGGTATCCAAAGCACGTGAAAGTCCATTCGTAGAGTTTCCATCTGTATTGTGGATAGCAAGACAGCCATTCCCGGCTACTGGTAATCGGATACTTGCCGTCCATTCGTGGGCGCCTCATCTTGCTTGCATCTTCTAACATAGATGCCTTGTGGTTGCCTACTTTTGCTCAGTAGTTGTTGTCTTAGGGCTCGCTTCGATCACATTTGCCTTTTCAGCTGCCTTGTACTTACAGATCGCAACCAGACCACACAGCCAAAGGTCTTGGTTTCGACACCTATGATCCTAGTCCTATGTTAGTCGATCAATTCCTTCCCATGAAGACCAGGTGTCAAGGGTGGGTGATTTCAGTGCTCCGGATTCTTGAAAACGAAGTTCTGCTATCGAGAGACGAAGCTAAACCTACCTAGGCATGTATGCTAGCAACTTTTCGTGAGACGGCTGCATAAAAGTCACTTGACTAACTCTACTACTTAATTGCTTACTAGACAACAGCATGTATACTTTTACTTCAATATCGTCGAAATATCAGCGAAGAATAACTACAATAGCACGAAGTTAACACATATTCACAACCAAGGGGCTTGTATTGCTTCCCAAACCCCTAGCTATCCCTAACCACCAACTCTAACCTCTATACCAACCCCAGCCCTAAGTAGCAGCTTATAAAAATGCAAGACGTACCTTTAAAATATAAGTGAGGTACAGGTGCGGCTATTTTGTATAGTGTGGTACTTTATCTAGAATAGGTTTAGCTTCGTCTCTGGATAGTACAAAGAACGTCGTTTTCAAGAATCAAGGGCATGATTTCGGTGGCAGCCGTTTAATTACAGTAGGTGAAGTGCCCTTCAAGCAATGTAACCCTGAATTACGGGTTGAATCCAGCACCCCGGACTCAAAAGAGTTTCTCATCCTGCTCCACTTCATCAAGGCTTGACCGTTTGATATTTTCAGTGGGCAGTCCAGACTCTACGCTATTTAGACACCAGGTTGATCAAATACCCACAAATGTTCGCTTCATTGTCCACCATCGCCTGCCTGGTTCTTTTGGATCTTGAAGAGAAAGAGAAAGAAAAAATTAAAATAAAATAAAATAAAAGGGGTAACTCGTGCAGTTTTCACTCCGAAGGCCAGCACCACGGACTGCACCTTGAGGTTCATCCATCGATCGGGCGATCCCGACGTCGTTAACAAGATTATGTATTAGAACAGGCTCTTTTCTAGAAGCGAGCCTGAGAAAATGCGGGGACATGCTACACTACAGTACTGTACACCTCAAAAAGTTGGTGACAAAAAATTTGACACACATCCCTTAACACTTACATACATAGCGAAGACGATAGTACCACCAAACCAACATAAAATTGAATCAAATTAATTACATTATATATTTCGGTGGTATCAAGGTAAGTCATGAATTTCGTAGTCAATTAAACTGAATTGTGTGGAATAGATGTTCAGAACCAGACAATTGTTAATTAAGAGTATGTCAATTTCTTGTCACCAACTTTTGCACCTCTGCCAGGATCTTCTATGTTAATACGGTTACAAGCTCCACACAGCAACAGGGCTTCCGATTTAGGTGCACAGAGCGTGGTAGAAGCGTAAGAAGCCAATGATCAAGCTACCTGACCCGTGCTGGCATGGCTATCTAAGTAAGCTAAGACGGGCAGAAAGGTTTTGGCCTATGTTCCTGCCCATGCGAATTGGATGCAGCATACTCTTGAAAGTCTTTGTTATTGTGTGGAGCTTGTAACCGCCTAGCACCGAAGATCCTAGCAGAGGTGTAGAGATCTGCCCAAACTGCCCAGCCATTAACTGATAATCACAATACCTCGCTCTTGTGAAAGCGCGAGATGGCTACGTGGTTTAAGTAAGACTGTCGGCACATAAGGTTCATTAGGTAACCCCTGAGGGATATCAAGCATCGGCAGGCGTCATCTCGCATTCGAGGGTTGCACAAAGCTATCGAAGCGACCACAAGCACGAGCACGACAATATATGGTCTCGGTTCGAGAGTGACTTTTCTTCTGCTACATGTTCCTGTCGGCAGTCGCTCCACGGTCAACATCAGTTAGCCGCCAGTTGTTCGAATGTTTGTTAACAAAGCTAGCTACAAAGCTGGCTATTGCTCGGTTTCCACGCCGCGTACGTTGAGACTGGGTACTTAATCCCCATGATACATTTTCTTCTTTTCTCCGAGTGTTCACAGGGAGCCGGGGAGCACAGGGAACAATCGCTACGTGCACAATGGGTAAAGTCCCAACCAATTTTAGTCTTGAGCCGCAAATCCTACTGTGGCTGCCTAGTAATGAAGAATATTAAAATCACTATAGGGAACCAAAGACATCTGAGTGACCCCAAGCCAGCAATTTTCTTTTATTTACCCTCGCTGCTATTATGTGCTAATTCAAGTCCATAAGCAACAGTTAGTTATCTCTCATTTTGGAGTTTCGGGCCGCATACTTAAGGGCAGGCAACCAATCTGAGGCATGGCAGTACGAAACAAAGCAGTGATAGACAAGAACCCCACATCAACTCTTACTCGGACGTTTCTTCGGTGGGTTTCTTGGTTACATTTAGGTAATTTCTTGGCTGGTCCCGCTTTAAGCCAACATGATACTGTATATTCAGGGTTGACATCGCACCTTTCCTCAACAGGGCGCAACACACCAAATCCCTACTGTACTACCTACCTACAACCTATACAGCATAGGTAGGCATATTTTCATATTCCCACGAACAAGATATATTATAAATACTTCCTAATTAAATCAACCAGTTCACGCCATTCTCCTTAACAGCCTGTACCCAACAACTACGGCATAGGCGACTGCGGTATAGCCCCAGGATTTAGTCATCGCGGCTTGTTCTCGGACGCGCTATGTTCGTACTCTTCAAGGAAGGCAGACGCCCTTCTCAGCCTGTTCGCCCTCTATTAGGACCCAAAACGCCCTATTGCTTGGTTCCGAATATTGGGAGAACCACTGAAACTTGATCAGCCTAAAAAGATTTCTTGCTGGACCGACGCCGGGCGCGGTTCGGAGACACTTCAAAACCAGGGACCAGCAGCTGATGGCCTGCGTTCTACACGTCAATGCGAAGTACTGCCGTGCCCAGTGAGAACACTTGAAATGTCATATCACTTCCTCTATGCATTATAGGCGCTCCTGTCCCACATATCTCTCGTCCTTGCCCACGTATACGAGAGCCATATCCTTGTCATGCTTGCAGATGATGGATCGGTAATAAGTCGACCTGGGGAACTTCTGTTTTACTGGCAGCCAGCAGTTTGTCAATGCTCTCACATCATTACGCTAGAAGAGCCTTGGTTGTATGCTTCAGTGCTGATCGACTTACTACAGTAGTAGAGCCTTGTGTGACAGTGAAACAGACTGCCTTAAATTCAAGCTCTAAACCGCAGTATAGGAAAATGCTTGGCTGGTGTGTTGTTGCCCTACCCAAAGACGGCAGGGCACGTCTTCGACCACGATCTGCAACTGGGCGCATGACACCACGTTGCTATCAGCGATCAGACGAACGAAGACAAGACCTGTTCATCCGAACATTCAGCCACGCATTATTCTCATATAACCATTTGGTTCCTAGCCGCTTCTACTCTACTGTGTATCAGAGTGTCGATCTTTCGGCAATAGATCCTACTTCTTCTTGTAGGGGTCCTCCAGGCCACGAGAGAATGAAACTCTGGGTAATTATTGCCAGTACTAGACATGCAATACAGTAGATAACGGCTTTGAAGTATCAGGATCCCAGACTGCTCTTTCAGCAATCTACCAGTAGTTGGTTGCGAACTACTGCACACAAAGGTCATGGCATTGATCCATATCCGTACTAAATTTCCCATTTCAAAGCGAGTATCCCCAGTCAGGGAGAGATCAGATGAACCAGTTCAAGGCTTTATTTCAGGTACTTTGGATAAGCAATAAGACAATTTTCATGCCACAAAACCAGCCTAGAAGTAGTAGGATCCGCTGCCACGTACAGTCAGTCTAATCATGCGACCGGGAAAGACTTTCTATACACAAATGATAT
Source organism: Xylariaceae sp. AK1471 (assembly GCA_023159215.1). Classification (NCBI taxonomy): domain Eukaryota; kingdom Fungi; phylum Ascomycota; class Sordariomycetes; order Xylariales; family Xylariaceae; species Xylariaceae sp. AK1471. Next base: position 2,995,803 of record JAJKLI010000001.1, on the reverse strand, counting down.
CACGGCAGCTGTATGACGACCTTACTAAAACCCTCATAACCAGTCAATCTAGACAGCCAATCTAGGCTACATCGTTGAAGAAATGTCCGGATAAACCTAGCGAGCCGCTTTCGACACCCCTGTAACGTCGCAGCGTCAAGTGCTACGTATGTCATTAATGAAGACACCACTTCATAGTATTGTGCGGCTTCAATATCGAGTTATTACCTCCATATATCGGACGTCCAATCATGCTCATGATACCCTAAGCCAAGATGAAGCATTCCCAAGACCGGGAAATCTACTATTCTCTACACACCAGACGGTTCCGGATAGATTAGACTCAGTAGCGAATTCACCGAACCCGGCGGTTTGACTCTTCTCGATGACAGTCGCAGCCTCTAGCAACATACTCTCTGGAAAAAGAGGCTCTCTCGTACTCTCACCAACTCCCGGGCGTAACGTTGCGGCCCCTGTTATCCCACCCAAATTTTCCGATGTATCAAAGTCTCGTCAGTACCGAGTCCAGTTCAACGTTGCCTCGAGTAGCCTTACAAGTAACTGTTAAACACATCGCGATATGATTGAGGCCGCGGGACTCTTGGACGGCACGGGATTAAGAGCAGGCGTCAAGCTGTCGTTTTGCACAGCTAGGCTCGCTGGTCTATCGGATAATGCTGTACCTGTAGCGGAGACGAATAGATGTACTTAACTTAGGACATTGACCAACCAGGCTCCTAGCTAGGTATGAGTGAGGAGGAGTGATACACATATGTCTATGCTATCGTTTGCGAGGGAATTCGAGACGGCGATGCCAGGACTACCTGCGGCAAGTTCCTCGAAGGCCAGGCAGCCAACTCCGAGTCTTCCCCCTTACACGATTTAACCAGGCCAAGAAGCTTCAGTGTCCCATCATGCACCTTTTCATATCTCAAGTATGTCTCTCGGATACTGTATATCTGTAAAGCATCATCTTAGCATTGTCTTCTAGATGAAAAGCCTGTTTGGGATCTTTATGGTATAGTCCCGGGGACAAAGGAAAGTTCTCGATTAGAGGGGGGGCGTCGACCTAGAACAAGACAAAGTCCTGTTCTAGGTTAAAGTTCAAGAACTACGTGTTATGACGAAGGAAGATAGAGGCAGAAGCGGCAGAGCTAGCTCATGCAGCTGGCTGGATAATACCCGGGGGCATGAGACATGTTGTGTTGCCGCCTCCCCGGGTGAAAGAAGACGCGCCCTTTCCCGCAAACCTGCTGTCATGATAAGTTTCGATATCATCGATGAATCATGTTGAAAATCTGGGATTGGATGTTGAGGCTTCCGGCCGGCTGGCGGCGCCAAAGAGATTACAGTCACGCGGAAGATGTGTAAGACGCGTTTCAGGCTTTGGACAGATTGTGATCGTGTTCCTGGCGGGCTAGAAGAACAACGGCCCACTAATTATGTTCTTGAGAAGGCAGAAGGGTTGGTCCGCTGCTGGGAAGATAATGGCATACAAGTAGGGAATAGGTATCGAGAATCAGTGTTCCCCTTGCTGAAAGTATCTGGCTGGGTAATAAGCAATGTCGGACGCTATACGGTTCTTTTCATGGAATCGATACAACATCGTCGCACTTCTAATGATCGAACTTTCTTGAATAGATGTACTCTCGAGTCAACAGGAGCTTGTCCTTCAAAAGATACGTATCAGCCATTCACTTCTTCGATTATAAGTTTCTTTCCTTAAATGAGGAGCACCAAAGCATCTGAACGTGACATCTAATGATCAGAGGATGTATCCCCTGCAACAAATTGAAGTCAAGTGTTTAGCTAGTCAGAGCATTCTTTTACGTGAATTGCTTAAACCACTTTCACGACAGAGGCCAACTTAGAGTAGCAATGGAAAGGCGTGGTTGCCATACTTTACTATCCTGGGCTACTTCTAAACAAGATAGCTGCTGCTGGAAGTCAAGTGAATACTATCGTATAAAGAGTGGCGAGACCCAAAGTTGAAACCTGCCTCAGAGGGGGATGAATATATAGGCACAAAGTGAGTCTGGTCTTCCTAGTTAAGGCGCTATGCTTCTTTATTAACGAGTATCCATCGTCAGCGTCGTAAGCTTCGAGGAGCCCCCTTCCACAAAATCCATACAGGACCCATGAACGTCTGTCGATGGAGACTATGGCGCTTATCTCTTGTAGTCTATTTGATGGCGAGTATGTATCGGGTAGCAAATACTCTATCTTAAGGGATGGAGAGAGGACAATATAAGGTTGGCTGATAGCTTGTTCATGGGAAGTATCGGTGGATTCAAAAAAGAAACCCCATCATTAGCGAGCTTTGACTCAATCCTGCTCAATGAAAACCTTTGTCGGCCGGCCTTCTCGCTTGCTGTCAACAAGGACATCTTCCCTCGAATCCAACATCAGCGCGCAGCTAAATGAAATATATAAAATATATATATATATATTTCAATTTCAAATATAAAAAAGGAAAAAACGTACGACACCAAGGATTCGCTGGTCGTCACCGACCCAACTACTGATTTGGCGCTCTCTAGCTTATCTATGGGAGAGCGGACGGGATCCCGAGTTCTCTAGAGGCTATGGTCGTACGTGATAGACTGGGTCTCTAGTAAAGATCATGACTATAGCTGCTGCTGAAGCCTGCCTAGTATCGCGCGATCGAAGCTAGCCACGAAGTATACAGCTTATACGAAGGGGTAGACGGAGACTTTCATGTCTGGTCATGTCAAGCAAGATACTAAAGCTAGAGGATACCGGAATAAAATATCAAGGTTTCTATGCACTCGTTAGAAGTTGTGTGATTATGGTTGTGTCTACATGAAGGCGCATTGGTGGTTGTGTACTCAAGGTGTAGACTAGGCATTCCGTTTATCGTCATCTAAACCTAAAGCCAGGAAGGCTAGAGTGATTCATTTATGGTAAGTGTTGAAGTTGAACTGGCTCCTTGCCAACTTTGGCTTCAGTCGATAATAATCGGACTGCGAGTTAATTGAGCTCCGTGTTTCTGAGGAGCCTAAGTTAGGTACTTATGAGCTGAGGTTCGAAAAGGGGTCAAATAAGTCGCCCACTCCAGGTAGTTGAGTCCACTCAGAAAGATTGATTAGCTCTATAGCAATAGATCTAGTTTTCTATCCGGTTACTGTCCAGTCCTGACATCTTCGCAATGCCTAAGTGGTGATTGTCAGGTTTTACATCGTGCCTGGCACCTACATTTTTTCACACACGCTTTTCAAACGCCCAACCCGGACAGAGGATACTAGTGAGTCTATATAGCAAGCAGTGCGAGGTGTAATCTTCTGAAAGTTTTGCCTCATCTCATATACCTTATCGGTTGGGGTATCACACTGTAACAAACACGAGCTGCAGGCTGGGCCGAAGGCTGATGTTAGTGATAACATATCGTGCTCTGATTTCACTTCTCATTCCCTGGTCGAGGTAGTGAACAATGTCTGATTGATGTCAGGCAATATTACAGTCTTAGTAGAAAGTTTGGCACGAGGTGATGTATCAAGCTAGCTTAGCTACAACAAACTGTCATCGTTTGGGGTCTTTGGGTGATTTGGTAGCAATGACAGAAATGATATCATACCACTTCCTGATCTGTCAATTGAGGTATACATATCCTTTCTAAGGTCGCAGCATGTGGAAGGCTGGTGTTGCAAAATATGGGCCTATGATTTCATAATGAACTCATCATCACGATGCCGCGATGACGTCCAATGCTGGCTTAAAAGCATTTGCTTCACAGACCATCTTTACACGTTTATGGTTTTTCTGCTTATGCTAACTTAAAACCAAATTTCTTTGCTGTGACCAAACAACCACTACACATATCTCATCACCCACGCAACAGATCCCGTCGCAATGGCGCCATCCACCGAGACCTTCCGAAAGATTGCCGAGCAGGCTGAGAGAGACCTCAACACGTATGAAGCCAAGACTGGTGCCCACAAGACCTCGCCCAGCGATGAAGCGGGTGTCGATACAAGAGTCGAGAACAAGTTCCCAGGTTCTCAAGTCAAGTATGGCGAAGATCTCAGCACCAATGCCGGATATAACAAGCGAATTCCCCCAGACGAAGGTGGTGATCTCGATTCACATGGACGGTAAGCTCTCTGTGCTACGTATTTAGGTTTGTTCTTTAGTCACTAACGTTCCATCAGGCAAACACGTGGCAAGCACTTTGAGGGCGTCGGAGGACCAGAGCACAAGGTGGCTCAACAGGCCCGAGACTACGGTGGTCACAATAAGCTTGACTCGACCGGCAAGCGACAGCATGATATCGGCTCCAAGTCGGCCACCGATCCGACGGTTCCATATAGAAAGGACGAGGTGATGGCTGAGGGTAAGGAGGCCGTACAATCTAACATGGAGAGTGCCAAATATGTCCCACACAAGACACGATACAAGAGAGGAGACTCCCCAACGGACGAGAGTGTTCCCGCTAAAATGTCGGCCGAGGGTTTTGAGCCTCCCCCGAGCGTAACGGAGGCATCGAGGGAGAGCGCAGCCTATCAATAGGGTATTCAAGTATGACAACTATCTTTGCCAATTGGCAAACAAATGAATGAACAGTTTAAAATCATAAAAGCGCATACTTCGCGGTGATGTGATCCCATTTTGCATAACAGTCAGTTTTAATGAATAGTTTGTACACCGAAGTCGTCAGGTTAGCACCTCAATAAGTCATATTATAGTTAACGAGCCGTGACATCAAAATACGATGCAAGCTTTGGCTCTCAGCTGTGATAAGATGTTGCCGTCAAGGGCTGTAACAACTCATCTTTACCCAAGACAGGAGTGATACGGAATTCCTCACAGGGGCACTCAAGAGCATCCCTTGCGGCAGCGGATTCGAGCACATCTTCTCAACCACAGACCAAGCAGTCCCATCACATTCCAATTCCGAACACTATCAACAGCACCACTGAATAAGCACCATTAAAGGTCACCTCGGCATCGTGGCCCGTGATCACGACCAGAAAGCTTCACTAGCTTCAACTACAACTAACAAGAAAACTAACGTGTCGTCGGGCGGAAATTCGGGTGGTCAGGGGGTGGCCAGGGAGATGATTCAAGCGGTGGTGACGACAACAACAACAACAACAACCCCCTTGGGATTCAGCCGAAGTTCAAGTCCTCGTGGGAGAAAGAGCAAGAGGAGAAGGCTAGGAAGGTTGGTAGACTATAAATGTCATTCCCGTCTACAGGAGTCTCGTAGTCAGGAACATTGGCGAACAGCGAACGGCGAGTTGTGGAGTAAAGGAGTCGTCTTGTTTTGGTCGATACCGATATCACTGAAGAAGTTGGCCTTTTATGGACACCGCTCGCGTGATGGGAAGAAGTGAGGGGAGGACTAGACTCGTCAGTGGTCGACGACACCGAGGACGAACTGTGGCGTTTCTGGGTAGTAGTTTGATACTACACTACACAATACTAAAAGTAAACTACTCGACTACATCACACTTCCTGAAGAGCGCCATTGCTTTCATTGGTGAGCCTAGCCTTGGCTTATGAACGGGGAGCGAAAACTAAGAGTGATGCATGATGAACGCCACATCCGCCATCACAGCCAAGCTAACAACGAACAGGTAAGGGAACTAATAAGCTGCATGTTTCATAACTCCGCTCTTCACGGATTTGTCATTGATTTCAGTATTCGTTTAAGTACGTCAGCAATCGTATCATCATTCATTCCTAGTCCTCCTGAACTCTTTCCTCGCCGACTTCACCGGAAGGGGAATGGGTCTCATTTTCCATTTTGGCCTTCATGGCGAAGCCAGTACTGTAGCATCTTGCGCACGATAGCCACCTCAGACAGCTCGGGACAAGTCCGGAGTGCCACACTATCGGCACAGGCGCGGCCATTCTCAAAATTCAGCTTCGCCCCGTAGCCGCCAGCCGACTCGCCGTACGTCTCCTCATAGTAGTCCGCGAGCTTGATCGCGGGCAGTTTCTCCTCTGCGGCTGAGCCGAGCTCGTTGGCGCGAGCGCGGAGCCTCTTCAACCACTCGGTGAGATCGACCTCCTCGAACTCGAGCCCGGCCTCGCGCAATGTGGGCAAGAACCGGTCGTTCCATGAGAATGCGTGAGGCGGCACGATGTTGTAGAACGACGTCCCGGCCGCGAGCTTGTCGGCGAGTTGCAGGACCGTCGCGGCCACCGTATCGACGGACATCCACTCGCAGTGCCCCCCGTACCCGTACAGGCGAGGGAGGGCCTTGACCTCCGTTGCGCTGCGCACCAGCAAGGGCACGTGCTCCTTCTCGTTCCATATGCCGTTCACACTATCTGCGGATATCTGGCCCACTCGCAGGACGCCGACGGCGGCGCCGCTCGCACCGGCTGTCTCGCAGATGCGTTCACCGATCAATTTTGAGCGAGCGTAGCCCGTGGTGGCCGCGTACTCGAGAGATTCGATTGGGTCCTCGGGGACGCTGACTCCCGCCGGCATGTTGAACGCTGTCGATATACTGCTGACGAAGACGACGCGCGCTGGAGAAGGTGTTGCCGAAGCCAGGTCTAGGAAATTCCTTAGCCCGGCGACCTGCGGCCTGAAGCTCGCGAGGGCAATATTGAAGTTCACCGGCCAAGCTGCGTGAATGACCAAAGTTGTCGAGTTTTGCAATACCGCGTACTCCTCGGTGCGGAGACCAAGTTTAGGGGCCCCGAAGTCATTTGTTGACAGGGCTGTCAGCTTGGAGGCTCGTGCAGAGTCGTTTTTGAACGAGCCGAGTCCTCGCGCTTCTAAGGACTCTGACATGCGGCCGAGTGCATCGTCACCTCGGACTAGACAGTACACGTGTGTCACTGTTGGATCACCTAAAAGCTGGTTGAGCACATGAGCGCCGAGGGCTCCAGTTGCTCCGGTAAGGATCTTGGGTGATCATGTCAGCCAAATATACGTGCCACAACGCTCAGCGTTAGTACTTACTACAACGTCACTCTTCGGTTTGGGTTTCTGCGTCTCGAAATGGCCGTACTCGGAAATAAGTTCCTCCATCTTTGCAACCTCACTCTTCTCGTTCGAGTGACCGTTTTGAAGTTGCTCTCCTGTTCGCATGGAATACAAGACTCCCGCCAACTTCGCGACGTTGCCAGCGTCATAGACCACATTGGTAGCAAGTGAATGCCCGCCGAGATCGAGTTCTTGCTGCAACAATCTCCGCAGCTGCGCGGCTCGGAGACTATCGATTCCCGCAGCGAAGAAGTCGGTTTCGTAATCCGGAACCTCGATATTGGCGTGGTCACGGACGACGCGGAAGACGTACTCTTCTAACTCCTCCAGACTTAGTTGCTTCTTGGCGAGGCCGTTCATCTCTGTATCTTTGTTGTACAACTTTTCGATCACGTCTTCGAACTTTCTGTACGATGCCGCGCGGATAATGTTGTTCTTATCGGTTGCGGGATATTCGACGTCTGCTGCTAATGGCACAATCATATCGCGGGTGACGCGCGCATACTCATCCATGACCCCGTTAGCGGCCTCAACCATGGGCCAGATAGCATCGATAACCTCATCATCAGGCAGCGCGGCAGCAGCGGTGGAACGGAATATAAGCAAGCCAGGCATGAGACGATCATTGCCGACCATTAAACCATCTCGAACCAAGGGACTTTCGCGAACTATGCCTTCCATACTCAACGGCAATATCTTTTCGCCGCTTAGTAAGGTGATTCTGTCGTCATCACGTGCTATATACTTCCAAGCGTTCTTGATAGTCGGATGAGGCGTGAACAGATCCTTGGAATGGAAGGAGCCGGGAGGGTCATTGGAGTTGCTCGTTGTCGACATCAATGCCGGGTGCGATTTCAGGTATACGGCTTCATAGACGCCCTCGCCGATCTTCTTGAAGAACATGTGAGAATGAAGGCTCGCGTACGGCCGAACATAGACCCACGAGTCGTCGCCTGGCTCACGATATATGGAGTCTCCCATGTGGCCGACTTCAGTCCTGCGATAGTTTGTCAGCGAATGTATGATTAAAGCGGATGCTGATAGCACGAACAATCCAAATATCACACCTAGATTTATACCCTGCTTAACCACGCGATCGCCTAGTTCATCGGGAGTTCGCGCTCCAGCAGATGTTACGAATTTGCAGCGTTGCAACACCTCGATGCCGTCCTGCCGCTCAGCCATGAGCTTCAGTACATATGGAACGGTGTGGCAGATTTCAGGCTGGATCTCTTTCAGAGCCGCAACAAGATGTTCCGCTGTCAGAGGTAGATCCGCGTTGTAAAGATGCGCCGTCTTGCGCATGTATATGGCTTGGAACGATGTAAAAAGACCATGCAAATGGTACCATGGCAGAGCGTTGAACGCTTTGCAGCCGGTGCCCGAGTAGTTGTTGTTCAGCACACTACGGTGAGAGAGCGCCAGTGGTTTTGGGTGACCCGTGGAGCCTGAAGAATGGCCGAATAGTGCCAGTTGAGCATGTTCAGCCTCCCTATCTAGGATAGGTCGTACAACCGGCTCGGCGGAACTATCTGGGATGTCAAACTCAGCCCTCGTCGGCATGGGGATAAAAGTGAGGTCCGGACGCGTCTTCTTAAGCCCGTCTGTCGTCGAAGCGATGCGGACGGTCGATCCGATAATCATGGTATCACACTCTGTCCGCTCTATGAGGTGAAGACAAGCTGGCTCGCTGAGGCGGATGGAAACAGTCAAGACCTTGCAGCCCAATCGAAACAGGGCAAAAAACGTGATGACGAAGGACAGGTCCGAAGGGGCGAATAGGCCAATAGTCTTGTACGAGTTCATCTTGAGGCCGGCCTTCATCAACACCCGGCATGTCTCATCCACCATGCGATCCACCTCCTTGCCGGTCAAGAGCTCGTAGTCGGTGGCCCTATCCTTGTGCCTTGGATAACCTAGGATAGGAACTTGGACCTCATCCTTTGCCCGCTCGCGGATGAGATCATCAATCATCCACGGCTTGCCAAATTGGCGGATGCGGTCTTCGACTACCTCAGCTGAGATATTGGCCATTTTTGAGACTTTTTTGTTTGTTTAAATAACGTTGCGTAAGATATATAATGCAAGAAACCACTTGGATGTGCGCTTCGTAATGGCTTGGGGGCAGTTTCTTTTATGCCGTTACTTGCTCACAGAGCTTGTTCATGCCTGGACTGAGGATGGTCAGCGTTTGCATCAACTTTCATAATCCTATGTATAGAATTCCTTTTCTAATTGCGTTGGCTACTAGTTGAGGCCATCATGAGGCAATAGGTTGTTATGTACTGTCAACCAAGCCCAGCAAATAAGGTAAGGGGGACCGATGGCAATGCGCAGTGCCGCTATCTGCATTCCGGGAGGGCTTACCGAACCAATTTGGGCTCTAGGATGAATGCCGACGGCCGTTGGCAGCGTGTCAGATGTATGTCTTAATGCAGGGCCGTGTACTTGGGTTCAAGGCTTTCCAACAATGAGGGAGCAAACAGGGCACAGTTTACCGGAAGTCCAGTCAGTGCCATGTAATGATGCGGGCACCCGTACATGTCTTTTTGACAGTCTCCTTGACTAGGTTCCTCTCTCCGCTTCTAATAACTCTACGGTACCTACTGTACTTCGCGATGTCCGTCTGCATCCCCCCTCTTCTTCTCTTATACCATCCCGTCCTAGATCTAGTATCTATCCTAGCTGCGAGGGAATAATCAGAACTGTGGAATTCCCGAGCCCGCCAAGTATTGTTCCTTTGAGTAGCGAAGCTCCTCCTGCACGCAGACAAGTGGAATCACTTATAAGGAGGCGTCCGCTGTAGTTGTTAGGATTAGGGGAATTTGGGCTATACTGGAATAGACAATAGATCCTGAGAGTCGCATTCCTTTTGGCTTAATCCATGAGCTATAGTGCTTAAAGCGCGAAACATCAAGGTCTTGATCCACTTCCCCTCGTGTAAAGGACATAAGCCCCCTCCACTGGTAGTATTCATGACTATTCTTATGCCTTTCCCTCCACTGCCTTATTTGAAGCAGGTCATGGGAAGGAAACCGAACACAGCTTGATGGTTAAGTCGTAGTTGGAAGTCAATATGCTGTTATACCTGCAACAAGTTTCCTGAACACGTGGCACTGGTGCATGGTCGCGTGGTGGTCCGGGAAATTTTCAGTTGATTTTGATGGTTCAACTTCTTTAAGCTTTCTCAAGAACGACAAGGGGTGCGATATCTCCAGACACCTCCAGATAAAAACCCCACTGATGAAATTTCGAAAGGAGCTAGTAGTGTTGCATCGCGTAGTTCGTGGACCGGGCTAGTAAAAGTTGAAGTGCATGAAACCTGCGGCTGCAAGGGTTAGATTTGTGTGAAAGTTCCGGAAGCCTGCCGGTTACCCCGATGTCACTACACTACATGTCGAAAGCCTCGCTTGGGCAAGGAAGGCAGAAAGGGTTGTGTGATACCGTGACATGACGAACTGATAACGGTCCTACATATTGGGTAGTATGCTGTAAATCCAACCATTGATATGCAGGTATCGGACGACTTTGGCTGAAGATGCCTACCTATAGCTACACTACCTGGTATTCTCGGCCGACCTGTTTTAACACGGTTCTTAATATTCCCACACTGCTATGTATAAGGTTGGGGTAGCAATGAGAAAGACGACGCGGGTGGAAGTGGAAGAGCATGAGAGTACACCAGACTTGGTAGTCGTCGTAGTACCTAGACGAGTAGTCATAGTATAGGAGGGAGGGTCGGGTGAGGATCTACCCGGGCCTATACTGTCTTTGTTCATATTACCCACTCACACAGATGCTAGTGTGAGTACACTAGGCATCGTAGTGTAGACAGAGAGAGAAAGGTTTGGTTCTGTCCACCCTCAATTGCGTGCTATCGTCAAAGCTTTGGCTGCAAGTCAATAGCATGATGATGTGCATGTCTGATCGCAGGGTGAGAGTGATTTGGAAGCAGACTGTGCTGCCCAAAGGACCGAATGCTTGGACAGTGGAGATGTCAAGGGCCGTGCTTTGCAAGACCCTTTCCTTCTTGGGGACAGTGTCTGACTTGAATGACTCTATACTGTGCTGGAGAAGACTGTTGCAGACTGGTGACTGGTGCAAGACTTGAAGATCAGGCTAATTTTCCCATATCTTACTTGACACATGTGTGTGCTCTCCAGTCATTTCAGCCAATGATGAGGAACTTTGTGGTGACCGGAGTACAGTACTCTGTACCCATGGCTAGGTATCTTGCAAGAGCTCAGGGGCCTAAATCCTTCAATAGTCATGCTATTCAATAGCCCGAATAATTCAGCTTTTATCGACTTGTTTCTCGCGTGTGAATATTCCTTTTGAAGAGTCGGTTCACCCCCACCCCCCCTTAGGTGCCTAATGTGAGAAATCAGAAGAGGATTTCCTCCATGGACCTGGTTATTGAGGCTTGCTAGACAGCTGCTAGGATCGCACTAACGGAGTGCCACGAACTTCGGGGAACGTTCCTGTACATATAGAACAATTTGATATACACGAAACATTGCTGTTCCTGTTTTCTAGTGCACAATAGATCACTGCGGGGAAGCCGAAGAAAAATGGGAAGAAGTCTGGTACCGCAAGAATCCTGTGATGCAAACTGCCTATTAGACGCGTACTGCAGCTATGTATATGTAATTTATTTAGTGAGGTACAGCCAATCCATGCCGAAACGTTCTGTTTCAGTATAGCTTCAGGGGCAACCCAGCTATGTACGCGGGCCGATACCGAAGTAAACTATTCACATTATTGCTTTATTGATGGGATTTCATTATAGCCCTAGACATTGCTGGTAACAGTACAGTTTGTATCTATGTTGTAAAGGCGCGCAACGTCAACCTCGACATTTGATGATTATATGCGACTCATGCAAGACAACTGAGTCTGTTCCTCCTTTGTAGTTACTGTACAATTCGCCTCGTAGATGGCTATGAACTTATCAACTTCGGTGTCCATAATAGTCGTTGGCAGCCCCTGGGAGATGGACACGGTTGTTAGGTGTCGTGATCTGGACGTAATGATCGGCTGTTCCGCCTGCGGAAGATCCGGGCTTTGCGTCAATTGACATGTTGAAGTCTTTCTGAACTACTATATCAGAGAGAGAAACAGGTTCAATCTTGTCGCCATTGGTCGCGTTGGACCTAGTTTTCGTGTTCGTCAAGGGGATTGCGTTGTGAGTGCCCTGCAAGGTCAAGGCCTCCGTGCTCGAATCGTCTAGGTCGTGGTCTCGGTTTCTGCTCTGTAGCTTGATATGACCATGGCCGGATCGCAGTCCAGCCTTCGAGATATTGTATTTCGGTGTCCCCCCCGCTGATGCATTCTGCGAATTGCCGTATCCCAACCACTTGAAAAGTAACGGACGAACTGCTGGCAGGTTTGCGCATATGAATCCCACTTCTACTTCAACCGTGCTCCAGAGACCACCTCCAACGTTCGTAAAGCTGAAGTCGTGCGGGTCGATCTGCGTGACTGCGACGATTCGGAATATACTGGCAACGACCACACTATTGGAAGACTGTGAGAAATTGCGAAGAATGAAACGAGGAAAAAAGGATGTACAGATTAGACTTACAAGGCACCGAGCAAGAACAGGAAGCTCAAAGACCACTTCTTACTCCTGGATGCTTGCAAACCCCAGATTATAGGAAGCGGAAGACTGAGGACTGCAATATCACCAAAGACATTGATAATAGCAGAAGCTAGATAGAAGTCGTTCTGGCGGATGCAACTGCCCTCGATATCAGGCATCCAGAACTTTTCTACTGGAAAACATTGAAAAGTGAAGCTGAAGAAGTTGGAGAGAAATATGCCGGTGGAAATGAAGCTGACAAGTATCGCACCGATCCGGAAATTGGGAGTCTTCTGGAATACACGCCAGTAGAAGAGCAAGATGCCGACCTTCACAGAGAAGACACCAGTGGCCCATATCAACATATACACCCAGAGTAGCTGGCCACGTTAGTCGGTCAACGATGATTCCAGTATGGCACAGTCATGTTATGCTCACCTTGACAAAAATCGTAACAGTTGCTGGTGGTAAATCCGCTTGGTGAACTCCTGAGCCATATACCAAGCCGAGAAAATCAAAGATAGACGCAACAATGCACACCGCCATCACCCAAAACATCCTGCACATGAAGTCAGTACGGCTTGAAACCCATTTCTGCTCAAGGCAACAACAGCTCTCACCAATAGTCGTCCCACCATAGCCTCGCTCCCGTTGAGAACCGAGCCCAGATACGTAAGGCGAATGATATCGTGGATAGGATAAGCAGCGATATGACGACACCAAGCGTCAATTGAATGTTGTGTTCTTCCGCCGCGGACTTCATCTTGCCTTGCCGGTCGACCCCGAACTCTCCAGAATATCCTGCGTTGTCTTTGTGCAAGAAAACGAGCGTTGTGGAGTGAAAGGGCGTTTTCGTTCTTCCTGGCCGCCGAAGTCGAGGCCCTTTTACATCTCAAAGCCGCTTCATATACTCTGGGATGGTATGTGTGCTGGACGCGGGTCCCTGTATAAATGGTTGAAGTCTGAAGAGGGTCTAAGGCATATTCAAACCATGTGCGGATAATACTGTCTGTATGCACAGGGTAGCTGGCTGACCGGGGTATCTTCCTTTTGTAACTTAGTCGTTATCGGGTTGGTTCTCGTGTAGGGAACCCCCTGCTGATTTGCGGTATTACTGCCAGACCATTAAATATGTACCTAATATGATAACTTTTAAGTGTATACTGTCGGCACCAGACTCTATCGAGCGTACTAGCACTTGGAAGAAATCTTCAAAGGGGTGCTCTAGGGGCAGGGCGATGGCGACTTTTCACATCCTTCCACATTCGTCGCACCGGCAGGAGAATCCGTTCGATTCAGCGAATCATTGCTCGATAGAACCTTGCTTGATTTTGCTTTTGGACCTGGTGACAGGTCGTGGAAGAAAAAATTGGCATACCCCTAACCTAACAGTTGTTGTATTCCAAACCCTTCGTTTGTTACCACTTACCGAAGTATTGGATTATGACTAGGTTTGATAATTCACGAAAGCTGTAGATACACGTAGAATTATTTTTAAGATCCAATACTGCCTTTATTCGTAACCCTATTGCGGTCACTCTGAATGTAAGTGCTAAGGGAAGTGTGTCAATTTTTTTGCTTCCACGACTTGAACAAAGTGAACCCGAGGGCTTGCTATTTACACCGGCTGATCATGTCCAATCTTGATCAAGGCCGCCGTTGTACTGCAGTGAAAGCGTGTCAGGCCGTCAACCCGCAGCACGCAGTGAGTATAAGGACGATTACGAAAACGAAACAGATCGGATACAGCGACACAATGCAACTACGTAGCTCTAAGGCCGCTGAAGTTTGTCTACTTCGAATGAAGCGGAGCGGATTATGGATGCTACTGTAGCTTCAACCGCTCAGCGGGCAGTATAACATGACATTTTCCAACGTTTTCTTCACTTTCAGGATTTCGCTCGGTCCCGTAAGTACAGCAAAATATCGACCCACTGCATATCCGTATAATGGTTAGGCTTGCGACCTGTTCGGGGTGCGAAGAGGGGAGGAGTTACCTTGAACCGTCGTCGGTCTCATGCAATACAACACGACCTATCGATATCCCGGTCCTCCCTCGCAACTACCGAAGGCCCTGTCACTGCGATAATTTGTTGATGAAGCACACCGCATGGGAAAGTGAGAGAAGATCTGCGGCATATACCTAGGCCTACTATAATCAGCGTTGGATTGATTATTCGTAAACACCTGCCTGCTTGAATGGAATCTCAACGGCGTTACATTATATAGGGCAGGGAGGTTCCGGTAGTCCACAAAATGTCCGAAGCGAAGTTCTCGAACAAATTCTGTGAGTGATCCTCAACCTTGAGAGAATATGATCTGATATTAATTTGCCGAGATGCAACGGCCGTTTAAGGATCATCCATTCCAAAACTTCTCATGAATTCGACAGCAGGCGCGATGATAGATGAAGGACAGCTTCTACTGCCTTCAATTATGTGATAGAACCTAAGTTGCTGTGTAGAAGAGAAAAATAAGGACGCTTCAGTCGTTGCATTGGTGAGAGGCAGTTGTGATGCAATTTGAAACAAACAAACGGAAAGGCACTAAGTATGCAAGGCACTTGAGACAACCATGCATCTGTCGAATCATTAGTAGTACGATCCTGTAACAGAAACGAAGAACTGATAAGCGAGAAGGACAAATAGACTTATCATGTTTGTTCTATGTCCCAAGCGAGCATAACAGTTCCTATCAGCTCCCTAATTAGAGCAGGGGTTTTGCCCGCTCAAAAATCGAGCGTTTTAATCAATTTACCTTGTAAATAGTTGCGGTGTCTTTTAAACTCTTATTATTAGTTAGTAGACAACGATATCGCGAATAACAAAACGTTACGCAACATGAACTCTGTCTATCAAGAATGGGTATTTCATAGATATCAGCCGTACGATAAGTATACCGGCACTTGCTTTGGGTACTCCCGCTATGTAATCTATGAATGGGCTTGCCCTTACCCGAAAATTTCCCCCATAAATGACAAATGACAGGAACAAAACCAAACTGCACAAAGCAGTCGGATTCATTGACAACTCGAAAGGGCCCACCCGCAGAAGAGTTCCACTTTCTCAACCGATACTACGAGCCGCGTGTGACACCGCTAATGGCGAATGAAATTGCTGTGCAATTCCCTTAACTTAAGAGTCGACCCGGTTCAGTGGTATATGACCTAACCAGACCTCCGCCAAGCCAGGGAGACCACGATATGCCCGTCGATTTGGTGCTACGTGATTGAGCTACGGCCCTGCAGCTTTAATACAGAGTGACCTAGCTGTCGTGAATCTACCCGCGCCCGTCGGAGGCTTCTGATCGTCAAGTGTTGAACTTGTATCATATCTGTAACCGACCCAACTCACCTATGTTTGACCGAGACGGCAGCACTCCCGACCTCATTAGCTCCACCAACCTAGAAGCATCAAGGGAAGCGCGGTATAAGGTGCCTTATGCTTAGACCGCTAAGTTAACGTCTACTGTCAGAGGTACACCACATGGTTCGCCAGCCAAATTCGACGTGTCGTCCCATGCCCTCAGTCCTTTCGTAGAACGCGGCATATGTCGGCTTCTTCGCAGACAAAAGAGACTTCGCTATCGAATCCCTGATCCCACCATCACTCTGCACACCTACAATCAAGCTATTATCAAGAATACTAGCGTTCTGACTGGAGATAGTCTTGGTCTGGCTGCCCTACGCAGTTGACAGACCCGGTGAATAGTGTACCACTCCGGGATCGTTTAGAGGTGTAAGGCTCAGCATAACAAATAGACGGTTATGCTAAAGGCTGTTACTTACCTCTTCACACAAGCCTTGTTTGCCGGGACCTGCTGAAGGTGAAATTGTCCATCAGCCACGAACATGAATTAGCCTCATCCCGGGAACGACTTGTCGCCCTCTAGGCAGTGGCAACCGGACTCCCATGAGCAAGTTTCCAGGGACTCTCCCGACTCCCGGCAACATCATACGTGTCTTCCGGAGCTCTCAAGGTTGATCTTTTTCGAGGCTTGTTGTTGGGAGAAGTCGAGTTCGTTTCGTCCGAGCAACTCAGAATCCTGAGGCAGTAAATCACACCAGCAGCTGTAGTGCTTTCTTGATGTTCGGACAAAGATGACATGAGGCGAGCCTCGTGTAGAACGTTCGGAGAAGTTATATCGCTACTAGTTGACTCTTGAGATGTCTTACTAACTTGAAATCAGAGGAGATATCGGACAGTTTGGTTGAGATACGGATACAAGAAGGTCCGCGAGCAATGTAAAGTTATCTATTTAAGATCGGGGAGATTTGAACACCGGCTGCCCGCGATGAGGAAGAAAGAATCATCCGACATTCATCCCAGAACCCACCTCAAGGGTGTTGCCGTGCTAGGGCTACGGGCTATGGCAATGATTGTACTTTTCGTATGTCTCCGCAAGCCAGTTTAATCGACCAAAGCGTGTAAGGTTACCATTATTTAGCAGTCATCAAGATTTGTTCACACCATCAACAAGTAATCTAACCAGACAATTAACAAGCGAGCGACAGAAATAGATGGATGGACGCAAGATACGTTTAAGCTTACTTTGGTAGGCGGAGGTTGGTGCCACATTATTACCTCAGAATAGTGAAATTGACAAATACTCAAAGAGGCGATGGCAAACGTAGGGTTCTAATAGGGTACTACCCTAGTTCACCACTCGCAGTGTACATTTGTAGATCGGCGGGCATAGTTGCCTATTAGAGCTGGAGCTTCTTCCAGCCTGCAAGGCCTTTTCAGCTTACTGTTGCATGATGCTGTACAGATAAGTACACATCGCGAATAGGTCACTAATAGACAGTTGCTGCTGAGAACAGCATGGGAAGTTTTTGGCCTTTCTGTTCTATACTGTTATTTGGTCTCTTAAATGATGTTTGTGCCAAGGGAAATTTAAGCATCGCCCAGCCGGCTCTCCAGGACCAAGAGTTTTGGCTTCCGGTTGGCGTTGAGCCATTGACGCGACAAGACAATCTAGTAGTCAGCCCGTCAGCTTGCCCTCGCTTCCCGCCCTTGGCCCCTTTTCTTGGCAGTACGTACTGTACTGTGGATGACTCGGCATCTTGGCATGCTACAACCTTGAAACGAACCATGCACCTTTTCGCCCTGCCAAGGAGTAGTAGAATATGCTGCTAAATACGGAAAAATACGGATTATACGTAAGATCCTTGAATAGCTTCTATCGATTACTCTAAATCAAATGCGCCGTAACATATGTTTAACCGATCTAACATTTGACAGCGAGATTCAGAAAGGTAAAGTAAGGAGAGAGTTGAAGGGAGTTGATTATGCTTGTGTTGCCAATAGGTTGAGTTATACAGATATTGTGCTCTGCAAGGAGAGCCTACAGCTTATAGTTATGCGGCACGTTTTATGTACCGTCTGAGGTCATCTCAAACCGGGAACGGTAGTGTGGCGCTGAACACGTTATAGCGTAGTGGACGGTCTTCAAGTTCTGTACCTTATAGTAACTCGTATGCAGTAACTAATAACTGCGTATAGAAACGTGTACTGCCCTGTGGTAAGCACTTGCGCATAGATCGCGATTGGCTCGTCTAAACGACATAATGTAGCTAAAAACAACCTTATCATTTCTTGGTAGCCACACCTGGTCCGTACGATCAGGTATACCACACTACAGGAGACGCCGAGACGCATTATCCACATCTCAGCACTTGACAGCTGATTGTTTGCAAGTGTATGTATGTATGTATGTATATACTAAAGATGCTGAGCTGCTGTCAGCATAGGCACACGCACACGTGGGCATAAACGGGTCCGCTCTAGTGAGTCTACATACGAGTACACGTATTGGTAAGGATGGCTTCCGTCGGTATCATGGCTCTTTGGTTGTCCGCTCCTACTGGTCCTGATCCTACTGTGCGTATTGGCTGCCCAGACCTTAGGAGGCGTTGTCATCCCCGGAATCCAGTCAGAGAGGCTAGACCTTCTCGAGATTACTGTCAGATCCTTTTGATGAACGTCCAAGGATTACTATGGGCTAAGATCCACGCAATGAGCATGACATCTTTAGAAGCTGGGCCCAGCTGAGGAGTCCTGGCCCAATCACTGTTGCTTGTGTGTGGTCCTCGTCTCTCGAACTTCGAGGCGATCATCATCTTGAGATTAAATACCATCCGTCCTGCCCCTCTTGAATGTCCCCTCTAGTCCTCAAGTCACTCTTGTAACCTCAAGCCGCCAACCCTCCAAGCTCGACCTCTTCGTCGCAGAGTCTCTTCGTCAACGCCCTTAGCTCTTTCTTTCACTTTTCGATAGCTATTAGGGATCCTTTTAATAATATTCTTTGTCACAATGTCTTCCCAACAGGTTTTCACTGACCGCGACCTCGAGAAGCACTCCTCCTCGACCATCGCTCCCGTCCAAGCCCACGGCCATGGAAAGTCAAAGCTGGCCAGCGCCAACCCCCTAGGTCTGCTCGCCTTCGGCCAGGCTCTCTACTTCCTCTCTCTGTTCGAGTTCGCTCCTCGCGGAGTCCACACCACCAACATCGTCGTCGGTAACATGATCTGGATGGGTGGTATTGCCCAGTTTATCGCTGGTATCATTGACTTCTGTGCTGGTAACGCTGTACGTATATCTTTGACTGTACAAAATGGTGTGGTTTGAAGTTTGTGCTAATTTTTGAAATTAGTTTGGTGCTACTGTCTTCTGTGCCTACGGTGCTTTCAACTTGGCCTACTCCACCATCTTCATTCCTGGATCCGGTATTCTCGCTGCCTACAGTGACCCGAAGACTATGATCCCGAGAGAGGACTTCTCGCAGGCTGTTGCTCTCTTCGTCTGGTCTTGGTTCATCATCACTGTTATCTTCACGATCGGTGCTTGCCAGGCCAACTACGTTCTGTTCGGTCTTTTGTGCACTGCCGATATCACTCTTATCCTGCTCGCTGCCGGCCACATGACGCTCGACGAGAGACTGCTCAAGGCTTCTGGTGTCTTCGGTCTCATCGCAGCCGCCATATCTTGTAAGTTGAATCTAAGATATAGGAAGAATCGGTTCAGCTTGCTAATTCTATCATAGTCTACGCCGCGGCTGCATATCTATATGTTGACGGTGTTACACCTTTCACCCTTCCTCTTTTCCCTATCCGAAAAGACCGCATCGTCTAAATGGAAACTCAGACCGCGACAGCGCAGGTGGATGTTATCCCCTGATCAGATGAGATACCCCAGGGGGTTATTAAATGTCACTCATTCCCTAACAACACGCAACGAGGATGCGATATTCTGCGCTTAGACTGTACATAGACGGATTGGAGGGATAGCGTTGATTACAGTATATACTCGTGGTGACACTAAAATGCAACTTTATTGGCTTTATTAAGTCCTGTTAACCTTCTTTCCACTCCTTACTCTCGAAATTTATATACCTTTTCGATTCATATTGTAGCAACTATGAATACTCTTCGTGACATTGCAACTTAGTTGTTCAAACTCTTGAGTGCTTGCAATCTTGGTGGCGACTCCCTGTGTCTTTCACAACACCTAGGTGTGTGATGTTTACTGTTCTTTTGAACAACAGGTTGCACTGCAGGAGGGGCAGCGTTCACCGACCTCATGCAGTCGACATCGCCCCATAAAATAAACTATTATGGTACTGCGAATGTCGATTATGATGTGGAGGTGGAGAAGATAGTTGGTTCTTTCTGGGTCATCACAAGTCTTGAAGAGTTGGCTTGCCCAAAAGCTGCCTATATCTGGTATGTCTGCCGTAGATAGCAGGACGGGCGGTACGTATTACGAGCCGGCACTCCGCTTGACTATTCACAGACGATCCCGATTGATCTGTACAAACTTTGCTCCTGCTCTATGGGGGAAGCTCGTCAGGTATTACTATGCCATCTTGTTGCGATCTGAAATCTCATCCAGGCTCATACAAAGTGTTATTTCTATGAGTCGGACGGTAGTAGCGACCTCACGCGTCCAGTCTAAACATCATCTAATTTCAAGTCTCTCTAGGACCCAATGTAACGATCCTGCTTTCTTCTTGTTTTCTGGGGTCTAGATTCGATAAGATTGCAAGAAACTGCAGCAAAGAGAGTTTGGAAAAGGACCATACATGTTAGAACCACATGATTATAGACGGATCCCATGAGGTGCTAACCCTAACAGAACCCTAGGCTGCTGTAGGACCTGCACATTCAATAGTGCAGCCATAACCTTCATACACCTACCGATAGTGCATTCATGCTAATGCTAGGCCAATCCGAGTTAGATCAACCGATACCTTGAAAATAACTCTACGCAACGTACGCTACTGCTATAAAATGACAATCAATAAGTAGTCGAGAGGATACAAGGTGTACCTATGTACTTAGGTATCACGATTGTATCAAGATAAGCCCCCAAGCTAGCATCAATTCAGGATCCAATAAGCCTGTTTCCTTGTCTAAGAGGCAACCCCAGAAAAATAAAATGTGACTACTCACCTGCCCAGATAAGAAGCTGTGGCCATAAAACTTACGTATCAAGTAACAGCCAAGAACTTCGGAGCAAATATGTATGTAGTAAAACCTGGCTGGCATTAATCGTAAAAGACAAAAAGGCAAAAAGAATAAAACATTAGAGATAATAGAGTTGGCACTGGCGTGGGTAAAAATCCTTCCGAACTCATCTCCAACTTGAACTTCGGGTTCCTCCGCCCGACTTATGCGGTTGTGCAGGACGGGTTCGGCGCGGACCAAAAACAATATGCATGAAAAACAAAGAAAAAGTGGAACGATGGATGGAATACACGAAACCAACTAGGTACAGCTTCTAGATCGCTTCGAGAACTCGCCTCACAAGGTCTGATAGGGAGACAGGATGTGGTTGGCCAGTTAAGTTTAACGGGCCATAGCCAGCGAGCCCTGTGACTGCAGCTGTTTCAACCTCGAAATCTCGGGTGGGAAACAATTGCAAACAGAGGGAAAAGACGGTGGAATCAAGGTGTGGCATATTAAACGAGCGAATAGGTGCGGTGCCGCTGTCATGCGCGGCCGATGTATAAGGCAGTGTACGATAATACGGTACTCCGTACTCCATCCCGTCAGCCAGCTTTGCCAAGAGCAAAGCCCTACAGGCGCGCCACACCCCAGAGCCAATTTATAATCTATTAGCCCACGGGAAAGCGTTCGCCTACACTACTTGGCACTACTAAGAGCTCTACGGGAAGCCGGCAAACCGCTAGCGTTCACAAGACTAGGTACTTGGCGAATATAAGCCATGGGCAAGGGTTTCGGGGAGGATTGGGGGGGGGGAATGGGGAAGAGGTGAACTAATGTTTTAAGTGAGAATAAGTTGAAGAAATGATCAATCGAATACAGGACAAAAAAAGAAAAGAAAAGAAAAGAAAAGAAAAGAAAAGACAATACTCAAAACAGATATTGGTTGGAATAATTGGGTCCTGCAATACACAGCTTCCCGAAGAAATGAGCGGTGTCAACACAACATCGCGCGCATCGCTTATCATTCGTCGGTTGCAGGCCCTGGAAAGCTTAAATGTGCATGATGTTCCATGTGTCGTTGCATATTTCTACCAAACACCAGTGCGGTGGTGCCGACAAGCACTAGGTGGGTACTCGGTCGCGGAAAGAGAGAGGTATCCGTCCCTAGTCAGTGGTCGGGTTCTGGTAGAGGGGGGGAGGATCCCCCACTAATTCACCGTAAAATACGGTGGTCAGCAGAAACAAGGGCGCCTCAGCCACATTGCTTGTTCCCACGCCGCGCACCATGCATGGCAACATCGGTATGTTGTGCTACGCCCCTCATGCACCTTATACTTTGGTCACGTAAAAGCCACGCGACCAGGACTTTGAAGAACCGCATCCTGGGCACAACTCTGGGCAGCGGGGATGGCGTTATTCCATGTAGTTGCCAAGTTATGTTTCCAATGTTGTTCGGTCTATGAGAACTGTCAGGAATGGCGCCACTCACTCAACATAAAAGGGACAGAGCAGTAGGGGTTACAAGAGCACATGTTGACTTAATTACCGCTTACTACGGAGGTATATTTGAAAGGAAGTGTTCTGTTATACGAGATAACCGCCCTTGCCTCGCTGATTTGATAATTGGAGCATTATCGCTTTTTGGGAACTATGACCGGGCGGAGTATCAGGCAATCAGGTATGCAACAACCTCAACAACCTCATCCATCGACTCAAGTCATGCAATAAAAACTCCTTGCCTTGCCTTGCCGGCGGCAAGTCGCGGGGCACAGGACATGACCAACATTTTGGAGTAGTGGTAGGTACTGTAGGTACACCGTAGACCGACGTGACAAGGATGCAACCTCAGCTTTGGCACCAAGTTCCCTGCCGTCACTTCTGCAGGCCGTCGACCACCAACCGGTAACTAATTTCTAGTTAATATGCATAAGGCTGCAAAACAGCTGTGGCTGCATGCCAGCTGAGTCTCATCAAAGTAGTAGTAGTATATAGCCGTTGCTTATAGGTGTTGTTGACAAAATGTGGCGTTCATCAAACATTAAACGCGAGAGGTGAAATCCCTGATCCTGAACAATCCACATCGAGTCCCTCCTTGACCTCAGAACAAGGGAGTCCTGTCGTATTTGCGGCGTAAGTAGTTTACGAAGCAAACGAGATCGCTATCCAGGTCTCAGGAGTTTCAACCCACGTTGCGCAGGGATTTCCATCATGCTGCTCCGAACTCACGGTACTGTATCAGATTGTCGTGGCAGCCCACATGAACAGCCATCACAAATGTAGCTAGAGCAAGTTCAGGGATTCCTATCTTGAACTATAATGTAGCCTTTCCTTCGGCGACCAGACATTACCAGCTCAGTCTCCGTCTTACGTGCCTACGAATTGCGTGTGGCATGCCCAACCCTCATGACCTGTCCCGGTAGAGGTCCTGTCGCCCACATTGCTCACGCTCGTGCTCGGCGATTTGTTGGTGAGCAATCGGTTCAACGTGATATCCAAACAGGGTCGGATCTCAAACATGACGGTCGACTCGCCCCAGCCCTACTACCTTTGGGATACCAGTTCGTCTTTTCTATTGAATTGAATTCGGCGGTTTTCGGCGGTCCGGGTTTGCCGTCTCATTGCTCCGAAGACCGTCCAGTCTTTCCGTAGCCATTTCACCTGCGCGTGGCAATCAACCCCTCGACTTTCATAGTAGGTAGGTACTTGTTGTTCGCCGCATACTAGATGCTGACTGCTTTGATGAATACGAGGCTCTGGCGGTACCCGAGGGTAAGAGAAGGCCTGGAGTTAGAAAGCCGAATCCAACTCTAGAAGCACATGGGTTTGCCCTTCATTCGCGTCTCCTCGAAGAAATTCATTTGTTAGGCGGTGGCAAAGTGCCCCGTGAAAACAGTAGATTATGATCTTAACATCTTCTCGGCGCTCGCGTTGCTACAGATGCTTAGAAAACGGATCAGTAATAACACCAAGTGGTCGGCAGAGGGTGAGTGTCTGGGAGCAGGTATCCGGGAATCGCATCAAAAGCACAAAAATGCAGCTTCTCATGACTTCACCCGCTATACGAGTTCGAGTCCTTCCTGTCGAGCCACCTGCTTAGCATATCATGCGAGGCCTGAGGAGCTTCTGCGGGTGCCTGAGAGCTGAAACCACGGAGAGGACTGTTGTCCATATCCAATGCAATGGGCGCTATTATCGAGGACTTATGGTTTGGTATGTAGGCATCCTCAACTCAGAACTCCTGAACGCTTAATGAGGACTCTCCACCTAGGTATGAAGCGACTGTATGATCTGAAATCAAGATCACGAATGCGTGGTCGTACTTCGAAAGCTGGAGTCGACCGCCACCTGGGGCAAATCGTATACTATAGTGACTTCAGTTCGTGCGGGAATCGTACCAACTCATTCGCTGATGTGGTACCGTCCTGTCAGGGTGTGGCATCGACGATAGGCTCTTCAAATTTCGTGTTCGAGATGAAAGATGGGAAGTTGTGGACTTCAAAGAGTCTAAGCTGAGAGCGCTTTTCCATCGGCTCAATATTAATCATTTCGGACAAAACAAGCACCCGTTTCCACTTAGCTAAGGTGAAATCACTCATTCTTAGCCGAGGAACCATCGTCATTATTTCCGGCCTCCGCGATTGAATGCGGCAACCGAACGCGGCAAACTGGGCTCATCTGATTAATAGCAGGCACGCCTCCATTGGAAAAGATGACCTCTACTTTAACGATGTGAAGCCTAGGAAACATGAATTGAATACCGCATATGGCGACAATGCTCCGGATTATGTTGACTTGTTCGTTTATTCCACTACCCCTTACTAAGCTTTCGACGATGCAACCTCGTATTGCTTAGACTAGCTCAAAGCTTGGTGCTGCCGAATTGGTTATAGCCGCAAACGAACTGTCGCTTTCAGCGCGTGATATGCACCATGCCGGTGAAGTTCACCTGGATACGAGAAAACCCATGGCTTTGGCACCCAGCCATGTAAGTGACCGTAAGCCTCAGGCATACATTTCCTGCGGGCCCGAAGGTCATTAGGTAGACAAGATTGAATTTTCCTACATTATATTCAGATTTGTCTTGACCTATGGAACGATGATGGCGGGGGACGGCGGAACAACTACTCATAGACCGCTTCGGCAACACCTAAGTTAGCGTGACGTTATAACGCGAATAGTATAGACCGTTGCATCCAGGCGGTTCAATTTGCCATGTTGTGATGTGCCATCGCATATACGAGGAGTCTGCAGCGCTTCCCCCATGTCGCAAAAACGAGCAATCTCGAAAGATCCAGCTACTTTAGGCTCTAGTCTCTCGCACCGTTGCGCTTAGTGGCTTGGGTTTGCTATAGCTATAGACAGAAATCGAACCCACGATCGAGCTGCCGAGGTTTGCTTCCATTCGTGCTGACGCCATTTGCCCTGACATCGTCATTGGCAATGGAAGAAACAAGCAGATCTCCGCTTGTCACTGCTGCCAACCGGCAGCTTGCCACTTATTCAAGTTCCCCACCTAGTTCGTGATGATCACTGCCCAACCACGATCATTAAAAGAATCGAACGATAGCTTGAGCTCATGGTAATATAAATTCACCTCCACGTCCTTTCCCATCGTGAAAGTTGATCGTTCCACCGTGCTACGACATCAAAGAGCCGCATCTACCCACCGTCACCACAACTCCTGTGTTTATCTTGTGTGTTCTGGTACCATTTGCCCCAACGTCACGATGAAGTTCCAACTCTCAGCTGCCCTGATGGGCCTTGCCGTCACAGCTGTATCAGCCCAGTACAATCAGACAGGCCCTTTCAACTTGCACATCAAGGGCACAAAGCCTCACAGCTCGATCGATGGTGAGTTCAAACACGTAGAAAATATGTCTATTTTGATAGGAACCGCATTGACGTCAGGGGGGATCAGGATACGCTTCAAGCTGCCATGCGGGCGCTGCCATTGAAGGGCTCTGTTACGGAGCAGGCTCTGCTCCCGGTCACGGCTCCTATTCCGAGTACTACTTCAACTTCACGGGGTTCAACGAGGTCGGTAGCAACCAGGTCGGCAGCCTGATCTGGAACCTGCCGTACACGGACCAGAATGGCAACAACGCCACCGAATCACAGGCGATGGGTCTGGTATTCCAGACACACAGCAATGTCGCGGCCCCGTTATTCGGCTTCAGCCAAAACCAGTTCAGCATCGGGTTTGACGGCCGCGGGAAATTGTTCGGCTCCGACTACGTCGACGACTCCAAGTTTGTCGCCGGCAAGCCGCCCACTGACTACACGCCTACGGCTTACTGTGAGTACCCAAGATGTTTATATAGTTCTATACTCTTCCATGTCCCATTGTCTCCGATACCACCCGGTGTCAGCATTTCACTAGTTGCATGTGCATGCATTTACGAAAGCGATGCACATTATCACCTTATGTAAACGAAAGCTGCATCACTAAACCCCGTACCTACTGCCCACCTCACTCAGCTGAATTCCTATTCGTCCAACTCGACTTCATTTCGTGATGCTGACCATTTTCCACAGACCAATGGGCCGTGTGCTGGCAATACTTCACTGGGTACTACTATCAGTCCGTGGCTTGGGTACAGCTTGGCACCCCGCACAATCCGACTTGTGAGCCTGTCGATATCACCAAGGTTTCGGTTTGAGCGGAAATAATATGACAGGACCATAGTATACTACTACAATAGTGTTTAATGAGTGAGGGGATGCCAATTTGGATCATGAGAGAACATCATCTAGCAGCATATGTAGCATGTTGAAGTAATCGTTGATAGCATCTTGTATCATCATGAAATACCATTAATAATACCAGATTAACTGTCAAATACTCCCACTACCATTTGTCAGTCCTGACAATCTAACTGGCCGATATCTCTTCTTGGTAGCTTACTATGTAGGAGGTAAGCAGTAGATGATTCGGTGAGGTAGATATAACAGTCGAGTGTCTGCGCCGATAAAGGGCGCATTCCCCAATCAGAACTAAGCCATCCTTGTCGTAAGCTCTACTACTCCCCTCTTCTGCTGCCTGGATATACATACTACGTCACGTATCTTCTTTGTTGCCGTACCGATAATTACTAGTAGCTTCATCCTCACTTATACTACCTTCTCACAGCACTCCAAAATAAACAAAACACTGCAGCTGTATACACGATCTTTATATTGGCTTAACATCGCATCAATCAATCAATTAATATGTCTGCTTTCATCGATCTATCTCAGAACTACTCGTTCTATGCGGTACGTCTACCTCACTAGACCGACTCGTCCCGCCATCATGATGACACGCGCGAATAAAACAACCATACTAATACTTATTACTTCGTTGAACGAATACAGCTTCCACTAGCTTGGTTCATTGCCTTTGTTCCTGGCATCTACTCCAAGGCCTTGGGCGGAAAGAACTATGACATTGCCTATCCACGGAATTTTGTCGACGCCGTGAAGACCGATCAGAAGCTCGACAAGGCGGTAATACACCCATTCCTTCATTCATCATCTATCTCCTTACCTGCCTTTTTCGTGTCGTCACCAACCGTTGCATCGTCATTGAGCCCAAATTGTTCTGCATACTGCTATGAGCCAAGATGCTGTTGCGTTGATGCGCAGGCAGTCTGCAAACTCGTATTCCCTATTCGTCACACACCCAGTCTGCCTCCTCTAGACACCACCAGTATATACAATATGAACAAGCAGACCCGTAGCTAACCCGCTCTCCCTTTTTCTTCGCGGATCAAATAGACCAAGAACAAGATCTTGCGCTGCGAGGCCGCAGCCACCAACGGACAAGAGACCTTAGGCCTGTTTATAGGATCTATCATCGCGGCCAACCACGCCGGCGTGCCCGTCGAGACTATCAACAAGCTAGCCGGCGTGTACCTCGCCAGCCGTGTCGTCTACAACTTCACGTATATCTTCCTTCAAGGGAACCCCACCTTCGCGCCTGTGCGCAGCCTCGTCTGGAACGCCGGCGTCGTTTCCTGGTTCACGCTGTTCGTCAAGGCCGGTAACCGCCTGTAAATCTATGTGAGGTTGAGGTTGGCTGAGGAGAGTGGCACACTTTGGATGTAGGGGGCCTGAGGGGCGCGACGGACCTGGCTCCTGTTGTAGGCGTGTTGCAGTGACATTGACCTGCCCTGGCTCAAGGCCCGCGTTCGCATAGTATTGTTCAACCCGCAACTAGTTAACAAAATCAAGTCAGTGTCTGAGAGTTTATTGCTGCTCTCGAAGGTTGCTGTTTCTGTTCTTCAGTGAGTAAGAGAGTAAAAGCTTTAAGGCTGCCTCTACTACGGTGGGGCATGTGAAATAACATAGTCACCGTTCATTACGAGGCCCATACTGGAACACCTAACAGCGTCGCCAGTGCTTTGTTAATCAATCTGACCATACCGCAGTCTAC
Source organism: Xylariaceae sp. AK1471 (assembly GCA_023159215.1). Classification (NCBI taxonomy): domain Eukaryota; kingdom Fungi; phylum Ascomycota; class Sordariomycetes; order Xylariales; family Xylariaceae; species Xylariaceae sp. AK1471. Next base: position 2,967,416 of record JAJKLI010000001.1, on the reverse strand, counting down.
CAGCAGTCTACGGCCTGTCTACCCGGACTAGGCGTATCACATACGATTCGTATAGAGAGCCCAGCTCAGTCACAGCCGAGCTAGACCTTTGCTTTCCAAAACCCCACATGTGACCGACGAAGCTGGCCCAGCGCCCAAGTACGTGACGCGGTTCCCGCTGCTACGGTACTTTCGGATGTATGCTGTATCATCGACGTAGATACCCGTTCCATAGTTTCACGGACGGGGAGAAGATCTCATACTGCCTCGGTCTGTGCTACCTGAAAGACGGCTTGCTAGTATTACGATAGCAAACTTCATGATTCCTATAGGCGAGTATTCGGTCTTCGATGCTGTGAATCACTGCCAAGGTTCGCTCGTGAAAGCCCCGGCGAGTTGCTCAGAGGTAGGGGCCCACCATCAAATAGATCGATCGTCCCATTTACTCTCGTCATTGTTGGCACATGGTGTTGAGGAGGTAGTAGCCACCGTACATGGAGAAAGGTACCTACACTTAGGTAAGTGCATGTGGGCGAGAAAGCATTACGTGGTATCATCTTGGAGCAGGTGCATTACGTGACTAGTTATTTTTCAGATGAGAGGGAAGGAGAGCTTTTCCCACCCTACTGCCATTGCTGCTTGCCGTTTTTGCTGTTCTTGCTGTTCTTGCTGTTCTTTCTCAATAACGACATTCGTCGTTGGAAGGAGAGGTCACGCCTGCTCTTCGGATCCCCTTTCCACTACCCACTACCCACTTGGGAGAATATGACCTTTAGACTCTGTAGGTATATACATATTTAAGTAAGTACTTATCTAAGGTAGCGGCTGCTGAAGACTTCCATTCCCCCTCGTCCCGATCACGATACCTGCTAATCCGCCCACTCGCCTATCTGTTCTTCTTTATCTCCTTAGGTACCACTGTACATCTTCATCCCACGCAATACTGATCTCCCTACTGCCATTCCCGATCCCATCCTTGCACCATCAACGCAACTTATTCATTCCAAGTGCGAGTCTGCTGCCGAATAACAGTGTCATACCAGGTAGGCAAGCATACCTTACCATAATGTTCAGGTATCTGACTACTCCCAAGCGAGCTTCACAGCCCATCAAAGCCCGCCGCCACCAGTCCAAAATGCAGCAACATATTATCCCGCGTATGGGCATCCTGCTCATTGTTCTACTTTCCTTGGCTGGCGTTCTCGCCTTGCCTGGACTGAACCACATCGCCAACCCTGACGCTGATCTCATTATGCGCAGTCAGCTGAAGAAGTCCGCATCCTCGAGTTCCCATCACGTCGTGGTCGTCACGGAGACAGTAACAGCTCAGCCGGCGATTGTGACTGTGACGGTGGCGACCATTGTCAACACCGTCACCGTCGACCCAGACGCTGTGAACAGTACCACTACTGCAGACACGTCTGAGGTGTCAGTTGACAACCAACCTGTGACCGTGACCATCATTAACACTACTATATCTCTCACCGCCAGCGTCGGCGGCCCCGACTCAGTTTCCACCACCTCCACGGACACGCTCAAAGCCACGGCGGTCTCCGTAATCCCGGTGAAATCCCAGCCTCCCACATCAACGTCCTCCCCCTCTCCGAGCACAAACATAGACACTGCTACGACATTCACTACCACCACGTCGGCGGCTTCGTCCTCCTCCTTTAGCTCTAGCTTCAATGAGGCTGTTTGTGATGACATATTCTGCAATACGGACGGCAGAAGAGTCTGCATCTACTGGGCAGGCTATACGTCTTGGGACGTCTCGCTGGGCCCTATCCCTGGCGAGATACCAACCGTCATCGGCACTTGCTTTGACACGTCAACGGAAACATCAACGGACCTGGCTCAGTGATACGAAGAAAGACGATGAATGACAAGGGAAGAATTATAAGCTCAATAGCTACAAGAAAAAAAATAGAATCGGAGCAAGTGAGGTAGATGATACACTGCGATGCGTCAAAGGGATACGGGCTTGTACTTGATCGTTATTTTGCTCGGATATGCTGATGGTTGTTACAAATTGTTTTGTACTCACACTTCCGCGGACATAACTTCACCTGCCTAGTCATTTTATTGTGCCAAAGGGCCAGATAATGAGAATCAAGAATCTGAAGTTGACACTATGTTGCCGAGAGCGGCGCAGCTTCACTCTCTCAAGTATGTACAGGCTAGTCGAAACAAGACTGATCACAAACAGGTCTGTCATCTTCTAGCATTGTACCTGCTTATGTTCTGTCATAGGAAGTACCGTTATATTGAGTTCTCGAATTCAGTGCTATAGGTACTGACTTTGGAAAGACCCTATGAAGCTAAACCCCCAAAGACGTCAGTTCACATACAGATCGTATCGTGGTGTAGCTCAGCTATGTCGGTAGCATACGATCAGAACCATGGAGGGTGATTGACTTACTGGGGCCACCGATAGCTGTGGTAATGGTTCCGGTCTCGACATAGACGCCAGAGAAATAAAAGTCCTCGGTGGAGTCGGAGTATCCCGAGCGCGGCAGCTCGAGGACGCCCAGATGCCAGTCGGCGCCATTTGACGAGGTCGACGCCGACACGGGGGCTACCACCTGCTTCAGCGGCTCACTACCCTCGGATTGCCAGAAGCCGACTTGGTTGCTACTGAAGTTCTGTATAGTAGGAAAGAAGAAACAAGAGAATTAGTCGGGTTTGGCCATTTATCTTTGAAAGGGGGCGTATATAGATAGATATATAAAAAGGGGGCCGCTGCAAAAGATATCGACAAGTGAGGGGAGGGTTAAACAAAAGAAAAGAGGAAGAAAAACTTACGATCTCATAAGCAATGTTATACCAGACGTTGGGCTTCCACTCCGTCTTCCACTTGGAGTTTTGGGAGACCATGAACTGCAGGTTCGGGTTCGACGTGCCCTGCTCGCCCGAGATCCAGCCCGACTTCATCTCGACGAAGTGCGACTCAAAGAAGTTGATCTGGTGCTCGCGGTTGACGCTCGGCGCGTTGGTGTCCTTGCGCATCATGGAGAAGTGGTAGTACACCTTGCCGCTGTTGATGGCGGCCTTGGTCTGCGGGATTAGCCTGTTTTAAGGAGGATGTCAGTTAGTTCGGTTATTATTGCTTGCACACAAGCAGGAAAAGGGGTCTCGTAAGGTTCCAAGAAGTGTAGAAACCAAAGAAGTCCCGCTGCCTGCCTGCGAGCCGGGGAGGGGGATAAAAGGGAAAACGCCGTACTCTGTACGTCTCATGTTCTGGCCGTTCCAAAACGCCGTGCCATCCAGCGTGAACTTGGCCCCTTGCTTCGATACCGTATCGGCCGGATTCTTGTAGTCCGGAGAGAGGTTGATGTACTTCTCGACGCTGGATGACCCGTGGATGTAGTATTGGTACGGCCCGACCTGGTTGGACCATGACCATTTGTTCAAATCCGTCGACGAGCTGAAGTCGTTGAATCGTCCGTCCCAGATCACGGCCGCGTTGGCGAGATGTGCCAGAGTCGCGGAGAGGAGTGAGACCTTCATCGTGACCACGAAGTGATGCTCCGAGCTAACTTGTGGGAGATGGTGGTCGATGAGCCGAGTTTCTGAATGATAGGCACGTAAACCAAGGAGAGAGGGATAGAGAGAAGCAAGGCCTGAGAAACGGACAGTTTAAAAATGAGAAAGGGGACTCTCCTTGTTTTATAGTCACCCCGAAAAGATACGTCTCGCACAGAAACGAGAGAACGTGGGCGGCTTCATTATCCTATCAAACAAGCCGAGTGAAAACAACTGCAGGCTTTATTGTAGCTGCTAAGTTTTGATTGCATAGTTAATCCGGGTAAGGCCCAGATCTAATATCAGAGCAGGCCGGACGGACCGCCAGTATGGCGACATCTAAGTAGTTTGGCGTGTTGAAGGCCAAGACAACTGCGGACAGGGTCCTCCGTAATGGGCAATCATTCAATCCTGTCATATTGCCCTCAGGATGCGGTGGTCGTTGAATTTAGCCTAGAAGGGGAGACGTCTTGGAGCCGCCCTCATGTATGTCGCAGGTATCACAAACAAATCCGTACTTAGTGAAAGATTAGACTAGTGGCTTTACCAGGCGGAGATCTGGACTAATAACACCAAATACTTGATAATTGGCGTGGTTTGAGTATCGAGAGTACTTCACATTCCTCCTTTCGGCGTTGAAGGAGCCGTACTATTCTAAACACGCTGCGCCCATCATTAAGTGCCTCTCAGGGCGGAATGAATATTCATTCTCAAGCTTTCGAGATCTATAGATTGTTTCTTCGAACCCTTCCGTTCGTATCCCGCATCACCTGACAATCATCAAACAATCCGGCTATTTAATGTCAACTGACACAGCGAATATTGATTAAGGCGACTCGTTATGGTGCTCGCAGTATCAATAAGACAGATATGATCTCCTTGTAGTTTTTGTTATTTATGTTCAAGAGCCCTTAATATTCCAATCCGGCACCAAAACTATTACTTCTAGCTAATGTTGCTTGTTCAAGGCTAGCTCGTGGCTGATCACCGCTGCGTTTCCTGATAGGCGAATGAATGCCTGTGCTAGCCTGGCCTTCTTCCGCTGCATATAAAGCTGCTTCTGGTGGTATAGACATGTCGTCTTCAATCTTGTGGACGAGGTATGCCGCAATCAGTACGAAGAAGGCCCCACTAGCTAGAACGATGGAGTAGCTGTGATCGCCAGGAACACCTCTTGGCTTTTGGTAGAAGCGGAAGATGATGCTTGAGCCTAAAGTTGCAATCATCTGCGGCGAGGCAATGGCCATGTTGTGAATCCCGAGAACAACGCCTGCCTGGTCGGGCTCTCGCTCCTCGTCCTGCTGTAATTCACCGTGATCACCCAAAGCATCGGGGGAGATAGGGTAGTCCCTTTCGGCATCTTGCCTGAGAAGCCTCATTTGCTGTTTTCTAGCCCGATACATAACATCGCGGCGACTAATTTCAGCACTGATAATCGCCCACGGAGCCCATAGTGTTAAGGCCCAAGTGATACCAATGAGGCCAATCAGGACTGTCGCAGCCCCAATCGTTCGGACAAAGAGCGTCGAGAACATTGAGACCGAAAAGAGGATGTGTGATAACATCCACGCACGCCGCAGGGTGAATCCAGGAATAACCAGACGTTCGAGCCACTTCTTGATGCCTGACGCATCGTCTTCAAGTATTACATTGTCTTGACTTGGGCTCTTGCTAATGGCAGGGTTGTTGTCGTAAGTCGGGTCAATGAAGAATGGAAGCACCAGATTCGTTACCAGGCTGGTGATAGCAAATATCAAAAGGGCATGTGTGCCCATGCGCGTAGCTCTTTCGTATAGCTCATCCAGCTCTGCCGGGGTCATATGGGGATTCTCCTCGAGATAGGGTTGAACATAGATGTCGCCAATGTATGAGGACGTATAGAAAAGCATGGGGAAGAAACCAATCCATGCGAAGAACTGCACAACGCAGACTTTATATATCTGCGGGGGCAATCTTTTGATCGCAGCAAATATCTTAACAAAAAACGACATCAAGCTAAGCCGATCCTCTACCGGACGTCCGTCAAGCTGCGGATTTCGTTCCCGAACCACCGTCGTACTGAATAATACGGTGGACAATAGAGCTATGCTGGCGATGGCGCAGAGGTCTTTGAACTGGGTAGATCCGAAGAACCAGACATACTTCGGCAAGTCTATACCGCCGGCAATGTACCCAACAATGTTACCGAGTCCGACTACTCTGCTAGCCATTGAGTTTGCGGCTTCTACTCTAGCATTAGTTTATGCGGTTTGTTAGAGAGTTAGATCAGCTTTACCTTGCTGATGCGGCGGCGCACAATCTACAATGAAGGCTCGAATCGAGGCTTGGACTGTTCCCTTGTCAATATCTTGCGAAATGTATATGTTGAAAATAAAGGGGTCGGCGACAAACCTGTATTGACTGCGACATCAAGCACATATATCCAAATCACCGCGACAACAATGATGACCGTCTTCACGCCCTCTGATTGGGGGTCAGCGCCAAACAGGCTGAGAAAGCCTCCAACAATTTCTCTGATCCAGGCGAGGAACATATATGCGAGCGCAGTAGCAGCAGCACCGCCCAGGACAAATGGCTTGCGCTTTCCCCAGGACACACGGCAGTTGTCACTTAACATGCCAACATAGGGTTGGACGAGTGTGCCTGTGATGGGACCAGCAATCCAGACAAGAGCCATGAGTGATTTACTCAATCCAAGAGACAGTAGGTAAGGTGTACCATTGGATAATTCGACAGCCCAGGCAACTTGGAGTCCCCCCAAACATATCGTCATGGCGATGAGATACCAAACACTCTTCGTCTCGTTGAATCCGTCTTCATCTCGGTCTTCCGCATATGACCCAATGAAAGCGGCATGTTCATCCCTATGGGGTGACAAGAGAGGAGACTGCTCATTAAACCCATTGTCCCCCACGTCTGTGTCAATACGCACTCGTGTAGCTTCCAGTGGTGTGATTTCAATATCAGGTTTCCTGCGGGTTGGTGGTGTCGTCTTGCGACTGGGCGAGGCCACGCTGTCCAATGAACTTGACGATGACGAGCTCATATGGAGCAGTTAGCTATTTGGTTTCGGTAGGCGTCCTGGTTCGCCAAGATACGCTCGAAGGGGTTGTGTTCAGAGTGAAGCACAATAGAGTCACAACGGAGAGGGCATTCGCGTTCGGCTCGGGTATCGAATGTGTTTCGATGCGAAAAGGCTCTCGTACGAAATCGAAAGTTTGCCGGGAGAGTTTAGTAATTTGATGTCACTTTAGGTAAATCAGATGTTGCCAGTCTCCAATGCAAAGTGTTTGTACAGGATATGTAGTAATTCCGTCGCTGCAAAGACAAAGACCGTTAAGCGAACAAGAAACAGAGGAAAGGCGATGGGAAATTCAGAAAGTTGTTTCGTGGGATGAGGTAGATGAAGATGGGTAAATGGAGAATGGCGACGAACTGAACTAAGTGCTTGCTATCGCTGTGTAGGTCACAGGTGGTAAAGGTGATATAATGACCCGATAACATGACAAACGTCACTGGGTACCAGGTATCATGGGGCAACCAATGATACGTAAGGTGACTTGAGACTGCTGGCTAGTGTTTAAAGTAGGTATGTACATAGGTACGTCCCTGTAATTATAGCTGTATGCTGTAGATCCGGCTGATACCATAATTATAGTACCTAGCGTATAAGCCTGCATATAGACAGACACAAGGAAGGAAACCGAGTTCAGCTTTGCTTCCAGTAATACCTAACAAGAGACAGATATGTCTCTTCTGTTACTACAGTCGGTTCTCCTGATACATGATGGGAGGTAACAGTTGTTGTGTCTTGATTGAATTTACTTACAGTTGTACTAAAAGTACATGTATTAAGCTAACGACGGCGGCAGTCTTTTGAAGCGGGCAGTTCTTTGTTGACTAAGAGGATAGACCATTGTCAGGTACCCACCCTACCTAGGTACCTATCCAACTGTACCAGCGGCAGCAAGTACAGAAGTACCTACTCTACATACCTACATACATACATACATACATACATACATGTAAGTACCTAGGTAGAGGTAGGTAGGTGGTAATGTAATGAGTAAGGTCCTGCTGTACACGTACCTGTAGGTAGGTATCCCCAGGCTTCCTTCAACCTAGCCCAGGTAGATTCCACACAGCTGGATGGATTTGCTTGGCCGCATGTGGCTTCGTTTGGTCCTGCAGGCTACACTACTGAAATATGTACATAGTAGATTCTAGCAGCGATTGATCGATCAACTGCCAAAAATTGCAAAGATGAGAGCTGTCGATTAGGATTGAGTTTCAGCTACCTTTTATCGCGACTCGACCTCACCACCTCCATTCATTCATCAGCGCCGCCTCCCATGATCAATGATTCTGTCCACCTCTAGTATTTGATGCCTTCGCAAACCGTTGTCCTAGTGCTCCGGTCAGGGCAGAAGGCGTAATATCCGCGGCCGACCTCCATCCTCGCGACACAGTGGAATTCGGGACGGCGTCGCAAACATGTTGTCGCAACTCGCCATCTTCGGCCTGGAGCTTGCAAGTATGTCCTTGACGATGCGACTCGTTCCAACATTAAAAGTGTGAACTTGAACTGATACCCGCATCTTCCATCCAGAACGTGCCGACGAAGAGCAAGACCCCGGTGGTACGAATCGCACTCCGTTCGCACCATGTAATTAACTACTGCGAAACCGTCTAACGATAGTAACAGAGACGGATTCGGGAGAGAAGGAGATTACCTCGTCATGGGCTCTCTTCATTTCCATCGTCCTCCTGATAGTTGCCTTCTTCACCAGCTACACACTGCAGCAGAAGAAGGTACAAGCCATACATGAGACCGTCATCTCCATCTTCGCCGGTTGGTTCCAACCTCCCCGATCCAAGCAGAGCGAGAGTAAAGTCTGATTGTGCGTGTTGCGTATACTAGGAATGACTGTTGGCTTGATCCTCCGCGTCGGCTCCGAGTCTGGGATCCCCAACATCATCAGTTTCGACTATCAAATATTCTTCAATCTCCTTCTTCCGCCCATTATTCTCAACTCCGGATACGAACTACATCAGGCCAATTTCTTCCGAAACATAGGCACTATCTTGATCTTTGCCTTTGCTGGTACATTCTTATCTGCCGTGGTCATCGGTTTTCTGCTATGGCTATTCACACGGATACCTCAAGGATTCGATATGTCCTTCAACGACGCTATATCCGTTGGCGCAACCTTGTCTGCCACTGACCCGGTAACTATTTTAGCCATCTTCAATACCTACAAGGTCGATCCGAAGCTATACACAATCATTTTCGGTGAATCTATCCTCAACGACGCCATCGCGATTGTCATCTTCGAGACTGCGCAGCAGTATAAGGGTGATGACGCCAGTGCTTACGGCGTCTTGAGCTTCATCAAGGGCATAGGCACTTTCCTACTAAGCTTCTTTGGCAGCTTGACCATTGGTGTTGTAGTCGGTGTTGGGACAGCCCTCGTTCTAAAGTTTACCTACTTAAGGAGATATCCACATATCGAGACATGTCTGATTGTGTTGATCACCTATGCGAGTTACTTCTTCTCGCAGGCCGTGAGGATGTCAGGTAATCCAACTTCGCGTTCGGTATCTTGGAAGAAACTGACTAATATTTAACCAGCCATTGTTTCTTTGCTGTTCTGTGGTATTACTCTAAAGCATTACGCCTACTTCAACATGTCTCGGCGGTCCCAGCTCAGTACCAAATACTTCTTCCAGATCATGGCACAGCTGTCGGAGAACTTTATTTTTATTTATCTCGGCTTGTCACTTTTCACGGACAAAGACCTGGAATTCCAACCCCTGCTTGTTATTGTCACAGTAGTCTCGGTCTGCGCAGCACGATGGGTTGCAGTTTTCCCCTTATCTAAGGCCATCAACTGGTACCATCGTTATCGAGCGCGTCGTCAGGGTAGAGAAGTCATTGAGGAATTACCATATAGCTATCAAGCTATGCTCTTCTGGGCTGGTCTACGGGGTGCTGTCGGTGTGGCGTTAGCGGCTCTTCTGACTGGCGAAAATTCCGCCGCGCTGAAGGCTACAGTCTTAGTTGTAGTAGTACTTACGGTGATCATCTTCGGTGGTACGACAGCTCGAATGCTAGAGATCTTGGGCATCAGGACTGGCGTTGTGGAAGAGGCTAACAGTGATGATGAATTCGATATCGAAGCAACCCCGGGAGGGTCTTACTATAAAAGGCCCGGTGCTGGCTTTGGATTTATCCCAAGGCAAAGGAACGGATCGGTACGAATGGAGAGAATGGATCCTACCAATGGTAGCCGGAACACAGGCCCCGAGCGAGGCAGTTATGTATCGGGGCACCGTTCACCACTGCCAACCTCGCGTCCTGAAAGTTTGAGCCGAAAGAACTCGCGTCCAGCAGTAGGCGATGATTTAGAAAGATCAGCTCTCTTTGGACAACCCGCTAGCTTGACGGACTCGGAAGTTGACAGCGATATAGATACTTCTGATCTTCCGCCTCCAGCACGCAGGTCGTCCAGAAGGAAGTCGAGCCCTGAGCTGACCCCGAGCGGCGAGTCTGAGGAAGGTGTATTTTCATACCCAACATCGGGACATAGAGCTCCTCTCCCTCTGTCTACCAGGTCCGCAATCAAGCAACTATTCACAACCCAAGATCCTCAGGCTTTATTCCGACAGCTTGACGAGGATTATATTAAACCTACGCTTCTGTTGGATGGCAACAATTCAGGAGGACCTGGTGGTGGTGGTAATGGGGGTAGGAGTCATGGCGAGGGTGGTTCAGGGTCAGGCTAAGCGTGTTATGAGGATTATGGATGAGGAATATAGACTTTTATCAATATGCCTTAGATGTATGCAGTTGCATCAGATCTCTGAGCACCAAATGGAGTTGCGTTGTTTTATATAAAGTGATTTATGTGTATGTAACTAATACAGTAGCTTATGCCTGTGGCTGTCTTCGCGATGTTTAGCTCGGCGTCATGCCTCTAGCTTTTGTAGAATTGTACTTGTTGCCGCACCGATATGTGAAGACCATAATATAGGCCCATTGAAGCCATTGGGGTTCATTTACTTGTCCTCCTACGAGTTTAAAGAGTTGTACACGTGTGTTCCTTACAGGCTTCACATCTCCTCCCCACGCTGCCTTTCTTTCAGTCAGTTCTCTCTTGTTCACCTCATGGATCTCCACAAGCACAGAGAATCTCTTTCACCAACTTCACCGAGAGTTCAGCTTCACGCTATCATCAGACGCATCCACGTGTGGAATCTCCTGCTGAGTGCTTGCCTGGCACTATAAGCGCCGAGCTATATGCCGAGTTTCCTACCAGAACACTATCCTCGCGAGACGATCCTCGCAGTACAATTTCTCAGCACCCTCCTCACAGTACTATCCGCAGATTGACATCCTTCCAGAATCATATTTGCGAAGAAGCTGTCCTGGCCATACCACTATTAGGGTTGTCAGCGTGTAGTTTGTCTGTTCTGACTAGTTGTATGCCGTTCACATTACCAAGGTAAACATTCAATTTCCCATTTCGTATGAAGGCAGCATCTAACAGGGCTTGTGAGCAGTAGATTTTGGAGAGCCCTTCTATCCAGGCCAATGGAGGACTTGAATTCAGCTGTAGACGATCTGCAGCTTGCAGATATCGAAAGACAGGCGGGAGTGAGCTTCATAGAAGACTCAACTTCTACTACAGGCGACCAACAGGCCGCAGAGGACCAACCGGAGGCAGTTGCAGAGTTCTCTCTGTTTGGAAAACTCCCTACTGAGCTTCAGGACCGGATCTGGGAGCGGGCAATCCCATCTGAAGTTATCCACAGCGACGATGCCCCCCAGGAAGACGGCCGTCCTCGAACTACAGGCATGCCCGCCATAGCCAGCGCTTGTAGAAACGCAAGAGAAGTCGTTCTGCGCCATGGTGTGTGGCTAAACACAATTCTGAGCAGCACGCCGATGTTCTTTATGCCGGGCCGCACGGTTCTTTACTGTGGCGGAAGAGAGCTCACCGTTACGGCGGACCAGGTCCTTCGAGGTCTGCATCCAGTGCTGATGAGACTTGGGGTTCGATACAACGCCCTCAACCGGCTGGCGCGGATTTACGTCGTAGCCAGCGACGGAGAAGTCGGCCGTATCCCTGGGACGTGGCCAAGAACATACAAGGGATCGACCATTGCTCGGCTGGAGGGGACGCGGGTCGCTCACCTAAGCAGACCGTCTGAAGAATTCGTGGACCGGATGGCCAGCGACGACAATTACTGCCCGTCCACCAAGTGGGCTTGGGAGCGGTGGACAGAGGTGAGGGTTGCGGCCGAGCGCGCTTGGCTCCTCGCGAGTTGGTACACCAAGGACCCCGCCGGCGTGTCGAGAGACGATATAATGGACCCGTCTGCGTGGTCCGAGGTGCGCAACAAATGGATCCGGACGGAACTGCTCGTGATGCCGGTCTTGATGCCGGCATACGTGAGAAACGCCTCTGAGGAGGATTGAAGACCTCTCTGGTAGCCGTGGCGTTCTAATCGAGATCCATCAGCTTTTGATGGAGATGAGAGTAGTTAGGGCTCCCAAGTGTAATAATATACAGACTTTGTTGTACTCACTGAAAGGAGCTTTCGGAGCCAGATGCGTGACCTGCAATATGCTAAGTATTCCTGTGATCCTCTCCCTCCATGCCCGAGACCCCAGCCGATGCCTCTAACGGTTCATCGTTGCACAATGAATTAAGTTGATTATCTCTGCGAATAACTAGGTGATACAGTCTTCTTAAACACAAAATAATAATTTATCATACTTTCTCAATAAGATATATCACGCTCTAGGATGATGGAGATAATGAGATCTCATGTCCTAATAAGCAGGCAACGAACCAGGTATTATCGTATAATTGCGATTTGGTCATTGGAAAAGAATGTAACATTTTAGTTTTCTAACCTCTTTAGCATCTGTAAAGGGAGCGTTTGCCTTCGGCATGGTATATTAGCTAAGACGTGGGTTACGAAGGGGGACAGGGGAGCGAGGTACCCGACCTACCTACCTAGGTACCAAGGCATCTAAGCTACCAGGTGTCGGACAGCCGATCACCAGCCGAGATCCTTTAATTGAATGTTGGCATTGGGCCATTGGTCCGTTTACCAGCATTACAAGGCTGTCGTCACGCATGAACAGCAGGTACCCTTATCCGCAACTACTTTATTATTAGGTATTATTACTTTGTAGCTGGTAGGAAGAGACCAGCGACACAAAAACCCATGCGCTACGGTGTCGCTTCCTGACCCGAGCAGCTCGAACTCCCCATTGTCACCATACCACCACGTCTCTTCTCCTCCTTCTTTCTGTCACTCCTTTACTTCAATCCTACTTGCAGAAATGGGCCATAGATAGCTGTGGTGCCAAGGTAGATCTATCGCTCCCATGCCACAACCGTGAAACCTGCCTTTCCCGTCCTCCACCGTTTCCGCCGCTTAGCATTCCCATCACTTCCTCCGCTTCGTCACCGCGACTTCAGAACGACCACTGCGATTCAACCCTGCAACCATGACCTCCTATAACACCCCTATAACCATGGCCCGCCATGGGCAACAACAGCAAATGCAGCCGCACATGCCCGTGCCGGTCCAACCCCCCGCCATCCCAGCCGGCACCTTCGTGCCAGGGACCAAGATTCAAGTCGGGGAACATAGGGTTATCATACAGAAGTACCTGTCTGAGGGTGGTTTCGCGCATGTTTACCTCGTCAAGCTGCCTCGCCCCGTCGATGGGACCGATCAGGCGGTACTGAAGAGAGTCGCGGTGCCAGACAAGGAGACCTTGCGGTCCATGCGGACTGAGGTTGAGACGATGAAACGATTGAAGGGACACCGACCCATTGTGACCTACATGGACTCGCACGCTTCGGAGCTAAAAGGTGGAGGATACGAGGTCTTTCTGTTGATGGAGTACTGTAATGGAGGAGGGTTGATCGACTTCATGAACACCCGACTACAGCATCGTCTGACCGAACCCGAGATCTTAAACATTTTCTCTGACATCGCTGAGGGTGTTGCTTGTATGCACTACCTCAAACCACCATTGCTGCACCGAGATCTCAAAGTAGAGAACGTCTTGATTACTGTACATGGGTCGAAAAGGAAGTTCAAGCTGTGCGATTTTGGCTCTTCAGCGCCACCCAAACCAGCACCTCAAACAGTCGTGGAATGCAGGTTGTTGGACGAAGATATCCAGAGGCACACTACGATGCAGTATAGAAGTCCCGAGATGGTCGACGTATACAGGAAACAACCGATAGATGAAAAATCGGACATATGGGCGTTGGGTGTTCTTCTTTACAAGCTCTGCTACTACACAACCCCTTTTGAAGAACAGGGTCAACTTGCCATCATGAACGCGAGCTATCGATTCCCTAGCTACCCCATATTCTCCGATAGGCTAAAACAGTTGATTGGTAAGTTGTTCAATGTTGAGTTGCCGCACATTCGTGCTAATAAAGGTCAGCCTCCATGCTTCGAGAAAATCCGGTATCTAGACCAAATATATATCAAGCACTTCGAGAAAGTTGCTTAATGCAGGGCCGTGAAGTGCCCATCCATGATGTTTGTCAGGTCCCCGTCAAATTTTGAGCGATTCTCTAACATCATGTAGATCTACTCAAGTCGCTCGCTGTCAGAACCACAAAAGGGGGGAAACCAGCTTGCCGTGGAACGTAAAACTGCCGGTACGCCGACTGTAGGTGCCGTGTACTCCCCGCCGCCACAGCAGCAAGCCCAAGTGATTCCGGATATTGCACCCATGCGCCGGGGTAGGCCAACTACTTCCAATCAAGTCGCGCCATCACAAGCCCCTACAACAAAAGTTACTGCTGGTGATCCCTTCGCTGCTCTTGACTCTAAGTCAGGAGCCACGTTAGAGGGTGACGAGTTGTCTTCCAGATTCCCAACGCTCGATCAGTTCTCAATCTTGCACGAGCAAGGAGCTAGTTTCGACTTCGATAGTCCAACCTCACCGCAGGCCTCTAATGGACCAACAACACAACTCAATCAACGAGTAGCAGAACACCTCGCCGATGATGCGTTCGCTAAGCCTCAGGCCCCAGCCTTGGAGAGCCACAGACAAGCTACTGACCCTGGTCGTGTACAAACTGCGGCCGCCATGACTGAACTACATCGGCCATCACCACCACCAGCGCCTCTCCAGAAAAATACATCCGCTCCATCAAAGCCGGCTTCAGAGAAAAGTAAAGCGTCTGCCATCATATCCAGTAACCCTGAACTTCAAGCTATTTCATCTACTCCGCCTCAGTCTAAGCCAGAAACACCGAACAGGACGGTCATGGTTTCTACTGGGACCATGACAAGCCCTCCTCTCGAAAGGCAAAGGCATGACTATCCTCCAATCCACCGATTCCCGTCAGTAGATCCACACCGGTCGTCAAGCTTGCCTAGGCAGTCAGATGTGATTCCTCCAGGTCAAGCACGGCTGGATACAAGCCAGATTCCTCGACCTTCCCTTAGCCCTCGAATCCCCTCGATGCATTCGCAGTCTGTGCCGACGGCACATCCATCCTCATCGCGACCATCCCTAGAAGGTGGGCGGCCGAGCCTTGAGTACCTAGAACCGCTAGCGAAATCTTCGTCGACCTCGAACCGATCCAGGCCCGCTAGCATGTACCTTGAGTCTAGTATGGATTATCTTCGTGAACGAGAGGCAGCTATAAAACCATCACGTACACCTGGTTATCCCTCGCCGAAGATATCTGCCAGTGGAACCTCTCCTAGAATCGAGCCTCAAGACGAAATTGCTATCGAGTCCAATGTTGAGTTTCTCCGAACCATGGAGGATTCCGATAATAAAAAGAAGGATAGAGGTGCAAAACAGCATATCAAGCGTTCAAGCCTCAGTTCGTTGTCAGGCACGAAGAATATTCTCGCCGGGAAGTTTGGGGATGCCTTTAAGCGCTTTGAAGGAAATACCACAGGCTCTTCTGCACGGACACCATCTCCGTTGAAAGACATGGAACGCCACGACCTGACCCCTATTGCTGGATCTGAGGCTACCGATGGGCGCAGCGATGACGGACATTTTCATGGCGAAACTGAGTTGACTCCAGAAATGCGGCGAGAGCTTGAGGCACAGAGTCTTGCTGAGGAGGAGCGAAGAGTGGAAGCGGCGGCAGCTGAATACAAGCAAAGAATGGCGGCACGCGAGGCTGGGGGCTCTGCTCCGCTTCCGAGAAGTATAGGCGGTGTCTCGCGAGCTGTGAGTATACAAAATCGGGTACAGAATCTGCTAGGCGAGTCACAAAAATCATCTCACCAAGTTCAACGTACTGCGTCGGGGTATGGGAAATTCTCAGACGAAGCATCAGCCAGAAGCCGTGTGGAGAAAGAGCTGACGGAGCTACCACGTAAGCCTCTCAGCGCTAGCCATGGACCGCCACAGAAGCCTACCACCAGCTCGTCTGAGGCTCTAGCGCGAGTCCGGTCTAGTGGTCAAGGTTCTAGCTCAGCTAATCAGCCGGCATCTCCCGCGAGACCAAATCCCGCCCCTAAGCCCACGCACTTGAATAATCTTCCAACGGGTAGTCGTCCCAGGTCGCCGCCGAAACAACAGCTTCCCTTGGGTCCTGCTTCTCAAAGCAGTTCGAAACAATTGGTGGGAGTCGGTCTACCTGGGCGGCCCATATTGGACATGACTTTCCAAGAGAAGGAGGACTATGTGCAGGATTTCAGCAAAAGGTTTCCAAGCCTCAGTTCAATAGAAATGGTCGAAAGAGACATAGATGCCGAAGTGGATCGGAAAGGTGGACATTAAAAAAGAAAGAAGCAGGGGTTGTTCTGGCGTTTCCTGGAGCGATGCTTTTTTAATAGTACACACTACGTCTGTCCTTGGCCAGCTCTATGTTCATATATAGGAGTTTGTAGATGTAGTTGCGATGCAGGCACACTTCGCACCCCTTAGATGTGGAAACGGCGTTTGAAAGAAGGCAATTGAATAATGCCATTTGTTTAGCTCACTCTCAAAATATCCTTCTCTCTCCGCTCTCTAGCCGATCTGGTGCTCGCGCTAGTTAACACCCAACATATAAAGCAGAGCCGGCTCGATAGATGCTTTCCTGTTTCCAGTCTATAATCTAATGGGAGCATTCACGTTCGAGAGAAGAGTTGGTGGCAAATTAAGAGATGTGCAGTAGGAGCGAGCATTCGTTATCAGATCCCTTTCCGCGCCATCTATCTATATCACAGAGCACAGCTGGCTCAGGGGTATAATTCACGTAGGTTCCCCATGATACGAAATACCACACAACTACCACCAATGATCGCCTGATTAGATCCCTGCTATACGTTTTAAGGAACTGGTACATTTCTAGAAGAAATCAAGGCCGGAAAGCGGAAAGTTGCGACAACGCTCTGTTTGTGGGCTTTTTCTTTTTTCGTTTCTTTCGCCGGCACGCCTAGTACATATATCTGTACTCGGGATTCAGGTCGCCCATCTCCGTCTTCTCAGACTCAGAGAGACTAATGTTGATGGCCGTCTTGGCCCTCCTCCTGTTCTCCATGTAGATCGAGAGCAGGTACAGCGATGAGGACGTGCCGCTCAGGATGATGAAGCCCAGACAGACGGCGTATCCCTTAGTGAAGTAGGGGGCGTCGGTGTCGAGGAAGAGGTATGTGGCGACAATACCGCCACTAGTTAAATAGATAAATATTAGTCTTTGTCTTCCATTCGAAAGCAAGACACTTTTAAGTCTACATCACAGATAGAAGGAGGAGAGGGAGAGAAAAGGAGAAACATACAGGTTTCCAAATCCTATCTGCCATGCCGAACCGATAGCCCGGCGATGGTGACCCCCGAGATTCATCTGGAACCAGCATACGACAATGGGCATGACGCCGTAAGTGCCAATTGTCATGAGGTGCAGCACAGCGTACTCAACCATCGTGTTCGTATGAATTGTCAGTAGGACGGCAAGGGCCGAGACGGTGATAGCCAACGGCGCGATGGCGAAGGTGGCACGGTGGCCTGTCCAGTCAGACAACGTGGCGAGGATCAGCGAAAAGACGAAAGAGGCTGCCCATGGCGGGACAGAGTGGAGCTGTGTTTGGATGGGACTGTAGTGGTATGTCGATATGATGGTGGGTGAGAAGAATGCATAGCTGTAGGCGGGCACGATCATTCCCAGATACATGAAACCGCCCAGCCAGATGCGGTGGTCCTTCATCACTGTAATCACGTCGCTGAACGTGATCTTGCGCTCTGCAGCATTATTGCCCTGGTCAGACCTTAGGCGCGCCTTGACATACGTCCGCTCCTCCTCGGTTAGCCACTTAGCCTCCTCAGGGCTGGTCACCAGTTAGTTAGCAAAGGTCATGACAACGACAGTAGTGGCGAGGAAGAACTCTTACAAAGAGGGAAACGTGAAGAAGAAGATGATTGCGACCACCGCGGTGAGTGTGCCTTCGAGGATGAAAATCCACCTCCATCCAGAATGGCCTAGTACCCCATCCACTAGTTACAGTATTAGCTGCTACTCAACCATGTCGTTGACAGTTCGAATTGGCCGACATACGCTTTCCAATCGCTGATGCAAGAAGGCCTCCGAATGCACCGGCGAGCGACGTTGAGCTGAAGAACAGCGAATACCGCTTCTGAGCTTCGCTTCTCTTATACCACATGCCTTTGCGGAAGAAAGAGTTAGCCGGTAATTCTAGGCATAGATCGCACTTGAGCGACATGACATATTATGTGTCATGGCGTGTGATTTTGACAACGGTGCGACGTGAATAAGGATCATGGAACACGTACCAATAAGGTAGAAACAACCTGTAAAACAATTAGCTTCTATCACTGTTAAAAAGACCTCTTCTTTTACACACCTGGAAACATCCCAGTCTCGAACACGCCGAGGAAGAACCGAGTGGTGAGCTACGAGAGATATCAGCATGGTGATGCTTCACTTCATAGCGCGCATTGCTGAAGGAGCCTTTGAGGTAGAGTCCGAGCACAGTACGATTCGCGCGATTCTACTTACCAAACCAGAATAATTTTGAACGAGCCCCTGAAATATGCTGACGAGTCCGAAGGCCAGCATGCACCCGGACAGCCATATTCGGGGCGAGAATCGCTTGAGCAGGATGTTGCTAGGTACCTCGAAAAATACATAGGGGACGAAGAAAATGGTGAGAGCTGGGAACGAAGAGTCAGCAAGATCACACGAGACCAGACATTCCGAGTAATCCGGAGTAATGTGCGTAGGTCTTCCAATTCGAGAGTGCCTACCTGTATTGTACTCGGTGTTCATAAGGCCAAGGTCCTTTTGCAAATGAAAGGATTTGGCATTGGCTATGTTCACTCGGTCCAGAAAGGCCAGGAGATACATGACGCTGACGAAGGGGAGGATATGCCAGTCGATCCGGGTCTTGATCTTTCGCTCAGTCGTGTGCGAAGGGCACTGGACGGTGAGTTCGTCATTATCGGAATCGGTGAGCCCTGGATGATAAGTGTTGCCCGTAAACACTTCATCCCCTTTCTCCTTTTCGAGACTCGTGCCCGCTGTGATGTTGGTTAGCCTTGACAACCTATTATCTCAGCAAGCGCAATACATTCGCTGTTGGGTGGTCACAATGCGAACGCAATAATAAGCTCGAAAAGCGGCAAGCGAAGGGAAACAGGGAAAACTGATATAACGTACAAGCGTCATTGTTGACATGAGCCATTTTGGCAAGCCTACAAATGGAGAGACGCTTTTCCAAAGAACAGCGAGCGATAAACAGAAGTAAACAGCTCTCTGGAAGAGAGTAGGATGACGCCGGTCGCGAGTGATCAGTCTCGAAGACGCAAACAGTGAAGAGCGAACAGGGGCCGTCTTATAGATTGTCAAGCTAAGTGCCAGCCAGTGTCAACCCTGGAATCCCAGTATTTGGACTAGTCTAGGCTAACCCCTTCCTAGGTAGTCAGATTTCATCAGCGAATGATAATCAAGTTGAAGATGGGGGTGGTTCGGTTGGTAAAGCCACGCGCACGAGAGGGATCCGATCGAGTGGTCGAGGGTTCAGTAGTACTACTGTACATATGTGGTAAATGATGCAGCGTCAGATTCTGTGTAACGAAAAAGAGCGGTACGAGAATATGTCAATTGTCCGTATTCCTAGATAATAATACATGTGGAAATAAATCAATGAACGAACATCAGTGTGTCAGCTCCGACGATTGTGGGAGTCCAAAGTCCCGATATCGCTCCTCAACCTATGTATTAACTTGACTCGGAATAGTGCCTGGAGACATTAATTTTATTTTTCATCCACGTGCAAGTGCATGGTACACTTCATACCTAGGCAACTAGGTACACCACATATGTATTCACTCTACGGAATGACGGAACGGAACCTCAATGGTGAACTGAGTAAACGGGAGGATCTAAACCAACAATGGCCCGAAAACCTGGGGTAGCGTAAGTAATCTTTTCTCCCACGACGAACATCCCTCGGGATGTAGTAGACTACAGAACGTCCTTTTTGTGACAGCCCCAGACTTAGCTCTGACATACAGTAATTCATCCATTGCATCAGACCGTCTCTGCGTTCTAGGCTGTTTATGGAAGCTCCTCGGTTCGGTTCTTCACAAACATCACCTGAGAGCTCAACCTTGCAACTTGTCAAGCCATCTATATTGTTAGCGACGGGCAGATAACGGGATGGCGGCGGATGCTGCCAAGGGCGCCTCCAGCTCGGCTCCTCGTTTCTTGGTCGACTCCCGACTTCTCCGCATTTTAGCGGGCTTCAGCTGAAGAAACCCTTGTCCCTGTCCCTATCCTTGTTCCTATCCCTGTCTCAACATGTTTCTCGTTCAAACATAATGGTTCTATATTCCAACCCATCAGATAACCTATACTAACTAGGTACCTAAGTAATTAATTGTTGTTGGTGGCTTCATTGGGGTGTTGGACTTGCTCTTCCGCATGAAAGAAACCAGTAAGGGTGTAGTACCATTGTCCTTTCACACATGTGACCAATCGTCACATATAATATTACAGCTCCTTGAGTCGCCGATGATATTCGCTTCATGCCCATTCCTAACAAGATGAATATTGGACGATAATGGCATCTAAGCTGCACCTCTTTACTAGCGGTGTGATCTTGAGTTTCTTGCGTATTAATTCGGAAAACACGCGATTTTGTGAAACGGATCCTCGATCTCCCCTTTACCGGACTGTTTCGTGGATCAGAACTCAAGTGAGACTACTCCTCTGTACGAGCAAGGGCTGCATCGTACACAACGATCTCTGGGTAGCTCAAGAGATATACATAACCTGTGTAACGCCGTTGGATCTTGGGATTTTTACGGGGTTCGAGATTGAAGCGCGGTTAAGTGTTTGTTTGCGCATACGTGCGCACGAAAGGCTGCACAACGTTTCACCATGTCTAAGCACAAACCATGATCAGTATGAGTATGTTGGATATCTCTTCATCAGGGTGTTTGACCTGGGCTTCCACATATAAGAATCCAATAAGGGTTAGTACTATTCCCCTTTCTCACAAATAACTAATTAACATGTATATAACGTCCTCAAAAATACGTCCTCTAAAGTATGATGTGTATTACAGATCTCGCCTAGTAAAGAAATCAACCCGGATGTATGAATGGGAACAGTACATCTGCTCTACCTTCCCGAGGAAGAAAGCCGAAAGACAGTGTCTGTCACGAAGAAAACTAGCACGTGTTGAATACAATAGGTGGATTGGACCCTATGATATACTAAGTTGCTGAAGACGACAAAAGGGGCATATTACGTTTAAAACATAGTTCATGAGCTCTGAGCGTGAGGCTCTACACTTGACTGCATTGGTTGTAGCTGTAATAACACTCCTCCGTCATGCTGAAAACCTTCACGTGCGCGCATTTTCAATGCATTGTTGTCGGTATGCCTTTGGAAACGCCCACAGCCGAGTCTTCTGATCACCGGTTTTGAGCACGAAGGTAATGACAACACTTAAAGATAAAGGCAGCGTGGACCGGTAACTCCACGCTGTTACAACAGCTACTGCTTATTATATTCATAGAGCTCACCTCGATATATATGAGCCATCCTAGCTTGATGGCAGTTCAAGAACTGAGATCCGTAGTTGCCTGAGGACTAAACGACGAAAACGATGCGAAAGACGAGATTAGTTGACACAAACATCCCATGGCAGTACAGCTCTCGGATGTGTTACAACCAAAGGGTAATTATGTATCACATCTCTCGAGTTTCATTGTTGTTGATTGGAAGAAAGGAATCAGTTGGACTGGAGCCCCTTTCGATACAATTCCATACCCGTGAAAAATAAACATAATCTGTAAAGCAAAACACACGATCACGAGGCAACTTAGCGGTATAATTCCGGCTACCCTGGTACCAAATGGTGAGTGTCATGGCGGCTCCTGTGATTCTTTCAAAAGGAGATGGTTTATCTACATTGATGTGTGCACGACAGTCAATTTCAAGGTTTTCTTGTATAGCCTAGTGTAAGTCAGATAGCCATTTCCCTCGTTCAAAATCCAGCCCGGCAACTGTAGAGAACCTTCTAAATTATCACTGATACAAATGCACCAAGGTTGGTATTATATGTCTCATGGTCATGCGGCGTTCCCTTTCAGCCTGAATGATAGGAACAGCTCGAGGCTTACGCACAACACTTACTATAAAGCACAGGTACAAATAGCAAGTGAGCTGGTAGGCTAGCAAATATGCAGAATGGGTATCTGATTCTTGTTTTTAATGCAAGTCTATGTAGTAGTAACTAGAATAGCGCAGCTATTTAGCAGCAAAAGAGGAATATGACCGAAAAGAAAAGGAAGAAGAGAAAGGAAGAAGAGAAAGGAAAAGAAGAAAGAAATATAGACGGAGACTTAGCTATACGAGCCAAGTACAATATTTCTAGCATCAAACAATCAGTCTGCCTTACAAGCAATTATTAGCTTGCAAGTTAATTTAAGACTCGAAGAAGCAACGGTTACACTTCTCATGTACGCAGTACCAACATTCCTGCAGTGTGTAGGAATTAATTCGTCCGCACCGGCAGCAATGCCAGCCCGGGGCAGAATCGACAAGGGGTCCTTGGGCAAGAAGAGTGTTGCAGAAGGAATGCATAGCTGTGGTTTCAAGGGTTGTATAAATTAAAGTTGGGAGTGGGCAGTGGGAAGAGTTGTTATTGTTGCTTAGTTTGGTTGTGGGATGGAGTAAGTGGAAAGCATATCTTAGTAGGCTGGAGAGCTTGATGTATTTATGTTGCGATTTATTTCCTCACTTTTGAAGTCCTGGCATTTTTTAAAAGCTTCTGTTACGTCGCTGTCTTCTTTGTAGAATGGAGTTGTTCATGAAGTCAATAAGATTGTTTAGCGAGACAAAGGGATTTATTAATTAAAACTCTGTAGCCTTCTTGCTAGATCTGAAACATATCCTTTGAGCGGATGGAGTGCCCATTTTGCGCCCACGGATCATTTGTCCCCGGATCTTGTCATTGTTCTTATTGTTAATGCCATGTTTTTCCCATTTTATACCATCTGGACGATTTCCACGGGATATTCTAGATACTCAGTCTATGTAGATAGGAAGATCTTTGATCATCTCATCTGTACTAAGTAAACTAAACCTTTATCACTATAGAAGGCATGTTCTTAAAAGCTGCAATTAGTAATATCGAGTTAATGCGGTATCACGGTAGCCTATTGCTCCCGCGAGGGCCTTCAATCTGAATAGTAATGATGTTGGAAACGTGACTTCACACCGTTGACCCAACTTCGACTTACCTAATAAGCGCATCGGAAAATGTGGAGTCTTCACAAGCCACGGCCAAGGAGTAAGATCCCACGACTCCTACCACCAAGGTTGTTGACAAAAAAGAAACTGTCACAGTTTTCACCCTAACAGGCCATTCTTGTTGGATGCCACTATAGACACCAGACCTTACAGATACCACAGAAATTTTTCAGTAGAATTTATTCTAACGGCGATTATATATCAAAATTTGGTTTTAAAACTCAATATATCATAATATTTTCTGTATTCTCACTATTGGCATATACGTATGTGTTAAGGAATGTAACAGCTCCTTTGTCAGCGACCTACTCTAGCGTGGGGTTCAATAAGCCCGCAACCCTGGGCGAATATACTAGAGCCTCCAAAAGCGGGATCGGATTGCACTAACTGCAGCTAAGCTTTCCTGGGTACTACCTGGGTAGGACTAGTCCTGGCTTGGTAGTAGTTAAATAGACTGCCTGTCCAGCATCTACTACGTCATTTTGAAGAGGTTTGGCCAACTGACTTACGGAACTTGCACAAATTCTCGTCAAAGGGCACTTTTGGGACCAGATGCGATGGCGCAATCCAAACTAGTATACCCTGCCCCTGTCTAGCCTATAATAATTATGCCTGTACTTTTACTATAGACGGAGCCTCCGAGATGCTGGCAATTTTTGCCCCGTATATACAGCTCAAACCCACACCCGTTAAAGTTTTAATCCTAATAACACTCAGAGTCCTCTACACGTACCTATTAATTGTATCTGGGCTGTTGGATACCTCCAAAAGTATATCTCTTACTCCTCGCTTGTCTTGCATGCCTTGCCATCCATCCACCCATCCATCCGTCTATTCGCTGATTGACATTGGTTGATTGTCTTATTATTTACTTGAAGCGATTATCTGCCACCATGAAGACAGACTCTGCGTTTGACTACTCATCACCACCCTACGACACGGATGCCGTAGACACGATCCCTCGGGGCTGGTCCGCCTGGTTTGGTGGTCCTAATACCGCTATCGGTCCTCGCATCTCACCACGCATCGCTCCTGCAGGAGGTGAGATCTCCGACGACTCTGATAGTGGCCTGAATAGCGATGCTATCCTCGAGAAGCAGCTAGCTGAAGAGGCTGGGAGCGCCATTCAATACCGCACTTGTAGTTGGCAAAAGACTGCTGCCTTGCTCTTCTCCGAGTACATTTGCCTCGTGAGTATAATCGTCACTTCTAGCTCTCGATCCAACTGGATTCCCTTTCCACTCTTTCATCCATACTTCTAAGTAAAAGTACCCAATACTAAGTTGTCAATGCCTTGCACCCCTATGTCTTTGGATTATCTTGTCCTTATGTCTAAGATACAGCGCTGACTATTGGATAGGCTATTATGAGTTTTCCCTGGTCTTATAGTATACTTGGCCTGGTACCTGGGTAAGATAGCTTAGTCCAGCAAGTTACAGAGGCTATCTATACTAAGATTCTTCGCAGCCTCATCCTCACTGTAGTCCAGGCTCTTATTGTCCTGTATACGTAAGTGCTGCGGCCTTCTTGCGGCCTGCCCTTGTCCATGCTGACTTATTGTACAGTTCTCTTATCCTATGGCAATTTTGCTTGCGACATCCCGAAGTCCGAGATGTATGTGACATTGGGCAGATGCTATTCTGGAATAAGAAGTGGGCATGGTGGTTCACCGCCGTCATGTTCGTACTGAACAATACCTTTATTCAAGTTCGTGGACTACATTACCTGAAAGCTAGATTATGCGGTCTGACTTATTTTCCTAGGCCCTTCACGTCCTCACCGGAGCCAAGTATGTGAACACCCTGATTGGAGGTGAGACCACGGCCATCTCTTGCCAGACTGTAACCATCGGTGCCATCGTTGCTATCATATCATGGATCGCTTCACTACCACGTACTTTTCGTGTGCTCTCCCACTTAGGGACTGGATCGGCAATCTTTACGTTCATCTCAGTCATTTTGGCTGTTATTTTCGCCGGCATCGAGAGTCACCCCGCCGGTTATAGCCCAGTGCCGACAACGGACCCCCTTACAGGCAAGGCTTTGCCGTTCGGCGCACCGATCGTTACAGTGATACCTTTAGCTACCACCACCTTCGTCAATGGCCTTAACGCGTTCCTGAACATCAGCTATACCCTCATTGGTCAGATCACGCTGCCTAGTTTCATTGCCGAAATGAAGGAGCCTCGAGATTTCCCCAAAGCTTTGTGGGCATGTACCATTCTCGAAATCATAGTGTTCAGCCTTGTTGGAGGAGCCGTATATGCTTACACCGGAAACCAATACATGACGAGTCCCGCCTTCGGATCTCTACAGCCCCTGTACAAGAAAATTGCCTTCTCTTTTATGATCCCTACGATCATCTTTCTGGGCGTTCTTTATGCCTCGGTCTCGGCTCGCTTTGTGTTCCTGCGTATTTTCCATAACACACGGCATAAGAACGAGAATACCGTTGTTGGCTGGGCTTCATGGGCCGCTATCTTACGTATGCGTTCTGGGCCCCCAGAGAGTCTCGACGCTTGCTAATAATTTTTTCTAGTCGTAACTTGGATTCTTGCCTTCATTATCGCCAACTCTATCCCATTCTTTAGCTCGCGTAAGCATCTGCTTTTCCGAGAGGCATAAGCTCAACGACTGACATGCCTATAGTTCTCTCCCTCTTGTCCTCTCTGTTCGACTCCTTCTTTGGTTTTATCTTCTGGGGAGTGGCTTACTTCCGCATGCGCAAGGCAGACGGTACCCTTTCTCTTTTCAAGGACCGAACTTTCCGAGGCTGGTTCGAGGGAATTTTGAATATTATTATCATCGCCACTGGAATTTTCTTCCTAACTGCAGGAACATATGTCACCATTCAGGGCATCATTGACGAGTATGCTGCAGGATCAGTTCGCCAACCGTTTTCTTGCGCTAGCAATGGGATTTGAGAAAGGATTCTTTTCTTCATCGTATCAAATTAGCTTGTTTAGGAGATACCCAAGGACGAGGAGCCCTAGTGGAGTATAGGGAAGTAGTCATCAAGAGCGTGTACATACGTGGGACATGTTTGAATAGGATCCTTTTGGGAGTGCTGGTATCCAATCTAGGCGGATGATTGGATATATGGAAAGCAAGCACCGAGGTTCATCTCTCAGCATAGTAATGCAGGACAGGAAAGATGCGCCTTTTTGCTGCCGTCTATTCCTGCATCTCGCATGAAGCCCACGGCGCATCTAGTAGATGCATTTGGAACGGCCATTCGAAGACTGATAGAGTCTTTGTCTTGTCTTTCAACAGCGAAAACCTCTAGGCCTAGCAGCCGAGGCTCAATCTGCTCAACTAATTGGCTAATCTCATCACAGATGTTAATCGTTCAGGGGGTAACACCCCCTCCCCAAGGTTTGGTCCCCAGAGAAAGCAGGTATGTACAATGCCGACCCCGATTATTCAGACTGTAGATAAGTAGATCACTACGAGTGCGGCTCGAATGGGGACTGTATATAGGCCCTATTCCCACTCTTACTTACATGGGTGCTGCTATCTTGAACCAAGAATGAATTCCGCGCAAATCGCTTGCTTGTTTATACGAATAAATGGACGATGCGCCAGATTCCATCTTAATGACACGGTGATCGGATCAGCAGTGCACTGTAAATCAATCAATCAATCATGCAAGCTTGCCCTACCCCGTCTACCTGGACTGTTTTTAGTGTTTCCTATTCGCCCTTCGGCATTATTGCCCTATATTTTTATCTACCTATTGTTCTATGACGATATTAGTGACGATGATGTAACGCATCCTCTATCAAGAACGGCAAGATGGCCGAGTTGGTTATGGCGTGAGGTTAAGGTCACCTTAGCACAATTTCCTCATGGAGCAATCCGCGTGGGTTCAAGTCCCACTCTTGTCACTGCTATTATCTTTTTCTCCTTCATTAGAAAAGCAATCATTCGATGGGAGAATTTATTACACGACTCAATCCACCCAAACCCGACATCATCAACACCCTCAGCTTCACCTATTAGGGATGAAGTTCCTTTTTCCCTCTTTTTTCCTTTTGTCTTAACAGGCTTTGTATGCAAAAATTTGTGCCGCCTTTCCTAGATACGGAAGGTTGGATAGATATTTTGTTTCCACTGTTTGCAGACAGAACGACTGGCTCCTAGACCACGATTTTGTATGATACTCTTAGCCCTGACATGCTGCCGCCGTCTATTATCGTTTGCATTTGGACCATGGCAAACTCGACCCTTATCCTATGTCCCATTTCCCACGCTGTGCAAATCGTTGCCCAATGTCAAAATAATAACCACGCTTAGGGGATAATTCGGGGTTATGCTTTTCATGTAGATGCCCCTCTGTATGACGACAACATGGCCATAATTGAACGATTGTGCTGGGTATAATATCATGCTTTCCAACTCTAGAGCGGGGTCCTGGGGACGTCGTTCCAGTTTTCCTTGACCCCGCTCTGCCTGCGTTTACAATCTCCAACTTTAATTGTTACCGTAACCAAACCAGCACCCGCACCAGTGACTATTTGGGATTCCCCATGTCCAAACGACCCGAGGTAAATAAGGACATGAAGAATAAATTCCTTTCGCGAAATCGGGAAAAAAGTGAAGCTACAAGCTTGTGTCATTGGCTGTAGCAGGAATCGAACCTGCGTCTGCTCGGCCACAACGAGCCGTACTAACCACTATACTATACAACCTGAAGTGTTGTTGTTGAAGTGCCAATGCTTGTAATTGGTTGGAAGGAAAATTAACTTGACCATACCTATATATCTTAGGTCCAACATATGCTGTACTCCCATGATAGGAACCACATCACAGTAAAAAAACAAGTTGGGGGGGCAGATGGGAAGATTCAAAGTATATCAACCACACCTAACTACCCGGCATAACAATACCGGAAATGGAGCGCAGTCCAGAGAGTTAAACCGCCTAGTCTAAGAGGCGAAGTGTTGTCTTACCGCTCACCCCACCTCGGTAGAGCAACAATAGCAAGAGCATAATACATGTCTTCCGTGATTCTACCCG
Organism: Xylariaceae sp. AK1471; assembly: GCA_023159215.1. Lineage (NCBI taxonomy): Eukaryota > Fungi > Ascomycota > Sordariomycetes > Xylariales > Xylariaceae > Xylariaceae sp. AK1471. The sequence continues at coordinate 2,939,113 of JAJKLI010000001.1, read as the reverse complement.
TTCCAAGCTATCTAGTAAAGCCCAAGTAAAGGCATGCTTATTAGTCCCTTTCATTCAACAATGTTATCGAACTATACCTTACTTGTTCATCCAAGTACACTTTGACGTTCTAGATTCGCGACCATTTCACTCTAGAAATAGAAGAGCCTTTATACATAGGATACTAGAGAGCAACGACACGCTCACAAGGACATAAGATAGCGCCACGCGGCTCTTCACAGTCACTATTACAACCTAACCTCAGTATAAAACCAGGTAAAGGTAGAGGAGGTTTAGAAATCCTTTCTTCAAAAGTGTAGAATACTAGATGTGTACCTAAGCGATCCAGCCCTATGCATTCCTCGGCATCTCAAATCGAGATTCTGGCTCGTGTAAAAATGTGATAGAATTGTAAAGAAGGGGAAGTCCATAATAGAGATTCGACATTACAAAGGGTGTGTATTTCACTGATCTTGCCGGGGGGGTATCCAGAGAAAAACGATTTGGTGGCCACGCTAGTTGTATGTGTCATTGGAGCGAGTGTTTCGCAACTTCGATGATAATTGAAGCTGGACTCCTTCCACCAGGAAAAACGAAGTAACAAACACGACAATCGCCATTTTCATGTCTTTCGAGACAGCCATAAACACCTATCAATATAAAAAAGAGGCTCCAAAATTAGGCATCTATAACTCGGGGCGGAGCCACTATGCTTGCCCTAGTTGGAATCTTTCCGAGCCACGCTGGCCTGAAACCAGCATTCCCACATTCAATCTTTATCGCGTCGTATCTCGGCGAAACGTTTCAGTCATGGCTCGCATTGTCGCCTCCTCCTAGGGATTGGGCGTTTTTTCATTGTGGGTTGTTTGTACAGGCGGCGGGGAGTATGGAAGCGGGATTTCATGAGGAGCTGGTAGCGGATTCGATTCATCCGACTCCTGAATAGGCGATGGGCCCACGGCAGGTCTCTTCTCATCTATACTCCTCTTTATGTCGATACTCTTGTTTCTTGTAGGCAGGAACCCATGACCGTGTTCTGGCGGAGACTTGGCGCGTTTGTCGACATTTTCTTTGGCCTCACGATATTTATTCTTGATCCATCCTATTGGTCCCTTGGGGTCGTCTTTCTCCCGCGTCCCGGCCTCGTTTTCCGGCCACGCCGCAATCATCTCAGACGAGTCGCCAGTCCAGCTCTTGCGCGCTCGCTGGCTGCTTCCAACCGTCGAACTACTCATTTCCGCATGACTGTTAGTGCCTAAGTTTTGGCTGGATGAACTCGCCATATCTTCTTTGTGCCGAGATATGCGCCAGCGACGTTTCTTTTCCTTTTCAGCATGCTCGGCCGAATGCTCGACCGAAGAAAGGTAAGCCGTTTCCTCTAGCTGATCTATATCAGAACCCTCGTTGAAGGAGGAGTGCAATGACCCAGTTTGCGATGGTTTGGGCTTAAGCGAATCAGCGCTATGGTCAGCTTTACCAGGAAGGAGGCCTGCTGATGGTACCTGAGACGCTCTGGGAGTGGGCTCGGATGGGGTTTCGATGGAGGCGCCATTTTCAGGCAATGTGGGTTCTAGATGAGAGAATTTTTCAACGGGATCAGAAGCTTCAGTGGCGGGGAGTCCAAAAGCAGAATGTGTCAGAGAAGCAGTTGAGCTTTGAGCGCTTGGGTTTGCGCTGTCGGGTAGCCTTTTCTTACGCAACTTATTAGGTTGCCTCCTTTCACTGTCTGAATTTGGCGAACGTTGAAAAAGGCTCTGCAGATTCCTTTCCTTTGACGGTGTCCCGCTATTGCTGGGGGGTCCTAGCAGTCTTTCCTGACTTCTACCTGCTGCGGAATGACCTGGGGGTATAGTAGAGACTGCTGCTACTGGCATCGCCGTGGGGGTTGCTGGAGATTTGTCGGGAGAGGTGGACGTCTCCTCAGCCACTGCTGGGGCAGCACCAGCGGTAGGGCCAGGAGAGGGAGAGGCAGGCGCCACCGCCACCACTGGTGAATGTTGTCGGGATGAAAATCGGCCGGTTTGTAGGAGAGGAGATTTTTTGGACGGAACAGTATTGCTCCTGCCTAGACCACTGCCTGGAGTTGTAATCGTAGGAGTACCAGGAGTCGATGCTCCATTTGAATAACGTGACTGACGTGACGAAGTTGAGCGATTTCTCCGTATCTTGCCGTCCCTGGTGACACTTTCAGCTCCAGCACTAGCATTCGATGAGGATCGCACTACGCCGGTCTTGCGGTTGGGTGTACTTGGAGTCACAATTTTGGGCGTTCCCTTCTCAATCTCTTGCTTTGTCTGCTCATCAGTGCCAGTACCTTGCATGCCAATCAAGAAATGGTCTTGATGTTCAATCAGGAAGATGATGACGCATTGATTGAGACGGTATTCCTCAGGAGCCATAGCATGCTGTGGATGAGACAACATCCCAGGTTGGAATATGGCAGCAAGATTCTGAGCTGTCATACGATTCTCGTCGGCTTTCGCAGCAAATACCGCAAGTAGATCTAATATATAGAGCAATAACTGACGGTTCAGCGGGGGCAGGTCCTTAATTAGCTCTTGGTACTTCTCAATGGCTTCTAGCTCATCGAAGTTCTCAAGAAACTGAGTGCCTTCAGTATCGCCCACAGCTTGTTTTGTATGACCCCGTAGCGGTTCTCGGAAACGCTCGTATAATTCTAACGGGACGACTGGTTCGGGGAGATCGTTCAAGTATCGACGAAGAACATTGGCAGCATCATGAACTGTGTATCCATCCCAAACAAGCCCCTTACCGTATCGGTCAGGAGAGTCGAACTGAATCTTTAGTTCCTTGATCCGCTTTTCTGAGCCATTGAGTCGAAAGATGCCCTCCACGCTTGTGGCTGTCACAGGAACGTTAGCAACACTTTCTTCCCGGAAAGCTGAAGTCACACCTTTTTCTTTGAGGTATACGCCACATTTAGCTACCACAATGGGCACATATCCATATATATAGCTCTGGCCGTTCTCGTCGACGAGCGAGATGGCGACATTTGCATAGGTGATGCTTTGACGAAGGGGGACACCGAAGATGCCTTGAGTTCGCGTTTCTATATTGATGGTGGTCAGCCAAGTCATTTTAGCATGCTATCATCTTTGATTTTCTAGAGGTACGAGATGTGCAGGCTTTTGAGTAGGGATAGGGATAAGATTATGCGGAAGTTGAGGTGCTGACTCGTGCACCACCGCAAGCGCCCGAGAAAATGTAGCATTAGAACGCGCTTCGTTAATAGAACCGCCAAGGGGCAAAGAAAAAGCGATGGCAATCGAAAAGCAAGCAACAAAGAAGCTGAGAAGTACTTGGATCTTCACGTGATAGAATCGGGCAGGACGGGGTAAGGCAGGTCGGCAGAGCAAGCAAAGTAGGAGGGTGTTTGTTGGTTTGTTTACCTCGCGTCTCATGATGTCTGCTGGGTTGAACCTGAAACTTCTTCCACCATGACTTGAGGTCGGCTCGCTTACTCGGAGGCGACGCAGGCGTTGCAGGAATTTGGGACGATGGTTGTGGTGGACTCATCTGGTGTTGTTGACTTGTTGGCTTCGAGGGAGTGACGGCGGACATCATTGTGTCTATGACGCGCGGGATACCGTGGACGTTGTTGAGGCTGGGAAAATGCGGCTTCACAATCGGCAGCGCATATAGTCGTCCTACGATTCCATCAAAGGTGTTTGATTAATCGGGAAGTGATCGGATAGTTAATCGATGAGGGTAGATTGGATTGTTTTAGCAATCGGCGCGTTGCAATACGTATGCGCAAGTACTGGAGATGTGAACGTCGTGGTAGTGAAAGCGAGGGGTGACAACAGTAATGGCGACAGCGATTCGATCGACGGTGCGAGTGGTGGATATGAGTGAGTGAGTGAGTGAGTGAGTGAGGTAGGCAGGTCGCTTTCTGTCTATCTGTGCGTGTGAGTTGTCGATAGACAGTATTGCCGACGTGCGACGAGCCCCGTTGAAACTTGAAAGAGGATGATAGAGGCGCGAGGGGCCGTGGTTGTAATTAAGGGACTCAAGCCAGGGCTCGCGCCGGAACGGGCTGGAGCTGGGCTTGGGCGGTAGTCACTGGTAGGCGGAGTCCAACTGTTTCAGACGAGGCATGTAAGATGCAAAGTAGTGGCGGCTAACTACTGCACTGCTGAGGAGGTATTGTGATGGCAGCAGCAACAGCAGCGGAGGCTGATGCTGTTTGCATACACTGTCAACGTAAAATAGTCTAGAGGTAAGGTACCTGAGGGAGAACCCAAGTGGGCAGCGTGATTATAGGATGGAGTGATGGAAGGTAGGTAGGTAGAAGTGATGATTATGATGACATACTCTGGAGCGAGAAAGTGAGGGTGAACCAAGTGGGCCGTACCCTTATTCAACTCAGCCGCCGTTGCAAGCTCTTGCGATATGTACGATATGTAGTCCTGGAGGGCAGACAAGCAGACAAGCAGACACTGGGAACGAGGCGGGTCATGAAATGAATGACAGCAGCAGCAAGCACCTGGGCAGCGGCGGGGGGAAGTGGCAGGTGCCCAAGCGCTGTCTACCTACCTAAGGTACTTTGTAAGCTGTAGCAGTCTTATTAGGTACTTGGTTAGGTACTAGGTTAGGTACCTAGGTAGACCTTGCCCGTCCAATGACATTCAATTCCTCTTTGTCTTTTGTCTGGGGGCCAAAAGCTAACACAGTCTGCCATGTAAGAATACACTGTCTGTCCGCACTACTTAAAGACCCTACCTAGACTAAGGTACTTCTCAAATGGTGACTGTTGCCATGCAAGTCCTTTCAAAAACATATAATCCTTCATGCAATGTCGGTGGAAGTAGGCCCTGATCAGTAGTATAAGTCTTCAACCGGACTACCTCACGCCTGCTCTGCCTGAAAGGGAGTCTATGTTTGCTTTGCACGTCATTGTTTCTAAATGCATGTAGCTGCAGAATGATATCTAGTGCTCTATGTATATTTACTCGTTGAAAAGGCTCAAAATAAGTTCGGAGGCCAAAAAGTCCAAATAGACCTTGATTAAACATGCCTTCCATCAGCTAAGAAAACGTGTGTAAGAGGGCTTTGCTGTACGGGTATTGATTCTTGAGGGGAAGTCGGCTATGCTTCAGCGGCACCTGCAGGCTGATAATACGAACGAACAGGAAAACTTGTTGGTGTCAAGAAGCTGAATATAGAAGTGCAAGCTCCTAGGATGAGGCTAGTCACACTGCGCAGAACGCGGCGCCGCTTTGCTCTTCCGAACTTTAGCATAAGCTTCTCTCCAACAGTTTTGGTGGGTGAGCAAATAAACATCCCCCCTAAAAGATATACGAGAAGACTATGCTGTAGAAGGAAGAAAATCAAGTCATCAGTAAACAATCTGCCTTCTCCGCCTCTACAGCACTCTTTAATTATTAATGAGATCTGTTCCGTCTTCTTTCTGCCTGTCGTCAGATTCATCTGGACAGGAATATGCTTGTATGCCTGAGGGTTTGAGATGCGGCAACGTGATCGGCGAGCCACCAGGCAGTATGACGTTGATCCCGCAGGCGCACTTACATGCTTACAATAGCTAGCAGGGTCCTGTGATCCGTCCCGGCGTGCCTACATCATCCCGCCGCCACCCATCACCAATGTTAGGTCCTTCTACTGTATGTATGTAATCCAGCTATCGAATGATGGTGGTAGCGAGCTACGGCGAATGATCCTTAAATTGGGAAATACCTATTGCCGATCGTCTTCCTCGTTATTGAAATGAAATAAAATATTCACTAGTTAAGCTATAGTTCTACAGGTCCTAGACATCAGCAGCAGCGGGACGGCCGAACTAATGAAGGCAAAGAAAAAAGGTCCTACCTTGGGCGTATTAGGATAAGCATCTGATAAATTCATGTACATACAAGACTGCGTACACTCGATCTCACTGGGTCTTTGGGCATGGCATCACCGCACATTGTCTAAGGTACCTCTAGAGTTGGTTTTCTTGACCATGAAAGTGGGCAACTTTATACCTGTAGGACGCTGTACCATCCCCACCTACATACCTACCAGTACTCCTGGTTTTTCCTTGCTGCAACCTCCCGTTTCTATAATTAGTAGCAGCTAATGTGCACTTGCATGCTAGGTGTTCAAAAGGCTTGATTTGAACAGTCTACTCCCTTAACATGCGGTCTCGTAGACTTGGCGCCCGCCCTACCTACGCCACCTAACTCTAGGATAGATATTACATGGTATGTGCCTACTGTAGCTGCCGCTTAGAAGTCCCTACAGATAGCCCGGGGGGGGAACGCATGATGGGAAAGCTCTAAAAGCTGTATAATAAATTTCGGTGTTCAGAAAGTTGTCGTCATAGCCTACACGGCGTGGATTTCTATGATTTTGGTGTGAGAAAATAATGCTACTGGAGGGACCCACGCATGTGTGAATCCTCTGGACATGGTGAAGAGAGGCAAAAAAAAACGTATGCACCATCAAAAACCAGTAAAGCCATTTATAAGCTGTAACTAGTGCAAAACAACATATAACTGTATTTTAAATATAGTTTATTTTCATAAGTTGTTATATTATACTTTTTAACAAATTTTTTTTTACAAGAGTTTAGTATTTTTAGGTATGATTAATCATGACCAACAGCTACTACCAATATTATTCTCTTTTACAACTAGATTTTAGTGGCGCAAGTGTTTACTTGTTTTAGTCTGTCTACGATATTTAGGGCCCTCTAAGTGGAAGTGGCCGTGTTATATGTGTATATGTCGTAGAGAAGGAATGGGGCAAGAAAAGAACGTTGTACACATAATTAGATATTACAAGGTAATACAAGCTGCAAAGCCTTCTATTTATCTGTCTATCTAGTGTCTTCCAGTCTACTACAGAGTGGAAGAACTTAAACTCCAAGTCTTACCTCCTAGGTTTCAACAGAATGCATCTCGCAGCTTCCTTCCCTCCACATATGTCTAATAGGATAAGGAGGGGAACACTCAGGGGGAAACTCGACATGAACTAGTCTGCTTGCCTTGTACTGGCATCCGCACGATCTATACTTGTACTCGTTCGTGTAGCACATGGCGCAAGACTTATTCTATGCCTCACTGTCTCCTTTGTGTAGAGTGGGAGGTTCCTGCGGTGCTAATAAGTATGCAGACTGAAGTTTGAGGTTTGAAGTTTGAGGACCGAGGGTTGTGACTGTCTGACTTGAGATTACACATTGAAGGGCACTGGCCGGATTAATATAAAGATACTCAAGTTATAACAAACCTCATTCAAAGATAACATATCTTTGGCAGCCAACAATGAGTGAGCTCCACCAGCTCTACAAGTTCCATGTATGCTCTACTTTTGAAGGGTAATATTTGAAGGTTCTTTGTTGATTAACACAGACATAGAACGTCTTTATCTAATTTACCAGGTATCAAAAGACACCTAGCTCAAGTGGAAACACGAAGATGAAGCGTTGTGCATGTGTTATTCATACTCGACGACCAGTCGCTGACTGGACCTATTCATTGGGTAACCCCTGGCCCTTCGCCAGAACTGAACTTGACTGATACAGTTCTAACAAGTCGATAATGTGATTTGGAATCATTCAATCTAAACCCAATGCAACCAAAATGCTGGACAAAGCAAGACCAAGAGCCGGTATGGTATGAAGCCTGGACGCGGAGAATATACACTGAGACGGTCAGTTGAGAAACCCTCCACTGACATCTGAAGCCCTCATTACCCGTAAACACCAGCAAGTTGATAAGATGACAGCAAACTTTATCCATAAAATAAGTCTAGAAGGCACATAGTCGTTGCACCACTAGTTGTGGTCGAAAAGTAATACTGATGCTCAGCAATTCAGTAGAGACTGCCAACCGGTTTGGCATGCGTCTGAAGAGTTGTTGGACCTGTCAACGATTGAAGTTACCTGGTTCCAACAATATATTTACAAAGCGGGCGCGAAGATTGCGCGTGCGATTCAAAAGGAAGCCCGGATAGGACCCTCCGTGTTCCAAATGGCTGAACGGAAATGGATAGACCAGAAGGGATGGGAATTTATTGAACGCCTAGGCGGGAGGAATATATCCCGCGATGTGAAAGTGGACTTCCTCGTCCATAACGCCCATTGATGAGTAAGCAAGAGAAAAGGAACACCAACTGTCTACCGCAACTGGCGCTGTAACCAGCTGTCAAGGTAGATTCCAAAAGCCGCGGGGCGTAAATAACTTGTATCGCAATCTTATACGTGTCGTCATCAATCGTAAGAATTCATCCTCGACTTTCACGAGGTATGAGTAGGAACGCTCCGTGGCGTGATTTCATCGCTGCGCTTACGAGGTAGGCTGTGTTGTTGAGCCTTCGAGGCATTAGCGATCATCTGCATTTTCTTTCGAAGCGTAGCGAGTCTCCCAGTAATCATGTGGATCACTGATAAGTCTGGTTAGCCTGTCCATACCAATGATCTAGGACGTCACTTACTCTTATGAACCGCCTGCTGATCATCCTGGTTGATCTCTGATGCCGCTTCTTGGATATCACGCTCTGCCTTGGGAGATCCCGACAACCTTCGTCTGCTTGAAATCTCGTCGTCATTATCAAGCACAGCCTCAAGCATTCGAATAGCCGTAACGTATGATAATTCACATCCGCTCAAGTCTTCGTTTGCGATCTCATTGATCGCGGCTGTCCGACTCATGTCAATGGCTCGATCGTACATTAATTTCTCGGCACTGAGGCCGGGTGTCAATACAGTGCCATCAGTACTCGGTACCCCATGTATAAGGGCTTCGATCTGGTTGTTACTCGGATGGCTTGGGTGATCCTCAGGGAGTTGCTTCTGAGCCTCGGTCAATTTGAGCCTTACAATTTCAGCCTTTTCCAATGTCTCATTGAAACGTTTGCGAACCCATTGTACAGCAGAGTTCACCCTTGCGACAAGGTTTTGGGCGCTGGTTGCGTCACGGCTAATGACATGTTGGGTAACAGTCGATTCACCCTTAGCTTTGCGCCCCCACCAAATACTTGCAATATCCATGGATTTGGCGAGAAGAGAGAGCGCCTTGACGTACAAAACAAGTGCTTCCTCTGAAAGGACAACAATTGCCTCCGTCGTCAGACCTTCATCGTCGTCAGAGCCCATCTTTTCGGTTGGTATTCCCCCGAGGCCTTCTTCGATTGATGGAGCGAGCGGCACAAGTTGCTTATACTTAACCTCTGCAAAACCCCAGACAACATCACTGCGCGTGGCAAAATCTTCGATACACTGGGCAACACGGAGGTCCTCGTCTATGGGGCCACCTGGGCGCCCGTCGGTGATCAGTCCCACGGGCGTACTTGGTGTAGGATATGTTGGGAAAGGATTGTACATATGCGGAGGCGATGCACCCTTGCCAAGCATATGCGAAGGATATTTGAAGCCAAAGAGCCTCAAGCTGGCATCCTGGATAGCCTTGGAGATGACCGAGGTAGTTGAACCGGGGCTGCCTGACATGTTCTTTTCATAAGAACCTCGATGATGACTATCTGGTCGTTGCTTTCCTTGTGCTATTTGCAAAGCATTGGATGGTTGAGCCGGAACAGCCCCGGTGGTTGATCTTGGATCGCCCTGTTGCGTAGCGCGGCGAACCACCTGCCCTGATCGGGGAGATATGGCATGCGTTTGTGTGCCTTTGGCGGCAAGCTCATCTGCAAATGCGTTTACTTCGACATGTTTCTTTTCCACAACGACGTAATCTCTCTCAAATGCTATATCGTGAGCAGTCCTCTCTCGCTCATCCACTGCCGAAGGAATTGATTTGCCTTTTCCCTTGCCCGTACTGTTGTTAAAATATGAAGGAGGTGACTTATCATCACGTGAATATCTGTTTACCGAAGCATTAGAGCCGCCTCGTCTCCGCCCATCTCCTGTGAGGGCTGGTCGAGAGGGTGCTGACGTTGATGGAATAGGTTGAGGACGTCGAATCCCAAGGCCTGACGCAATATCATCTTGTGGTAATTGGCTCACTCGAGCGGCATCTTGCACTGGTGGATTCTGATATTCAAGCTCCGGCGTGGTAGCTAAGGGCGAAGATTTTGAAGGATTTTCTCGCGGTGATGATGATCCTATGTCTTGGCGTACAACGTCAGGGTCAGTCCGATAACGATGGTGCATTGATAGACGCCGTCCTCCTTCTGGACGAGGCTCGTCAGTTTTTGAGAGAGCCCGAGAGTCTTTGGATGATATTCTTTGCGATCTTGGAAGGTCGTCTTCAACCAGTCCCGGGATAGGATCTGCAACGATATTGTGATTGAAGAAGCTCTCGAAACTCATTCTTTCGACGGGATTACGCTTGAGCAGAGCACGAATCAAACTCTTGAGATCTGATGTAACCTGAGTTTCCTTGGGGAACCTGATGTTATCATTCCCATTCTCGATCTTTCGGAGCAGCTCAACATGATTGCTGGCTCGGAACGGAGGTTTGCCGACTATCATTTCAAAGGCAACAGTTCCAACAGACCATAGATCAGCCTTGGCATCATACCGCTCGTAACGAAGTATCTCAGGTGCCATGTATAGAGGCGATCCGCACAGCGTTTCTGCAAGCGAGGTAGACGGTAGAACTCGAGCAAACCCGAAGTCTGCCAGCTTTAGCATTGGTAGCGACTGTAACCCAACAGCAGGTATCAAAGAGTCTTGGCTAGCACTGAGAATGGGCCGGCAGTCCTTGCTTGTCTCCCGGTATGCGACGGATGGAAGAAGAAGGAGGTTTTGTGGCTTGATATCTCGATGGACGAAGTTGCCTTCTCGTAAGAATTGTAGTGCACTGGCGAGTTGTTTTAGGAAATGTCGAATGACAACTTCGTTCAGACCAGATCCAGGAACACTGGGGTACTTTCGAGCCAGGTCGCATGTGGCAGGATGCGTTATGAGCTTATCCCTCTTCTTAATAAATAACGACAAGTCTCCAAGCTCGCAATACTCCATCATGAGATTTATGTGGGTCGACGACTCAACGCAGTCATGGAGGGCGACGATGTGTGGATGTCGGAGGTTCTTGAGGATCTTGATTTCGCTATAGAGGTTCTCCTTTAGTTTCTTGTTCAATCGGGCGAGTTCGACGGATTTGATTGCGACCGCGGCACCGGATACCTTAACATTGATGTTAGTCAACTTCCAAGACTCCTAGTTATGACTTATTGCTTGGTAACAAGTATCCCGTTGAATACCATAATCAAGGATAGCTATTCTACAATTCTTAATTACGCAAGGGGGACGTAGCAGCCCTTCAATACAGGGGAAACTGAAGATAGACCGACAGTAGGGAGCTAAGGGGCGCGAACCTTGTGCTTGCCCATGTAAACTTGCGCGAAGCTGCCTTTTCCTATCTCGGAGCCGATGAGGAACTGGCCAACGACATCATCGCCGGTTTTTGTCCGACGCGAGGACGACGAGGAAACTCGTGCTTCAGCCATGGCTTCCTGTGTAAGTTGGCGTTGACAGGAAGCTAGGTTGCAGGCCAAGGGCCTATAAAGGAACGGGGGATGGAACTGAGGCTCGTGCGATCGTCTTCTTATACATGCGTACAAGATGGCCGGCGTTGAGCTGGACTGGAGTGGTTGATGGATAGGTAGGGGGTTAGATGCCCGAGGCAGAAGAGGAAGTGTAATCAAAGGAGAAAAGAAGCTTGAAAGTTGAGGTGAGCGCGCGTCTCGAGTTGGGATGGACGGAACTGGATGTCAAAGTGGGAATGATGTAGGGGCAGATATCCGATAGGTCGGGGGTGGACCTGGACAGAATCGAGGACTGGAACCTTGTCAAGCGGGGATGATCTGGAGATGCTTGTGTCACTCTGAGCAACGCAAAGCACCGGGAAACCGGACCACGACTGCAAGTGATGAGTTAGCCAGACTCATCAATCAGTCGCTGTCTCTCTGGTAGTAGGTAATTGCAGTTGTAGTGCTATACGGAGTACCTACATTCGAGGTAGAACGGGAAACTTGCTGATAATGAATGCTGGATACCTATCTCGGACAATGCAAGACGGGGGCTAAGGTAGGTGTGGGTATAGTCCAAGGTGGTAATCCAGTCGATACAAGCCAGGCGATAGGTAGGATGGACAGGGGGTGGTACCGTTATGACTTGTCCTGCCAGTTCGACTTGTTTCACTGATAGCCGGAATAATCGATAATAAGCTGAGCTTTGTTGGCAGACTGCAGGTGGGCTACCTTATTATTACCCTTTACCGACCCAAAGCTGCAGGAGTGAAGTGAGTACCTGGCCCGCCTATGTGCAGGGTGGAATTTCGAAGTGTACGTCTGTAGTCTCGAGTAGGGTAGCTTTGCTAGTGTGCATGAAGAGGGTGTGCTGTTGGTTGACCGATAATCAATTGAATGACTCGGTCTCTCGGTCCTGTCCTAGCAGGCTGCAGGGGGGTTAACTAGAACTGTCTGTCCACCCAGATTGACGTCTATGTCTATTATGGGATACTGTGCAACCAATTCAAACAACCGTGGAGCCTGTACAGTGCAGTGTAACCGTAGGGTGGTTTCGACGCCGGTGAAGAAGGCACTTGTCGATTGTTAGACGATGTTGGGGAGAATGGCTTGGAAATGAATAGAATCGACGATATGAGTTTGATAAAGGGGCGAAGAATGAGATGGAACAAAACCAGTTGAAGTGGAATAAGAAGTAAAGGTAAGGTGAAGGTGAGGTGGATGACGGAGGCAACGAAGAAAGTCACGTAAGGGGAATGGTATCACGAGATATGGGCAGGGGATTACATACTGCGTACACAATGACCGACAAGAAAGGCGCAATACGAAGAGCAGACATAAAAAGAGGGCCCTTGGTAATTGAAGACAAGAAACCTTCTAGATCATTGGACAGTGAAGTATTACTTGGTAACTCGACGTGGACAATGAATCAAAATCAAGGACCTGTCCGCCTGCAACTCGTGACTCTTCAGCGTGATAATGACTGATAAGACGCTAGCGCCAGACACAGACAAGCCCCAGCCGCTAAGATTCCTACATCCCAGGCGGCCCAGAAGCCGATGCCGGTGGGCCTCCAGCCCACTATTTATCTACGTATCTCCCATGTATCTCCCATGCGAATTCAGCTCTTTCGTCAGCCTGCACTGTGCTTGCAACAGCACTATCCAAGCTACCTACCTAGGTACTAGTGATAGGACAGTGCTGAGTGATTGAGAGGGATAGCAATAAAGGCAGGAGAAAGGGAAAGAGGATAAAATGAGGCGGCCACAGATCCATGAAACTCAAGCACAGACTTTGTTGAGATGATACTCAGCACTGGGCTTGAAGGTATATGATAAGCCGTAGTATCTGCTCATACTTTGTTCATACCACAATTCTCCTCTTGCACCAATATAGATTCTGTTTAGGTTACCTGGTAGATACCCTATCAAATACTTACATGTAGATTGCCAAGCTTAGCAAAAAGGTTATCGCCATGAGCAATATTGGACGACTATAATAATTACTGCCTCTAGGTAGGTTGACAAGTTGTGCCTATATCATTCCCTCGTCTCATCTCACTACCAGTGTAATTGCGGCTGGGCGGTGTTTCTAATACTGATACGCACTGTCTACTGGTAGTACATAGTACCATACATGTTCGGTTGTTAAGGTTTCCTTCTCCACAGCTAGGTTGATCGATCCTCTTTGTCCAGTACTTGGGATGCATGATACCTCGTGGCCTACCGTAACAGGCAATAGTCGAATCGGACTACCTGATGCGGACGATTGCTTGTGACGCACCACTCAATTCACATCAATCCATCCATCGTCCAGGTCCTCCCAGGCCTATCATCTCATCAGGCGATAGGAGGGATCAAGATTGAATGGCCTCCTAGGACTCTGACTGATAAAATATTGTTAAAAGGTTGGTATAGTAATAATACGACAGGCATGCAAGCCAGATCGGGTCCCAACTAATACAGTAGCAGGTTCTTTAGTCATCCAAATCGCGCGGTCATTGATTTCATCATCGGTCTCGCCTCTTTTTCTTCTCTTCTTGTCCTAGACAAGACCAAGTAACCACACTTTGACCGTAAACGAAAGAATGGGCCATGTATCATACTTCATCGTTGATTATGAATGTGACTAGCCGGACAAAGAAGGGTCGAGTGATCAACTGGCCATTTTCCTTGTCCAATGTCTCTCTCTAGAAAGCTAGACAGAGAGACAGGAGATCACGCAAGCCTACCCTAATTGGATGCTAAATTGGGTAGGTAGGTAGCGCGCTTGTCTCGTTCACACTAAGCCCTTAGGTATCAGCCAGATACCTCGATGAGCTGTATACCTACGGTAGTAGAGGATTCCTCTAATAACAAATAATAAATGGTCCGCGGGCGAGGATACATGTGCAAGCGCCAGGTCGTGGCCACAAGGCTGCCCTGTCCATCTCTTCTTTCTCCATTCACATCGTCTGAACCGGCCGTTGACATGGCGCTGGTATCAGTCTAGTTCGCCGGCGCTTGTTTCCGTAGCGGCCTATTTCTGCACAGGAACGGGGGGAGGTTGCAGTAGTCCTATGTAGCACCAAAACAAGCAGGACCCCTAATATCTATCTACTTAGAATTGTTAGATAGGTTGACTGCCCCGTCACCGAATGTATAATAATAGGTAGGTAACGCTTCTGGAAACTGGGAGTAGACCCATCTTCTCCTTCGTTTGTCTCCCCCGCGATCCGTGGACAGACACATCTTGGCCAGGCAGATATCAAGAGTTACTATCACTTGGTACTAATGATACGCCAACTCTCTCGAGCTAGATATATCTGCCTATCAATAGGAGCCAATTCTCCAATAAAAAAAGGAGACGAAGGTGGATAGGCCTGCGAGGGTGGGAGAGAGGATGGACATGTATCATGTCGCTGGCAAGCTTCTATTCGTCGATAGCAGCCTGAGACGAGGCAGCCCCTGATTCTAGATCTACACGAGGACCTCATGAACAGGCTGCCTCTACCATCTGCTCCACATCGTACTCTCTTCACTTTTCATTTGTCGCGGGGAGCGAGCTTGTCACGGTTCAGTACTGCCAGTCATTCTGGGAACCATAGAGAAGCTCACTCACGCACAGGAGTGGAGAGTTGAGGGGAGTGGACTTTGAATCCCTTGCTGCATGCCATGTATGTACGTGTCTTGAAACTCGGTCTTGACAGCGCAAATCAAAGTCGATCAAGGAGCATGCCGCACAGTACCTAGTAACACATCTTCTCGATTGGGGAGAGCTCGGCAAGCTTATTTTCATGCTATTATTTTCGACCCATCTCATGGACCGAGGCTGATTATTATGGCTGCAGCTCAACGTTTCGGATTCTTCATAAGCTTCAACAGAGTTGGCAACAAGGTTTAGTACCTGACAATCGATAGTCAAGATGGACGGCTACATCGGATTCCCCAGATGAATGCTAATGTAGGTACTGATTTCTTGATTTGAGTTGAAGCTTTCGCTGATACGACGCAGAACACGGTAAGTCGTTTAATTGCAGCCGGTGACTCGATCGTGCAGCATAGTGCGCCATGGCGTGAGCCAACTTTCAGTAGCATTCTAGATAGTATGCACATCACAGATACTCGGAAATGCACATGTAGGCTGCAGCCCAGCTGTGACCGTTGGCCCACGACAATCGCAAGGCAGACAATGCATTAGACTAGAGCTGTTTTTGGAATCGCGGATGCATGTCGGCGTCCAGTTGATTCGCCAGGTTCTGTGTAATCGGTTTTCTGTATTCATAAGGGTGCGCATGAGGTCAGTCACTCCAGACGGCATTCACATTAGAACATGATTTGGTACCAATGGATGGCATCGGTACCCAAAAGTGCATTTTGCCAGGT
The DNA here is from genome assembly GCA_023159215.1 of Xylariaceae sp. AK1471. NCBI lineage: Eukaryota > Fungi > Ascomycota > Sordariomycetes > Xylariales > Xylariaceae > Xylariaceae sp. AK1471. The sequence goes on along the minus strand of JAJKLI010000001.1, from coordinate 2,923,322 downwards.
ATTATGTATTACGTCTCTCCACACTGCGGTTTGAGCTCCCCCGGGAATCAGCCATATGGGCATTAGTGACTCCTTTCGAAAAACCCGCTATAGGCAGCATAAAGGCACTTTTTCCCCTCACTATGTAACGCGCGTCGGGTTGTAGAGCATAAGTGCTACCCTCCGTCTCGAATCCCTGGACTGGGAGCCTCGCATACTGTTTCCACCGTTTTTCCACTTTCGCACGCACGGCAGCTCGCCCAAGTAGTGTGGAAAGCTGCTGTGCACTAGCTAGGTATGTCGCCACGGTTGCACTACCCCCCAGCAGTGCGGGGAGTGTGGTGATTGGGAGGATCAATTCTCCAATCCTAGTGAACGTTTTTCTGCTTCTTCATCTTAGGTAGTTCTTGTAATGCCTCTCCAATGATCGCAACAGCTTTTCGCAACTGCACCTCGGTTATGACCAACGGAGGGGCAAATCGGATGATGTCTCCATGCGTCGGTTTCGCCTGTGTGAAAGTGAGCACTTGTACGACCATCTACAGTCACACATCGGATAATAACCACCCCAGAGACTTACTAGAAGACCTTTCTCCTTCAGAAGAATACAGAGATCCCAGGCCGAATGTCCGTTCGTCTGTGACTCATCTACCACGACAGCATTTAACAACCCCTTACCGCGAATCGTCTTAATGATCGGCGACTTCAAAGAAGCTAGGCTCTCTCGAAAGATGTTTCCTAGCTTCTCAGCTTTTTGGGTAAGCTGCTCTTCTTCCATGAGCTCAAGCGCACGAATGGAGACAGCACAGCCAAGGGGATTTCCACCATACGTGGAGCCGTGCGTACCGGCCTCAATGACCAGCATGATCTCTTTACTGCTGAGAACACAGCTAACTGGATACATGCCACCAGAGATGGCCTTGCCAAGCGTTACCATGTCTGGCTTAATCCCAGCCCACTCCGAACAGAGCATCCGTCCAGTTCTACCAATGCCAGTCTGGATCTCATCACAAATCAAAAGCACATTGTGTTTTCTGCAAAGATCCTGAACCTTTTTCAGATAGTTATCATCAGGGACGACAACGCCTGCCTCTCCCTGAATTGGCTCGACGATAAAAGCCGCCGTCTCTTTGCCATGAGCCTCAAACACCTCCTCCAAATCAGCGACGTTATTATACCGGATGGGCTTTCCGGTGGAAGGAGAGATAGCACCAGTATTCGGTATGTATGGACCATAATTGTCTTTAGACTCAGGGTCGGTAGAGAGCGTAACTGCTGTCATCTACTTCTGCATTAGCTACGTAAGAATCCATGCGCATTCAACATACCGTGCGGCCGTGGAAGTTCTCCTGGACGCCAAAGACCAGTGCCTTATCTTGGGGTACACCTTTGACCTTGTATGCCCATTTCCTCGCAATCTTGACGGCAGTCTCGACGGCCTCTGCTCCGGTGTTCATAGGCAGAACCATGTCATAGCCGAACATCTGCCGGACCTTCTCAGCCCACTTGGGGAAGACGTCATTGTAGAAAGCTCTCGAGCTCAGGGTCAAACGGCCAGCCTGTTCAGTCAGAGCCTTGACGAGCTCTGGGTGGCAATGGCCCTGGTTGACGGCACTGTAGGCAGACAGAAAGTCAATGTAGTGTTTTCCCTCGGGATCCCAGACGTCGACGCCTTGTGCGCGGGAGAAAACAACGGGGAGCGGGTGATAGTTGTGAGCGGCGAACTTGTTCTCGGCTTCAATTGCGCTCTTTGTTGAGGAGGCGTGATACTTGGACGAACCGGACGAACCGTTAGCGCCGTGACGAGTTGGGCTTTCAGCGTGGGGAGCCATGTTGTTGCGAGAGTAGGTTGGCGGCGATGTGGTAGTCAATCACAGAAGACAATTCGTTTAGAAGAGGAAGATCAGGTCTATTTCTAGAACGACTGAACTACAATAGCAGATAGATAAACACACAAATGTTCAAGGAAGGATTGAGATAGAAGTGTAAAGTATAGTAGAGAATGAGGGACAAAAGAAGGGATCATGAAAAGGCGGGGCCAGATCCAAGTATTGAATCGTACGTAATGTCAGAGTCGCCATCCCAAGCGGTGTACAGGCCACTATACCCCTAAGTGCAAGTCGATGCGGCTCATCCAGCCGCAACACGGCGCTGATGACTTTATTACTAGTCCAAAGTACAGACGAAAAGAGTCACATGAGCATCTGGCGTTTCCACTTGAGGCCGAAGCAAAGCGGCAGCCCACTATTGTTGCCCGATTTTCCACCTTGTCATAAAAATGCGAATACAATCGTATACGACTCTTGAGGTTTGGCATTTACGGGCATAACTGCTTCAAATTGACGCTCAAGTACTCTCAGAGAGGTATACTCTGACAATCAGACGTCCAGCCGAACTTTAGATAGTGAAAATACCCCCGCGGGAGGCGTAAGATTTTATTGGCCACACCGACCGGTAGCGGGAGCGAGCGCCACTTTGAAGAGTGGGATGACGATGCGGCGGTCAACAATCTTCAAAAGCAGGCCAATCAGATACTGCGTATTGGTGACACTCGCCTGGGACATGCAGGTGATGACAACGTATTGGATCACGGGAGACTCTTGGCTTTCTCACAGCTGGCACCGTAGCTCCCAGCTGTCAGCGCTCATGCACGTCGCCTAACCCAACTTGGCTAGACACAGAAACCCAAATCGGGCATGTGGGTCAGAACAAACCAACTGGGACAGTTCCGAGATAGGCAAATTGATACTGGATGAATTGCTAGCTCCAAGCCGGAATGACCAGGTAGCCTCAAGCGCTGCTCTGTAGTTTATAATTGATCGGATCTGTCCTCGAAGGTGATTTCCAGATGAGGGGAAAATCTCTGGAATGGTTAGAAAATGAGTCCCAAGAAAGCCCCAAGCGAGAAGGCTCTCAGTGCCAACGAGAAGAAAGGGGCAGAGGCTCAAAATCATCCGGATAAAGGTGTAACTGCTCTCATCGCAGAGCAGGCTCGGGAGACTCTCGCCGTCATCTTCGCCGTTCGCTTCGCCAATGCTCTCTGTGTTCGCACTTTCTTCCAGCCAGATGAATACTTTCAGGCTCTCGAGCCGGCATGGCAGCAGCTATACGGAAACAACAGCGGTGCTTGGTTAACATGGGTGCGTAGGCTGTAGCAACAGTAGCACCTCATATAACCAACTTATAGTAAGAACTCGCTGATAGTTTGATAGGAGTGGTTGCATGGGCTACGTTCATCAATCCACCCTACAATCTTCGCTTTCGGGTACTACATCGTGGAAAGCTTCTGGGCCTCATATCAGGTGCCAACAGTCAAGGCCAAGTGGCTTATGATGAGCCCCAAGGTTCTGCAGACCGCTTTCGCTGCCTTGAGTGACTGGTACACTTGGAGGCTTGCTGAGAAGCTCTACGGTCCAAGTAGTGCTGCCGGCTGGTCCGTCGTGAGTTCATATTCTCCTTAACGACTGTCTAGGTGGTGCTGATATGGTTCGCAGTTGTTGATGGCGCTACTCAACCCGTGGCAATGGTATACAGCCACGAGGACATTTTCCAACTGCCTTGAAACGACACTGACCGCTATGGCCTTGTACTATTTGCCATGGGAGCTTCTTGGTACAGAGATTGATGAGCAAGGCGAGTCTCAGGAGCCTCTCGTCCTGTTCAATAACCGAAGTCAAGTCAATAGGTAAACACCATATTCCGTTAAAGTATATATCTTCTAACGATGATTCTTAAAGCCTAAGACTATCGCTTTTATCGGCAGCCTTCGCGGTTCTGTTGAGACCTACGAATGTTTTTGTATGGATAGCGGTAGGCACTCTTGCGATCACCCGCTTTACGCTCAGTGGAAAGTCGCCCTTGAATCGAAGAGTGCTATTGATTCTCTTCAGAGAAATTGTCCTCTGCGGGTAAGTCTAGCAACTGTTAAATAATGAAAAAACACCTAATCTCTCTATAGAACTCTTGCCCTAGGTGTCTCAGTAGTGTGTGACCGCCAGTACTTTGGAGACTGGAAGTTCCCTCCCTTCACGTGGCTGCACTTCAACCTGGCCCAGGATCTAGCGAAGTTCTACGGGCAGAACGACTGGCACTACTATTTATCCCAAGGCATCCCACTGCTCTGCACCACCATCACCCCCTTTGTCCTTCAGGGCCTTTTCAGATCACTAGATACAGAATCCAACTATTCGACAACTACCTCTAACACACTCAAAGCTCTAGCCTTCATCGTCATCACCACAATATCCACCCTATCGCTAGTATCCCACAAAGAGGTCCGCTTCATCCAACCCCTCCTACCCGCTCTCCACATCCTTGCCGCGCCGTACGTAACATTATTCTTCACGACGCTCTCCGCCAGCGGTGCCACGACCTGTCCACCCCCAGCACTTGGCTGGAAAAGAAAGCCGCTGCTAGCCGCGGCTCTGCTCGTCAACATCGTGATCGGGGGTTATCTGTCCTGGTTTCACTCTGCGGCCCCGATCCAGGTAATGTCGTTCCTGCGGGGGGAATTCGAACGCATCCACCCTGAATACCTGAATTTCGGGCGCACATCTCCAAACATGACAGCAGACGACAACCATCAACCGCAAGAACTCTTTGCGCTCTTCCTGACGCCCTGCCACGCGACGCCATGGCGATCCCACCTCGTCTACCCGGCGTTGAGCGCCCGTGCGCTAACGTGCGAGCCGCCCCTTCATACTGCGCCGGACTCGCCCGATCGCGCCGCGTACCAGGACGAGACGCGCCGGTTCTACGCGGACCCCGTGGCTTTTCTGGCCAAGAACATGTGGCCGCGTGACGGGCCGGGCGAGGACATGGCGCGCTTCATTGTCGGCTTCGAGGGCATAGAGACCCCGCTGCGCATGTACTTCGACTCGGACGGTCCCGGCGCCCGCCATCGGATCCAGCTCAAGGAGGCCTGGAGCGCGTGGAATGGTCTGTTCACTGATGATGAGCGGAAGAGTGGGCGCTTGGTTGTTTGGGAGACAGGATTTTACGATGACTGATGTAGTCCGTGGAGGGGTGTAGAAAGAGGCTAAATAGATAGTTGGGTATCTACCTATAGGTAAATAAGAGATATTCGCAGCCGGATCGGAACCGAATATGGGGTAGGCTTCGCATTTTTGTATGCACGACTTCAAAAGGGAATGACGGCGGGGAAAAGGAATACGAAAGACGGGTGACCTGGGGAGTGTGTTTGTACATACGGATCTTTAGGCTTTGAAAGACATGCAATAGCAACTGCGAGCAAAGATAGGTCAATATTCAAGCTGCAATACCCCGCAAAGGACCTCAAGAAAATGACACGGAGTTCAGGCTACGTGCAAAGGCTGAATATTAACTATCATCTAAATAACAAGTGGTTAGTAGAGGATATGAAGCTCAACTTCCCACCCACACTGCCTAACTAAGCTCGCTGGGGTCCCGTCTATTGCTAGCGAGCAGGGAGGATTGTGGGCCTTTGACAACATATTCCCGCTACATCACGAGAGCAGTGTCGGTTAACGAGGACCTCAAGGGGCAAGTAGATTCTTCTATCTAGTGAGTGTGTACGTTTGCTCCTGGCTGTTGCAAGTTTCTGTGACAACGGCGGTGACTCGTTTTTTTCCGCTGTCGATCTTGACCTACCTGTGACTTCCAATCCGATAACCACACGTGCTTCCAAATCGCCAGCTTGATAGAAAATTTGACTAAGACGGTCAAGAAGCTGCTAGTATTTGGGGATGCGGTAGGGGATTCCGGGTTTAATGCATGGTCCTCGTAAGCGAACGTTTTGACATTCGGAAATCCTGTAAGAAACCAGGAGATAGTTGACTCAAGTTGACGTGTAATACCAATGTCATGAATGCTTGCAAAAGAAGCCTTGCCTCAGCTGGGCCTGATATGTATTTACATTCACCTACGGTGACATAGCCCGCAGACGTCTAGCGACTCGCGGACTCAACTACCTCTGTAGTATACACGGACTCGTTGATAGCCTTGTCCTAAGCCAACACTCATAATACGTTATGTGATCGAAAAGTCTTATGCGAGGTATGTATAGGAGGAGCCCTCTCTTTCGAGGTAGTCCTTCTCAATTAGTCTATTTCATGTTAGTAGAGGATCTAGCGGACTACAAAAAACAGACTGAAACTCACTTCTCGATGTTTTTCTTAATTTCAGACGTATCTACCGCTCCACGCTTCTTCGTCTGATTGATGACCTCAGCGACGAGATTGGCATGGGTCATAGTCTTGCGACTCTTCATGATGCGAACAATTGCTGCCTGAGTCTCGAACTGTCTGTCCTGGGCGACCCGTTGATGTGTTGCCTGGTTGTCTTCTTTGGTTTCCTTGAGTTGGATCTGATTGATCTTGACGCGGAACTTGGGGTCAGAAAAGGCCTTGTTGACCACGAACGTATCTGTCGGATTGACGTCCTTGCCCTTCGGGGTTTTTGTGAGAACACGGACCTTGCCACAAGCTAGTGACTGCAATGTTCGGTCTAGATCCTGGCCACTGAGACCGGAGCGTTCAGCAATCTGTTGGTATGACAGTGGCTCGTCGGTTTGGTTGAAAAGAGTCAATGCTACAGCTTGGTAAGCACTAACCAGTAGCTCTTTTGGTCCCTTGTTGAACGACGCCCTAATAACGCAATGAGCGAGGGAATGCTTCCAGGTAAGTCGCCGTCCTGTATGCCTGTTGACGTAATACGCATCAAACTGCTCAATCTGGGACGCAACCTCATCGGGTAGCAGGAGTTGAGTGTCCGGGTAAGTCGGCCATGCCGCAGCTGATAAGATGTTCACATTGAGATCAAGCTTGCTCTTGGTATGCCCGTTGCCCTCCCGCCAAGCTTTATACGAGGCCATCTCATCACGAGCCGTTTGCTGATCTTTGAACATCTGTTCCAGGTTATGGGTAAAGCTCGAGCCGCATTCGCCTTTCAATTTGGCAAGCATGCTCCTTTCTGCATCAGCACTGGCGCTGCGGCCCATTAAAAGTCGCCGCGCGAGGTCCTGCTTGTAGAAAGCTTCAAACACATCTTTGCCCTCGATGAAGCGGAATAGCTCGAGGGCTTTGTCTAGTTGGCGGTCGAGTTCCGCGTCCTCATCGCCTGTGCTGGCCTGCCCGCTCTTCTCTGCATCCACCCGATCCTGAACATCGGAAAGTAGTGACTTCGGGAGCGTCTTTAAGCCACCGCGGAGAAGCATATCAACATACCTCGCTATCATCTCGCCGACCTTCGAGGTCCCGGTTTTCCATGATGATAAGATCTTCTTGTCATTAATAAAGCTGTCAAATGCTTGTCTCAAAACATATGCAAATTCGTCATCTTTCTTGAAGGCATCTCGGATCATAATGTCTAATGCTCTCCTAAATTCGAGCAACCGTACCACCATTTCATCTCCCCTAGAGGTATCGTTGACGATTTCTGAGCCTGCATTCTTCATGTAATCTTCCCACGGCCCTTTGAGTCTCTTTTGAAGATTACACAGTCGTAACAGATCGTAAAGAGCCTTCATAGAGTCCACGGCGTTCTCATCCAGGATTTTGCCTATACTTCCGCCGTCCAGCAGCTTCTCGGAGTAACTGTCGATTAATATGAGGTGCGCCTCATTCATGAGTTGCCGCTTCGTGGTACTGTCGAAATTGAAGGCGTTACACCGGTAGTCTTCCAGAGCCAGGAGCCTTTCGCATGCAGATATGTAGGATTTAAGTGAAGCAGCACTTTGCTCTTCAGCAAACTCCTGAAGGTACGTGCTCGATGCTTTTAAAAACTGGGGCTCAAACGATTTGCCATAGATGTTCATAACGTGTAACATAGAGATGGAATCGCGCAATAATGCAGGATCAAATCGCGAGTCGCCTCTTCGATCGTAATCGACTAGATCACACATTCCAGCCAATGACTTCGCCCCCGGGCTAGACGATGACGAATGTACAGAGACAAACGCCATTTTTCTGAACAGTGCTATTGCCATATCGTTAATCTGAGGGAGATCATTATTATTGAGCAGGAATGAACGGTCGAGATAGCTGAAAACCGAACGAATTGTAGTCTAGATGTCGTGTCAATACAAACCCGTCGCAAGATGTGGATGATACCTACCGACTGAGAGTTCCAGATTACCCAGTGTTTATATACGGCTTTGAGCATGTCAATATTGGACGAACCACTGTCTACTATGATGGATCGCAGTAGAGGACCGTTCAAATACGACTCGCACCGGGCTCGTAAAATGTTAAACAATTCACGGGCAGCTCCATGACGACAAATATCCTCTACGCCCCTGTAAAGCTTTTCAAGGGGCTGCTGTGGCGGTTGCTGCTCGAAGATAGCCTGAAGAGCGTCCGCTAACTCGGCCCTTGTCTTCTCGTAATATTGTTCGAGATCGTGGGCACGCGATGTTGTGCGAAGATTCTTGATGACGAGCTTCCTAGCGCCGTAGTTCGGTTGGAAGGCTGACCGGGCAGGCTTCGTCAGGTCGACGATCTCTGGCCTTTTCCCAAGCGCCTTACTCATAGTGGAGGCTCCTAGAGTACTCGGACCGGATGTTCTAGGACGTTTGTTATCGGAATCTGGACCGAGACAGGGACCGTGGGAGCGAGTGTCAGACTGCCGACGCGAAGAAGAGAGTCCGTTTCCAAATGGTTTTCGTTTGGAAGGGATCGCAGCAGAATGAGTCGGTCCGTCAGGTGGCAGGCGGGAAGTCGAAGGCATGAAGGGACCTAGCGAGGTCCTGCAACAGAAAGTCACACAGACCTTGACGATAGGATATAAGTTCAGGTGGGCTGTTGGCCTGGCATTTGTTGTACACGAGTGTTAAGTCGTGCACGGGGAGAACGTGTGTTGATTGGTGTCAAACCCAAGAAGGTGTATGCATTTTGTGTTGGGTTTGGAGGTTCCTCCAGTGGTGAGTGAGTGCACACACAATCAAGCTGTTATTTCCTTCCTATCAGCATGTCCCTATCAACGGTGATGCAACACGCGCTGAAAAATGGCGGGGCTTCACGTTAAATCCGGGGAACCGCACTGTACAAGTCTCCTGTCAATCGTCCGTCTCCACTGCTGCACAGGGCCAAGGCCCCGGTATTCCGCTAGGTACATTGTACACTCACTTAATGTTATTACCAGTAAAGAAAGCCAATGTTCACAGTGACATCGTATGTTCTCAACATCATCTCTACCCAAGCCTGACAGTGTTATTATTCTACTCATCTTGCGGGTTACTCTCGACAATGAAATTGTATTTGTCCTTCATTGCCACACTCTTTAATTATTTTTAATGTGTTGCACGAACAGCCCTACCTACCACTATTTATACCCGCTAACAAGGAAGAAGAAAGGCGCTGATGATAAACCAGTAAATAAAGTAGCGAATTGTGCCTGTGCCACCATTATCATTGTCTTTTGGAAGTGTATCTTTACTTCCAGAGTTACTCATGTATCAATTACCGCAGAGACCACATTCCTTAGCCACTCAGATGTGTCATTGTTGTCACCCCCACCTGCAACAAAGGCAGCGAAGAAACCTACATATTCGTTCGTCACGGATAGAGTAGCCAAAAAAAAGTGCTGGGGCAATGCTAGGGTTACACTGAATAATAAATAGCACGGCAACAAAGCTGGTCACGATGCTTTCCCCAAGAGACTGGTTATGCTCATGATGACTGACGGCTCGTCATCCGCAATCTATTCATCCCCTTAATATCTATCGGGGCTATCACAAAGACTCCTCTAACCAGAGCTGTTACCAACTGCCAGGGGAACTTGCCCTTCCATTAGTTTTCCATCAGGTCGAGTTGGTATTCATATTGGGACAAGGATTAGTTCCGAAATAGCATGCTACCTGACAAATCGTGCAATCGATTGAAATCATGGCTTATGGATAAGCGCCCAGGCACCTTCGGCTTCGGCAACATTGAATCGAAGTTTCGAATCTCAGACGCTCAAGAACCTCTAGTTAAACGAGGAAGGAGTAATTTAAACTCCTTTACATAGACAAATCCAGTAACCATAGAGCAAGACTCTTATATCTACCTTGGATAGCTATATAAGATGAGACAAAACGCTCATCCTTCACCTATCTAGATAAAGACATAAAGTTGTTCAAGTTTAATAGCTTTGATGATGACCAAACAGCACGAAGCCAGTTCACTGGGTTGAAGGTTCCAGCCAGTGTTCAGTTCTATGTAGATGGGCCACTACCTATGTAAGCCATGCACAGAGGGAACCAACCTTCTTACCAACATTGAACATACATTATGTACCTACATGTAGGTACCTAGGTAGCTAAAATAGTACTTACTACCTTAGGTACCTACTTAGGTAAGTACTTATAGGGTTTTAGGTGGCGGGCCAACGGTCGGCAGGCAACAGCTCGGCGTTACGGAGCTAGTCTGTTACAGTCCGGCACTAATGTGTTGTGGGCAGTCCGAGTTGCACGCCGTCTTCGCTATTACCCCATAATAAAAAATCCAAGCGACATCGTTCGCGTCGATTGTTCTCGACGCAACCTAGGGGATGACTAATTGATCTAGGTAGCGTTTGTCACAGTTAGTCCTCCCACCGAACACCTTTTAACTTCCGTCACTCAAGCTCCCAATCGCGCCATTCTTACACTCTATTATGCTTTGAGCTTCCCTCAGCGTAACAAGGTCATGCGATTCGGCCACCAACCCCAGGAGGTCCTCCAACTGACCGGATCTTTTACCGGCTACCGGCCAACCCTCGAGCTTGGGAAACATTACCTCAGCGCATCAGAGTCTTTCAGACAGCCGTTATGCGGTAACGAGGAGGGCTGGGGCCCTTTGAGTCCCTTTCGATATGACTTTACTCCATGCTTCGTCGATGTCTGGGTCTTCGTCGTCGGTGTCTTTGGTCTTGTTTGCGGTCCTCTAGCCATCTGGTACGTGCTGCGGAAGCAAAAAGCTGTTTCTGTTTGCAAAGATTGGCACTTCTGGACCAAGCAGGTAAGCGTAGAACATTGTCACCCATTCCCGCGTCCTAGATGAACCAAAGGGTACTAACAGTAAGCTGTAGTCTTTGCTCGTACTTATCATTGCCGATATCGCTGCTCAGCTCGTCATCCAGATTCTCAACTTGCCCGGCATATGGCACGGCGATTTTCGATTCCTTACAACTCTAGTGACCCTCTTATCACTCGGTATCATCTTCACGGTTCAATGGCTGGAGCACGACCGTTCGAGAAATGCCAACGGGGTAGTCTTGTTTTACTGGCTGCTCCTGTTAATTGCCTATGCTGTCAAGCTTCGGTCCTTGGTGTCTCAGCAGCTCTATGAAAAGAACTTGGCCTATTTCGTAACATACACTGTTGGGTTTGGCCTATCTGCTTTCGAATTCTTGTTTGAATGGTTGTGGCCGAAGCGAGCCAGCGCATACGAGGCCCTAATCGACGAGGAGGGTGCAGAATGTCCGGTGGAGTATGCGACTATTTTCTCTCGCCTTACTTTCTCATGGATGACTCCTATGATGAAACATGGGTACAAGCAATATCTTGTCGAGGAAGACCTATGGGGTCTTGCTCGAGGCACTACAGCTCACGCAACCGGAGATCGATTTGACAACGCCTGGCAATATGAGTTGGCGCACCGAAAGAAGCCCAGCCTCTGGATAGCCTTGTTTAAAGCTCATGGTGGCCCCTATTTGGGTGCGGCTGTCTTTAAAATCATCAACGATCTCGCCGCCTTTACACAGCCTCAGCTATTGCGATATCTCATCAGCTTTGTGGACTCGTATGACGAAGATAAGGTCCCACAGCCACCTATCAAAGGTGCTGCTATAGCAATTGCAATGTTCGCTGTCGCAACACTTCAGACTACCGTGATTGTAAGTATAGCTTTTCCTCGTTCCATGGAGGCATGTATTCCTGCTAACAAACCACAAGCACCAATATTTCCAGCTGGCATTCGTTACTGGTATGCATATCAAGTCTAGTTTGACCTCAGCGATATATAAGAAGTCTCTTAAACTTTCAAATGAAGGTCGATCATCAAAGACCACTGGTGATATCGTCAACTATATGGCTGTCGACGCTCAGCGACTCCAGGACATAACCCAATTCGGCCAGCAAGTGTGGTCCGCTCCCTTCCAAATCATCATCTGCATGATTTCGTTGTATCAACTTGTTGGTTGGTCCATGTTGTCCGGAATCGGCGTCATGCTCATCATGATTCCTATCAATGGCTTCATTGCTAGATTCATGAAACGACTACAGAAGCAGCAGATGAAGAACAAAGATTCTCGAAGCCGTTTGATTGCCGAGATTATCAATAACATGAAAAGCATTAAGCTTTATGCCTGGGGTACAGCCTTCATGAACAAACTTAACTTCGTCAGAAACGACTTGGAGCTCAAGAACCTTCGCAAGATTGGCGCCGGGCAAGCATTTGCCAACTTCACCTGGTCTACTACACCATTCCTTGTCTCATGCTCCACCTTCGCCATCTTTGTTTGGACGCACGATATACCACTAAACACTGAGATTGTCTTCCCTGCTCTTGCCTTGTTCAATCTGCTTACCTTCCCTCTTTCTGTGTTACCTATGGTTATCACTTCCATCATCGAGGCCACTGTCGCCGCCAACCGTTTGAGTGAATACCTTGTTGCTGAAGAGGTTCAACCTGATGCCGTCACAATTGGCCCTGCGGCAGAGGAGCGAGGAGATGACGTAGTGATTATTCGTAACGGCACATTCTCTTGGAACCGCCACGAAGCGAAGAATGTACTAAAAGGCATCGATTTCACTGCTCACAAGGGTGACCTTACTTGTATAGTTGGCAGAGTTGGCCAAGGCAAATCGTCACTCTTGCAAAGCATCCTCGGCGACTTGTGGAAGATTGAGGGCGAGGTGCATATCAATGGAACGGTGGCATATGTTGCTCAACAGCCATGGATTATGAATGCGACGGTAAAGGAGAATGTCGTCTTCGGACATCGATACGACTCGAATTTCTACGAGAAGACGGTTAAGGCCTGCGCATTACTCGATGATTTTATGCAGCTTCCCGATGGAGACGAGACGTTCGTTGGTGAACGGGGCATTTCTTTGAGTGGCGGCCAAAAGGCACGAGTCGCTCTTGCTCGTGCTGTTTACGCTCGAGCGGATATTTATCTGCTCGACGATTGTCTGTCCGCTGTTGATTCTCACGTCGGTCGGCATATTGTAGAGAATGTTCTGGGCCCAAGGGGTCTTCTCAACTCGAAGTGCCGCATTCTTGCCACCAACGCCATTGCCGTTCTGAGCGACGCTGATTTTATATGCCAATTGAAAGACGGAGAGATTGTTGAAAGTGGAACATTCCGTCAACTAATGGCCATGAAGGGGGGCATCGCAGATCTCATCAAATCTTCTGGACAGGATTCTAGTCCATCTTCTTCAGCTGCTAGTACTGGCAGTGACACGTCTACATACATTGAGCCTGATAATAACCAAGACAAAGAAGAAATGGAGGAAGCCCAGGAGGGGCTCGCTGAACTGGTACCCATCAGGACTGGGGCCTCTTCAAGTGCCCAGATTCGCAGGGGCAGCAGGGGCAGCATGGCGACTCTGAGGCGAGCCAGTGCAGCCAGCTTTAGGGGCCCAAGAGGAAAGCTTAGTGACGAAGAAGACCCGAGCGCCAAAACCAGGCAGACTAAGGAACACTCAGAGCAGGGCAAGGTCAAGTGGGATGTTTACCTTGAGTATGCGAAAACGAGCAACCTCGTAGCCGTTGGCATTTATCTATCCACATTAGTTGCGGCCCAAACAGCCCAAATCGGCGGTAGCGTTTGGCTCAAGAATTGGGCGGAGCGGAATGGCGCAGCTGGTGGCAATCCCGATGTTGCTAAATATCTCGGTATCTACTTTGCCTTTGGTGTAGGATCTGCTGCATTGACGGTCGTCCAGACTTTGATCCTGTGGATATTCTGCTCCATTGAAGCATCAAGGAAACTACACGAGCGAATGGCGACGGCCATTTTCAGAGCGCCAATGTCCTTCTTCGACACTACGCCTGCTGGGAGGATTCTGAATCGTTTCTCAAGTGATGTCTACCGGCTTGATGAGGTTCTGGCGCGAACTTTCAATATGCTCTTCGTCAATTTCGCCCGCTCCGCTTTTACTCTGATTGTCATCTCAGTCGGCACCCCAGCTTTTGTCGCCTTGATCATCCCACTAAGCGCAGTGTACTATTGGGTCCAGCGCTATTACCTTCGAACGTCGCGAGAATTAAAGCGATTGGATAGTGTTAGTCGAAGCCCCATATACGCGCATTTCCAGGAGTCACTTGGTGGCATCAGCACCATTCGGGCGTACCGTCAGCAGGAAAGGTTTGAGCAGGAGAATGAATGGCGGGTTGATTCGAATCTACGAGCGTTCTTTCCATCGATCAGTGCCAATAGATGGTTAGCTGTGCGCCTTGAGTTCCTTGGCGCTGTGATTATCCTTGGAGCTGCAGGATTTGCCATCATCTCGGTGACAAACCACAGCGGCTTGAGTGCCGGCATGGTAGGTCTAGCAATGTCTTACGCTCTTCAGATCACCACATCATTGAACTGGATTGTTCGTCAAACGGTGGAAGTGGAAACCAACATCGTTTCCGTGGAACGCATTCTTGAATATGCACGCCTGCCAAGCGAAGCTCCGGAAATCATCCACCGCCACCGGCCCCCTGTCGCCTGGCCTGCAAACGGTGCAGTCGAGTTCCGTAATTTCAGCACTCGGTACCGCGAAGGTTTAGATTTGGTATTGAAGAACATCAATCTGGACATAAAGTCACATGAGAAGGTTGGTGTGGTTGGACGAACTGGTGCTGGAAAGTCATCATTGACGCTGGCTTTGTTCCGCCTCATTGAGGCCGACACTGGTCACATCAGCATAGATGATCTAGACACGTCTACAATTGGTCTCCTGGATTTACGGCGGCGCCTTGCTATCATTCCTCAAGATGCGGCACTCTTTGAAGGCACAATCCGGGACAATCTAGATCCTGGCCACGTCCACGACGACACAGAACTATGGACTGTACTAGGTAAGTCTAATGCCGTTCTATACTCTCCAGCAGTGCGCTACCTGAGCCGAGGCTGCGAGTCTATTTGCATCCCATTGCGACACTTATCCTCACTGCTTTCTCGTGACAGAACACTAACTAGTTTGCGTATTATAGATCATGCGCGACTAAAGGAACATGTGGCAAGCATGGAAGGGGGCCTCGAGGCAAAAGTTCACGAAGCAGGTAAGTAGATAAGAGGTTACTCTTCGCTTTCTTTCGGCTCTTGTTGCCATCTTCATCAAACCTTCGGCTTCTTGCATGCCCGTATGGGGGTACACAGCAGTATACGAGTCTCACCCAAACGCAATGAATCAAATCATGGCCAATGTTCTCATTCTCCCTACCTCCGATGCGACACAAACATCTTCTGCATGATCGGTGGCGCATCTCCTGGCCCGGCCGAAGCCCGTCGGAACTATCTCGAGCAGTTCAAAGGTCGAATCCCCTTATATTTGCACTTACGCTGACACATTGTGACACTTAGGTTCAAATTTATCGGCAGGTCAGCGACAGTTGATCTCTCTAGCTCGCGCCATGCTCACTCCATCTAACATTCTTGTCTTGGATGAGGCAACAGCGGCGGTCGACGTTGAGACGGATGCCCTACTTCAGAATACACTGCGATCAGACATTTTCTCTCACCGCACTATCATTACTGTTGCTCATCGTATCAACACTATTCTCGACAGCGACAGGGTAGTTGTCCTGGACAAGGGTGAGGTAGTGGAATTTGACACACCCCAAGCCCTCATCAAGAAGAAGGGCGTATTCTACAGCTTAGTAAAGCAGTCCGGTCTTGACACGGAGTAGGTCCACCGTGATCAAGACCCTCAGTATGAGGTTGAATCCTTGGGATCTACTAGTATTATCGACTCGTCAATCGATGGAACCACAGAGTGCGAAGTCATGTAGTATCTACTAAATAAAACATGGGTGAGAGGCCGTCAGTGGCATGCCTAAATTACATTACCAGAATGCGTTGACAAGAGTAACGTAAATGAGAGCGGAGCGAAATGAATAGTACATAGCGTTTGGTATTATTTGTTTGAGGACATCAATCCATTACTAAATCTTCGTGAATCGTGCCCGTGACCAACAGACTGTCCAGTCAGTTTTGAGCGCCAGTGGGCTTGATTAACGTGCTCACCCATATACGGCCGGAAAAATTCCCACGGAATTGTTCTACAATAAGTCTTGAGATTGAATTATACGTTGTGTTTGGGTAGGCTCGGCATTTCCAATTCTGGATCTTGCCAAAGCTTCCTCGCTCGTTTTTGGTTCAGCCAACCCTACCCCGGTGTAATACTGCAGAACGCCGCGTCCAGTCTATCTTTTTATTGACATGTTATGTATATATATGTAGTGGTATATAGGAGTCATCCTATCACGTCTGGATCGTATCGCGTAATCTCGCTGATGGATGGATGGATAGACAGATGGACGGCACGACGGTACACCTGCGTGCATACTGATCGATTTACCCATGCACCCGCATTCACATGCATATGGGAGCAGTCATAGGACTCAAAGATCACGCCTCAAAAGAGGCAAGCGAGGAATATGATAGGGCAGGGGAGGGATGATAGTCTTCCTGCTACAGAGTAGGGTACATGAAGTGGTCGGGTATGTAACGATGCAACGCAAACGATCGCATTTCATGGCCTCATATGCAAAGGATATATACATACGTGTACGAACTGCTAAAACGGACTAGACACCAAGCTGTTTCTTAGACGCTGCTTTAGGGTGTGTGGTCGACTCAAACCAGACTGAAATGCGTCCCAATCCGTCGACCTGCGTTGGATTGACGACACTATTACAAGTTGCAAAGACTAGACCACTACGTGGTTGCTGTGCTGTGGGCTGGGGCGCCACATCTCGTACACAAATAGGCTCTGGCTTTCAGCACTTCGTTCTTGGTCGTGCAAGTCGCCGTTGTCTCATACACCTTACTGCCGGCCGCACAGACGATGGTTGACAGGCGCCACGAGGTATCGTTACAAATGCGGGGACGAATGGGAGGCTGGCGTGGCGACGAAGCTTCATTGTCGATTATGGTTCAGTCAACCCATCGCGTCCTTGCTGACGGCATTATGTGGTATTATGCAGGCAGTAGACTAGGTGATCAGCACATGGTCTTGGGCTTGCTATCCAAAACTATCTCGATGGCTACAATCAACGACGATGATGGCGCGATGAGATACTGTAACAGTAGATGGGCTGCTCGGGTTTCCTAAAAGAGAACAACAGCCTAAATAAATCGTGGTAGCTAATCTACCCTCCAGGGCCCAGAACCAAGACGCTTCGTGATGGAACATGGCTGCACGACGTGAGTCTACTGTATTACAGGCAGGGTTCAACAATGGAGAGACGAAATCAAATCGCAACGGGGTTCAGAACGAAAGGTGACGATCGAGGAAGAACCGCGATCACCCGCTTTCCTGGGCTACACGCCGCGGCGGTGAGACCGCAACCCTTGAATACTCCCGAACGTTCACCGCATACCACTATTCGAAACTCGCAGGAAATATCGGGCTTTTCGTCGTAGCACGAGCTGTCTCGACACGAATCTTCTCTTGTGCATGGGACGTCCCGACCACCCTCCAAGTCAGGGCGACATTGAAGTGCGCCAAAGCAGTCTTGCCCATGGGTTCGCATCGACAGGAATACTACTACCCTACTGTTGTGCTTTTAGCTCCAATATCAAAGACACCCCTCATGCACGTGATAGTCAAAAGGGAATAGATCTCGAATCTCAAGCGCCGAAAAGCTAGGCACCTCTTCATGCGGCCACCATGCTGTGTAACCTCAGCGCCGGCAGAGGGGGAGGGGGAGGGGGAGGGGAGAGATGAATGGTGTTTGGGGAGTCTGATTTCGGCGAAGAGACCAGGGAGCTGGAGAGTCCAGATAGTACTTGGTTAGCAGTTCTATCCGCGCCAAGTAGGTTGGTCGGTAGGCTTGGCTCTGGAACCATAATCACTCGGGTACACTACACAAATACCCTGTGGACTTGCCATTTTCCTAATTACGTATTGGTGCTGGTGCGTATTGTTCGTATACCAACGGGGATGGTGGACAGGGGAACCCAGGACGTGGTTGTCTGCTCCCCAGTAACAAGTAAGGCATCTGAGACTGCAGAGGTTGCTGATCTTGCCTATCTTGGCATTTTATCAAGGCCTGAATGGCCCCAGCACAAGTGCTTGGGCAGCCCTAGCAAAAAGGAGAGGGTCCGGTTGGATACGTATCTTGCTGGTGTCAGTAATAATGAGATATAGTACGTAAAGTGTGATTACATCTCTCCAGGATCCCGATCCCAATTCCCAAGCGTTCGGGTCGGGCTGTGTGGAACTTTTTCTTTTCCCAAGCTCTCCCATTGCGAAAGTTGTTGGAAGTGGCGCCCCTAAACTACTAGTAAGTACAGGGTATGCTAATATTATCCAGTAAGTCTGTTAAAGAGGCTTGTATTAGAAGGGGGGAGGGTCAGCCATTTCATGCGCGAGTCCCAGCCTAGCCCTGGTTGCTATTAATGAGGCTTGGTGTACGAATGCGCCATGTCGTTGTGGTGTAACAATGACCCCGACTTCGTAACTATCTCCATTATGAGTTCGCTATTGGGTTTCTGCGTTATACAGCATCGGATCTTGTTGTGTCTTATCTGAACATTACGATAGGATACCCTAGTTCCGCACAGATATTCTCCAGGCCACGTTATTACAATTAATTTTTTTTTCCCTCCCGGAAGATGCCGTATAAATTAAGCTCCAATTCGGCACCGAACGTGACCCGGGACGGCGGCCAGGACTGTCTTGTAACGACCAACGCCCCGCGGATCAGCAATATACCGATATGAAGGTATCGTCCGTATGGGAAACTCTTAGCATCACTTGTACTGGCGTTTCGTGGCTTTCTTGGCTTGGTGCAAGTGAATCTGGGGCTGCGATCTTACATAGTATTAGCCTGAAGAATGTGAGACCTAAAACACGCCACACAATACAACATGGAACAAGGAGAATTTGGAACGAAATATCCAAGGGTGGACATGCTATCCTCGTTTCCATCAAGACTTGGTTAGCTAAACTCTTGTCCAAGGTTAGTAGTTGAGGTTAGGCCGCCATGACAATTCCATGTCATTTACACGAAAGGATAGAAAGAGTGTTAGGCTCTTAGAGATAAGGGCTATTCTTAGTAAATCTCCCACCCACATGGTGCTTGAGTTGGGAAAGGGAGATTGCCAAGATTAAAAGACCTCCTCCCGATGATGGTCTACTCACTAAGAAATCCAGTAGCCCGGGTCGAGCTAACCAACCTTGCCCGCCCTGCGGACGGGTCACCGGAACGTGTCCTGGGGCTGAGAGAGAGACAGGCTTGCAGTAACAAGCCATTCTAGGCTTGTGAAGATCATATGGAGTTGATCTTCCTATGATTCATTCAAGCAACGTTCAGTGGCAGACGTGAGTCAGTGAAATCTAGCCTACTCGATAGAGATGTGATAGTGTGTTGCTTGTATCTGTTCGTGGCCTTCATCCAGATAGTCCCACGCACCCATGGAGACTTATAACGGGAACGTCGATTGAGGCGTTTTACGGTGTGTTAAAGTCTCAAGGTATGCAAATGACAATGCGGCAACATGCAAGGTCTCTAGAGTCGGGGTAACCTGAACAGGAGGGATATATAAAAAACTGAAGCCATACCATGTCCTCGCGTATAAACTACAGCAGTGCCGCAAGAAAATGTGCTCTGAATCTACCAAATACACGAACACAAGTCAAGGCTTTGTATTGTTTAACATAATTAACCGCATCAAAGGTAGTCCATAGGATGCCGCGAAGATCCATCGGGAGAAAGAGATACTGGGTAGCAATTATATCTGGATATATTATGACAGCCGGTCTATAATAAACCTGATATGGCTCAGTTTAGAGACTAGGATGGGGTAATGCTGAATGTTAGTCCCCTTTACCAACAAGGTTACTAGTAATTATGGCATTAGCTTCTGACATTACATTACCACCATAAAACTTTTAGAGCGTTGAATACCTATAGTGTATAATACTGTTAGTACATAGACAAAGACTGATTAAATATCCGTGACTGGCGTTGTTTCACTGGAGTGAGACTAGTGAGGTAATTTAGGGTTGTAGTAACACAATCTTCACCGGAGCGTCTCATTGATAAGAGCGGTGGGTCAGGAGGCACGTTCCAGAAGCCTGGAATATAATAATTAAGAGTGAGTCATTTACAGTTAATCTCATCTGGCAGGTTTACACTCTTGCGTCCACTCTGTATGATCTATGGATTCTATCAACAGTGTTTCTTCCACTTAGTTGTTATTAGTAAAGTAGTTTCTAAAACTGTTCTGCCAAAATATAGGTTAATATATCCCTGACATGCCTGGGACCTTTGTATATCATAGTATATGCGTCATGAAGTGTTGAAACTCCAATGGTGGCATTCAGTTAGTTTGTGACTCTTTCTTGCTGATGGTAATTAGAGTAGAGATGGTAAATAGACGAGATATTTTCCAGGTCAAAGAGAGCAGAAGGCAAAAACTAGTTGACTGGCCAGACTGATTCTCTTTCCTCATGATTTCTGCAGACAATTAGAATACGCTGGCTCGTTACTCCAAAGGCACGAGAACCCAAGAAACAAGTGCCCAGTTGCCAGCCAAAGTGAAGCTTGAAGTACTTTAACGTTAGCCAAACCGTAATCCCACGTCCTAGTCTTATTCCTAATTAGTCTCATAAGCCCTACCCTACGAACCACCATACCGGAAGTGGCCCGGTTATTAAGTAATTTTCTTTGTTATCGTGATACGTAGGTGCAACCTGATGATGTATGGTGCTATAGGGAATACTTGGTTACCAGAGGATAGGTAGGTACTTGGGACACCCCCTTTTGCATCGCCTATCTCAAATACGAGTATCCAAAGTACCACCTCCATCCTAAAGGCACCAGACTCTGTAAGAAGTAAGTACATGTATGCTGTAGGTATTGTACCATTATAATAAGTTCCTAAGCAGTTTGGGAGCCGTCGACAGCGAGTCTCCACAGGCGCCAAGGACACCAAGGACACCAAGCATCCACTAAATTGCCGCCGCTAATGCCACTCCTAACGTCCCCTAATAACTTGCATCCCTCCTTTAGCTTGGCCAGGATGTTCCCACATACTACCAGCATACTACCACAACCTCTCCCAACGTCCTGGATCTCTGGCTCGCATAATTTCTTTCGTTTCTTTTCCTGCTGCTCTCCAGGCCATGCTCCCCCGACTTCTACCATGTGTTAGGCCACCTGCCCTATTGCACAAGACACACCCCCCTTCAGACGTGTGGGTACATAGGTAAATAAGCTACTGAGTAGCGTTCATACCTCTAGCTATAGGGACCACCACTCATTCATATAGGATAGAGCTCTCTCAACGCGTCGATTATTACTGCAATTTGAGGGTCGATGCCTGACGATGATGTTGCCCAAGAGTAGTACCCTGGCAGGCCAGTATCCAGAAATGGAGATAGACAAGTGTCCCTCGTCTCCGTTCGCAGAATCAGAGGAGCGACTTCGTGGGCTATGAATATGGCTGCACAACTGATGTCGCTGTCCGCTCCGGCCACTACACTACTATAAATCCCAGTTCTCTCCAGGGATCAAGTATGTCCTGATCAAAGGGAACCAAGTAAGGCGATTTGTCCACCCGCTCCACCGCCCACTTGTGTGAATCTATTTGACGCTGCTGTTACCTTGCAGCTGGATGAGAATGGAGCATGCGAATTGGGCGGGCTTGCAAACCAACCGCCGGACAGCTACCTATAAAGTACCAGAGCGGATGTTTCGTTCGCTGTTCTCCGCGCGCGCCTTGGGTTGATCAGTGATTAGTACAGGAGAAGCAGGGATCACAGACAGCTGCCCTGTGATCCCTGCGCAATGGGCTTGCAACTTGCAAAGCCGTCGAGAACCTGCAAACCTGCAAATCATCGCACTGTCTTCTGCTACTTCTCCGCGTACCTTGCCTCTTCTGTTGAAATTGTTTTCTTTTTTTTACAATCTCCGCCGACTGTGTAGTATAAGTGGAAGATATGATGGTTGTTCGTGATTGAAAGAGGCGAGTGTCGCCTTGCTTCTTTTTCTCTTTTTATTCATTTGCTCACTTCTTATGCTATTGGTCTCCCATTATCTTTGCTCCTCTCCACATACGAACAAGCATTATCTATACCAAGCTGCCCAGCTACCGAGCCATTATTCCCCCCTTCAGCTACAGGCCACACACACGCACACATACACACCCCGTATATTTCATCCCGGCAACGAATTCCTGATAGTCATTACGTTCGCTGTTGGTATCTACGCCCTCATTCGAGATCTTAAACTATCTTGTTCGCCTATTAGCATAATTGAAGAACCACCTCAAACTTCGGTATTAATAAGAACGGTGCGAGCCTCTATATATCCTCTGATACCATCCATGATTCGGACGTCCCAACGGAAAGGAGCACCCACCATCCTAGGAGCAAGTGGAGTATTCTGTTCAATGTCTCACAGCTGTGGGAGATTGGAAAAGGATATTCATTGTTCTTAGTATCCCGTATCCGCGATTCGTTAAAGTTGATGATCTTGCTAGACCTCAGCCAGACGCCTAGCAGCAATTTCGTTCATAGAGTGCCCAACGACTCTTATATTGGCTTTCTTTGTTCCTAAGAGGAGACCCGTGCTCAGCTCGGTCCTTATCACGCTAATGCCAATATCTTCGTCAACGTCTTCTGTTGGGCCTTGGACTTCCGTGCCTCCCGACCAGTCTCCCAAGGAAGCAGACTCCCGCGGCCTGCTTCAACAAAGAAGGACTGTCTCGTCTGAGAATTACTAGCTCTTGATGCGCCTATCTCCACCTCGATTCCTTGCTACCAATATCCTCAAGGTCCCTTTGAAGTCTTCACACGAAAAACATCCACACCCTTCCCCCCCAACTTGATCATACCTTTAAACTCGTATACATATATTCGACTCTATATCGTCACAATTGGCCATCGGTACTCATTGATTCATTTTCACCGTACCTCTAGGTCTCCTTATAAACTTATTCGCGCTCTACTACCGTATCGCTACACCGGTATCTACGCTCATATAGCGTTGTCTTTTCGTATACTCGTCATCATCTGTCCCACTACTCTCGCTGCAGCCCATTCTCGCCTAGGGGCTATTCCACGACAGCCGCGGTCCAAATCAGAACCTGATTGAGAAGGCTGGTGTGTGACGCCAAAAATCTGGAAACTATCCTGTGCTAACGGGGTTTTAGAGGACGATTACAGCTGATATAACTATTCCTTCACGTCACATCATTGTGGAAAACAATCAAAAAAATAATATAACTGCATTAGACGTCGTTGAGGGCAGCCTTGGATTCCCTCGGCTTCACCTAACCATGGTGAACGATAGTCAGTCGAGGGGCCAGTATCCTCCGCGCCAATCGCTTTGGTATCCTGGTAGAACTGGGGCAGAACACTACTCCGAGGACGGCCGCCTTACAGAGTCCCCAGAGACGAGGAGACCGCCTTGGGTAACTGACACTCTATCTGCGTTAATTCCTGATACTAATTAAGAAACAGACAATCACCAAGAGCCTACGAGAACTTTGCCAGATCCCAGGCAATAACTTTTTTGTTGCCTCCGAAGAGAATGGGAAAGTCATCTGCCTCTCTACTCGTCTCGGTTCGCAACAACTCGACCACCATCGATTCTTTGATGAAAACGCATTTATTCACGAAATTAATCGTGTCCAGCTAGGTATGCTCCAAGTGCTATGCGGAGCAGACGGGAATTCTGCATCGCGCTAATGTTTTCTCCTCCAGCTGATAACCAATCTTTCGATGAGTCAGAACTAGACTTTAATACAGATGTCAATCCCTGTGCTCCGGAGACGAACAGAGCGCGGACCCAAGACCGGCGTCACAATTCAGAGAGAGCGGTAGACAGCTTCGCCAACGATGGGGCTCGTAGATCTAAGAAACGGCCGAGAGCTGGCAGCACGCAGCGTGGAATCAGCAATATGGAAGATAATATTCCTATGGTCACTATTCAACCCAAAAGAGGCATCAGAATCGGTGATGGCGAAGCAGTCTATGCTTTCTATGACCAGCGCTTCAGATCTTGCCAACAAGCAGCCTGCAAAATCATAGCTAAGGCATGGGTGAAGGCTGTAGAACCCAAGAAACAGTCAACCCATCCTTACACACGTGGGGATGAGACGCGCCCAGATTGGTGGCCTAAGACGTATACTAAGTTTGGGAGTGATGTTGTTCAGGGATTGAGACATAAAGAACCCGACCACTTAGGGAAAGATGGTAAGTGATGTGGTTGTCGATATACTCTTTCACTTGCTAAAATCTTTTCAGAACGAGTCTTCCTACTTTGCCACATTCTGCGCATGCTAGTTGAGCCACAACATAAGCAACACCACGCAATTCGAAAGGTCAATCTGAATTTGGGAACACTGGAAGCAGTCACCTTTGAGGCTCTATCGACTTGGTTCAGTGACAAAGCGACGCCAAGTAACTTGAGCAAGAAGGCGGTCTTAAAGGAGATTTTCAAAGTAGCAAGACAGGAAGAACGTTTCAAGGATAACGGGATCGGTGCGTTCAATGAACTGACTTTCATGATTTAGATAATGAAGCTTACCAAGCATAGATGGGTTGACCGAAGTTTTTGTTAATGCCTTGGCCGACACCAAGACCAGCAAAGGGTCAGCCTCTGACTCTGATGATGAGGATGGCGGTCTTGACCAGAACTTCACGCCGGCCTCGTCAAGTGCATCATCAGTGGAACCAACAGCGCACCAGATCATGATGCCACAAGTCCAGCCCAGCGAGCATAGCGAAGCGAGTCATTTCCCAGGAAACAGCTTCGCCGACAATGTTCCTATTCGTACTGCGCATTACTCACACACTGGATTTGACCCTGAGTTGTCAGAGCGTCCAAGTTATGTCGAAGCACCTGGTATGGCTAATCATGCGCCAAACTACGGCCACGGCCACCTCGGACTCCCCGAGATGTACACAAGCCCTCAAGGGACTAGCAGACGATCATCTGTGTTCAACTCCCCCTCAGAGTATGGGAGCCCAGCAACACCGGCAATGTACACACCCTGGCAAACCTCGAACGCCCCGAGCACTCCGTCCATGTATGGCTATCCGCCACAACAATCTAGCGTGCAGACGTTTGGGGGACAAATGGCTCAGGGCCCCTCTTATGTGGTGCCATCTATTGACGGGCTACCACGACACCCTCCCGACGCACATCACGGGAATATGTTTGCCTCCAGGGGTGTTGGTCAAGGCGCTGTACACCATCAACCGGGATATTCAAACTACGTGACCGATGCAGCATCCTTGGTGGGACCTGGCGTGAAGACCGAGGGAGGACCACATCCCTCTGTTCCCCAGTAACTTCACAACTGGCAGGATGGGACTAACATGTTCAGCTAATGGCAACCAAACTGCCTTCAATCATCTTCCTTGCTTCGCGACCATGCAACCTTGTTCCATACATATTCATATAGTGCAGCAAGAACTTTACGAAGATGCGTCACACTTTATACTGGGCATTTCCATCTCTCTCTCTTGTTCAGTTCTGCTTTCCCCTCTAGACCACTTTCCATCTCGTCGTACCTCTTTCACCCTCTTGAGCTTAGCATCGGCAAGGTGGTTCGCTTGATTCATGAAGTTGAACGGCACAACCCAAGCGTAGTATTCGGTGGCGGCAGGTCGTCACGAAATGTACTGGAAGGTGGCTTTGTGTTTTAGAAAAAACAATGATACTACGATGGCAGCTTTTCGCATTGGATTGCATAGCCGGCGGTTCGCGTCTCTACGGCTAGTCATGCCGCAGTCTCCCATTCATCTTTACTTTTTCCGGTTCAGGCGAGTTAGACAAGGCGTGTGTGTCTCCAACGAGACGAATAGTTGGCTCTCTGATTTTCGAACCCGCAATCCCCATAATCAAATTCACGTCCTTACGAAACTTCGTTTTGTCTTTCTTAAAAGCTTGATCGTTCCCCATGTGTATGTGCACTCTTACAGCTCAAAATGATGCCGCAGATAGGGGAAGTTAGTCATGTTTGCCGCTTAGGGTCACGGTGAACAGGAGAAAGGTCCAATGGGAAATCGTTCAGAAATTGGAACACGAATCGGTCAACTACAAGTATTTCAGGATATTCGAGGACTGCGGTTGTTCAACTCTGTATAAACGGGGGGCGTGAGCAAGGCTTAATGGACAGAAACGTGTGCAGCTAGAGTTACTGAGACTATCTATTGCTGATACTACCAGACCTCACCTCTACTCCTAGAACCCCTGGTTCGATAGCGCTCCAAATCCACCTATCTCTTGATTGGTCTCAAGTTGAACACTTACCAAGAATTCTCTGAAAGTGACCTAGTCCAGTCTCCGCACGTCAATATAGTCGTTCTCTCAATTACTGGCTACCAATATTTTAAAAATAGCAGCTGTTCTTGACTGAGGCTCCCTCCAACCAAATTGCGGTGAAGGCCTCCGAGAGTTCAAAAGACGGTATATCCTCTCAAAACTAAAGCCACTCTCATATCAGGCTTCGTCCACTTTCTCAAGACTACCTATCAATTACGTCACCAGCTTCCTTTGATCCAAGGCTAATATATTTCAAGTAGAGTTAACATGTGTAGAGTGTTACCTCGTCTCTAAATAGTAAAAGCGAAGACATCTGCAAAAGGAAATACCGCACTGCAACGACAGGCAACCTGCATCAGAACTGTCTATCGCCGCAGGCGCATCGCCGGGTACCTTCGCCATTAGAGATGGCACCACCCCCTCCCCTCTGACCGCAAGATTTACCAATGATCGAACAGCCTAGAGAGAAAGAGGCAGAACCAAGCAAGCTTTTCAGCTCCCAGCACAACCTCTCGACAGACCGCGACTCCAACGAAAGGGGTTTGCATAGCTGGGGGCGTCCATTAATACAAAATGTTACAGGTCACATAATCGGATAGACAATCTAGAACCATTCGATCTCCACGAATCTATGCCGTTCCAGAGATAAGAACCCACCTGAGACACACCGTAATGTCGACAGGCTAATCATCTTCAGCGTGCGTAAAAATTATAGATTGTTACGATTACCAAGGCCCAACAACGTTCGTTCTATGCAGGCAGTGTGTAGTTGACATTGTGCCTTTGGGATTATGGTGACCGCCAATCTAGTGGTCTTGGGCCTGCATTCAACTTATTGTTGGGCCTACCTTCCTTTTCCCTGTACACATCTCACATAGCATTAAGGTCAGTTTCCGTGACTTTTCCAAAGGGCATACGTTCAGCCACCATCTCAGCCCTGCCACCTGCTCAGCACATGTGAAGCCACTACCCCAGATCGGCCAAAAGCCGAGACATTGTCATACGCCTTCGTACGCGCTCGTACAGTCAGAATAGACGCAGGGATAGTACGAGGTGCTTTTCTTTTGCCAGACGAATTACTGCGAATATGTAGAGATGCATGCCTAGGTGCACCTAGGTATGGCCTCCTGAGAGGCCTACCTACCCACTATGACGCCTTCTTCTTTGCTGCCCAGGCGCACAGTTATTTAGTGGCAATAGGTAAAAACTACATACCTGGGCTGAGTGCTACACCGCTACACCATCTGTATCCATGACCCTTACGTGCAGTCAGCGCCACACATAGAATATACCGCGCGGCTTACACTCACTCATAAGCGAGGATGCCAGGCAAGCAGGCAGGGAGAAGTGCCAAGCCAAAAGCTTTCGCATGGGACATCCAATTTCGAAGAACGGTACAGCATGCGGTCGGAACGACAGGACAGGCCGAACGAAAAAGATAACGAAAAAGCCCGGAAATCTGGCCGTCGTGCCGCGGACGGCAAGCTGCATATCCTTTTTTTTTTCTCTTCCTAATTACCTAGCTACGGTACCCTAGAGGTTTCTAGACCCTGCCCGTCCTGACTACTATACTAGGTTATACATGCGCTTGCCTACGTATTGACTCTCTTGTCTTCTCTGTACGCTAGGTGCTGTTCAAGCGGCAGGCAAAAACTCATTTTGGGTAAAAATAAAAGTAAAATAAAACCCCACGCCACCATGTCGCGTCCCATCCTGTCAATCGCCGGATTTCATCAACGTCCCTGCATCCGGTAGAGGGATTGGTGCCGGACGGATGGGGTATGCGGCATGCAGATGCGCTTATAGGTAAATCCAAGTTACGTGGGGGACAGCTACGCTGTACATGTTTGACAGCGGAGAAAAACCACAACTGTTTGGATTTTGTTGGATTCTGAGCTACATGATCATGATGTGAGTTGAACGATACCGGACCAACCTTGAAGGCCTTGCTTGTATTGTAGATACAACCCTATGCAGACCCCCATGGAGTCGTGAGACATGGTCGTGGAGGCAGGAGATGAAACGTAATACTGTAGGAAGGACTAGAACAACAACCCTACTCGCTCCGTCTCCCCACCATGCAATGCGGACAGGGCTTATATGAGGTATGTCATGGGCCATGGCTAGTTCACGGGTTCCAGTAACCGGGTTATCAGCACTCAGCTCCAGCTCGACCCCTGGTGGGCAAGAGGGCGAGACAGCACCCTGTACAGTATGAAGGGTTAATAACTAAGCTACTTGGCTATATCTGTCATCAGTGGAAGTTCTAGTCGTGGCCGGGTACAGCGTGTACCTTGCTTATTATTACCTTATGCTTGACGCCCACAGGTGAGAAACGGCGTTCACCGCCGCGTCTAGTGCAGAGTAAGTTACCTATCTTCCCAGCTGAATTCTTCGTCGGGGAACTCTTCCTCTTTGTCTTCATGTTTCACACCTCCCCGAAACACTAGATCTGTGCACTGGATTTTCTGGGCGTCTTCCTTTGTTCTTCTTGTGAGACACGGAAGCTACACTAACCAGCCGCTCGTGGAACACAAATAGAACAGACTAATAATAAAGTAAATAAGCATAATGGACCTCTGTAGATGATCGACATGGGGCTTGTAAATTATGTAACTTTAACCAACCCTGGAAACCCCTGTCCGTGCTAGCCTACTTACTTACTTACTCACTCAACATACATACGCAATTAGGGAGGGGGAGGAAACGGAAAATCGTCCATACATTGCGCTGCGCTGCGTTGCATCTGCCAGCTAGACCGGTCCACCGGCATTCTTCGTCGGGATGTGGGCTTGACATATCTACCTACCTTAACGTGAACGTGGCGTGACGTGAAAGCAATTCACCATTCCGTTTGCCTCGACCATCCCTCATGACTTGATATCTGCAGCTACATACCTACCTTGAGCAAACAATGTTCGATGACGATACGCAGGTAAATCTAGCGTCCGCATGTAAAAGTCAAATACTTCACGGTACGAACTTATTAACGGCGTTGCTTAAGGCGGCTGGCCACGTCGGGTCGAAGTTGCACCAAGGCTATAGAGAAAAGCCGGGAGGGTTACATGCAAACAGACTGTCAAACTGCGTCCTGACAACCCTGGTTGCCTCATAGGTCCGAATAGCACACTCGCTTTATAGCCTCTTAATACGCAGATATGTATGCCAATGGGTGGCCTTGGTGACTGCAGTGAGTAAAGGTCCGTACCGATGGAGATAAGCTGGGCTGAAGCATGTCTCTCGTAATTTATACCTCATCGTCTCCTTAATGCCTTACAGCTAATGCCTCAGTGCGAAGCAAGAACATCTCGTGAGTTCATTTTCGGACGTTGTTCACATCATCGACTGGCGCGTAATGAGTTTGTGCTAGGATCATAAAATGACAATTAAGTTACCATACCAATAGATATGGATATCTCGGTAGTGATCATATTACTATAATTTGCGAGCCCGATCACTTAATATGAGTAGCATTGCTTCAATCATCCTGTGGCAATGACTTAGGCCAGGCTTGACTGAGTGTGTAATCGACGTCGTTGAGTTCTCACACAGACATATAGTGACGTTCAAGCTGATGATGTAGTGCGCTATTCTCGTATTTTCGCCTTTGAAAGACAATTCGATGTTTTTAGCTGACTCATAATGTATCAGACATATCTCACCTATCATCGACAGCGCGAAAGGGACGAGAAGGGGCTATCAGATGGTGAAACTTCAAGTCTTCCAGGTTCATAGTATAAGTCGTTGGCTCTAACTGTCATCTTTTGTGCTGACTATGATGTTTGGGGCAGCGACTTGCAAGAGCAACTCAACTGATCATGCTCCTCTTAGCTAAGAGCGAGTATTACTCTTTTCGATTGGCTCAAGTCTTAGTAGACACTTTTTCCCCCGTGGTTGGGATGAGATCAGTTGGTCCGACATCTCCATGTCCTCATCAGTCATAGAGCCATCAAGGAATGTTGTAAAGTGTGAATACACGTCCCTCAGTAGAATCTTCATTTCAGCAAGTGCCAAGCTGTGTATGGGAAGTCAGAACCAAATCTTTATGAGAATAAGAAGGTTAATACGTACTGTTTCCCGATGCAGCCCCTTCCTCCACTGGCAAAAGCGAAGAACAGCCGCTTCCGATCTAGCTCTCCTTTTTCTTCGAGCCATCGCTCGGGACTGAATAAATCAGGTTGTGGGAATACTGCTTGGTCAATACGATGTGTAGAATATGCCTGACTGCTGACTATTGTGTGCCCTGGAATGAAGAAGCCGTCGATAGTACGCCCACCGCGAGGGACGTATCGCGGCAAGGACATGGGTATCGCCGGGAAACATCGCAGACCCTCCAATACGACCGCGTCGAGGTAGGGTAGCTTTTCGAAGGAAACATCAGGGTTGGCCATGAGTTCCTCCTGAAGCCGGCGTTGGACGTGGAACGATCGAGGTTGCGAAATCTCCCACATGAGAAAGCACAAGCCGTCCCCAGTGGTATCGATGCCTGCAGCCATGTGATCCAAGCATTCAGCTGCCATGTCGATCTGCTCCATATCATAAGCCTTGTCTTGCATGCGATTCAACAGTGTGAACTGCGCAGGGTCCGTCTTTTGGGTCGCGGACAAAACCAACTCGTCCGCTAGAGGAGTCTGTCGTGGCTTCGCGAATATGGAAAGGGCTTGGCCGATAATCTTGTGCAATGACGGACTATAGTATTGAACGAGGCGATCTGTAGCCGTTCAGCAACCGCATTGATGTTGTAAGATGAGAGCGTCTCACTCTGCAGGCTGTCGTCAAATGCTACTTGCTTCATGATATCCTCATCCTTTGCGTTTCGAAGAGAGTCGGAACCATAAGGATGAAATAGCTGATGGGTGACACCGTCGAAAGCATAGTCATGCAAGCCTCGTTCCCAGTTAGCGTCCATTTAGTGTCGACTGTCTTCACCGGGTAGTCCTACAGATCTATGGTGAGTTAGTAGACGCCCATCAAAAGCGTGTTTAGGTAGAACGTACGAACAGATCGATACTTCGACCAACAGACCGAGAGCACCTTTCAACAAATCGTCTGGACCTTTCCGCGATCCCATCCAACGACTGTGATTTCATAATATTCGAATTGGCATATCGATCCGCAAGGACCCTCTTCCTCTTTGCGTGCTGTAGAGATCAGTATCGCGAATATAGTTCTTGACGTATCTTACATACGTCTTCTTTGTTTAAAGTAGTGAACATGGTCCTGAACATAGAGTTGTGAGCGTACTTTGGAACATAGAGATGACGCTATAAAGGATTCTCAAGAATCCCCCTACATGAACATACCTTCTTCCGTAGACCTTGAATAGATCATAAAACTCTGTTTTATCGTACCCGCTTCCTCCTGACCCGTATATCTCTTTGATGCCCTCTAGAGACGCAAACGAAGCCTCATTTGGTGCAATTCGGACTATCGGTCCGTATCGTAGGTGGAGATCATGAACGAATCTAGTACGTAAAGCACGGAATTCATGAAACTTGAGCACGAGTGAGGTGAAAAGTGAGATCTTAGGTCCAGGTAAGGCCCGAAGCGGAGATGAGACGCATTTCCGGATGTACCATCCAGCGAGGAGCAGGCTGGCGGCTGCCAAGAGGGGTATATTGAGTAGGATCATTCTTGTAAACTTTCTAATAGTTCTTTAAATCCGCCTGTGGTGTACTAACCCATTGAAATGAGACAGTCTTGAGATAGCTTCAATAGCGCAACCTCCGATGAGCATCACAGGAGCGATGTACTGCGGTGGAGACATTTCGGACTAGGTCAAGCTTTTGGTTGACAGACATAGTTTGCTTTATTACATATATATTTCTATATATTCAGTTAACCGAAAGCCATACATGAAGTCACATACTGGTTCTTGTTGATGTTCGACGTCCTTGTGCCCTGAGCTCAAAAATATGCATTTACTCGCGGAAAGATGACAGTTTTGACACTTCTGGAGAGAAGCCAGCATTCTAAAATGAAACTGGTCTATTGGGCTATCCATGAACGACCTGTTATTCCTCTTCCTCAACGGGGTTTTAGGTAGCTACGTAGATGCCTCCTCACGCGCTTGATATGGGTATGTTCGGATTCGCAAACGGATTTGCAAGACCGCCCAGGCACACAACTGATATCTAATTCCAGAACTTTTCTATCTAAGAAACGAGATTTGACGACAGTAGCGGTTACCTCCATACTAGCAGCAGTCCAGGTTCCTACACTTGGTAGAAGGGACGTGACAATAGGGGTACCATCTTCGAAAAGAAGTGGACGATGAAGGGGAACTGATCTAATGGCATCTGCAAAAAAATCCGGCGTACAACCTTCAGAATGTAAACGTTCATACCATTCATCTCCCAGTAACTCTTTCGCATCGATTATGATCGGAAGATATGACGTTTCCGTACTCTTGAGGGAGGGGTGGGGACCCTCTAGTATCCATATGATGCAACATGGACTCTGTCGTTCGGGCTGAATCAGCAGGACACACCCCCGAAATCCGGCATACTTGTCATAGGGTTCGATAAGCTGAAGCCATGGCTCTTTAGAAATATAGTGTTCGATTAATGGCACGACCGATCCCAACTTAGGAGGATAACAAGGCCCATAGGCCAAGAGTTCCCCATTCCCTTGCATAATCGGCTTTAGAAATAGCTTGTCATAAGTTGTTGCCTCCTCATTACGAATTTCAAGGCGGGGCGACAATAATAGACGGATCGCCAGGCGCCGAACGGAGTTCAGCTCGATGGTGACTGCAAAATTCTCTAGTTATTATTCAAGCCTGTAAAAGGATACCCAGATGTTTCCAGATCCATACGGTTTCGCGAGTATGATCTCACACTAGCCGTATAACCATCAGCTAGAGTGACCCGCATGATGTCGTTGTCTGCACGAGCGTATAGACCATCGCTCTCTTCTAGGAGGAGAGCTGGTCGTGAAAGACTTGTCGGGTCGTCCGCGTACGAGCCATCGAGGATTCCCAAAACATACCCAGGCTTGACAGCAGCAAGTAGCAGGGTGCCGTGGAGTGTATTTCCTTGGATCTGGAATTGAGAAGATGGGGGTCCAACGTATCTTGTGAATTGCTGACCCGTTGAAAACCAAGATTCGGTGTCCGCTAATAAATTAAGTCGTCCTGCCCAATGGTTTAATGAATCACTAGATAGTAATATGGTGTGATCATTAGAATGCCTGATGATTTCTTCTTGAAGGCGGCGGAATGCCTTGTTGCCCTCGCCATATAAGAGTGGCATGTTAATATCAAAGATGCCCATCAAGCTGTAAGCCATATCTTCTGTTCGAGTTGTGGCTCTACCAACTGCCCACGACATCTTACAGCTCACAGACTGTTCTAAGACATTCACTTCTTTAAGAAGGGCAGAGCGACTGATCCGTGTGATTCTGGCAATAATGTCAACCAAATTGCGGCGGCTTCCAAGGTAGACCCAATTGACATCATAGAACTGCACGTTGGGAGGGGCTATGAGCTCCTGAACTGGATAAGCTTGCGTCAGTAACTACTCCATGATGTGAATGTTCGAGGCGGCCTGATATGTAACACCAGGTAATTAAACTCACGTGTCCAGCCCCGCTCGAACCAGCGACTTTGCTCGAACCAACGATATCGAGCATCGTCGGCAGAGGTCTCTCTTCTTACGTCTGATAAATAGGCGAAACAAATGGCAGATTCTTCATACCACTTGTACATCGAATTTATCGCTTCTGATAGTTCTGCACTGCTGGCCTTGTCGATGCAGCACGAGTCGACCCATAAGTAACTGTATCTCATTGCCCTAGCTATCTCCGCAACACCTAGCACTTTTGCACCACCAGCTTTTTGCTTCCAACTTGCCGTCGATTCATGTTGAACGTCCTTAAATAAGATTTCATTATCTCCCCAGGTATGGGACAAGATAGCGTAGGCCGGTTTTACGGAGCCTAGAAAGCTTTCCAGCTTCAGAGTCTTTGTGTTGAGCAGTCGCATGGCCGAGAGATGTAAAGTATCGCAAGGCTAAGAAAATCAACACGGCACGTTTTAGGATGGTCCATTATTGTTGGCAGCAGGCCACTTCGCTTCTGCATACGGCGAACCAACCATCGTCGTGCGATCCCTCACGGTAAATATTGATTTTGTAGTCTTACTAATAGTCATAGATTCGTAAAAGCTGCATCTTATACGTACAAGTCTGCCCAACGAAGTACTACCCTAGAATTATAATAGAGTAATAGATGGATTTCGACGAGGAACATACGAGGAGGATGATGCTAGTGACACCACCTCAGAGATGGCCAGGATTTTCTTGACTGTTTGTAGTGACCACTACGCCTGGGCTAGGTATCAACGTTCTGAAGACAAGACTGATGCTGTTTGGTAGGTGCTGTATGGGCAGACAAAATAGTGCTGGGGTTTGTTTTCCTTGACGTTATTTGATGTTCTGCAAGAACTTGGTCACCGTGTCGCAAAGCCACTTTTCGGCTTCGGCCTCCTCGACTCTGTGACCAGCCCCAGGTATAGTCCCCGACAGTTCGCTAGCAATGCCCCGTTCACATAGCTTCCTCCAGTGATTGACTAAACCTTCTTTGTCAACGGATTTTGGAATGAACTCATCGTTGCCAGAGTGCAGTATCAGAAGAGGCTTGTCTACCCTCTTCCAGTACGAGGCTGCCACCTCATCTGTGAGCTTGGGCGAGAAATAGTTGTCCTCACCGCTATTCAAAGAAAGTCAGATAAAAAAACACATCGGCATTTGGGATTTTTTTTGCATTGCTGGACGTACTCAGGGGCTCCAAGGGCATACCATCGCCAGGCTGATATTGGCGTATCTCGCATGAACTCAGGTAGCTTGGTTAGTGTCATACGCTCGTGTCCCTTTCCATCGTCAATGAGTTTCTTGGCGGCCTTTATACTCTCTTCTAGCTGATCTTGGCCCATCTCAAGCGCGAAGGCATCAGCGTCACAGGCAGGAGCCTGGAGAATGTAGCCGTCTACAGGTGGCGCGTTATGTACTGGCGCAGTGTACTCCATACAATCCTGCTCCTTGTCAGTCATCCGCCCGAGGCATATCGAACCGATTATAAGTATTTTACCTGTGAACCGGTGGAATGGCCCATTAGAACGACTTGTTCTTTGCCAATCCTTCGGAGATACTTCACCAGTGCCGAGATGTCAGCAACGTCATCGACGAGCCGCGCGAATCCAAATCCCGAGAAAGAACTCTTTAACCTGAATTCAAAGACGGAGTAGCTCAGGCTTGGCTCTTCCACTAGCCGCTTGGCTATCGCGCGAGGATAAGGGACGGTGTGAGGCCCATCGCCGAGCCCTCCGATGAAGACGAGTGCGTTCCTCGCGCTTTGACAGCCAGACTCGTAAGCACAAGCATGGGACGTTGGTGAAGGGAACGGATGCACGGTCGTAGTAAAAGTATTTGGAGGGGACATGACTACGGATTGGTTTCCTCGCCTGGATGAACAGCTTTCAAGATATGTTTTACGAATCCTTCTGAGAAAAGAGAGTTCTTTAGTTGGGCTCTCTTTGGAGGACAACTGCAAATGAACTGTGCACTGTCGAGTTGGATGAGGTTATGTACCTACCTAGGCACTTCAGCAGGACCCAATCAAGCCAGTTGGGGCCACTGAAAATGTCCGCTAAATTATGGGCCTGTAGCCCTGCAGCGTTCAACCAACATCTCCAAAAACACTGTAACCTCTTACTTCATCAAGAACCATGCCTCTTCCATTGACCAGGAGTTTTATGTGAGACTAACTAGTTAGGAGACAATGAGCCACGCTCAAAAATGGCCAGTGATTCTTCTGCTGCCCGGAATCAGTTTTTCAAAGAGGTATAATACCCTGCTTACCTACGTAGCGCTCATCATGTTGGCAGCCTGCTAAAATCTTGGGGAACAGCTCAAGCCACGATGCGTCTCCATAAATGATTTGACCGTGCGCTCGTCCGACAAGAAGGCGAGCGCAAAGGATTTAATTAGGGTGACGGAAGACTTATCGGCGCTTCTAGATCGTCAAGTGTCGCAGGATGCCTCTGTCTTGGATGAGAAGCTGGCGGATTACATCTTCTTTCCGCTCTCCAACATACTACGAAACCAGCAGCAGTATCCCATTCGCCTGACTGAGATCACCGTCAAGTGCTTCAGGACCCTTGTTGATTGCGGCTGGAAGAGCAAACTGCCCAAGGAACTTGCTCAGCAACTACTCTTGCTTCTGACCTTCATCATCGCCGGCGTGCCTGGCCAGGAGAGGAAAGACCGCATACCCGAGGAGACCGAGCTTGAGTCGTTCAAAGCCTTGACTTCGCTCATCACAGCTTCAGGATTGTCGTCTAGTGGAGCCGCAGCCTTGGTCGAAGCCAATGCGATCCCCACCCTTGGCCATGCCATTTCCGTTGTGCTAGATGGGGTTACGGATGGTCGGATACCTGCAATACAGCTTGAAGCCCTGCAAACTTTAAACGCACTGGCGATCGCCGTCAAGGATCAGACGGCTCTTGCCACGTTCTTACCTGGGATCGTGTCCTCGCTGAGCAGACTTCTCACGCCCCCGGCATCGCTTCACGCCCAAAGGAAGGTGCTTGTACAAGGCATTGACACGTTGAGAGATGTTCTCACCAAAGTGCTCGGAGATATTAAAGTGAGAGGCATATTGAACAGGCCGGCCGATGATAAGGTTGGCGAGGATACGGAAGGAAAAGTCCTATCAAATTCATGGCTCAAAGCAACCACAGCTAAGGTGAAGCTTGCACTGGCAAGTGTTCTGAAATTACGGAGTCACGCGTCTGAAGATGTGCAAGCTGCCTTGGAAAAGCTTTGCATTACGCTGTTAGACGAGTGCCATCAGTCTCTCTCTAACGCTGCCTCAATACTCGTCGAGACGGCAATGATCCTGGCTGATGACAATGACCAGAAACCGAGACAGGAGACTGATCTCGCCGATCTGGCCAGAATATATCCTGAACTTGGAGATACCATCAAAAATACAGTCTATAATTGGGTCACAAGCCTTCCACGCATAGTCCAGTCTAGCGAAGAGAAGATCAAACAGCAGGCTATGCAAAACCTTCTCAAGGGGCAACATTTCATCACCACCCTTCAAATCGATTCGTCTATTTTGGACAATTCATTAGCCGCCTCGTTACGAGATAGCGCAACAGCGCTTGTTGTTGGGTCAAAAAAGGGAAGCGTTCTATCTGAACTCCCTTCTAACGCCCTCGAATTGAGTAGCATGAGCCCAGTTAAGCAAGGGGAAATGGCGCCTTTCCAACCAATATTGATCGCCCGTGAGACAGAGCGCCCAACGCGCACGGCTCTTATTGATCTCATATCAAACGGTGGATCGCAGTCTCAACGCATCAGGCTAGTCGGCGACATGCTTAATCATGTGCGTGAATCCGATGGATCTAGTCAAGTCACTTCTTACTGGTTAGCTTTTGAGTTGATCAAGGCGACGGTTATTCAGTCATCCGAGCTGGATGATTTCCTTGACTTCACTGCAGCAGCTGATGCGTCGGACGGGAGTGAGTCGGCGTTACAGGAACTGTATACATTCTCAGTCGCAATTCTCGACTCACAAGCTGAGGCAGAATATATAGACTGGAGAATGCAAGCTCTTGCGCTGGAGATTACGACGTTCGCGGCATACAGAATGCGAGAAGGCTTCCGCCCGGAACTGATCGACGTACTGTATCCTATTGCTACGTTCCTCGGTTCGGACGTCCCTCAATTGAGGGAACATGCAGTTATCAGCCTCAACAGTATCGCAGCAGCGTGCGGCTATCCAAATGTCACGGAGTTGATCATCGACAACGTCGATTACATGGTGAACTCGGTGTCTCTACGTCTCAACACTTTTGACATATCTCCAGCATCCACGCAGGTCCTGCGGATGATGATCAAGCTCACGGGTCCGCGGCTCATACCCTATCTTGATGATGTTGTGGCATCGATATTCGCAGCGCTGGATAACTACCACGGCTACACCCTATTTGTGGAGAGTCTTTTCGGCGTACTTACAGAGGTTGTGCAACAAGGCACCAAATCAAGTAACCTATTAGTTGAGGATTCTCCGAAATCTATAATCAACCACAAGAAGAGCGCCCCAAAAATTGCCACCACTAGCGACTTATGCAGAATTTTAGACGGGCGCAAAGAACGCCAAAAGAAGCACGAGCAGGAGCAGCTAGAATTTGAACAACCAGAAAGACATCCCCAACGCCCCTTCAAAGCATCTGATGCCACCGGGGCCGTAAGCGAAGGAGGCGCAGATGACGACGAAGAGACTAGTACCGAGGTCGAGAAGCCCCCGCCCCCAAAGACGCGAACTTTCCAGCTGCTCTCGCGCATCACGAGCCTGACACAGCACTATCTCACCTCTCCTACGCCGACGCTCCGAAAGTCCCTACTACACCTTCTCGCGACGGTATGCCCAGCGCTCGCACCCGACGAAGACGCCTTTCTGCCGCTCGTCAACGCCGTATGGCCTGTGCTGATCGAGCGGCTGTATGACCCTGAGACCTTCGTCGTAGTCGCAGCTTGTGAGGCGCTGTGCTCGCTCTGCGCCTCTGCCGGCGACTTCCTTAACACGCGCTTCAAGACTGAATGGTGGGATAACGGGCTCGGGAAGTGGTGTCGAAAGGTTAGAACTGAGGCTGTTCGGTCACAGGGGAAGGGGCGAGGACACCTAGGAATGACTGTTACTGCGCGTGCCTTCGACAGGAGCGATCAGGAAAAGGGCGTAGGGATTATCATACCTACTCGTGCCGCTGATGGCCAGCTCGAGATCAAAGACCCCGGAAAAGAGATTGGGAGGTCTATCGGTAGTGGTAGTGCTATGAGTGATTCGGGGCTGGGCCGCTTTGCGCAGGCGGCGCAGGTCTGGGACGCGGTGCAGAATCTTCTCGTCGCGATCGTAACGTATGTTCAGATCGACGACGATATCTTCGATCAGATCCTGCCACTACTTGCGGATGCCTTAGAATCGCATAAACCCGAGGTCCGTGCTGCGCTTGACGCTGTCGATGCCGATGCCGTCTGGCTATTCATGTATGAGCGCGGTATGCTGGCCGTGGAGCCGAGTGCCCATCCTATTATGGCAGGCGTAAAGTTCGTGGAGGTGTGACACGGATGATTTTAAGTAGAGAGCGAGGGTCGGTTAATGAATGGAGTAGTCTATGTGTATGAAGACAAGTAGTTTCGAGAATGAATATTTATATTACTTCGACTATATTGTTTATGGAAGGTTGGTTGTTTGACAGGTATGTATTGTCACTTCACTTTCTTTTTCATATCTCAAGTGACCATTTGAAGCGGTATGCACTGCTTGTATCGCACATATCCTTCGCGCACGCCATGGTAAAGCCGTGTTGATGCTTCGTTAAATCAGCTAAGAGTGAGTCTTTTAAGAGTTTTACATAAGTGTCATCTGTTTATATATGGGGAAGGGCCAACGGTACTACCGCCCCTATTAAGCTTTTTCATGTAGGAGCTCAAGTCCAACACCATGATGAAGCACAACAACGAAATATATTATGCCGCTTAAGACTAAATAGATTTCGTAGTCTAGTGTTGTACATGGGGCTCTGTGGTGTTTGTGAAGATCAAAGGTATTAAGACCGCTCGAGCCTTCTGTGGATGGCAATAATGCATCTATCTACAACTAGTATTCCAGCCCGCAATATGAGGAACATCGAAAAACATAGGTAAGGCTACTGAATATGTCTCCTATTGGGCGCTTCAAGGTTGCTTCACGTAGGCCTCGAATGGTATTGCAGCGTATGGGCTATGTTGCGGTGATGTCAGCTGCGCCGCCTCTTATACAACGGCGGGTACGTCATCACAGAAATGACGCAAACGATCATAGTGACGACATCGACCCTGTGCAGAAAAAGGCTTTCGAAGACAACGGCAAATTTCGATCGACTCAGAGCTGCCCAACACTCTTGAGGTGTCGACCGGCAAGTCGGGCGAAGACGATGTGTCGTTCGTCTAAGGCGCCTAAAGCCGGACTTACGACGACAGTGACGGCAGCGGCCACGCTTATACCTTGGGCAATGGTACGGAGCACGGCTACGAGAACGAGGGCCGTTGTTCAGCTGCTAAATGCTTAGCTCCTTATGGTGAAGATGTAAGAGGCGAGAAGCTTTCTTTGATATGTCATCAAATGGCTTATTAAAGACTCGAAGCCAGGTTAGTTTCAGCTTATGTCTCCAGAGTGTTTTGTAGTCAATAAGGACAGGGCACCAATTTTGTTTTGTTTTAGCATCTATAGTTTGTTGGCATTCATTATATAAGATCTTAACAGGACCTACCTTCAGGATCTTCTCTTGTCGCCCAACATAAGCTCAAAAGTTAGTTAGCCTTGAGGAGCATTATTTTTTATTTCCAGTTTTCAGAAGAATTGCGTTGTTGGCTTCGATTTGGACATTGCTCGCATAATCTGGTATTGCCCGCCTCTGTCAAGAAGTTGCGGTATCTGCTCATTCGAGGGTATCATATTGCTAGCTTAAGAACTTAATGTTCAAGTCATGACCTTATCCGTGTAATTAATTCTCAAAAGTCGCTCATCTACGCCGTAGAATATTATTGGCAAAGATGAATAGCCGAGCACACGCAGAGCAGGGCAGGGCAACGAGAATAGAAATTGTGTGGTCAATAGAGTTTATTCATTAGGCATATCATTGTTTGGTCAGCTCTATCTAACTAGAGACACATGCTTTGACTACTACACTCTCCAAATGTTAATACTGTTACTGGCCTCAAACCCGATATTACTATCAAAAGGACAACGATACTAGAAATAGTTGATAATATCTCGTTAGAAGCGTCAGAACACAATATCATTCCCATATGTCTCATTCACTGTCAGGCTGTTATGTAAAAGACGCCTTGTAGGGGGGCAAATATATCTATCTAAGCCACTGTGGCAATATACGGGTGCCCTGAAATCCCTTTGGAGCCTTGAGAGGTTCAGGAACCGGTCGATCCACCTATTGAGCCCTGGTTATACTACTATTATTACCGTCTTGCTGTGATCGCCCTTTCGTCTACCCTGTGGTTCTATTCGCCTGGTATTGATTGATCTACGAAGGAATATGTCTTGCGTTAGCGACAGTAAATGGGAAGCCGTAACAGATGGTTAACAGCAATATCATACTTCGCACACGCTTGACAGACTCTTTGGCTCAGCCGATCGTCGCGTAGTCCACACAAATACTTTATTGACGCCGTAGCATTTACCATCTACCTCTCTGTTCGGTAGCTATCAGAAATGCTACTACATAACCCCCCGCTTTGCACATTACAGCGGCATGTTCGGCAATGTTAACCAACACAACTTCGGATAATTTTCTCTCAAGACAAACGGGGATCCTTGCAGCATTGTGTCTCTAACATCTCCTATCTTTGACACTCTACTCGCTCATGTCGGTACAGGCAGATCAAATATCCTTGTCGATGGATAGTTGCAGGAGCTCTGTGAGAAAACTTTGTTTTCTATAGGCTAAATTTAAATCTGAATATATTTTATGAGTCCTAGCATCTCGGCCTAAATGGCGGCACTAATTCGAGAGTCGAAGGCTCGG
Organism: Xylariaceae sp. AK1471; assembly: GCA_023159215.1. Taxonomy (NCBI): domain Eukaryota; kingdom Fungi; phylum Ascomycota; class Sordariomycetes; order Xylariales; family Xylariaceae; species Xylariaceae sp. AK1471. The sequence continues at coordinate 2,881,307 of JAJKLI010000001.1, read as the reverse complement.
AAGTCATGATATTGCTCAGAAAAGCAAATTGGGAAAGAGAGAGCGGCATGTAGTTATTTTTTCTTTTCTCACGATCCCGCGGTATCTCGAGACATTTACTTTGGACTCTTCGTATCGCTTGTAACACATTGGAGCAGAAATTGCACTCTCGACGTCATGAGGCTGGGCAGCACTGCGTGACTTGAAGTACCGTAATCTTCCCTTCCCTTGGAGAGATGAAAGGCATCGTCGATGATTATTGAAGGGGGTTGATGCCCGATTAGTATCACATCACCGGAACTACGAACTGTGCGGTCATGTTACCGCAGGTCTGATGACTCCGCGGCCTGGCAGATGGAAGCGCACCAAGCGGCGAACATACGCAAGGAGCAAACGTACCATGGCGTTCGATGATCTACCTCGACGAGCAGTGACGAGGAAGCGGGACTTGGTAAATAATCGGGAAGTATCAGGGAGGGTAGCACAGCTGAGCCATCAGCTAGGGTGTTGTATGGCTCGTCGCTTACGCAAGAGGCAGAATTCGTCGAAGGGCTAGAGAGCCTACCTGGCGATATATTTACATAGATATATACTTCCTTACCCTGCATATGCAAGAACACTTCGGAATAGGGATAGCGCATTCCGAGCCATGGATTGGGTTTTCGAAAAGCGAACACAGGACTGATCTTGGAAAAAATGTATCTGTACTATGATCGGTCTTCTTCCTGTACCCAAACGTACAGGGGGCGTTCGGCGTCATCGTCAGATTCCACCTCTCCGCAAACGTAGCCGACCGCGCCCCATCCCGGCCCAAGCCCTACCGTATCTGTGAAACTGCGCTTTAATGCTTGTAAGCAGCGGGCCGTTTATTTATTCTAGTCTCACAACCTACGTGGGGTGTTTGCTTGCGTGGGGGTCAAGGGGGTACAAGAAAATCCCGGGATCAGAACCCGGGACCGTAAACGTCTAGGAAGGGGAAAGATGAATGCATTAGAAAAAAGGCACCAAGGTACTAGGTACTAGGATAAGTAGAGCCGCCAGGTGTGGCAATGCACGGCAAGGGGGGGAGGGTGGGTCTCGCAACCGGATCCGAGTACCGGGTATGATTAACGCGGCTACTTGCAGCGGTGACAGGCTGCGATGGGGTTTCCCGTAATGGGGGTAAAGAGTCTAACTCTGTATACCTTTTTATGTATCATGTTCCCTTTATCACTGGGCCGCTGTTGGCTGGAGGGTGGGTAGACGACATAAGCAGGCCGGGAAGATGCGTACACAGCAGGACGCCCAATGGTGTAACCGTGGGGGGAGCGTGGCTAAGAGGGGACAAACCAGCACGTTGGACATTTACAGGGCCATCTGCGCATGCCTGAGTTGCATTGCAGCCGGGTATCGATTTCCATGCAGATGTTTTTTGCGTTACCCATCACGTGCATGAAGCAGGAGAATCCAGACCTCGAGAACGATAAAACCGCGCATATACGTCGTGATGCTGTTCATGTTGTGCGAGTGGAGTAGAAGGCCTGCTCGCTCGTAATGATGGAAGTCCAAAAGATGACGGCATTGATGCCCGACTGCAGCTCCAGACAGAAAAGGCAAGAAGAATAAGCGAAGAAGATGGTGTTGTTGGAGGCATGGGAGCTGAGGTCATCCTCGAAGTAGAAGAATCTATGATCTTAAGGTTTCTAAAAGGGTCCTTGCGGAAGTGTCGAACGATGGTGAGTGACGCTCATGGAAAGTTGAGTCTGTATTCAAGGAACGGCTTCTCAAGTATGGACTAAATGTAAAGATGTGTATCAGACGACAAACATATATACGCCGTACTGAATTATGGCTTATCCGTCAACGCCGATGAAGACCTAGTAAACTAAAAGCAGGAGACACCCAGTATATCCCCGTTCAAACATAAGATAAAGATGACCCATGGGCAATTACCACGTCTGATTTGGACGAAGACGACTTGCTCTTTTTTTCGCTGGAGTTAGCGGCCTTGTGCGAGCTCTCTTTGTCTTTCCCTCTTCTTTCCTTATCATCATGATGATCGCGGCGCGAGTGATGAGAGTGATGGGATTGACGTTGGTGGCCAGAGCCATGAGAGCGGGAACTGTGGGAAGGCGGGTGGTCAGAGACCCCCTCCTTCGTATGCTTAGCCTCTAGGACACGTCCATCATACAGGCAATTATTAAGCCTCTTGATGACCTTGTCGGCCGCTTCTTCGGTCTCAAAAGTAGCGAGCGCGTAGCCGCGATTCGATCCCTGTTGGCCATCTACCAGGGGTAAGTCAAGTTTCTGAAGCTTTTCAGCATCAGACCCAGCTTTGTGGCGAATAAGATCTCGGATTTGCGATTCGTTGGCCCAAGGTTGAAGCTGTCGGATAATAATCTTCCGCCTCTTTGTGGGGACCGCATCTACATAATATTTCTTCTCTTCTCGAGGTGTCATGTCGTTGTTGGATATGCCGTAGCTACTTTTAGAATACTCGCTTGTTGCGTACTGCTGCGTATAGCCTGGGGCAGACGAATCCGGTGCCGCGGGGTTCGCCATGGTGCGCGAATGCTCAAGAGCACAGCTGCCCATACCATAAAGAGCAGCCGAATTTGTGTAGTCAGGCATTGTACATGGTACAAAGCCGGACGAAGAATTTGGCACTGGACTCATCATGTACGATGAACTGACAGAAGTAGCTGGCCACTATAGGCAGTCAGTAAAGAAATAGAGACATGGGAAATATGTAATATCATTTCATATTGAGAGGCACCTACTTCACAATAACCTGGAGAAGCCTGTGGCATTAGTGGCGAAGTGTACTGAGCGGGAGTTGCTGTGTATCTCGAAGTCTTTGGCGACTGTGACGAGGACGTAGGCCCATATACATGCTGCTTCACCAGTACCCAACTGTCTACATTCCTTCCATCTGCTATCAGCGCTCGATCGTGGAAAATGCCACCGTTGAGTAGCCCTGGAATACAATTAGTCAGTCGTGTTATCATGAACCGAAAATCTGCTGTACAACCATACGGAAGGCTGCATCGAAGTTAGCCCGGCCTTTTAGGACTACATGGCCACTGGTGCTATCCTCATTTATTTCAACATGCTCAACCGAGCAGACGGTTCGCACGTGGTCTTTAAGCTCTTGCCACGATGTCTGCCATGGTAACTGAGAACGCACATGTGTCGTTAGAAATGGGGTTGACTTCTGGAGAGGCATAGACAGCCGAGTCAAGTTAAATGAACAGCTTACATTCGCAATGGGGATGTAGTAGCAACCCGTCTCATTCCCTGGTGGTGCCATGCCAGAAATGGTGCCATTAATAGGTGTTTGTTGTTGGTGTTGATATACAAGTTCCGAAGGCATGGTGAGCGGGCTGCTGCAGAACACGAGGCTTCGCTTCTAATGATTTAGCAAAGAGTGCCTTGTGATAGAACTGGTGAAACGATTACGACAATGGAAATGATCCGACACATATCTATATATGTTGTACGAGAATGGATGATGAGCGAGGGTGCTCATAAGATGTGGTATTATAACAAGGAGAGCCATAATGGGCATTACGCAAACGTTGGTGTAGCTCAAGGGTTGGATGCAAGCCGGGACTATGCAAGAAGACGTATAGAGATAGTTGGCGTAGTATCGGTGTAGGACTTGGGCCGATATTTGGCAAGTGGTAAAGATCGAACCAACAAGAGAACCGTACATATCTCTAAAGGCGTATCCGTGACAAAGGTTAACAACCTCCTGCACTTGTTCTTTTTAATGCTGCATGTGCCCATTGGTCGGCTACCCATACACCACAGAGTGTGTACCAGCACCCGACATATGCTGCCAACGCTTAGTGGTAGGCTGTCGGAGGAACTTTTGACTGAAGGTGGGAGCATTGCCGCAGGGGAATTAGACTGTTGGAAGTTGACTTAAATCTCAGGATCACGATGTAACCGTTAGTCCCGTAAGATGCAGCGGTGGTGGGAGCGAATCAAGATGCACCTCGCTCAAGAAGACCGACTTTAGACGAGGAAGCCGCACGCCTTCTGCGGATGATCCCTGGAGAAGGACGCATTGGGCATCTGTGGGGTAAACTAATTTTCATTATTTGCCTATTTAACAGACCCGGGAACCTGGATATTGTTTGAAAGGTGCTGAAGGCGCTCCTGCAAGTACGGCCGAAGACTCGTGGGGGTGAGGTAGAATCATAACAAACTGCCAGTTTGCGAGTCACATTGTCTCCACGCATGGGTTGCTGCTTTTTGACGATCATGCACATTTTCGTCGGGCGGCTGCTGTTGGAGCTCAACGTAGTCCCGGGTTGGTAAGCCGCATCTTTCCCTTTTCGAATAAACCGATTGGGTGAATCCTTGTAGAGCACTGATTCACGGTTTCTATCCAAAAAAAAAGAGGTATTGCAGCAGTCCTCAACTACCTCGGACACCCTTCGCCAGTTAGCAATGTTACATCTGGCCTCTCTTCGAAGACGAAAGTCTTAGTGACAATTGGGGTACGCATTATCAATAGAAAAGGGACATCGCCGATTCCCGGAGTGTGATGAGATGTGACCGAAGTTCCCAAAGGTGCTGGAAAAAATTCGATATCTCATTTGTTTGAAATGTGACAGAATTCCAACACGATTCCAATGAATCAGCTCGGCGCGGTTTTCATGGCACAGGAGGCTTTTTGAACTGGAATGTATCATCAAGATCACTTATTCCCTCATCTATGTCAGTACTGCTGTTATCACTAGGGCCATCATTTGAGATGCGGTAATCTGTCGGCCAGTCTATGTTCACATGCAGATTGACTGCAGCCTGGTTTGCCCAGGGCAGAGTTTCTTCTGTGTTAGCATCTGCGAGAGAAGCAAGGATGCATTCTGCATGATCGGTATAAAACAAAGCTGCAGATTCAGTAATAGTCTTCAGCCATGTGGCATCAGTCCGGCCAGTGACCTTCGCTCTCGGCAAGTGGCGCGAAAATTCGATCGGACTCGGGCCGTTGCTGAGGGGATCCCAGACAAATATCAGGCCACTGTATCCTTCACCTTCACACCTCACCAGCAGTAGCTCTGGTTGCAAAGGGTGCCACTCTACTTTGCTGACATTCGCATGATACATTAGCACAGCTCGAAGCTCGGACGTAGGAACATCCCAGATCCAGATCGTGCTCGGCGCATCTTCCAGCCTAGACGCTAGGAGACAGGATGAAGAGTCGAATTTGCAAAGATTGCAGCCGGATCGTGCGTCTGAAATCATATTTGATGGTAGGCCAGGTGGGCTCACGGCCTGAGTAGCTTTAATAAAGGTCGGAACGAATAGTTGTCCAGTGCGTGGGCTGGTCTGTTCTTGCCAGATCTAGAGTTATTGTTAGGAATACTACCCGGCATAGTATTATTGAGGTTTGAGAATACCTACCTGCAGTGTTTCCTTGGGTTCAACGGTCTGGACATGATGAAACCGCACTTCTTCCACCAATCGATCGTTCAGTATACAGATGTGATTAGACCCGTCAGCTACTGCTGTGTACCGCCCATTCGGGCTGAACCCAAGAGTCTTGACACCAGGTCCATATTGATCTATGTCGTATGGTGCGATTTGTGGAAACGCGCCACGCCAGTCCTTAAAGATGTGGCCATCGGAAGTGCAGAAAAGAACCCTGGTGCCATGAGCTGGGGAATCCCACACGGCCAACCATCTCCCACCTGGCGTCCACGCTAAACCCTGTGCATCGATGGTTTCTGGAGACCAAGATCGCTGGATCTCGCGCGTCCCTGCAGCATGAATACTAATCATGTCCTTGCCTGCGGCCCTCGTAAGTAACGCCAGATGATGGGTGTTTGGCCGAAATGAATGCCCTTTTAGTGCAGACATAGTGCTGAAGAATTTTGGATTGCTGATTTCCACTGCCTTGGACGACACGAGGTTGACTATTGTGAGCTTGATGCCAACGGGGGAGAAGATGCAAACTTCATCGTCAGTGGCACCAAAACTGACAAATGCTGATTTAGCAGCCAGTGGCTGCGGGATCTGCACAAGACCATGGAAATCGCCGCCCGGTGCAGAAAATACATGAACTTGGTCGGAGACAGCGACTAAGACTTTAGTAGAAGACGGCGACCACACAAAGCTCGTCACACTACCGGAGAGATCTGAAGGCATCTTGATGGTTCGAACGATCTCCAATGATGCGATCGATCGGATAGTGATGCTGGATGGTAATAAGGTGGCCACATATTTGCTGTCGGGACTTGGGAGACTATGGGGAGAAGCTGTTGGTGTGAAAGTGTCAGCATCCTGGATACACACATCCCATGAAGCGACTGGGAGATGAAGCTGGGCTTTGGGGAGTCGGGGAGGGGCAATACATTTAAAGGGCTTTGTAAAATGCATAGTGCTGCTTTCTTAACGATGTTGTGGACAGACAATGACCTCGTGTTGACGTGATGCACGCCGTATAATGATCGCATCTAAAAGTAGGTAAGATGTGTTTTAGCTCGTTGGACCAGTCAGGATGCGACCATGGTCGCGTCACGAACAGCTGCTTATGTATTTCTAGCTGAGAAAGAGCGAGGCTGCCGAGAAATTCGGTTGATTGGATACCGAAGTCAAGGGTGCCTATTGCCTTTTTGGGATACAGTGAAAGCTCACGATGCGAATCATTGTTGTGTACGACTAGTGTTGACTTACCGAAATGGTTGAACTTACTTACCATACCTGAAACCTCTATGAGAACACCTACCCGGTAGGTACCCATGTATCGCGATGATACCCGCGTATCGCCCAATCTGATAATGAAACTGACCAATACTTCCGTTTTGCGTTGTCATTGCCCGCTGTGAACCGCTGCAAGTCCCACTTGTTGCTTACCTCATGTTGCCCGGTACCCTTTATCGGAGCCCGACAATGTGGCAAGGAGAGGCAACGTCTCCGCACGTTTATGACAGCTATTCGTGATGGCTCTTTACAAAACGTCTCTCGTTAAATAAGAAGTACCAACATGTGCGAATTACTGTATTGATAACCCCTTATTCCCCTTTACAACCCCTCTGTTATCATGTCGCCACTAACCTCGGCGGCCCGGTCAATAAGACCCCCGGGGCCGATGTCAATACCAATGCCGAAATTCAAGGCTCGAAAGCATATTCTGCTCGTACGACACGCTGCGACGGCCGCCACTGCAGCTAGTCATAATACCTCAACGGCCTCCTCGAACCAGAAACTGTCCAGGCAGACATCTCGTCAAGCATCCTGTCGAGAGCTTGTAAAAGATGCCAAGCCTTTCTCGGACTTTCTCACCGATACCTTTCATCGGCAGCATAACTACCTACGTATCTCGCTCACAGAGAGATGTAACCTTAGATGTGTTTACTGCATGCCTGAGGAAGGTGTTCCTCTATCACCGCAAAAAGAGCTTCTGACGACGCCCGAGATTATCATGCTTTCATCCCTCTTCGTCTCTCAGGGTGTCACCAAGATCCGTCTCACTGGTGGCGAGCCAACAGTTAGGAGAGATATCTTACCACTGATGAGGCAAATCGGAGCCCTCCGACCGCAAGGGCTTCGCGAGTTGTGTTTAACGACCAATGGTCTGGCTTTACATCGCAAATTGGAGGATATGGTCGAGGCAGGCTTGACAGGTGTCAATCTCAGTCTCGATACACTCGACCCGTGGCAGTTCCAGATAATGACTAGACGGAAAGGTTTCGATGCAGTCATGAAGAGCATAGAGAGCATCTTGGAACTCAACAAGCGTGGCGCAAGAATCAAGTTGAAAATCAACTCTGTTGTCATGAGGGGTATGAATGAAAGGGAGATTATCCCATTCGTCGAGATGACACGTGAAAAGGACATCGAGGTCAGGTTTATCGAATATATGCCGTTTGATGGAAATAAGTGGAATAAAGGCAAGATGTTTAGCTACGCTGAGATGTTGGACCTCATCAGGCAAAAGTACCCGGGCCTCGAAAAGGTGCAAGGGCACAAAAACGATACGAGTAAGACCTACCAAATTCCAGGTTTTGTAGGCAGACTCGGCTTCATCACTAGCATGACACACAATTTCTGCGGAACATGTAATCGTCTTCGCATCACGAGCGACGGAAACCTCAAAGTATGCCTCTTCGGCAATGCCGAAGTTTCACTACGAGATATTTTGAGACAATCCAATAATGGGGAGCCGATTGATCAGGCTGCTTTTGAAGCCATGAAACAGATCGAGATGGATAGAAACCAAGGTCTGAGAGACGAATCCACACCGCCTGGTCTGGCTTCGAATGAGCAAGAGCTCTTGGATGTGATCGGGTTGGCCGTGAAGAGAAAGAAGGCGAAGCATGCGGGCATCGGCGAACTTGAACATATGAAGAACCGGCCGATGATCCTAATAGGTGGGTGAATATCCCCAGCTGTCAGCAGAGACGAATAAAGCCCGCCACACCAGATAATCTTGCCATAGGCTCTCTCTATAGGCTTGAGCTGAACGGTTCGTCTGGCAGATTCTCAAAGCTTGAGATTCGAAAGCCGTCATCGAACCCCGCCCTGGGGTTCTAGGACGGATCTCATTGTTCGGGGTGCACCTCCACCTAGCCATATGTCGCCACTACCGGCATTATCAAGGAGTCATGTGCACCTGCAACAGCTTCGATGTTTGTCCAGCACGCGCCAGCATCTCGGAGGCCAAAAAGACAGCAACAAGTTAACGCATGTTTCCGAGTCGGGTTCCGCACACATGGTCTCAATCTCGGATAAAATACCGAGTAAGAGGCTTGCCAAAGCTATCTGTAGTGTTCGGTTTACGGACAAGACAGCCTGCCAACTCGTACAAGAGAATCAAATCCAGAAAGGCGACGTTCTGGGTGTAGCGCGTGTTGCTGGAATCATGGCTGCGAAGAGAACATCAGATCTCATACCGCTTTGTCATCCTATCGCACTGTCCAAAGTGACTGTGGACCTCGAGGTCATCCAAGGCCAAGATGACGCCGGCCGCATTGATATCGAGGCGACTGTCGCCTGTGAAGGCAAGACGGGGGTGGAAATGGAAGCATTAACTGCTGCCTCCATGGCAGCCCTGACTATCTATGATATGTGTAAAGCAGTGGACAAGCGGATGACCATCGAAGGGCTCAGGGTTGTCTTGAAGGACGGTGGTAAGAGTGGGCGATGGGTCGACGGTATGCAGGATGGCTTACCGGCTCCAGAGAGCTGATATTGTCGTTCGCTACTCATTCCTGCTAAGGTGTTGTCTGATATGCCTCTCCTGTATGTCATCACGATGCACTGTGGGCTTATCTTATCGAGGCGACAACTACCTGCGTCTCGCTGACATCAAAATCACACCACATCGGCATGTGGCTGTTGTCTTGACCCCGGCTGGAAATGCCAGGCTTCGAAATATGACTAAATCCATAGAAGGTAGAAACGCCACTACAAGTAATAAGGGCATGAAGACACAAATTCAATTCACGACGACTTTTCGCTCTGAATACCGAGTCAGTTTCACGAGGCGGCTATTGAAACATAATCTAATGGCATCAAAAGTGGGGTTGCACTGGTAAGCGTGAATGATTCAGGACGACGTAGAGGCTCAAGGTCTCGAATATTTGAAGTTCGAGACCATTGCCATCCATGTTAGTGAGAATCCACAAAAGCGATGAGAGCTTTGCAGGGTGATAATTGCTCTTTCGGGATATGATCCACCAGCCAGCCAATTAGACTGGAACGATAAGAGTGCTACTGTCTGGCCCACTTAGGTTCGCGCTTGTTAGGTTCAGGGTCTTTTAGGCTTATCGTTCCTCATCTTTATTTCGTGTACGTAACTACACACAGCCACTCTGCGGAGTTATTAGTGCCGGGACAAAAAGAACGTGAGAGCATCTAGCGGGCAAAAAATGGCATGTGACAAATGGCTCATCCTCTGTCTTTAGACTTTCGTATGGTAAAATTGATGCCGCACAAATCCCAGGTCTACGGTACCCAATTTCCAGATTGTTATTGCTGGAAGAGAGGGAGGAAACCATCATCCAGTTACTGTTATCAATGACCGACCTTTCCAGGCTGTCTACCGAAAAAAGACGGGTGAACTAAGGACAAACCGCCTGCGTAATTTTGCCCATCTCCTCTGTCTTCACGAGTGCCCAAATCCTTACTGAGATTAGCGGCTTGGAATATCCAATCAGGACTGACCTAAAGATAAACCTGCAGTATCTGCAACACTGTGGGGGGACAGTGTCTCTATATAGCACACTGTCCCTCTGTTACATCGATAGGTAGGTCTAACGCTGGTGCAGAAGTCGGTGTGTTGTACTTCTGCCGTATATCATGTGAATAACGGTGTAGATATGACGGCTGATGTTTACAATTTCCTAAGATTATTGATGTGGAACGTGGGATTATCTCAGCAATTGTACAAATTTTGGTTTACGGGCTATCTATAGCTTCAAAATGGGCACCATCTATACAGCTGTAATCGGCTTGATCGTGATGGCGGGGTCGTGGAGAACCTTGGAAGCTGGGCCGAGACCTCTGCACAACAGTCCTGGCTCAGAAGACATCACTCCTAACAAGCTGCGGGGCGAATATATAAGTAGATACCTAGTATAGCTCTTAAGAGCAAATCTGATATCGAACCGGGCAGAAGGCAAAATAAGTCTCTACTGTAGCAAGATCAACAACAAGACGACTTGCTAGCACTATGAACAATATTCCATCTTTATATAGGCATGAACTGGGAGCTCTGAGCGGCGTTCTCATTTCGTACTGATGGAATTTTGTTCTAATAATAATATAGGTACCTAGATCGTGTATGTACTTATAGTATGCTGTACAGCGTCCCGGTTTCGGCGCCACCGATGCAAGCCGAGAGGCAAGAGGCAAGAGGTTAATAAGTGCTTTTAACCCAGCCTCCACAGCTTTGCCACAGAACACGGTAGGTATGGAGCTTCAACAGGTCGACAGGTATCGAGATAGAGATGCTCGCGTGCTGTGGTAGCAAAAGTTCAAGAGATGACAAGCACCCGATATTTTGAGCGTGGTAAGCTATTGATGTAGAAAACATATCATGTCCAACGACGGGTGAACGAGGAATTAAAAGCCGTCCTTAGAGGAAGAGAACAAACGTGATGGGAAGCGGAGAGCTGACTTTGCCCGTGGACTAGCCAAATGAGGTATTGGTCGACACGGTCAAGTCTGGGTATACCACCAGTACTGTAGTGTATGTAGTAGGGAGAGTCACGATGACGATCGTGAGTACCTAGAAGCGTGAGTTAGGTAACAGGTTGACCGCCCCTCTTCCACTTCCACCACTGCAGACCAACTGCAGACCAACTGCAGTACCTAGTCCAACAGTCCAACGCTTGTATTGGGTGCAACCACACAACCCCACCGCCCGCCTTGATCCACCCGTTCATACTGTGTGCAGCACCACACTTTAATGCTGACAATTCGGTACAGTATAACTGGCACGGTGTCTTAGGTACAGTATATACTCGCGGTAATGCAAGTGAAGCCCCACCGGCCCATTATTCTTCTCACTGGAAGGAGGCGCCAAGATGGTTCGGAACATGTTCCCTCGATCGGGGACAGTCCAATACCTACACGCAATGCGCTGTGAAGAGTTGAAGAGTACACTAAATCATATTTGACAATCATTACTACCCCGGGGCCAAAGGTCCTGCTCATAATTACTTATCAGTAGAGAGCCTCCCTCCAACACATCAATCAATCACATCGTGAATCTAATCTGTCGTGTGCTATTCATTCATTTGCAGCACACCCACCCATCCGAAGAAAGGGGTACTTCAAGCTTCTCTATGGCTTACACGTAACACTGTATCTCTACTTTCTCCATTACTGGCACCTGCTACCTATCGAAAGTATCCCCCGGTCTCCAAAGTTCTCACGTCTCTTGTCAGCCACCAGGGAAGTGGCTGAAGTGTTCAAGAGAGAGCTCGAGGAAACGATTCTTATTCGCGCGCAATATCGACCGACTCAGCTCAATTTATTCAGGGTTCAAGTTCGCACACGACTGACACGCAACTCTCCCGTCGATAACCACGCTGTGTCACGGACTCGAGGCCGTTGCAAGGTTTGCCTCACTGTCTGTGTCCGTCAGACGGCTCCTCTGAAGGTTTTCCTATCTTGCCAACCTTCGGGGTAACAAATTAGGTACACCGTCGTCTTATCTTGTTCGCTGTCGTGTGGCCCTTTTCCTTCCTGGATCAGTCGCATCTTGCGCAACTCACCATCAGCAATCGCTTTTCTCCCTTGCAGCGCCATTCATAGATAGAAAGCAATTTCTTTGAATAACCATCACCAGATCTCCCCTACAGCCTTTAACGACATTCTTGTCACACGACTTCGGACGCATACGAGGCAAGAGGTGACTTCAGTCGCGAAGGACCAAAAGGGGGGATGGCGACGGATTTCATCATGCCCAGACTGGTCGATACACAACCGTCACACTACTTTCAACACCAGCTGCAGTCGCACGCACCTGCGCAGACACAACCGCTAGACTATGTGCCTCAACAGATAGCGCAAGGCTATCAATCCCAGCAGGTTTCTCCCCTAAGCACCTCCAACAATGGCTCCCCCACCTCACCCAAGCCGTATCACCGCCAGCGATTACGCCCACTGTACATGCCTGCGGTTTTGCGACCGACCGAGCACCCTTATAAGAGAGGCTTCGGTAACAAGAACGAGGGTGAAGCACAAGGACAGGATGACGATAGACCAGTGTCTTCGGCCAATAGTTTCATTAGCCTATCTGGCTTAGGAGCTTGGGGCCGTCTGAGTCGACGATCTACCGGCGACAGCGGGAAGTCTATGGAGTCCGAGTGGGATCTGGATCTGTTTCCTAAGCCAACGGCACCACCCACGCGAGAGCACTGGAAGGTATGTTCTGAACCCTAGCAATGTCTTACACGTGCGGTCCGATGCCGCACGTACAAGGCACGGTATCGGCGCGCTTGCGCTTGTTTTACCTTGTAGCTAATATGACATTTCAGCCCGACCCCGAAGCCACAGTTTGCGACGAGCCTTCCTGTCTACGCCACTTCAACTACTGGACGAGGCGGCATCACTGCAGAAGATGTGGAAATATCTTCTGCGATCTACACTCCGCTTTTGGAATTCCGCTCGATCAGGATGCGAATTACAATCCAAGGGGAGTCATAAGCCGTGCATGCGCACATTGCTATTCCGAATTCCAGGCATGGCGCAGTAGGACGAATAGTCAGGTGTCAAGTGACGACTCATCTGTCGCCCGAGGTTCTCAGACAGCACCCTCGAGCCCTATCGTTACAACCCCAACCGTAATGAAACCCCAAGCTCCGCACCCAGCTGAGGTTGCCATGAGTGTTCCCCGAGACTGGCACTGGAGCACCTTTTAAACCATATTACCATCACGTCCCGAGCCGGTACACACAGGCTTTCTTGCTAGCTTTCTGTTTGGAGTTTTAGCACCTTCCCTCTCCAGGGCGATCATTGTCGCGCCGAGTTCAAAATTCATTAAATTCCGGCCAAAACTCGGTCGAACGACGATTTACGAAGTTACTCGTGGGCACAACCACAATATGATCTCGGTCACATACTGGATCAACGAACCACAATATAGAAGAAGATTGGAGATAGACTGCTATTCTGCATGAAGCATTGCACGTTATGGGCTACAGAAACTTCATTGGATTTCCTTTCGGTGTCATGATACCCAATGGAAATTTTTTCATGGATCGGCAAGGATGAGCAAGGCATAGATTTAGGGGTAGGCATTTGCTATTTAGGAATGACATGCTTGTTTCGACTGGGGTCAACTGATAGACGGTTACGGAATATGAGTGGAGTTTGGGTTTTGAGCTATAGCATCAGCAAGTTTGTGCAAGGCCTGGCGTTTAATCGGTTGGCATTCGTGGCATATGCTCTGCCTGGATATTTAAGATAATGTCGGGAATCACTTCTGGTTTCCTCCTGAAGCGAAGGTCAAATCTACCTATAGAAGAAGAATAATCTAATGTTACATCTATCCTGGCCTAGATATTGCTTGGTGCATGGTAAGGCTGAACAAACGACTATACCGTGCTCATCATCAGCACACCATTTTTGACCCAGGCCATAGAGAGTACTTTACTGAAGATTAGGTCATTTCTTGTTTTCTGGTATATAGTCTTCTTTGGGAATGGGATCAAGCCCCCTTTTAAATATGCAAACCTGCGGGTATATATCTTCCCATTCTTATCTCACGACTTTACTTACTCAGCTTGAGTAGTAACATGTACTTACCGTTCTGTCTGTGGCCATCAAGTTACCAGCATATATACGTTGAAATGCCATCCTACACTACAGCCAGCCTACTGAAAAATGAGTTCCATTCTATCAGGCTTTCTAGTAAATTTGATATATGTAGCATGATACAAACAAAGAGCAAAGCCCTATGCTATTGTCTATTATATGTTATTTATAGGGCTCAGAGACACGGGTGTGAGTCTTGCAGTAAGACGAGGCCTTTACGAACAATAAAGATCTGTTGCCCTAGTGAGCGGACTTGGTATGTTTCACCCTCTTGAATTTCACTGGGAGGTAACGACTTAAGTACCTGGTTGTTGGTCGATTAGCACGCATATAAACAAGCAAGTTTGTTATTATTCCAGATTCAAACCCTTATTGTGCTGGCAAATACACCTACCTACCTCACTTACCTCGCCGAACTTCTTCTTTCGAACCTCGCAACTAAAGAGCTTTGCATCGTCAACCGCTCATCATCAACTTCACATTGCCGACTTCCTACCCGTACATTCTGCCCTCCCACTCTTAGTACTTGAATCCAATAATTTCAAGATGTCATCGCCGACTGAGCCCACCGCCTCCAATATCGCCGTCGTGGGCAACGACTGGTTCGAGCAATCGTTTGCTACTAGAGGCGACATCATCGACCCCGGTCACCAGGTGCGCGAACAAATTGACCTGCTCTGGTAAGTTTTTCCTTTTCTCCCACACTTTCTCCTATTTCCAAAAAACCACCCAAAAAAATCAACACTGCACTGCAACTCTTGGTGTTTCAACCTTTTCATTTCCATCCCGATTCCCTACCTGCCAGCTCTTCTATCCACACGCAGCATAGATCGGATATTAGCTTGTTTCATTTTCTCTTCCACGCTCTCGCTTCAACTGACGGGTTACCTTGCATCGCAACAGCACCGAAGATCCCGACTCGGCCGCTTGCGTCCCTGCTCTTGAGCCAGTTCCCGCCCCGTCCGTCGTCGCCGTGGCTGCGCCTGGTCCATCTATTCCTGTCCCGGTTCGCTCTTCTTCGTCCGTCGTCAACCCATCCAGAATGGGTCCCCAGCCCTCCGCCGCCGCCTCCAAGGAGAACGTCGCGCCCGTCGTCCGACGACGCACTGGGGTCCGTGTGACCGACCAGGCAGGAAAAGAAGTCAACCTAGCCGACTTCGCGCCAGGCGCCGCTGCAAAGAAGCCCTCGACCGCCGCCGCCGCTCCTGCTCTCCCCGTCGGTCCCCGCTGCGTCGAGACACCAGACGACGCTCTCGCCTGTCTCGAGACGTACCTAAAGGGCGCCGGTATCGCGTCGTGCGGCGCGTTCCTGCAGCACGAGCTCATGGCCCACCAGGGCCAGTGGGTCACAGACAAGAACGCCGGCTCCTCCGTCGCTGCGGCCTGGCCGCTGGTAGGGACGGTGAAGCGGTTCATCGCCGCGCTTCACGGTACGTAAAAAAATCCCTTCCCCCGGATTCCCCTTCATCACCAGGCAGAAAACGAACGTAATAAACAGAACCTTGCCCCTTTCCAAAAAAAAATTTCCGTTTATCGCCCGTCTATCCTGTATTCGTTCATGCCATTTATTCCCCGTGTATCTCGCAACGCTTGTCGCTATTTATCTCCTGCTTATGAACAATGAGAGAGAAAAAAACACCCCTTTGAAAATTCTCATGCCGAAAAATATTGGCGACGGTTTTTTACTAACCGTACCACGTGTTGTATACAGACAAGTTCCCGCCCAAGGGTGACGCCGAGTGCCACGAGTTGGTCCGTGCCTGGGTCCGCGACGTCACCGTCGCCGTCGACGCCGTCCAGCTCGCCGCGGCGCAGCGCAAGCGAGCCGACGGGCTGCTGAAGAAGACGCTGGAGGAGATCAAGGGAAAGAAGAACTAGCGGGGGAGGTTTGCTAGTTCGGGGAGGGGTGGAGGAACAGGGTGGTGTATCAACGTAGAGAAAACGGAGTTATTCTGCTTTAATTTCTGTCTCAAGAAGAAGAGACTAATACATACGAAGACGAGATGTGCTTTCTCGTTGCCTTCTAGAAAATTTCTCCCTTTTTGCTTTCCTCGTCCGTAGTGTGTTATTTACGTGCTCGATGCCTTTATTCTCCAAGTGATGGAAGTCGAACTGATGACTAAGCATTCTGCCTCGGGTGGAACTGCCCCCAACAAAGTCAGCGGCTGTGGTAGAACCACTAGGGCTTGATACCAGTGAACGAATATCGAATTCTAGCTTTTTATGAAGGGTAATGCAGAATTCTTCTTCAGCTGAATGCATGAGACTTATACTAGGTAGACGGTGAAAGCCAGAGTCTGATATAGTGTGATGTGACAGGGAAACCCTTCAAACTGCTGTATTTCAAATGTTTAAATATAATTAAAGTCAAAATTTAGGTTTATGTATGGTGGAATCATACAACGTGTGATTCTAATTCGAAATCCTCATTAGACGTGTTGATCTCATAATCCTGGCGTTACCGGGTGACTCTTTCCATGTCTTTGGAAACGCCGTTTTCCTGCCCCTGAACTCCTTAACCCATAAACCCCTCCGATGCAATAGTTTGAACTGTTATGATGGAGACGCAAAGCCCCTTAATCATAACCACCATTAAGATGACCAGCCCTGAGCAAAGAAGCTAGTGCTTCTTCCCATTAGCCTTCACGCCGTTTGGCCGGGTCTGGAACTGATTGGCGCCAGTCGGCTCATTGCTCTCTTCGATAACGACCCCCTCGTTGCTCTCGCCGTACACTTCACGCTCAAGTCCACGGGCGGCATCCCAGCTTGCCTTCTCAGCCAGGGTAACGTTGCTCTGGCGGCGGTCGGCATATGCCTTTCCGCGGACATTCTCGGCCTTGCTTCGGCGAAGGTAGCTTGTGACGAAGAACGACACAAACAGATACGTGAGAGGAGCGAGGTAAAATACGTTCAGCCAGACGCCAAAGGTTTGACCCGTTGTATCCAAGCAGTTCAACTTGTGGTACTTCGTCACCTGAGGAGCCGTCGTTTGGTTCAGGGCCTGTTTGATGCCGTCAATAACTCCGACAGCCGCAGCCGCGTCGGCAATGGGAAGCTCGGTCTCTACAGGGACTAGGTAGGAGACGAAGGCGAAAGCCATAGCCCCGGAACCACCGATAATGAATTGCGAGATTTGCATCGAGGTGAGCGTGCGCTTGATGACAGTGGGCACACGGAAGTTAAACGCGGTTACCGTGTAGTAAGTATACTATCAACTCATTAGACATATTGCTCCCCAAGATTTAGGGCGCAGAAAAGCTTACCATGAGCGCGTGGATAGCAGAGTTAAAGAATACGAATATCAAGATAGGGGCAGACATGTAGCGCATACCCGCCCACATAGCCATCATAGCACCTGCATGATGATAGGTCTGCAAGGTTGAGCTGAACTTGCCCTTGGCGAGGATGATAAGGGTGTCAAGGACCTCGTAGAACTTGCTGATGTAGAAGAGCCAGCCATAGAAAGCAAGACCCTCGTTCCAAAGTCGCCCGGTCTGCTCTCGGCTTGGGATTCCCTCGGCAGTCAAGTCCGCTCCTGAAAGCGAACTCCAGGTGTGCGATGCTGGGTTGTAGGTTTGTGCGTTCCTCAGACCGGCAGGACCATGCATTTTGCAGAGGCTATCGACAGTGGCGGCCCAGCCGTCAGGGCCAGTCGGGCTCGCGATTGTGTTTTGGAGCGCCCTTAACATGCCGATCCATGTCCAAGCCGAGTACACAGCGAGGAATATATTGTGAAGAATGACGAAAGCATGGAAAGCCTTCGTCTTGCTGATTGCCCATGGTTTCTTACCAGTGGACCTGTTATAGGCGTTGAGAGCCTTAGCAGTGACTGCGTAAACGACGGCAATTGTTATGGGAACCTTGGGATCTAAGGCTGCTGTGTACCAATTGTCTGGTATGGTGAAGAGATAATCGAACTGAGGCGGAGGAAACGGTTGCGGATCAGAGCGCGGCGGGAACTTGAGGAGAGTGGCCACAGGGGCCGAGGCATAGACGATGGGGGTCGCCATTGTTTCAACGTTTAAGAGACTATACGACTTTACGCGCTCTGTAGGGAGGCGACGCAGCGCTTGGGATCTTATTTAAATCTCAGGTTGCCGACGAAAGAATTTTCGAACTGTTGCAAACTCGCTTTCGAAGCGGCTCCGTGGGTAGGCAAGACTTGCTCGGCTTAGAGAAATAACAAAGACAAGCACACAATGCAGCAATTCCGCCAAACCAAGCTCCGGTTTCGACTAGGAACCTAGGTAGGTATATAAGGAGAAGGTTCCGCGGAAAGAGTTGTCGGAGAAAACGAATAAACTTAAAGTTTGAGACAGAGCGCAGATAGGGTGGGATGGTGTTAGATATCTTCCATGAAGGGAAATAGAGATCTACCTAAAGGAGTTAACCGCCAGCCCATAGACACACAGCTGAGACCTGCTGTCACTGCAAAAAGGAAGCCGCGGCTCAGTTGGCCTTCTCCGTTGGGATCCATAGCCCTGTGAATCGTGCATATTGCCTCACCGTTCACGATGCCAATGTCGTTGCTGTGAGTTGACACTGCGTAATTTGTCGCACAAGTCTCAACAGTTGAAGAGATCGGGGCCAGACCCGTCAGGGAGACTCTGATATCATTGGACGCCCATGGCCGGTAGCCCGCAGCCTGCAGGTCCGTGGCCCGCCTTGGCCCGCCAGAATTGCTCTAGTGGGGTCGTGGGTCCTGGGCTGCCTGGGCCCTGGGGAACCAAGCAGTGGGATCAGGGGGCAAGGGGGGGTTATACCGTAAAAGGTTGAAGCTGAGAGGCTAGTGAACCAATCAAAAGCTGGCATGAATCATCAACAAAACGTTCAAAGTTCCGCGGTTTGCGAGAGTTTGCAATAGGTCCCTGCATTTGCATTTGAACTCGCCATTTTCTTGGTTATCTAGTGGCAGAGACAATCACCAGCCATTCCTCCTTTATCTTGAACCTTCATTTTCCTTTCCATATCCTGAAAAACTTGATTTTTAAGTTCTCGCACACACACCCTTAGATAGTGATTATAGTTGCCATACAAATGGAGCACAAACATTCCCTCGAGTCTAGACGATTCTACTCCGGAGCCAACACCCAGAAGCCCAACAATCCGAGTATCTAAACAGATTCTAGCCAGAACCCTAACTGTTATTAATTGTCAATGCCCGCTCTATAATACATAGAAGATACGGTATACAAGTTTTACATATGATCAAGTGAACAACTGCTAGGTGAATAAAAGGACTACGTATTGGTGGATTAATGCTAGTAATGTATCAAATGGCAACGCAACAATTCATCCTTCCCAAAACCAACCCCCTCCCCCCCACACACAAAAAAAACAACAAGTTGAACTAAGTTTAGTGCATGCGTGCATTATCATAATGTAGCTGGTTGCGATTACTAAAAGTTCCCTGTTTGATCCAATTTTTTTGAGGCATTGCATCTAAAGGGGCCCAACATTTTGCTTGTCTCCGTGGTGGAGCCAATAACCTCGTTATCCGAGGCTTGTGAGAGTAAAAGTCTGGGATTTTTTGTTGCATTCAGCTACCAAGCGGGGGAATGGGCCCTCGCAATGTAGTTTAGCGGTATACCTAGAAGGGAAACATCTAAGAGGGAAAAGTTTGGTTGCTAGTTCTCTGTAAGGGGCACGAGTTTTTGTTGGGAACCAGCTCAGAGCCCTTTATCACCTCCACGCAGCTAAATGGAGCCAAGGTAGGTAAGATAGGGTCGGTTAAGCTTGTGCCGTACTGGACAAAAACTGTATACGCTCCAGAATGCTGCAGTAGTTCTGATGCAAACAATCAACCGTCACTTATTACTTGCGGTAGCACTACTATACAAGGCTTGATAATTCTGCAATCAATGCACTTGTTAGGAAAATGGTTGGATTCGCTTAGTCCTTGGCTGAACACTATACTGTAGTGGGCACCTTGATAAGAGTAAGTACCTAGGTAGGTAATCGTGAATCTCCAACGGGACGAATGATACTTCGCTTGTTTCTGTTTTTAGTTCTCGGGCGGCGGCAACTTTCCCCAACAAAACCCATTTGAGACAAGTCCGCATGCTAGCAGTTTGCCACACTTTCACATTCTTATCGATAAGGCATTCCTGATACATTGTTATCTTCAGAAAAGATGTGTGTTATTCTCGCAAACTAGACCCTAACCGTACTAGTCCAGGTTGCAACATGTTGAGGCCAGGGAGGCGATATACATACATACCAATCAATACGTTTGGAGATAAATATATAATTGATTCACAGGCGCTGACGTGCATGAGCACAAATCAAGTGTCACTCTTGTTTTCTGGTAAAAGGGAACTTTGAATACCAACAGCAAAGGTACCAATGCTGTTCTGACTAGGTATTTATACGTATGTTTACTGTTGTACCTTGCCTATGTATACTTATTTGATCATGATCACAACTCATGTTCGCTAGAGGAAAGCTATCAAGTGAAGCAAGCCTCCTTCCACCTGCGACATTGTGGTCTCATCTCCTTCGTATTATATAGCAGAAGAAGTCTGGTCACAGTTCCCCTCAGCCCCCGCTTGGTTCCTACTCCAAGAGGCGGGTAAACGCCATCATGATGTCTTTAGACTTTCTGAAGTATCTCAACGTACCCAGCTTCATGGTTGTCAGAGTCGCTTCAAGAGCTTGGCTGCTAGTGCGCATGGTATATCGAAATATACACTTGGCTCACGGTTCATGGGGACATACATACCCCGCATCTAGGAGCCATGTCTTGCAACTTTTTTGGACTGGTGCTCTATGCTGGTTGGGCTGTTAAGCTCGACTCGCCTCGGGTGCCAGATCTGTGGTAAACAGATGTGCAAGGGGGGCAGTAAGCTTTGAAGTCTCTTGTAGAGTCTAATAACTTCGATACCATGTGGATTACCTTAGCATTGCCCCATCTAAACCTCTAAATACATTGCAACCCGGATTTTAATTTAAATGTGCTTTCGGCGCTCAGCTATAGTGCTACGTGAAACCTCTCATAGAGCGAAGAAATTTAGCAGTATACAAGATGCAGTAACATTCAATCAGTGCCAAGTGCATGCACCTCGGCACGTTTCCCACAATCACGCTAGGATGCAGCTTGTGGGGTTCGAATTTCCCCAGATTTCAACATTGGGGTAGGGATCGCTCACGATGCATCACCATCGTGTATCAGTCTATTTAGTGTGATTCATATGGCATTTAACATTTCCATCTCCATTGACGGGCAATGAACGTTGGTTGCTATTCTAGCAACTTGCTTCATATACCAACTCGCGATACTTTGAACAAGGAGCTCTCGCTGACATTAGATGAGGCTGTATGGATCGTTAGACTGCCTACCCATCTACATCTAGGTTCCACGAATTTTCACCGAAGGAGAGACGTAGCTCTACAATGGCCGAGTCTCTTCCTGTTGCAGCTCCCATCCCTGTTGCGCTTCCTATTCCACAGCCTGTTGACGGCTATAGCGAGGAGCTATGGCAGACTCTGTTTGCACTGCTCGACGCGGTCACGCCGTCCATTGCTATCGACTCCGAGGTCACGGATAGCAAGAACCAGCTGCGGATCACAGAAGCTCAGTGCCAGGAAGCCTACGAGCGCACCAAGAAGAATGTGAGGAATGCGCCTGATTACCCGAAGTTCAAGGAGTATCTGCGCTCGCGGGTGGTGAACACGCCCGAGTATGAGCAACATACCAAGCGTTTTATTGGGAATCTCCCCAAATCCGCTCAGCAGGACCTAGGCCGTGTTCTGCGTCTTCTGAAGTACGTATAATAGTTCAAAAAACTGTGACTATGATGATGTATCTGCGACCAGTTGCTGACGTGCGTGGTGAAGCACTCAGCTGGGTAGCCTTGCCGCCACAGGTTACCGTCTGCCGGTGAAAGACCAGCCTCTCCATGTACGAGAAGCTATCTTCCAATCGTGGCAAAGTTCATGGATGAGAATTTTCCCCCAAGTGGCAGAGATTTTCTTGGTGATGGGTAAGATGGCTTTCGCGCAGCTCGATCCGCTATTCCGTGAGCTCAACGATTATACGGACCATATGAAAGGCTACGAGCCAGGACCGGCGTTCGACTACAAATTTATGCAATTTCCTGCGGGGGACGAATTAGCTACAGTTGATGTAGACGTCGTCATTGTCGGCTCTGGATGCGGTGGAGGTGTATGTGCTAAAGTCCTCGCCGAAGCCGGCCACAACGTATTGGTGGTCGATAAAGGGTACTATTTTCCTCCCTCTCAGTTACCCATGACTGCCGCGGCAGCAAACGAGTTTCTCTATGAGGGGAAGGCGCCCTTGCAGACCGATGACCGCTCGATGAACCTCGTCGCCGGTAGCAACTGGGGCGGTGGCGGCACCGTCAACTGGAGCGTGGCCCTTCAACCCCAAGGATATGTGCGCCAAGAGTGGGCAGACGCGGGGCTTGATTTCTTTATCACACAGGAGTTTCAACACTGCTTAGACCGCGTCTGCAGTTTTATGGGAGTAAGTGATGCGCACATCCGACATAACCATGGTGCCCAGGTCATTCTAGACGGGTCGCGTAAGCTCGGGTGGCATTCAAAGGCTTGCCCGCAAAACACAAACGGCGCGGAGCATTACTGCGGTAGATGCCATCACGGCTGTGGCGCCGGTGAGAAACAGGGCCCGGCCGTTAGTTGGCTGCCCGCGGCTTCGCGGGCAGGCGCGCGGTTCATTGAAGGGATGGACGTCTCAAAGGTTTTGTTTGACGAGAAAAATGGCTCGATGCAGGCGGTCAGCATTGTGGGCAAATGGACATCGAGAGATGAAGATGGTGGCCTTCATACACCTGAATCGGAGAGGATACAGCGGGCTATTAAGGTTAAGGCGAAGAAAGTCATCGTCTCGTGCGGAAGTCTGCATAGTCCATTATTATTGCTGAGGAGCGGTTTGAAGGTAAGGAAGCGTAGTCCATTCCGCTTAATATCCAGAATTCTGTTGATCTAACTACCAACACTACTAGAACTACCAAATTGGGAGGAATCTCTACCTTCATCCTGCTGCCAGTGTCCGTGCCACCTTTGACAAAGACGTCCAGGGCTGGGAAGGTCAGTCACTATCAACTTATGTCTCTGAATCACAAAAACTAACTTAAGAACACGCAAGGTGGAATCATAACCTCGGTTTGTACGACATTTGAAAATCTGGATGGCAAAGGGCACGGCGTCAAGCTTGAGCCCAGCAACGCGATTGTAGGCATATATCCACATCCTTCTCATCCCCGTCGCTCATCCTTATCCCACTGTGTACTAGAACTAACCGCTAGGAAAGCCCTACGTTATGCTCTATGTTCACCCATTCGAAAATGGCCTACAGTGGAAACTCGACGCGCTGCGCGCCCGCCAGATGAACAATTTCATCTCCATGGTACGAGACCGGGACACAGGCCGCGTATACCCGGCTCCGCACGACGGGAGGCCATGCATCGCATACACGACATCGGTATTCGACCGGGCCAACTCGCTCGTCGGCATCGTCGCCATCGCAAAGCTGTGCTACGTCCAAGGCGCGACGGAAATCTGGTCAGGCGTCCCGGGCATCCCGTCTTTCAAGCGCACTGGCCCCGTGCCTCCGGATGTCGGGCCCGACGCGGTCGTGGAGGATGAAAAGGATTTCGATCAGGGCATCAATGACCCGGACTTTGCCGCTTGGATCAAGTTGATTGAGAGAACCGGTCTCAACTCGCCCCTCGCTACCTGGGCGTGTGCGCATCAAATGGGCTCTTGTAGGATGAGCGCGAAACCCCGCGATGGCGTTGTCGATCCAAAGGGTAAGGTCTGGGGCACGGAGAATCTGTTTGTGGCTGATGCGAGTGTTTTTCCTTCGGCTAGCGGTGTGAACCCCATGGTCACCAATATGGCGATTGCGGATTACATCTCTAGGGGTGTGTCGAGAGAGTTGAAGAGCAATGGATTGCGAGCCTCGTTGTAAGACAGGCGCGTGGGTCGATGTTCGATTAAGCGATGGTAAGGTATGCATAATAGCATATGTTTATAGGGCATTCAAGTGTAAATTAGGAACTTCGCGTCTTTGCGCATCCAATACATGTTAGACGCACCATTCAGTTCGATAGCGGCGGGAGTCCTCGATCGGGTTTAAAATAATACACCGGTGTGTTCAGAATGCATTTTAGGCCCGAAGCTGAATCCTCACAACGGTGCTGCCACTCTATCTTTCAAGCTAAGAAAACTTCTAGTGGTCTGGGGTGTCTTCCGTGTAGGTGATATCTTGTGAGTGAATAGAGCCAATATTTAGCTGAGCTCTCTCTGGTTCGCTTCTGGAAGAGGAGAGGGGGAGGGTTCCTCGCTGTTACGGATTATGGTGGAGCTGGTGGCACTCGTTTCTCTTCACCAGATAGGAGGAACCTAAATAATCGCCTCAGTTATCTTGAGTCAATTATCGATTCTAGGTGTCTGACTTGTTCACATCCTGGTATATATACAGGAAGCGCAGCGTTGATGACTGCAATTTTGGCAATGCTCGTGCAATGCAAGATTCCAGGGTCCGTATTCGCATTCGCTCTTTATTATGTGAGTACTAAGTTTTTCTGTTCATCATAGAGGAGGCAACAACCTACGCAGTAGAAGACATCTATAAGTTTAGACTTTGAGGAGGTTGGAAGCTGATTAGAGTGACGCGACCTAATACTATGTATTTGCTTTAATGAGCCGCGATTTACGTTCCTTTCGTCCTCTTTCTTAATAGTCGAAGATTCTGGTTGGACGTTGCCAATTTGATGATGCACGGAGGGGTTCGAAGGTTTCGAAGTAGAACTGAGACTTGCCATTCCGGTAGCAGACCGTCTTTCAGATTGCGGGATAGCGGCAAAATTCGACTTGGCGCCTTCTATTTCTTCGGTATCCTCATGATTTTGAGGCAGAGCGAATATTGCCAACTCTTCCATGTGGCCTGCGATGTGATCCATAAGTGCCTTCGTGGTCATGGTACCGTAACAGAATGGGCACCTGTCAACATAAGCTTCATCAATTGGTCGTTCGCTCATCTCTAGTAAAGTAACAAGCTCACGGTCCTTCATGGAAGGACCGTGAACACGTCGTAGGTGCTCAGTCATCTCCTTTTTAGAGACATATCCGCAATCACATGACTGGCAAACCCACTGGCGGCGATGCAATTGCATTTCATGATATATCCAGTCGTGCCTTGTTGTGAATAGGCGATCAGGGCCTGAGCAATCCGGAAAGGTGCATATATAGGGTCGCAAATCCCGGAAGACATGGCGCCTGCTTTAGTCAGTGATTATGCTCTCATAACCCATAGCCAAGCTGACATCGTACTTACTTCCAGTTCAACCTGACCTTCATTTCTTCAGCAGCGAGTATCATATGGCAGTAAGGGCACTCCAGTGAGCTTTCTAAAGCGTTTACTTGTGGTATATCAGGGACTCGCACGGTTCTATAATTTCCCACTACAGATGGCGCGTAGACAGTCCGCATGATTTCGATTGTTGATAGGTTGGGTTTATCGAGAACGATATCTGACCTAGCTACTGTCGAAAAAGTAAATGCCGTGGATGGTAACGTATTTGATCTCTTGTCGGCATCCTCAGCTTCCTTGTGTTCCACTAGTGGTGTGGATGGACGGATAATCTGTTCCGCTTGAGACGAATGTATTATTGGCCTGGACGCCTCCGGGTCTGTCCGATACGGGTGTACATCCCAATATCTGAACTGTTTACGGCGCTTCATGTTGGCTACAGCCATTCTCCATGAAAGAATGACCTCGAGCGAATCATGTGTTTCCTCCGCCGACTGTCTTTTAGCGATAAGCTCGGTGGTTGCTGTTTCCTCTTCTGGTGGGTGTACCGTCTCAGAAACCACTGCCATGTCTTGATCCTGTAGATTCTCGTCCGCCTGTTGCCTCTGCCAAAGTAGGAGCTTTTGTCTGACATGCTGGTATTCTTGTTGATGGGCTGAGTCAACACTAGCCTGAGTACTGTGCAAATATCTGTTAGTTAACCGGGGCCGACGGATGAGGCTGCTGAGGCGGTATAGTTCTTCTATATTTTCAAAAATGCTTTTGAGAATGCTAGAGGTGAGGTCTGATCTGTCGTGCGTGCTCGAGTCGTCAGATATGTCGGACCTCGCCTCGGAGATACCATCAACATCGCAATCATGATCTGCGAGAAGGTCGAGCGACTCTGCTAAAGACTCTGGTGGCGGTGGATTGACTAAAAGATCAGCTATACCTCGCATTATTGAAGTGGGAAACTTACGCCGACTAAAGCTATCTATAATCTGTTCATATATCTCGATGAGTACGTTCTGAAGCGCTGGGTAGTCCCGCAGCGTTGCCGCGAGGGAACCAGGCACTGATGGCCTCAGGGCTGCCCTTTTCTGATGACCCCACGCTTTGAGCCTACTATACTCTTCATAACACCTTTCAAGCCCATGGCTCGTTTCTACATTGTAGTGCCGAGTACAGTGAACTAAAAATTTCTGATAGGAGCTCAAGCTTTCGGAATACAGTGTACTAAGTGATCGCTTGTTTGCTGTGCTTCCTGGATCAATGGATAGAGCTTGGCCTGGCTCGTCGTGCTCTACTGCACCTTCTCCAGGGGTGTTGTCAGTCATTTAGCTGTAGTCTGTTGGTTTCCTATAGCTTTCAAAGTTATGCTGAAGCGTCCACCGCGCGTGTCGCTAGTTGCAGTGATGATTATTCATTTTAAACGTGAGGCTGGTCGGTATAGTAGATGAGAATGTTCCCCAAAAGAGCGAAGTCGGCGATGAAGCTGCGTGCGGGGTTATAGAAAGATCATTGGTGCCAGCCTGCATAAATCAGAACTGGTTGCGCAATCTAATAGCCAGAGCCTTCCTACGAATACTCTAAGCAGGCAAGAAACGAGAAGAGTTAAACACCGATGCTTACTAAATCTTAGGAGAAAAATCTGCCATCGAAGATATTAGCTGGTTCAAACCATATTTTTTTTCCAACAGGCGTTGCAGATAATTTTAACCTTTCCAGTCGGGTCAGAATGGAGGCCGCAAGTTTGGCATTAGGGGTTCTGCCTGTGGCGATCGCTGCTGTTGAGAGTTATCACAAGGGCCTAAAGTCAATCGGGGACTACAGAAACTATCCGCAGACATTGCAGGGAATTCGTCGGAATCTTTTCATACAAGACCAGCAGCTTCAGGTCACTCTTGAGAGTATCGGTCTGCGGAAGCCGTCGATCCAGGACGTGCAGCAAAGACTACGTGAAATTAACCCGGAATATCTCGATCAATTTGTTGACATACTTGAGCACATGGGCAGAGTTACCGCAGGCTTAATGAACAAGCTTGACATAGACAGCAACGGCAAGGTAAAGCAACAGCCACGTTGCTGTGGGCTCCAGTATAAAATGTTAAACATACTGACGCTATTTTTTCTAGCCAAGATGGACTGACGAGATCCCCGAAAGAGCTTCTTGGGAATGGAGGAGAGTCAGACGTAGCTTCGGGGATAGGTATCGAAGAGAGCTATTTGACGAGCTTCAATACTGGAACAATGCTCTCAGGAATTGCTTAGAACTGAAGCGCGAAATACCTTCCGATCATGCCGATCCCTTGACAGCGGAACTCTTGCGACGTTTTGACCTTAAGTCTTGTGACGAAGCTCGCAAAAATATTCAGATCGTTCATGAAACACTAGCAGCAGCTTGGGACAGGAACTGTACCGACCCTCATCATCCAGGCAACGTGGAACTGATCTGGCAGCAGAAGGGTCTAAAGGAGACTGGGCAGCTACAATTGTCTGTCCCAGAGCTTGGGAGAAACGGGGAATCTCAGCATTGGCAGAAGGTCTTGATCAGCGTCGGTACGAAACGGTTAAATTCCATGTCCAACTCCAATGTGGCCCCGAAGCTGCCGTTGACTACTACACCGGCGAAAGAACGTACGTCAATACTGCCAAAGAAGCGCAAATGGCAAGCATTGAGTGAGATCAGAGGGATCAGTGGGATCAAAAAGCTGTTTTCCTTCAAGTCGAATCTTCGAGCATCGTTAGGTCTGTTTATTCTAGCCATTCGGACTAGTAGCAATGCTGATGCGTCTCAGTTGTCTCTCGTTTGCCAGTGGCGTCTGTACAGATGGATCACCTGGGATCGGACCATAATGGGCCCTCAAATACTCAGTTGATTACAACTCTATGTAGTTTAATGAAACAAAAGGAGTGGAAGGGTCATCTGCTACACACGGAAACGGGAAGTGAAAAGATCATCCATATGGAGAAGATCATATCTCCTTGTCCGAGATTTGCGAATATGCCTTTGGAGTCTGTCATCTCAGATCATTACTTCAGAAGCGGCAGGAGCACGCAAATTGCATGCCCACGGCTCTCTCGCAAAGAAAGATTGGGAATAGCTGCTGCTGCTGTCTGGGCAGTGCTTCTACTCTGTGGTACATCGGTCTGTAAACCTTTCGAATCTCTTAATTACTCTTGCATGTCGTCGTATCAGGATAGTTAACCCAACGCGAAGGACTCTCTTTTTCCCTTAACATGTTGCAATTCAATCGTGTTACTAACCTTGACATCTCCAGTGGCTTGAAGAACGCTGGCTGGGAAAAGAAGATATTACTCTCCTTGTCGATGTCCCCATGCAAGGCGGCGGTTTTGACCGTCCCAGGACCTACCCTACCCTTTCGCACACCTTCACTTCGCAGAACGAGACCTCCACAATGTCTCTTAGAAGTCGTCAACTCGACCACTTCCAGGCGTGTCAAATACGCCACAAGACCTTGTTCGCCTTAGGTGTCTTGCTAATCGAGCTGGGACTTAACAAAACTTTTGACCAAATCCGTACTACGGGTAGAAACACCGAAGAACCCACAGTTGACATATCAGCCCAAGAGTATTACAGGATTGCGAACCAGGTTATCGATAGCCAAGAGCTAGAGCTTGACCTAGGTGAGTCGTACGCCAACGCGGTTCAACGGTGCATTCAATGTCACTTCCTGGGCCGCGAGTCCACTCAGAATTTCTTGCACTCGGGATTTCGAAAACAATTCTTTGCTGGGGTGGTTGCTCCAGTACAGGCAACTTTTGATGCTCAGATTACATCTATACATTCGCTTTGAGTAGGTACTCAGTGAAAAATGGACGGTCACAGTGGCAGAGAGACGAAGGACAGTTTCCTTGTAGGATCAAACCCTAGTTAATTGATATGTATCAGATAATCAATAGCTAGGTGAACATTGATATATGCCGGGGTGCTAAATACTATTATAGGCAAACTCAGTGCTGTGCCGGAGATACCTAAGAGATATTTACTACTGGAGCTTGAAGGTATACTGGGAATCTTTCAGTACTCAAACACATAGGCTATCGAGGGATTTGTGTGGGCGAGGAGATGGCAGATGGCAGATGGTAATCGCAGAGGGAACGACGAATAAAAAGCAGTTGTGAAGTCTTGAAATAAACAGAATTGCAAGCTCAGAGATTCCATCCAGCGTATATTAGTTTGTAATAGGTGGGTCGTTCCGGCGATATTTAGCAACATCGTCCACCCAACTCATTCCACATTGAGCTTCAATTTCCGTAATTTAGGAAACTCTCTTGCTTGAGGGTCGTCAGCTGTACCGTTCTGGAGGGAAAAGATGGCTATTTCTGCTGAACCACTCCGAACGGCTAGTTAAATTGGGTTTGCATACAAACGATGAAGAGTTAGTGTGGAAGCCCACATCTAACATGATCGTAACTACACCCGATGCTCTTTTACGCATTATTCAACCTCCCGCCGCATCAAAATTACCCAACTCCTTTCGACTACGGTACTTCCGTGCGTACGTACCCAGCGCGTTGATCCGTTACCATCAACACCTGTTCGAAGTCTTTCAACGTTGCACCACGACATGCTAGATCTCTACCACCGAAACCCTCCAAGCACTGCACTCTGCACTCGACACCCGCGTAAGACCTTCTCTTTCCGAATTTCCACCGTTTCTTATAAGAACTAAGCGTGACGTTCTTTTGTTGTTGTATATAACTGGGCTGACTTAATAGCTAGGTTCTCAGTTGGATAGATAATAATGAGTACTTAGGCGTATATGTCGGTCTATTCAACCTTGCCGCTTTTCCGACTACCTAGGTATGGCATTAGACGAAATTGACAGCGCTAACGTTTAGCAGGCACGACCGCGTATGTAGGATGTTCGTCATTCACTCTTTATACTAGCTGAGAACGATGAGAAGTGAATGGGTGATTGGTGTGTATAAGTCAACTGTACGGCAGGGCTAGTGCTGCCAAGCCAAGTGGCCCGTGGCAGTGGTAGTGGCAGTGGTGAATCAGGATGAGCATTATGCATGTAACGAGGTGCACTGTCCCTGACAGACCCTGGGCGGTGGGTCCACCTATTGGCGAGAGGTGAGGGGCGAATATAAGCGAAGTGAGGCAGTACCCGACTAGATAGGGCCCGTCTCATGAAGCGTACAGTAGAGACTTATGACAACATCTTAAACACTTCTGACAACGTCAGTGACCTAAGCCACGTATTGAAGCCTCAGTACACTCATTCCACTACATCATTCTATCCGCCAACACACTCGCTATATCTCGTCCCGCCACAATGGCTTCTACATCATCAGACCCGATCCTCTTCTACGACATTGCCTCCGGGCCCCCTGTTCGCCCATACGCACCCAACCCATGCAAAGTCCGGTACGCGCTGAACTTCAAGCGCGCGAACTTCGTCACAGAATGGGTCGAGCTGCCCGACGTAACATCAACGCGCAAAAGTCTCGGCGTAGATCCGGTGCGCTTCTTCAGCAGTGGAGAGCCATTCTACACACTCCCAGTTATCAAAGACACATCCACCAACACGGTGGTGGGGGATTCGTTCGACATTGCTGTGTACTTAGATAAAAAGTATCCAAATGGTTCTCCTTTGTTTCGGCATTCAATCGGCTTATACGCGGCGTTTAACGCTCATATCGACTCCATCTTCGTCACAGGCGCGATCCTGTTCTCCGACGGCATGCCATTTAACCCGGAGACTGCGGAGCAGACCAAGGCTGATTTGATGAAGCGGTTTAGCGTGAAGACGTGGGATGAGCTCACTGTGCGCGGGGAGGAGAGGAGGAAGGTCGTGAGTGCGTATCGGGTCGCGTTGGGGGAGGCTGCGAAGTACTTTAAGTTTTCTGATGGTCCTTTCATAGGAGGCAAAGAGGCCGATTATGCGGATTTTATTATTGGTGGCTGGTTAGTGATGCTAAGCCAAACGGTCGTTGAATGGGAGGAGATTCGCACGTGGCATGACGGGCTTTGGGGTAAGTTGCATGAATGTTTGGAGCCGTATAGAAGAGCATGGTGAGCTTCAGAGCTGCAGCGCCCGGTGGTTGTAAATACCGGAGGTTGAAAGGTTTTGCAGAGTGACTTCGATGAATAAATATCCGTAAATAAGCCATTTCTCGCATGTATCGGCTAGGACAAAAGAGATGTGCTTTCGATTTCCTACATTGCAGATGGTCCTGACTCGGTTGATAAGGTTTGTTTGGTGGCTATCGTCGTTTGAGCCATATTGCTGATTTTACATCGTAGTACGCCCAACGGGATCGAGATTTTAAAGTAAAGGTTATAGTCAACTGCGTCAGCGGAGAAGACATTGTGGTTGAGTCTGCTTCTAGGTGGATAGAGGTTAGCTCGTGTAGCTCTCGCAGTCTTCTCCACGATTATCGTGCTAACAATGGTAACAGGAGGTGACTAAGGCTTGAAAATTCCTTGTCTATTTAACTGTTGCTAGAAACATCTCTTGGTAGCTGCCTTCTCCCTACTCAGGAAATATTGCGATAGCTAATGTGTTGAAAGAAAATCAAAGTAAGGTGCGATGGTAGCTTACAACGGTTATGTTGCCATTGGTGATACAACCTTGACGTTATAATCAACTGAATCAGACGGTTGAGGGCAAACCCGCAGAAGAAATCTCAGCAAGATCGTCCCCAAACGTTTCTAGTGTTCCAGAGCCTATCGCTCGGTTTCGACCTTTTGGCAGGGAGACCACGCAGGAGCCCAGGCAGGTTTCGCAGAATTGTGAACCGGATGGTATTTTCAAAATCCTAAAAACCCAGATTAAGAATTCTTGACCTGATAAAAAAATTACTCGTAGTACCTCTAGCATCCCTTTGGATATCAACTTGGTGTATTGGGATGCCACTCTGATAAACCTGGGTAGTACAACATTAATTTGTAAATTGATACGTGTCATCCCACGCAGTACTTGAGATCTTATCTCGTTGTGTCTAGATGCTAAACAAATATGGTAGGATGTGTGTATTCACTATGCCAATGGCGTTTCTACCTTGTGAGAGCATGTGCACCGTGAGTGAATGCTCGACCAATGCAGTTGACCACAATCATTCTACTTTATACTTAGCTGTTCTTGCCCATCGAATTCCTCGTCTTACTTAAGACGCCAGTACCACTCTAGTCCAGGTGCGGCACACTACTACGACTACTACTCTCCTTCTGTACCCAGTCCCGACAATATTGCTAGAAAACCTAACACCATCTATTACGCGCATATATTCTCTACTATGCATCTCTTCCACACTATTCAGCGTCACTGCTAGATCTGACGGGAGGTCCTCAGACCTGCCACGCACTCAGCATCTAGAATGGTAAGCTTGGAGCAAAGTTCAACAATAGTAGCTCCGACGCCACCACCACCTTCCAACTTAGTAAGCTGATTATATATACCTTCCCGCGTCCTGACCTATGCCTTTCGACACCTAGGTCGATTGTATCATTGATACTCCATACTGAGACGTGGAATCTTCGCAGTATCAACTACCTTTACTAACATGAATGATGTCTGGATCCCCTTGTCTGGGACGACGACGGTATGCTCAGATGCTTCGATTTCCGTGGCTGTGACCCCTTTGCCGATCTTAGTCAGTGTGGAGATTGCTCTCAACAGGCCATTCAAGGTGATGGAAGCATATAGGTAACAGAATGCTGCGTGAGAAAAGATGGAAGTGTTTTAGTACCATCCCTGTGTAGGTGGTTTTGCCGCAGATAGAGAGGAACAGGCAAACCTGGCGGCAGTACTGCGGAGATGACTTCATCGATGAAAGAGATTTAGAGCCTAAGCTATTAGATGATTCTCTTCACTTTCTGGAGTTACCGTGGCCGTGACCATAATCGTACACTTAAAGTATGTATACTACAAAGCCATCAATATTGTGTGATATCTAATCCTCTTTAGACCGCAGCTGGTTGAAATGAACTGCAATGTAAATGAGGGTGACCCCGGCGGTAGCTGCTACCAGGAGACAATAAGATTCACTGGCAAAAATATCTTAAGCGCGTGACATTACTAAACTAAGTACAGTATTCGCAAAGTTCACTAGTATATCAATCACGGCTCGGTCATGTCTCGCGGCCAATAATGCCCACCGTCCAAGATAACGGGATCGTGAGATCCGGACCTGAATACGCTTGATACGTTGGGAGTTGACTATATCGTACGAGCGCTATATCTCATCAACCGTCTAGTGAAGCAACGGTGGGTGACATGCCAATCAGGCACGCACCTCCTTTAGAGCTAGACAAGCCCTCGTATACCTAGGTAGCTAAAGCTCATACCTCGATTGCGAAGGATAGCTCAAAGAATCGTTGATTCTACAGTTTCCTCACTTCTACCATGTACTTTAGCCCCTCTGCTCACCATCAGGCCAGCGCACCCATGGATAAGGGACGTGACCTGGATAGCAGGTGACCAAGAACACTGAATTGATGATGATGGTATTTGACGAAAGGAGACTTGACGCCCTAAAGTCAGCTTAGCGTACTGGGCAATGACAATGGCCTCGGCCACCGGCGAGGCCGTTCGGCTTGGGCTTTCCCTGTCCAACAAAATCTAGAGCTCAGCGATGAAGATCGCCCATTGCGCATACACGAGAGTGTCCCAAAAATACGACCATCTTTCTCGGGGGGCCTCCATGATTATTTGCGTCTAATATTTCACTGAGGCGGGTGGCAAAATGGGATTGACTCCCTGCGAAATATTCGAGGCGCGCGCGCGTAACGAGTTGTGAGTTGGCATTTCCACAATCGATAGTCATGGCACCCAAACTGACTAAATTTAGCCGCCAGCACTAGCAGATGTCTCCGCTAAGTACTGTGCTGTATCCAGTGGTTGGGATTGCCTAACTTTTGAGAGCCAAATTTCATGTTGATGAGACGGTTTGCTATGAAGTCATCGGTAGACTTGCGTAATAAAGTCGGTGAAACGTGGTGATGGTCACCTCAGAAGTTCCAATACACCTTATGCTTCTGTGGCTAATATGGGTCTGATCAGGGTTGATGTGCTGGCATAGTGGCGCAGGTGAAATGGGAGGCCGCACACAAGCCACTTTTGCCTCACCTTGCCACCCCGCGATTTTGTTTCTATCTTCAGCTTCACAGGGATATGGCATAATATGTGGACCCCCGAACATGTTGCTAGAAGTTTGTCTTGTTTCAAAGTACCGACTATACTTTTATTACATGGTATACATACTGCTAAAGAGCTTTTTCGACCCAACTAAAGCTGGGATGCGTAGACTACCTAGGAAAATTAGCATACGTTGACTCGTAGAATACTTACGTTTGACAAGCATGCTAGGACTTGATAGCTTTTCGTGTATGGTAATCCGAGGTACAGTAGGCGACTGGTTAACCATATCAAGGGATATCGTTAGGGGCGCCCGGTGTCGCTCGGTATTGCAGTGGGGTTTCAAACGCAGGGGTCTGTGGAACTGCCGACTCTAAGCTTTGCGCCTCATCAAAAGATCTTGATCTGCTTGCAGTGATGAATTTCTGACGTCTCCTAGACTGGTATTTCGGATTTTGATTTGGGATTAATCAACCAAGGCTTCAATCGGTCTTCACCTGCTGTAGATCAATCTGTCCGGTCGGGCAAGAAATGTTCCTGGCCTATCCCTTACTTGGAAGATCCCGACGTTTCATACGACGCTGTATCGCACTGAAAGTATCGGTTGGAGGGGTTGATGACCTTTAACAGCCATGCTTACGGGGCCATCATGAAGCCACTTGGTTCATAGCGCTCCGATGGAACCCAGGCAGGATAAGGGCACATAAAAGTCCATTCAACATGCTCTCGTGACAGAACTCGCGGGTGGTTCGTGCATGTAGCCGTCGCTTGCCATTGCGCGTCTCGAGGACGTAGGGTAACCGGCCATTGAAAACGCAAGCGATAGTTGGGATCAAGGCTCTTGCTGCTGTCACTTGCTAGGACATCGTCAGTATCAAGCTGACCCCAATCAGGCCCTACCTTTTTGAAGCGGCTACTCTTACACCGGCCTTGCATTCACAATCATGCGAGGTTTTCATTGCACCTATGGCCCTCAGTGTCACCTGTCGTGCTTAGTTGCGCATCGGCATATACCTGGTTCTGAAGTGTCGTAGGATTCAAACCTCGTAGCGCTTGTGTGCGATGCTGTTGGCTGTTAAGGTCAGCGGGCTTGCAGAGCCAGTTTGCATGTGACTATGTCGAGTGATCAACCATGTCACGGGATCGAGGGATCTAGGGTCAAGGGCGTTCGGCCCGTGCCTAAGCAGGGAAATGCATGCAATTCTCTGGTCGATTATGGTACAGTACAGTATCGTGGCCCTTTGATTTTAAGTTAATGTTGTTACGGTGAGAAGATGCGGTAAACACCGGGTACGCTGTCTTGCCTCGACGGAAGTGCACATGACGGAGAGGCCGTTGCTAGCCTACCGAGATGGAATCTGCGTCTCCCGGTACAGCATACATGGGTACGTACCTGTCGCTATACTTGTTGCGCACAGACCAAGACGCAGTACTCCTGTACTTCAATGTTGTTGGTGGTAAAACACTAAGACTTTATTCACAATTCTAACAACATCCTATAACACCGATCCCAACTTCAACTGTGCAACTCTTATTTACACCCCCCTTCAATCTCCCGAATCTCCGGCGCTCGTATCCCAGTTATCTGGCTCAATTGATCCTTCTGCCACTTTGACATCCAATCGCTGCCACTCCTGCACATTGATAGACCTGACGCGCTCTTCCCAGATCTGCAAATCGTTGCTCATGTCAGATGACCAAGTTCCATCAAGTCATGGCTTAACCCTCCGCATCTGGCTGCGGCAACACTGCGACTTGTACAATGTATCTCGTCTGGCGCTTGACGCCTTCACCATATAGGCGCAACCTTCTTTAGCAGCCTTTCTTTTTTATGCGTTTCATATCGAAAAGCCTTCAACTAGTTGGAAGGTCTTCAGGTTGTATACAATCCGCCTCTGGTCTCCAGCGACGCCTGGTGACCACATTTGTACACCCGCCCAAATTCCCCTAGATTGGTCTCGACGCTCACTAGTTTAGAGAGTCACCACGGCTCGCCATATTATCGGACCATTGACTGGGAGCTAAACCTGTTGATCAGGAGATGGATCGGCTCGTCTCCCAGATAGGGAAGCCTACAACAGCTTTAGTGATACGGCTGTGTCCCTATTCCGGGAGCATTCATGTTTGAGAAGCCCCTGACCCTGCTTTGAAGGGCCTTAGATCGCCTTTTTATGATGTTGAGTGCTCTTTTCTATTATTCTCATTCGCTCCGTTCCCTCCTATTTATTCAACCCTCGTCTAGGTGCTGAAGCTCGGGCTCCATCGTGTGTCATTTTGGAGCTTCCTGGGCCTTTTGAATTTAGAGCCAATAGAAAATAAGCGTCGTTAACGCCCCCACTTCGAACCACCCTCCGGCTCAACAGCAGGGGCCAATCAAAATCTGGAGGTGCCATATCTCGTCGACACACCTCAAATCATCATCCGCCACTAGCTAGGGTCTCAACCTGGAAACATGCCGTCGACAGGCTGTCGTTGAATCTCGACGTTACCCGGCTATATATTTTGTCAGACAGGATCACCCTATTTCTCTCTGCTCCCAATTTCGGCAAAACCTGCATCTTCCTAGACCCATTCTTCCGCTTAGAGCTTGTTCTCAACTCCTCGTCAGTTGCTCCTTGATGTTCGAAGCGCCCCTGATAGCTTGCAGCGCGTTGTTGGATCTGAGAACTGTAGTTCCTTATTGGGAGTCCATGGCCGGAGTTGATCATGTGAGGACCAGTCTCATCAAGATTCTAGGGTGTACCGGCGAAAGGCCTGCATATTGCTTGAATGGAATGCATTGTGCTCGATGGAGAGCCAAGCAACTGTGTCCATTGACGTCTCAAGGGCCAGCATATAGCTGACGTCCTATGTTTCGTTATCCTGCACGATGCAAGATAGAGACGATAAGAGCAACTAACTCCAAGTAGGGAAACATTGGAGCCTCCTCTAAGAGGTAACAGTACTCGTCAATATCCCTTGCTGTCTCGGAGGCTAGGAATCAGCTTCTGGGCTTTTCATACCAGTAGGCGATCGTCATTTCTAGAGCAGTTTCAGCTCATATTTGCTTTGACCTGTCACTGAAAGGCTAGTCAATATTCTATGATTCCGCCAAAAGACACAGCATTTGACCGGATATTGTAGAGCAGCCTGGGGTTTAGTAGTTTGTTCAGCTCCTTCGGTGATTAGGGTGAATGATTGCCTAGTTGGGAACTTGATAATGAAAGAGAAACATCCATGCTTAGCCTTTCTATAGATCTTGAAAGTGAAGTTCTGGCAATGACACCAATCATCAGCACAATTGGTCTAAACAAGAACAAGCATGGTATCGAGCTGACAGCCACCACGCAGCAGCTATGTAGACGCAAGATGGTCTGCATACAAGTCTAGTTAGTATGCAGGCATTATGGGCCATGTGTGGTTGCTTCGAGGAAAGCTCGCGGATCTAGCAACGACATCATTGGCAGCAATGGTGCGGTGTCTTCTCTGGGCTGCAGCGAAAGACGCTATATGCACCCCCATCACTTTAGCACCCTCCTACAATTGCGCTCTGGTTGGCAAAGTTGGCGGACCACTTCATATATGTGACGATCATATCTCAGAAAGAGCCGTCTACAGAAGGTGTGAAGTCGTTCTAGAAGACATGCATATGTGGTTTCGGGCAATATCGGCTTTATTGC
This sequence comes from Xylariaceae sp. AK1471, assembly GCA_023159215.1. Lineage (NCBI taxonomy): Eukaryota > Fungi > Ascomycota > Sordariomycetes > Xylariales > Xylariaceae > Xylariaceae sp. AK1471. The sequence goes on along the minus strand of JAJKLI010000001.1, from coordinate 2,843,025 downwards.
TTCTATGGTCGCCGCCCACACTAGGACGCTCGTGGTATTTCCAAAGCGGGCATCTTACTCTACAGGGATAATCGAATGGCATGACTGATCATCAATCAGCCAGGGAGTATTTTCCGTCTGCAACAACAAAACATGTGGCTTTATCCCACCTTTCCGTGAGAGATCATTTCATCATGCGCATCTGTAGTACAATTGCTTGCGATGCTAGTTGTCTGAGGCAATGCGCGCATATGGGGGAAGACACAAACACGGAGATACGGAGGTCTTGTACCGGTACTTTGAGAGGTACGAACCGCGGCACGAGGCGAAAGGTGGCGCTGGCTGCATTAGGTGCACTGGCCATACATGCAGCTTTCAGCTTGCGTTGTCGGCACAAAGGCCTTCTATTTGCTCAACATCTGCAAGTTGATACACAGCCCACTTCTGCCGCGCATGACCCAGTCTTGCCAGTGTGCGACTATACCAGCGCCAGATCCACGGCAGGCTCGGTCTCTCGGCGGAACTTCCTGATCCTACCATAGTGCCTATAGTACCTATAGTACCTCTAGGTAACCCTATAATCCTAACACGGCCACGGCCCACGGGCCCAAAGTGCCCAAAGTGCCCTACCATTCAAGCAGCACCAGAGGTACCGCGCCATTCGCATACTCCGACTCTGCTGGGTAGATTGATGCAACATGCCAACTTTCCGTCTTCTACTCATGCACAAGAGCGGGCCACGCCTCTGGCATCCTCGTCTAGTCAAGAAGAGAAGGGATTTAATCCAGGAAAAAATTAATAAAAAGCGACATATTAAAAAGGCCACCCGAATGATGGCGACTAACAAGACTGCTAAGACGGAGACTACCGAATACGCACCTCGTAGGACTTCTCTATAACTCACCCCCACCACCCACACCGTGGCTTATCTCACCCTCCTCTTCCTTTCTTCACGAGATATATCGTCCACGTTCTCTTCGTTTTAGTCGCGGCTGTAGGCGTCTTAGCTAATAACCCTGTTTGTCTGGGGAACCGCCTTATTCCGTTGCTGCCCTTTTCCATTATTCTTCGTATTACTTGGGACCCTCTCCCGCTCGTTCTACAAGCGCTCTCCACCGCTCCTAGATATCAGTCCTCACGGCCACCTCCTCTCTGTACCTGTGTTGTCCCTCGTCTTCCAGATAGCCCTTACACATCATGCCTCCGCAACTATTACCCGCCTCCGCCGCTGCTTTCGCGCCCCGAGCTTCATCCGTCAACGTTGTTCTCGGCTCCAAGATAGAACCGTGGTTAACTCAGACCCTCAAGCGCATCAACCGGGTGAAGCGACCACTGAACAGTGTGCCTCAACACCAAAGATGTCTCACGGAAACACTATCATCTTCAAACGCCATATGGACCCTGGCTTCCTTGATGCTTCCTAAACACCCAGACTCCGAGTTGCGCAGGGATTCGAACCCCCTCGTCGAAGCTATCCAAAACTACAACTTCATCCATATCGAAGCGTACATTGTTCATGTCGACATGGTCTTGCGGAACGAGGTCGCGTACAAGTTAACCCCCGATACGATAGAGGCTCTCATCGAGCATCACAAAGATGTCTTTTGTGTCGACGCCAAGGCCGACTCATATGAATGGCCCGAGAAGGAGCAGCACGCCAAGAAACTTCATGAAGACTTCGTCCAGGCAATCAATAAGTACGTCTTCAGAACACACGTTTCCGCCCTGGAAGGCTTGGAAGAGGAGGGCGTCGGGGAGTTGCTTTGTGGAAAGAGTGAGGACGTCAAGAACAGCATTGTGGCATTACTGAACAAGCCCCTGCTTCCGCCACCACCCAAGATCGTCGACGTAGTCCGTCAACCGCCGCTACTACCTAGCTCGCCCGCTGGTGCTGCCTTCTGGTCGCAAACGACTCACTCGACAGGAATACCGGCCCCAGTTGACTCGTGGCGAGTTCTTCCTTCAAGCCCGGCCGTCACTTCGGCTTCAGTGGACTCAAACACGTCGATCTGGGCAAACATGGCACTGCACGAAATACAATTGCCGTCTCCCACTCCGTCCTATAATCAGCCCTACTCTACTGCTGGGATGTTTTACAGCTCCCCGATGATTGCCTCATCAATCCCTGCATTACCACTTCCGAGTATGCTAGCATCGCATTGCGGTGTGAACATGGGCTACAGTGGGTTTGGCTTGGATCGGTATCAAGAGTATGCTACAACCATGTGACAACCACCGCCTAAATCGAGAGGTCACTACCCTGTAGTGACAACCTCATGACAGTCACTATTCATCATATTAGCGGTCTAGTTTATCATTCCCTCGACTTGGACGGAGCACTCGCGGCGTATATCATCGTATCCAAAGGCATTCCGGCGTTTTGCATCGATCAGGAACGACCTCGCGGCCAATCTACCAAGCAGTATTAATTCTGGGGTTTCTTTAGTTTATCGATGTTTTCAGCAAGCGAGCGTCTGTTATTTTTTTTTCTCGAGGGAACTATCATATCACCACAACCGCAAGCTCGGTCAAAGCTATATTTTTTCATCTCGTCATGGCAGGAACAGGGTGGGTTTATTGATTGCATTTACACTCAGGGCAGGCCTCAACAGCATATAGCGGGGCCGGGTTTTTCATACGTTCAAAGAAAGAGATACACGCAGCAATGCACCACCATATCTCCCGGTGTATACCGGGACAGGACATTTCGAATTCTTGGGTTTCCCCACCCTCAAAATTTCCTCTTCATTTCACGGCAAAAGTGGCTTTCTTATACATGGTCCCCGACAGACTGTGACCGGATACAAACAAACTCTGGATGTCACGAACCGGTCTGCACACTCGCTACAAGTTTTCTTTCTTCTCAACCCAAACCTTGGTTTAATGTTTAACGAATGATCGGACGACCTAATGACAAAGTATTGTCACGAGCTTAATAACGATTTTACGTCACGAAAGAACAGTATTCAACTTGAAGTTGAACTTTTCCATTCAAACGATTAAAGTCAAACAAGCGATGACGGCAACTTAATGGGTAATGCACGGACTGGGTCCGAACAGCATACATATCCATGGTCGATTCCCTGCGTCATTTCGGAGCCAAGACAGATGAACTAAGTATCTGCGATACTGCTGTCAGAGGCTGACACTGGTTGTCTACTTACCAAGGTTGATCCACCCAAATCGTCATGCGAGCCGTGGCAAGATCGGTGAGCTGAATATTCTGGGTGTAATCGCGGGGGTTGGAAGCGAGCGGGGACGGATCTCACGATCAAATTATAAAAAAAGAAGCTGGACATAAACATGTGACTCTCTCTGCCGGACAGAGAGACGTAGGGCCCTTTACCGCCGCCAATGCCGATATCATCCTGGCCCCATAACCCCTTGAGCAACTTTGTTCTCGGGGGTTCAAAAGAAACGCCGCGCCGAGTTCGATAGCAACAATCCTTACCGTCTCAATAAATGGACCCCACGTCGCATCGATGCGACGGCGCGGAAGGAAGGATGTTGTAGGCGTGCTTGCGTGCATGCATGCATCCTCGCGTGGCGTAGGGCCAGGAATGAAGGACGGCAAACCGTAGCATCATCTCACTACTACCGGAACTCCCTTATCTCAAGAACGCTGCGAACGAAACATTTCGCGGCGGGATAAGGAGCAGTGAAGGAAAGCTACCTCTGGGAAAAGAATTTGGATAGAGTCTGCTGTGCAGATTCTGTTCGTTTCTTCCACCGGGACAAACATTGTCCGCAATGTTTTGTTGGCATGAGATGCTGGTCTTTAATGGCGTTGGCCCCAAAAGCTGGGATCCGCCCTGGGGGCGTCGGCTGGCGGACTCATTTGTCACCATCCCCCCATACCTAAATCCTGCTCGTCATGTTTTGACGTCACGTAGTAGTAGTTAATTGGAAGAAAAAAAAGACGTACAAACTTTATACTATCTCTTGATTCCTTCTTGATTTGTGTGTCAATTGATATTCCCTTGAGGAATAGTAGTTGTCTATTTTTCCTTTAAATCCGGTATGAATACACTGTACGATACTTCTATCCTATCAAATATTTTCTACAAGATTACTTGAGAGATGCTGGGATAGCTTTGGTTTTCTGATCACCAAGCCATTATCACTACCCTAAATCGTCACGATACGTATTTCTTTCGTGATGGCATTATTACAGACAATAGAGAGAGAGAGAGATAAGGCTCCGTTAAAACGTAGCCCGCTTAGCCGCAATATAGATGAAGCGCGCGGTCAGCTTACTGTGCCATTCCGCAATAACGTGAGCATGATCGATACGCAGTTATGGGCAGTATAGCCGCGCGGCCACATGAGCGGAGGAAAGGGGAATCAAGGCGAGCTTGTTTCTTGGCTTGTGTACCGTCACGAAGGAAGGAAGCCTAGGGCTGGATGTGGGATCTCCGCGACTCTATACCTGCATGCCAAAAAGAAGGAGAAAGCAAGATATTTGTCTATTGAGGTAAGTAGGTAGATGAGCTATTGGCTGTGATGTGCGGCACGTTAGGTATTCCTTTGACGGGTGCGTTGACACCAGTACTTTGAGATGGGGCTGCTGAGATTCGGGGCAAGCAGATATGCCCAATAAAAACTGTTAGTTGACTGCTGCGTAAAGCTTTCTGCCACTTTTATTGGGTGCATCTACTTGTCTAGAAGCCCCGCTGCCTCATCTCAAAGTACTGGTGCCGAAGGACCTGTCAAAGGGATACTACCTACATAGCTAACGAAAGATGCGCTGAGCCTGACATGTGTGCCTGGTGAAGATGGAGTTTGTTTCCTGTTATTTCCGCGCTTATAGGGGGTCCCATATGATGTGTGTGAGACAGGAACGCGCGGAAGTGCGCATGACAAGTCGTTATCTGGAACGATGCTGTCGCTACGGCATTTTCATGCAGATAAGCAAGGGATTCTTGTTATACAGCCCTACGGCCGGCTTGGTCGGCGAGGGCAGGGCAGGGCAGGGCAGAGTAAGCAGGGAGCTTACGTACAATTACCTACATCGTGATGCATACTTTGATATCTTAATGCTGCCTACCTACTATACACATGTCAAGCAAATTTTATTCTGCTGCCTACAAGTACGTCGGCGGCTTTGCAGAAGGAGAAACGGATGCGCAGCCGTCAGCTTTTCCTCAGCCACTTGTTCGTCGCATTCAACAAAACAAGGCAGGCAAAAAAGACTCATAGTATGTGCTTGACCTCCTGCATTCCTGTATTCGGGTGAGCATGTGTGTGTTATATTGTTGGTTGCATTTGGTTGCATTTTACAGAAAGCTACCAAGAATGGAAAACGAGGGCCCCCTTTTTTTCTTCGAAGGAGGGGGTAGGATAATAAAAACAAACGAAACAAAACCCCCTAACCCCACGTTGGGGCCGACAATCATGAAACAAGAGATCATTGCCGTTTGTATGTATGTATGCAGGTGGATACACTGCCTGCATTACGCACGGCATACTACCTACTAGTACTATACAGCCCATGCAATGCATATGGTTCTTTTTTTCTTTTTCAGCCCCTTATGCACGTGGGGTTACAGTAGTTATACTGCGGGTGGTGTGATCGTCTGCAGCGGCCCTGCCCATTGGTCAACTTACGGCGGCCTCATCGCATAGCGAAGCCAAGGTGAATAAGTAGTATTGCGCCGAGCCCAATATTGCACTTGATATAGGTAGTTATGATGCATTATGTCAGCCTCTATATATCTGAGCCTGGCAATGAAGGTACCATAGGCTCATGAGATATTATTACATTTAATTAAGGTTGCGGGACAATCCGCCTTGAGAAACAAGAGTGCTTTCTTTCAGCTCGACAGACCGCTATGCTGATTAGTCGCTTACCTCGGACTCCGACTCCGGTAGGCACTGGCCAGAATAATCAGAATAACCCAGCCCCAAAGTGTGTACGTCTTTGCTAATCCTTGGGTACCGTATAGACTTATACAGCACCAAGCATAAAAATTGTAACAAATATCCAAAAGTATTATCTACTTATTTTTAAACATAGATGATTTTTCTATCAAATTTCAATTTTTTCGTGGTTGTGTTGTCTCTTGTTGAAAACTAAGTATACGCTACTCGCTATTGAGGCGTTCTCATTATTATGGTCAGTACTTTGCCGGCTCCTCTGTGACCCAAGTGTGCCGGGCCGCTGGAGACCGCCCCCGCCTTGTTGTTGGTGGTGGTGCAGGTGTTGGGTTCGGAACAGACCCACCTATGATATTCTCATTACGCCCTATTTCGATGCCCCATGGTTGCCTAGTAGTATGCTATAGTAAGTCAGCTACTACCTACCTAGTGGTTCTTTAGGTTTGGTAGAGCTGGAACCTCATGACATAAGGTTGACAGCCGTTATGGATTTTGTCCCGAGAACATGGTACTAGGAAGACGATTGGCTATTTTACATCCTGGCTTGAACTCTATCTTCCTGTTGGGAAAGACGTGCCTCGGAGGACAGACATGCAGGCAGGCAGGCAGACATACAGTTCGTACTGGTACTTAGACTACCCCTTCTGCGACTTGCGCGTTGTTGGTTCAACGCGGGTAATCTTGACAGGGCTTTGCATGCCTACTCAGACAGGTAGGTGGTAGCTATATGCGCGCGTATGCGTGCGCGTCTAACGTGGGGCTATCATTGAACTTCGGCTAGACGCATGCATGGGATTTATTCACATGTTGGTTTACTACGCAACATACGCAATCTCATATCCTATCATCAGTTGTTGGTCGTCGTCGTCGTTAAAGGTAACACACGGCGCACACCCCACGCGAACGGCAGGTGTCACGAGGAAACCTCGGCGAACGTGGCCTGGCCTGGCCTTGTACGACCAATACTCAGACATATGACTTTATCCCACCTGTGCGGTGCCGTTAGGCTCCGGTTTTTGCTTGATCGTGTGAACCCCTATCCCGCTGAAGATGTGCTGCTCGGTGTACCTGCAGGTCCCCGTTGTTGGTCTCTAAGTTCGTGAAGCTCACCTTGGTATGCCTGAGAGGCCACCGGCCGTCTCTCTTAGATTCTCGCCCCCTCAGCTGAACAGTGGCCGGGCAGGCAAATAACGTGCCCTACAGGAGACTCGTCGAGGACCAAGTCCAAGACTGGAGAATAGCACTGCCTTTACGATAGGTACGGCACCCCCTCTCGTCACAAGCTGGCGGCCAACACTCAAGCGCTAATGGCCATCCCTCGCAGTGTCGCCGTACGATGTCAAGAACAAGCAAGAGTAGGTAGATTCGAAGGATACGACATTCCATCTTCGGAATATCAGACACAGTGTTTCACTAAGCCCGAGCAGATGCAAAGGCTTCCAGAAGGGTTCGCGGCGCTGAGACATTTTGGTGGCGTACAGAGCGCCTCGCTGGTTCATCATCTCCTGCCGGCGCCCGCTCAGCGGTTTGCGAGCGCTATGCGCGCTGCCGCAATGACCTAGGTTGGAGTATGAGAATGTGTCTGGAAGGGGAAGGAGGTGCTGCTGCTCCGCAGGAAACTATCTAGGCAGAGACTGGGAATTCATGCAGGAGGGCTCACTACAATCATTAGTATATTCCTGTTGATTGATTGATTCCTAGCACGTAGCCAGGACACGATAGGAGACTGACTGAGTTCTCGGGGCCCTAGAGACGCATAGGTTTTTGAAAGTGCTATATTTGATCATCGTGCCCCAGCTACCGGTTTCATCATGTGTCTAAGTTGCTGTAGGGGACGTCTTCTTCAAGACGGTCCCATCTTCCTGTTTTAACCTGCTTGTTCAAGAGAAGGTGTTTGAGATTACATATAAACTTTTAAACTTATGATGAATCTGTATCTTATATGCTTGTTGTGTGTTTTTGCTTCATAAGAGGGGTTGATCTCATTGAAACTGATAAGATAGCACCGAGTGGATAAATAGCCTAAGGGGCGAGTTCCTCTTTAGGGTTCGTGTCTGTCACTAGAGTTGTACTAAGTTAGGTTGGCAACCTAGTTAGCATCGCAGCTCTTCCTAAGAGTGAACTAAAAGCGGTTGCCCTATGGAACGTAAAGTGTGTGGCAGGCGGAATGAAGAGACAGGACTTATAGGTACCCGAAGGAAATGTGGTGTATGCCGGAAACTACTAATACTTTACGAGTAGAAAGAGAATGTCGCACTTCAGTTCGCCTACTGGTCTTCTATGGTATAGGAAAGAGACTAGTATTAGAGCTATGTACGGACGCACGGTCAAAGCCGGCATGTTGGGTATATACGAAATGTAGAACTAGAAAAAGGATAATTACAAAAGTCCAAAGCCCCTCTACCTCATTCCCCTTCTCCATTTTTCTTTACTTGCGGCAGAGACGGCCATTCTGAGTTGGCAGCCACGATTCCTGGCGTGTGATGTACCAGTTTTCGCTACCGACAGCCGTAGGAGCCCAGAAGGTGTCCCAAGGATCAACCTCGTTCTTGATCTTGAGTAGGCGGTCATAGTTGGTGCCCCAGAAAGACTGTTGGAAGTTGGGTTCGTTGATGTCGGCCTCGTTGAGGTAGCTGCCGGCGCCTTCGGAGATGGAACGCAGCTTGGCGCCCGACTCCCAGGTGATAGCCTTGTTGGCGGCTTCAATCTCCTCCGGCGTGCTTGCGTCACTCCAGCCGGAGCCGACAATAACGTAGAAGAGGACATCGCGCCACGCGGGATTGACGGCGTTGTCGACGCTAGACTGCTTCTTGCCGACGATGTTGTACATGATTAGCGCACTTGTTTGCATGATCTCCTTCATCGTCGCGATCGTCTGGTTGAGCGCCGTCGGGTCCCGCCAGTTCTTGGCTGGGATCAGCCGTGAACCTGTGCGAAGGTCTGAGTTTGCGACGAACTCGATCGGGAAGTGTGTCGACCACGGCTGGTAAAAGTTGTCGTACTCCCAGAACAGCGGCTCCACATTGAAGCCAATCTCCTTCCATTCTGCCAACAGCGGTGCAATTGTCTCCTTAAAGTCAACTAGCTTTGTGCCGGGTGCCAACCAAGGGTGGAACTCCCAGGTATAGCCTGGTACGCCATCGAAACGGGGGTACACGCTCGAGTAACCGTAATGCCCCTTTTCGGCATAAGTAGGGAATTTGCGCCAGTAAGCCTCAAGAGCAGCGACGAAGACGTCGGTCGGGAAGTCGGCAAGAGAGTCGTTACCAGTAGTTATATAGAAGGTCAAGCCAGAGTAGACCATCTTAGGGTGTACCTTGACAGTCATGCTCGTCACGACACCGAATGTGGCTCCGCCGCCTCCGCGGACTGCCCAGAAGATATCCTTGTTGTGTGTCTTGTCGGCGGTGATGAAGCGGCCGTTAGGTAGGACAATATCGATGCTCAGGACCTGGTCGGCACCCATACCGTAGATAGAACTGAGGGGAGAGTGGCCACCGCCTTGAATATAACCACCAGTGACACCGACACCCTTACATTCACCGCCAACAGCACTGACACCGTACTTGTCGGCCGCGGCATATAGCTCGCCAACCTCAACACCAGCGCCGAGCTTCATAGCTGGGCCTGTATAGTCACATCCCTTGTAGTTTGGGAGGAATTCGATAGACTTGAGGTTGTGAGTCCAGATTGAGAGGGCACCAGCACCCGCGCTCTTGCCAAGGAAGTCGTGGCCAGTGTTCTTGACGACAAGTCGGATGTTCGTATTGCGTGCAAAGTTGATGGCCAGTTGGATTTGAGCGACAGTAGAGATTTTTACGGCGTAGCTTGGGAAACCACCGAGCTCGCAAGTGCTATCATTACCGCTCTGAGGCATGCAGGTCTTACCCTGGAAGAGAGGAGACATAACGGAAGTCGGGTCATTGGCGCTGCCAGGGTTAGCATTTGTCAGCCAATACTTAGCGGGCACAAAGCTTACTGAGTGGGAGATTCATTCCAATGGGCAAGGAGCTCCTGACACCTGGCTGCGTCGTAATGCTCACTGTTTGTGTAGCAGACTGCACCAACGGGAACCGTCTTGATGAGGGCACCGCCTGTCAGGAGGTTGAAGACCTTCCAGACGGGCTGGATGGGCCAGAGCAAATCGCCAGGGAACGTCTTGCACCCGGTGAAGAGCGATCGCTTGTCATTCTCAGTCGATTCGACGTTCTCAGGGAACTGAAAGAGCGAAACGTTACTCAGCTCCATGCTGGTCAGCTGCGCAAGGATGTCGTCCGTGAGGACAAGCTCCTGTTCAACATTCTCGGCAGCAACGGGGACCGTGCTCTCATCGGCAACTGCGGAATGTCAATTGATTAGCTGCGGTCTAGCTGGTGTGTCATAACGCCACATACCAACAACTCGGCCATCTATGTCGATGGTTTGGGCTGAAGCTAAACCGGTCAGCAAGCTCGTAAGGAGCAACGTCCGACTTAAAACAACCATGGCGCCTTAAATATAAAAACAAGTCAACGGAAGGTCGACAGGATAAATGAGGGACTTGTCAAGAGAGTAGGAACTCAAGAGAGGGCATGGAAACGATCGACGAACCCTCGACCTTTAAAAGAGCAGACCCTTGACGAAGATAGAGAAATATAGTATTTAAAAGAGGGGAATTGTAACGCCATCTTACCGACAATAAAGATGCCATGCTGCGTGGCACCCTGGCACCCTGGCTAGCCCACGTGCTGGCTGCATATAATGCACACTGAGCTGGGGCAGCATCCACAATCTGTATTCCAGACCTTTACCAAATTGTCTAGTAACCGGGTTTGTGTGGCTCAATCTGAGCTATGTATCTAGCGAACCGAACCACAAGAGCCGGTCCACAGGCGATGGACTGTTGGCATCTGCCGAGAGGCAATCGGAGGATTTTTCAGATAACAATGAGGCTCAGGGCCCAGGCCGATAGTCGACCAACACAAGGTCGACCGACGGCGAAATTTTATTACTGGACGAACTGACTAAATGTCACTCCAACGGGCAACAATCTAAATTCATTGACGGCAATAACTTACCCCAACAATACATACAGGCATCAGACAAGATCAGAAAGAATACTAATTGGGAGGTAAGAAGAAGGTAAGGAGGCATATTTTCCATTGACATCTCGCCTACACTAATCCATGCAAAACGAACAATTGAACAAATTCGCAGAGTGTGGACACTCGTCCAGACCAGATGCAAAGAGATCAGCGAATTTGTTACCAAGTTAGGTAAATTACCCGAAGCCTCAGAGATATAAATTTATCCTCACAGTATTTCTTTACAGTACATTTTTAATTCTAATTTTTGCAGGTTTAACCTAGTCCAACCGGCGCCAAAACTATTACCTACGGTCAGACCGCTGAGACTACTAGCGTCCGACTAGTACTAGGCTAGGGTTGGCGGGGTCGGTCATCGGGGGCCCGGGTGCAGGGCCGGCGCAATACAGTACGCATAAAATTAGGGACGGCCACATTTATTGCGAGCTTAGGAAAGTATGAAGCAAGCAGACTCGATCCGCTCGATAGGTAGCTCTGCTACTGCTTAGAACATTCTGATCACAAAAACGGTTTACGCGATACTTGTCATTGAGAGACTGAGTTAGCTATTTTCCGTAGTCCCACGAGTACAGTGTAAAACGAAGACGTACTCTATATTGAATTAGCTCTAAACTACTATGATGTACTCTATATGTCGCTTATTTTACGGGTAAATCCTTCACGCTTCCAAGGGGTACCTGGGAATCGGGAATGAATGCCAGCAATACGCCATAGTTCTTCAGCTTCACGCCCAGGCTCGCTCCTCGGCCTGAGTTTTGTCTCTGTAGACTAATGGGTTCAGAGGGAAGTAAGGATTTTCATTGGCTGTCAAGTTCATGAGACGCAACATGTGGCGGTGGAGGTGAAAATTCCGTAAGGTAGATGCAGAGAACAAACTGTAACAGTACTCAACGTTTTTCTAATAGCTTTCTGACAAGAAGCAAAAACAAAATGGGGGAAACTGATGAGGCAACATGTCATAGGTATCAGTCATCAACCGGTATCCGTAGCACGATTTCAGGCTCATCGACCACTTCTCATGCCCTCAACAACCTATTATTGTTCTAGGGCAGTACCATTACATACTACTCTTCATTGATCACTAGTTATACTGGGTTACAAACCTAAGGCCCTATTCTCTCATTATACTCAAGCCTACTAGTCTCCCTTTCAGACAGACACGGATTTTCAATAGGTACTAGGTAACAGATCATTTTATTTGATGTTTTCAGTCCGATTTTCGTGTCCTTGCACTATACTCTCATGCACGGCCCTCTACCTAGATACCTGGTCATTATTCATCACCCTCCATCAGCTCTATTGTATATGTAATTTGAAACCCTGTCGATCTGATACAGCCCTAGACCGTAGCAAATGCGGTTAAGTCTATACTCAGGCAACACGATACGTTACGAGTCTATGAGCTCTGCTTTGGCGTTCATTGACAACCACAGAATTACGTGACTTGATTTTCCGATCGGTCACAACGATCAAACATAGCAACGACTTGCAAAACCAGACACGATTCATGTCATGCAGGAAACACTCGACGGCGACGGGAATGAGGGACCTCCCGTTTCCGTCCCGTCAATAGGTAAAGTAAAAGTCCAGTATGCTTAAAAATTGGACAATAATAATGAGAAGGACACCGACTGATATTCTATCGATCACGCAGGATTGGTCTATCACGGGGTCCCCATGAATGTGGCTTGCACCTAATACCTCGTCAATGCACACACAGACACAACAACTGCTGCTAGTGTAGGATACCCATGTAACCTAATTATGAGGCCTTGCCTTATATTACCAAGTGCGTGGATTTCTCCACTAAAGACCACTGTTCATCCGATTATCCAAGCCACTTCTTCAGATTATTCCCCATTCGTAGAGGAAGTTTCCTGATGCAGATGAAATCGTCCAAGCACTCTTGCATTAGATCAGCACTAAGTGCAAAGCCATGGGTACATGGAAGTTTCAAAAGAAAGCCACTTGAGAAGGTGATAGCGTTTGAAGAGCCTTTACGTTGCTGTCAATTTTTGCGTTGGATTTTCTTTTTATTAGTCCATTTCTCTCCAGTCCGGCGAGCCCGTCAAATTTTGGCTGCCTCAGACCACAACAATCATATATCTCAGTCTTATTCTCCACGATTCTCAACCTGTTTCATAATCTACGACGCTCCGTGTTCACGACGCAGATCTTCGTTTCTCCACCAGATATCCGGCGCTTCAGCTTAATTGCGGTACATCAACATGGGAGTCCTCGAGGCCAGACGTCCACCCCAACCAGATGTCACCAAGATTCCAACGCCGCCGCTACAAGCGGTAGCACTGTTCTTTAACTTCTTCTTACCAGCACTGGCCCTGATTGCTGTGGCCCTCAGATTCTATGCGAGGATGATGATGAGACAAGTAGCAATTGGTAGGTAAATTTGGAGTTATATAAACGTCGAAGGCTCGGTTGCTGACTAGCCGCTTTCCCTAAAGATGACTGGTTACTACTTCTAGCATTGGTATCGTCCTTGGCTATGGTGGTGCCTTTCTATTTCTGTGAGTTCCTGATCGAAGAACAGTCTAATGACTTGAAATCGCTAACGACTCCATATTTACGAAGACCTCAAACTGAATTACTTTGGATGGCATGAAGTGGATGTACCGAAATTTGACCCATCACCAGGACTATGGTGGTTCTATCTGGCCCAAATTTTCTACAACCCAGTGCTTGCCCTGGTCAAAGCATCAGTCTTACTGTTCTTACTACGGCTTGGAGGTCATAGGCGCAGAGTACGCTACTTCATCTACGGATTGTTGACGTTCAACACATTGCAAGCCATTGCCGTCTTCCTCGTCGCCGTATTTCAATGCACACCGATCGAGGCAAACTGGGATAAGACAGTCGCAGCTACTGCCCGCTGCATTGACCCATCTTTCCACGTCATCGTCTCTAGCATAACCATCCTCACCGATCTTCTCGTACTGATCATACCATTCTGGATTTTCTTGGGCTTGAAGCTTCCCCTGGCGGCAAGAATTGCTATCATTGGTGCCTTCTTGACGGGTCTTGGGTAAGTCTATCTATAGATGCTTTGGCTTTTGGCCATATCGGGCCTGACTGTGCTAAAATAGGGTTACGATTATCGGAGCGGTACGATTAGCCGATATATATAATCTTTTCTTCGGCAAACCGGATCCAAACAAGGACCCGTACTACAGTATTGGCATCACCCTCAATGCCTTCGAGATAAATCTCGCCATCGTTTCTGGAGCCGTGCCAGCACTGCGACCCATATTCCGGAAGTGGTTCCCCTCCTTGTTTGGGGGCAGTACTAAGAAGTACAACAACAACGAGCCGTACAAGTATCCATCCACCAGTAAATACGGCAAAGGCACGAGCCACCGAAGTAGCGAGCGGAACGGCACCGAGAGCGGGCTAGCCCATGGCCACGGCGGGATCGCGCTCAAGAGCATGAGCCGCGCGGAGAGAGCACAGCACACTGAGATCCGAAGCGTGAGCCCCTCGGGGAGTGAGGAAGAGATTATGACGTCGAACGGTATTATGCGGACGACGGACGTTCATATTCAGTACGCATCTGGACCGACTTTGGGTCAATCGGCCTCACGGTCTTCGAGTGATTTCAAGATACCTGAGATTACGGCTTCAAGGGGTTTATAATGAAACTCCAACTTTCACGCCATAAAACTTCTACTCTACATTATATTATATTTATGGCACTCAACGCCGGAATGGCGAAATTGGAAGACAAAAAGGGATAGGAATCAGGTTGAAGTTTGCTGATCTGGATGAGCAACCATCAAAGCCTCTCGATGTACGAATGTATCTGTATCAAGAAACACGGAGCTATCGAGGCTAAGAAAATTTTTGAGTTAGTGTTTTGCATAGCGGTATCATCGGGGTTTAGCGTTGGATTGTGTAAATATTCAAGAGATATAAGGGGGGCATTCCCAATTAGTTGATGAAAAGTCAATAATGTATAATATATGCCCTCACCTTATACTACGGTTGATCAGCGGCCTGTATGTGACCCTTCTGTATTCTGGAGTCTAAATCTGGGCATGGAGGATTGTCTCTTCGGTACTAGGAGAACACTCATTGGAATTTTTACCATGCAGATAGCCCTAAGGGCTTATTCCTTTTCCAGTATCTATTCCACACAGATAAATTCTCACACACTTAGGTCGCAACTACCGGACGGCCATTCCATATTAGCGTCTTATGTCCTGACTTCGGGATTCATGTCAACTAAACTAGCTTTCCGCCTATTGCCTAGTATAGCGTTGTCGGCGACTCAACAGCCCGTAATCAAACTATTGATCAACGGACATACTACTTAAACGGCTAAAACGGTTGGCTAATAAGGTAATCATGTCCGCCTCATGTTCCTCAAAAGGCCAACGCCCTCTTCAATTGCGGAAGGCTTATTAAGACGGCTTCCAGAAGTACTAGTCACTCGACGTCGAAGCGGTTTCTTGCTGGCTAAACATATTCTCCACTCCATTGCCTATCTGCATTGGCCATAAGGTTGTTTTAGGTGGAGATCCAGATTTTTTATATACAGTATGCATTTGTACTGTATGTGAAGCGATCCCACCAACCTGGAACTAAGATCGATGTACTACCGTTTTAGTGACACCGTTAGGCTGAGGTTACAGGTGGCGGGGGGTTGACTTGTCTTGGCGGGGGGTCCAAGCCACTGAGTTAAAGGGGGTTACGTGAGATATGTGGAGCATATGCTCACGGTAAGTTGAAAAAAAAAATTTTAAAAAATCTATATTATAACAGTATATACTTAGCATATGCTTACAGTAAGTTAGAAAATCTGTAGAATAATAATAAAATATTTAATTTTTTGCATATACTTAGCATATGCTAAGTACATGTTAAATATAATAATGATAATAATATTATTATTATTAATATTTCTACATAGCCTGAGCATATGTTAAGTACATGTTAAATATAATAATAATAATAATATTATTATTATTAATATTTCTACATAGCCTGAGCATATGCTGAGTACATGTTAAATATAATAATAATAATATTATTATTATTATTATTAATATTTCTACATAGCCTGAGCATATGCCAAGTACATGTTAAATATAATAATAATAATATTATTATTATTATTATTAATATTTCTACATAGCCTAAGCATATATTAAATATAATAATAATATTATTATTATTATTTTTTTAATATTTCTACATAGCCTGAGCATATGCTGAGTACATGTAGAAATATAATAATAATAATAATATTATTATTATTATTAATATTTCTACATAACCTGAGCATATGCTGAGTATATGTTTAATATAATAATATTATTATTTTTAATATTTTTAATATTTTTATATAACCTGAGCATATACTGAGTATATGTTTAATATAATAATAATAATAATATTCTTTTTTAATATTTCTACATAGTCTGAGCATATGCTGAGTACATGTAGAAATATAATAATAATAATAATATTATTATTATTATTAATATTTCTACATAACCTGAGCATATGCTGAGTATATGTTTAATATAATAATATTATTATTTTTAATATTTTTAATATTTTTATATAACCTAAGCATATACTGAGTATATGTTTAATATAATAATAATAATAATAATATTATTATTATTTTTAATATTTTTACATAATCTAAGTATATGCTAAGTATATGTTTAATATAATAATAATAATAATAATAATATTATTATTTTTAATATTTTTACATAACCTAAGCATATGCTAAGTACATATAAAAATATTAAATATTTTATTATTATTCTAGAAATTCTCTAACATACTATAAGCATATGCTGAGCATATATTATTATATAGATTGATTTTTTTGATTTTTTTAACTTACCGTGAGCATATGCTCCACATATCTCACGTAACCCCCTTTAACTCAGTGGCTTGGACCCCCCGCCAAGACAAGTCAACCCCCCGCCACCTGTAACCTCGTTAGGCTCGGCCCGAGTATTCCAGCTTATTTCCGGCCCTGCTGTGTTGCCTCGGCTTGCCTTTGTCCAGTTATGGCTGAGGCTTTCTTCTTCTTCTTGATGAATGCATCACTTCGACAGAGTCGCTAGGCTTAACAAATTATAACTTAATATTTAACTTACTTATACATCTATATTATTCTATACGTACTTAAATAAGTAGCCAAGTAATAATACTATTTCATTGACAGTTTAACTGATTGATTGCATAGGTGTTATTTCGAAGTGGATGGGCGTTCGTGTTGCTGGCTGTGCAGGCGACATTAGGTGGTAGGGGGTAAGCGGTGCATGCAAGTACAGTTCTTGTCAGATCTACCTAGTAATTAGCGATTTATAACCAATCGACTAATATTGGGTTAGTCAATCAATCTGCTGGCCTAGTGGTAGTTCTGATAGTTCTGTTTTCCAGAAGAGTATTGTGCGCTGCTGTTGTCAGTAGGCTACCATCTAGTTTTAGGCGTGAAGTAACTCATACGGTAGCCCAGCTACCTCTCATTGCTGGCAGATGGGGACTGCAGACTTAGGCCTGCTCTTTTAAGGAGAATAAGCCACCATGTAGGACAGCCTGTTGTGTCGCCTTTGAGAGGCGGGTCGGGCGCAGCTTGAACAAGCAAATTGGTAACAAAGCGCTATTTTCCATATCTAATTTGTAGCTTTACAGTCAATCTCCCATCTGTCTGATCCAGTATTTGCAATTCCCCTATGCTACGACCTTTGCCTAATCCATCCCTGGTGCGTTGATTGAGCCTTCATTCAAAAGAAAAAGGTGACAGGTTTCGAAATGCCCACCCTAACCGACCAAACGGGGCTCGAGGATGATCGCCTAGATCGCGCACGGCAACTTCAGGATCTTGGAATCGAGTATTACCATAAAAATCAAACAACATGGGTATTGACGGACATCGAGGCAGCGATTCAAAGATTTGGACATGGCATGTCAACGATCTAAACAAAGTCTCACAGTAATACCGGAAAGTCATCTACATCGGGCAAATCATCTCACAACCCTCGGAAATAGTTTGATGGCTCTATATCAAATCACAGGGACGATTTCGGATCTAGAGATGGCTATCCAAGTATTCCAGGAATCACTTGCCATGATACTAAATCATTCGGATCAGGCACGCAATCTCCATGGTCTGGGAATGGGATTTATTACTAGATATCTCCAAACTGGGGACATACTGGACCTAGACATGACAATCAAACAATGCCAAGAGGCCTTTAATTTAACGCTGGATAATCATCCGAGCCGAGCAGCACGACTTCAATCTCTTGCAGATGCATATCAAATAAGATACCTGGAGACAAGCGCAACAACAGATCTAAAAATGGGCTTGCAGTTATCTTAAGAAGCGTTGAATATAATACCATATAATTGCCCGGATCGAGCAGATCGACTTCGAAGCCTTGCAACTGGATATGCAGCTAGGTTCCAAAGAACAGGAGCAATGGCGGGTATAGAGCTCGCTATCCAAAATCTTGAAGAGTCCGTGGATATGACGCTAGATAATGATCTAAATCTACCATCCCGACTTCAAAACCTTGCGTCCGGATATCAGGACAAGTACCGACGAACCAGAGCAAAAGCTAATATAGATATAGCCATACAAAGATCACAAGAAGCGCTTAATATCATACCAACTAATAACCCGGACCAGGCAAGCCAGCTTATGAGTCATGGAGACAAATTCCATAACAAATATCGAGGAACGGGAGCATAAACGGACTTAGAGTCGGCGATTGGACATTATGAAGAAGCCATTGCCATTGTACCGAGTAATCATCCTCATAGGAAACAGATACTTTCAGAGCTTGGGGCCGGGTATCATAAACTATACCTGAGAACGAGAGCAGTATCTGACCAAAATAAGGCTCTTCAGCAGTTCCAAGAAGCCCTCGGTTTGACACCTGATAATCATCCAGATAGGACAGTCCGACTTCTATATCTTGGATACGCATACCAAGATAGCTAACAGAGGATATTTTCAAGTACTGACTTTGAAATGGCTATCCGATATTTCCAGGAAGGGTTAAAAAGTCCTTTGTCTTCTCCAACTGAGCGGGTAATCTGTGGCCGGGCCTTGGTCGCATTACATGCTGAAGCCGGAAATTGGCCAGAAGCCTATCAAGTTGCCCAAACAGCTCTTTCACTAATTCCTTTATTGATATCTCGCTCTCTGGAGAAACCGGATAAGTAACAACTCGTCGATATAGTTATAGGCTTGGCTTCAGATGCGGCAGCAATCGCGTCCGCGGCTGGGGCTAGCCCGTATGAGGCGGTCAGACTTCTCGAACAAGGCCGTGGAATTATGATAGGTTCTCTAAGCGAGATGCGAGCGGACGTATCTGACCTCGAACAAGCCCATCCCCGGCTGGCAAAAGAATATAGTGATATTCGAGATCAACTTGATGTTCCCGCGATATCGAGTCGACCCGAGGCAGATCAACGGTATAATACAGGCCAAAGGCCAGAAGAAATGCTGCAGAGCATAAGAGCATTACCCGGCTTCGATCAATTCCTCATGGGGCCTTCCGAAGAGGAATTCAAAACTGCCGCGGCCTGGGGTCCAATCGTGGTACTTAGCATGAGCGATTATCGGTGCGATGCGTTCATTATTGAAAGAAAGCCAGCCTCGGACATTGCCGCTGCCTCATCTACTTATCAGCGATATTCAGACTTACACTCAGTATCTGGAGAATCTTGAACTGTTAGACACACGATTGCTTGATTGGCTTTGGGGAAGGATTGCTAAGCCAGTTCTTGATGCTTTGGAGCTCACAGAAACTCCCACAAGTAGTTGGCCCCGGATGTGGTGAATACCGACTAGTTCTCTCGCAAAATCTCCCATCCGTGCCGCGGGACGGCATACTCACGGTTCTTCTGAGTCAGTCCTCGACAGAGTAATATCATCCTAGAGCTCCTCTGTTAAGGCACTCGTGCAAGGTCGTCAACATAGGTCGAAACTAACGATGGTGGCGGGAGCATAAAAGGCTGTCCTAATTGGTATGCAAAAGACCCCAGGGCAAAGTAATCTCAAGTTTGCCTCAGAAGAGGTAGATAAACTCACGATCCTTTGCGATTCAATGCAGTTGAAAGTATGTGTACCACAACCCAACCGAAGCGATGTTTTGGCTGTTATCAAAGACTGCGAAATGTTTCATTTTGCTGGCCATGGAC
This sequence comes from Xylariaceae sp. AK1471, assembly GCA_023159215.1. Taxonomy (NCBI): domain Eukaryota; kingdom Fungi; phylum Ascomycota; class Sordariomycetes; order Xylariales; family Xylariaceae; species Xylariaceae sp. AK1471. Next base: position 2,822,893 of record JAJKLI010000001.1, on the reverse strand, counting down.
AGATCGATCCGTTAGATCCGTCCAAAAGCGCTCTACTCCCAAGCGAAGAGGCGATAACGGTTGGAGATCTCTTTCAGACGCACGTTCAACGTTATAGGTCGTAAACTAACCCCCCTAGCCACGATCCATCCCCTCACAGGCCATCACGACGCGTATGTTAGCTTAACCACTTTATTTAATTGAATATATAATACCTTAACCACCACTTATACTATGAATATAATTTCTATTTTATTATAATTATTATTTTCTGCTTTTTATTCTAATGTTTTTATATAAAAATTAACTTTACGTATAAGCTATAATTTACGTAGTAATATTAAATAGTAGCTAATAAGTATTATTAACTAAATAGAATATTTTAAGAAGCTATATTTAACGTTAGCTTAAAAGAATTTTAATTTATAAACAAACTTTTAAGTTTTTTTAAGCTTTATTTACTTTTTAAAAATAATAAATAATTAAATAAATAATTAAATAAACTAGATTTAGTTTTATACTAATATTAATTAAGTTTTAAATTATAATTTAAAACATAATTAAAGTTTTTAAAAGTTTTTATAAACTAAAAAAAAAATAGTATACTTGTTTTTTTTGTTAAAATTTTATTATAAGGACTTTATAAACTAAAATAATTAATTATATGCGTGTTAATAACGTAATAGTAAAAAATATTAATTTTTTTTAACTGTTTTAAAGCTTTTAAGCTAGCTAATATAATATTAAACCGTTTTTATAACATTAACGAAATAAAGATCGTTTAAAACGTAAAAAAAAATTATTAAATAGTTTTTAAAACTAAAAACTACGTTATTTTTTAAAAAAAACGTTAAAAAAAAACAAATAAATTATAGTTTTTAAATATATAAATAGTTTTAAAATAGTTTTTTTATTATTAGTTATTTTTAAAAATAATAAAGTTTAAACGTAATAATTTTTAGATTAAAAAAACAATATATATAACTTATAATAGTTTTAAACGTTATTTAATAAATAAACTAGTAATTTTATTGTTTTAAATTAAATATAAAATATTTTTTTATTTTATATTTAAGCTTTTTATAATAATAAATAAATAGTTTTAATATATAATAGTTATAATTTATATATAAATAATAAGTTTTTTTAGCTTTATTTAACAAATAAAATATAGCTAGTTTTTTATAAGCTTTATTGTTTTTATATAATATAAGTTTTAAACGTAAAAATATTTAAGTTATTAAAAAAAACGTTTTAATATTATTTTTATTACTACTTAAATATAAGTTTAAAACTAAAGCTTTTAAAAAAATAATAATAAATATTTTATATAAAGCTTAAATAAAAGTTTTAGTTTTAAAAATTATAATTAAAGCTTAAAAAACTTTTAAGATTTATTTGTAAAATTGTTTGAAATTATTATTATTTAGATTTATAATCTTAAAAAATAAAAATATAGTTTAAATATTAGTTTAAGCACTTATTTTTTTTTAAATAACTAAAAATATTAGATTTTTTATAACTAGTATTTTTTTTAATTATTAAAATATTAGTAAAAAATTAAATAATTTTTTAAAGTAGTTAAAAACTAATTTAAAAACGTATACTTTTTAATTTAGCTTTATAACGTTTATAAAACAAAAAAACCGCGAAAACGTTTAATATAACTTTTAAAAGAATTATTAAATTAAAAGCTGCTAATATTTATTTATATATTAAAATTGTATATAAAATAAATAATACATGTAAAATAGTTAAAATCGCTTTTAATTACAAGTTCGTTTAAATAATAAACATTTAAAAAACAAAACAAAAATTAAAAAATCGTATAGTTTATAAAAATAAAGATTTTAACTATAATATACTTAAAATAAATACTAAACTAAATAAAACAGCTTAAAAAAATAATATAAAAATAAAAAACTTTATTAAAGTTTGTAAATAACGAAAAAAATAAACCTATAATGCAATATTTACTATATAATCTATATTTATACGTTGTAGCTAGTTAGTGTTAAAAGTAGCCCGTAAGGGGATAGATCGTGGCCAGGGGGGTTAGCTTACCTGGCCTACCTCTCGGCCTATGGAACGGGACAAGTTACGAACGATAAACTACTTGACGAAGGTCTCCACTTGATAGGAGCATGTCAGCTGGCCGGTTTCCAGCACGCAATTAGCACTCTCTGGAAGGTGAATGATAAGTCATGCGTAGAGGTAGCGACATCAACATATGGGTATATAAAAGAACGAAGCATGAACGATAAATCTGTTAGCGAAGGCCTTCATCACGCTATACGCAAACTTCGTAGCAATTGGATTTAGGAGAACACCGTCAAAGCATCGAAGCAGATGGGAGGTGGCGAACCTAGGAGTGGCGCAATGGCGATAGAACAAACGTGTTCTGGTCGAAGTACGGCGAGAAATCCCAGAGATGTGGAGTTGTACGGAGAACCGCCACTATTATGGGTTACATACGTTCATTTCGGGAGCTGAGGCCTCAGGGGCTGGTAAATAGACAAGTACTTGTGAGCTATGCCCATGAATCTGACGAGGGAAATGTCTAGGCCGCGTTTATGTGCAAAATGGTAAATAATGTACAAGACTACAATCTACTAATTTTGCACAAACTGCTCGCCCTATTGACGAAGATAAGTTCGGTTGCCGCATAGCTACTGGCACTAATCAGGTGCAGTACTGGTGTAACTGTAGTCACAAGATTGCATTGGAAGTTTATAGGGGCTCTCACTTTTCGTTATCCTGCCTGTGTCCCAAGTCTAGAACGCAGCGTAAACCTTAACCAAGCCTTCCCATCGCGCAAGAGAATCCTCATTAGGTATAGAACTAAGGAGTTACATGTCATAAACAGACGTACACACCGGCCGCCGAGGATATGGTAATACTTACGTAGCATACGATCTAGATTCGCATTTAAACTACTGACCGGTTCTAGGAATGGACATCCCTTATATATCCTTGCTGACTGAAGTTTATCTATTGGGGTTATGCATCATCACAGACGGACCTGTAGTTTACTAACACAGATTTGAAGCCGCGTCCTATCTAGAAGATTTCCCCTTTAGTAAGTAATATGATAACTTATCTCATACCTGATTTAGTCAGTCACAATTAAAGAATCTGATTCCCTAGCTAGTTCTATGCTTTAACAGCTTTATAATCTCCTTAAACTCTTGGAGCTGATATATAAAATAGCAATTATTAACCCTTTATTAGTGATCCCTGAGAGCAAGAGTTTCTTTGGCTATATATACGCTGTATATTTATTTTACTATAGTCGGTGCTGTATCTAAAGAGCTGTGTTCAGTGCTTGCCCCTGTTTTTGAGTTGTGTTATTTATGAACATGGTTGCAAAAGATCAGCCGTCCTAGTAATGCCCATACAGTCAAGTCATATGGACTATGTATTTGACTTACTAGCACAGCCATATCATTGCGTATATACCAAAAACAGGTCGTTCGCACACCAAAAATTGGTAATTACACTATGATTGACCTAAGTAGCATTTCTTCACACTATAAAACGAAGACTTGCAAAGCCAAAAAGGCGCTAAGTTGTGTTGAAGATGGCTGTGTTGTTAGGGATCTGCAGCATTTGCACACGGTAGCCCAGCTGCCTCCAATTGCTAATAGATGGAGACTGCAGATCTAGTGTGGGCAGGACTGCAGGTTTAGGCCTGCTCTTGTATAATCTGTGCTTGCAAACTGCCGATCGTTTAACGGCAGATCCGGTAGAATAGGACGGCAGCAAAACACCATACTCGACGTCTCCCATAGGTTAAGAGATGACATTGGCGATATTATGCTACGATCCACTTTGATTGTTGCAGATCGGCAGTGGGTGATGGGAAAGCGAAATATTAAGGGAACACCCCCCCCCCCCCCCTTAGTTTTTGTCGATGCCTTCAAAATTTCGATGGTCACTTGCTAGTATCCCATTGAGGCAACTCATCGAGATAGAGAGGTTAATTCCCTCTCCTCTATGTGGTGGGCTCCAGCGATAAGGGTGCCTCTCTCGCTAGCTATATTACCCTTCCAGCCGTTAGCTGTTCTGTGACCGTTCTCTACTACAAGACGACATCTCTCGTCGCATTTGTTCCTTCCATTGCTGAATTTGAACCTTTAATCAGAGTAGATAGTACCCATGATGTTTTGGTCTGGCCTGCTCGCCTTCCCGGCCCTTGCGGCAGCAGTCCCACAGGGTTATGGTGGCAGTGGCTCTGCTATGCTGCGTTTTGGCTGCAGTCAGTACGTATCTCAGGGGGTCAATCCTTCTATTGGAACTCTGCTAGTAATCAGAACTGTCTATCCACTGTTCACATCGAATTCGGTTCTTAAGATAGGCTTATAGCTCTCATTGCCCAAGAGCAGTCTTTACTGATCCTGTTCGCTGGTTAGGGTCGTCATTGAGCGTCTCGATCCGTACGTCCTTTGAACAAATCTGTTCGCGACAAGGAGACAGGCTGTCTAATCCTTACTAGCCTAGTAAATCCGGGCACGAATCCATCTCCACACGTCCACCAGGTGGTTGGAGGCGTAAGTCCCCAATGGAATGCGTCTACTTTCTCTTTTATGTGCTTAACTCTTGACTAGAACGCGTTTGGCGTATCCATGCCAGAAGATGACATATCGACCCATTCCACGTGCACCACCTGCAGCTTCAACCAGGACTTCTCCAACTACTGGACGGCGAACCTGTACTTCAAGGCTCGTAATGGAACTTACAAGCGCGTGCCTCAGATTCCCAACCAGGCAGTCAGCGGCAACAATGGCGGCATTACTGTCTACTACACCTCCCCTGGCGCGAACCAGGTGACTGCCTTTAAGCCGGTGAGTTATCTCCATGCTGTTGCTGCGTGGCATTGATAACGCCGGAACCAGCTCATTCCGTACTAATATTTCTTCTTCAGGGGTTCCGAATGCTTGCTGGCGAGTCTACCAGGCGCAACTCAACCGGCCTAGGAAAGAATATGCAAAGTTGCTTCCGCTGCTACACGGGCCCTAACTTCCAGGGAAACACCTACTCACCTTGCTTCGACTCTAAGCTGGATACCGAGTATTTCCCTACAGTGCCATGCCTGGGCGGCATCCGTACCAACATCATATTTCCGCTGTAAGTTCGCTCGTTTCCTCTCGCTGGCAGCAGAGAAACATGGGTTGATTCATGGCACAGCTGCTGGGATGGGAAGAACCTGGACAGTCCGAACCACATGGATCACGTCGCCCATCCCTCGGGCGGTCCGACTTCATTCGCCGCCGTCACCGGTCAATGCCCGTCGACTCACCCGGTGAAGATCCCACAGGTTCATTTGGAGGTATGTACTCCCGCCCTACTGAGAGGCTCTACATAATGACTCAGCCTCGGTTGGCAGATCATGTGGGACACGACAGCCTTCAACAACAAGGCAGAATGGCCCGAGGATGGCAGCCAACCTTTCGTCCTAAGTACCGGTGACAAGTATTGATAAACATCTTCTCCGAGTTCAGAACAAGCACTAATGAGATACTTAATAAGTACCGGCTTTGGACAGCATTCTGATTTTGTTTTCGGTTGGCGGGACAACACTCTGCAGCAAGCCATGGATAACGGCTGCTTTGGTGCCACGTGCAAGTCGCTCACGACGCAGGCAGATTCTGTCAGTGGTTCATGCGCCGTTAAGAACACCGTGGACGAGACTACTGAAGGATGTAAGTGCTATCCGAGATAAGTAGCTAGACGGAACGCTAATGCTTGAGGTAGGGCTCAAGGAGCTTCCTGGTGGTGGTATGGGGGCTTAATAGCGGCGAAGAAGGATACGGCGGGAGGCGCAGCAGAGAAGGAATCAATATTTGTACAAGCAACGATTTAGGTATGGATACTCGTTTGGAAGAATTACTTTGTGGATCTTGAACTGCATATACACTGCAATCATTGAGTGACCTAATCGCAAACTTGGCAACATACATGCCTGTTAATTGAGCGCATTGCCCTTGACGTGACGGGTGTGATGAATTGGGTCTATGTGATGAATAACATGATGACCCCAGGAAGTTGTCTAGGCTAGATTGTCCCATTGGCCCACACCTCGCTCTATGCTGTAAGAGCTGAGACTGATATTCCTAGAATGTTAGCCATGTTAGGCTGCAAACGATCCGATGCCAGGATCAGGGAGGGGAGACCGCTTCCCACCGTGCTCCATCTGAGCTATTACCCGCAGCTGGTTGGTTGTGAAGCTTGAAGTTGTATCTATACTACTAGTATAATGGTTAAGAGGTACTATACATATTTCATGAGTAGTAATACTAAGGTCACCTGCAGTCCTTTCACTGCTATCTTCGGTTGCCTCTATTCTGTCCACACCTCTCTCAGCTCTTAGAAATAAAATGATTAATTTACAATATGACCATATCTAGCCGAGAAATGATCGTTCCGGGTCTGGCTCACTCACTATTCTGTTGGTTCGAAGCTGTATGGATAGTCTGGAATGTGACCAGTAGTCAGGTACCACGAGAAGATGTGAAAACTGTGAAGCGCTGGAATGTAATGCTCTTTCATCTCTGATCACTCGTACGACGACCAAACAATATTACGAGAAAAAAACCCTCAGCTTGGAATCTAGAAGCAAACTTAATGTAGAGTTACGATTCCGGACGCGAAGATGCCAAAGCGTTCGTTTGTACGACGGTAGTGATTAACGGCATTACGAAATAGAATGGTCTGAACGCCAACAAGATTCAGCTGACCTGGATGACGAGCAAACATAACACAACATTCCAGTTACGTATGTTTGAGAGTCATCTGCTACTAACTTGTTAATCTAGCAGACTGGGAGGAAGCGTCTGGTATTATCTCTGACTAAAGAAACCCGTCCAACTGACCTAGATTTCCTGAACCAACATAGCCCAGATTTCCCGATGGGTACACTGAAAAGTCATCTACTACTAACATGTTAGTATACCAGACTGTTAGACGAAGAGCCTGGTACTAACATATATCAGTTGCCAAAGAAAAGAGCGTCCAGCTGACCTAGATCTTCTCGAACTAACATAGCACAGACTTCCCGTTTGGTATGCTGAAGAGTCATCTATTACTAACATGCCAGTATGACAAGCACTTGAATGGAAGCGCCTGACAGTAAAAGGCATATCTGGTCAAAGGAACCATGTCTATAAAAGTTCATGATGATCCTGGGCTAGAAAAACTCCATCAGCGCGCTTTATCCATTCCAAACAAGAACACACAGCTTATCCGTTTCACCTATCTTTAATCAACTTCAAAGTCTATCTCGCTGTCCAAGGAGAACTCACAATCTATCTCACACCGACATATCGCCGGTCGATATCGGGCCCATCGGCGTGCAAGCACCAACCGAGTGCGTATATGCAAGCGTCATAGAAGATCGGCGGAGGCGAGCCAACAGCGTTAACTAGACCAATCACTACTATTTCAACCGACACAATGTGCGTGTTGTACAAAACGACATATAAATGTGGTAACTCTGAGTCTCTCAGTTACGGAAAATGCGCCGATTGGGTAGCCGAGGACCCGAGCCTCCCAGAAGAGGGCAGCGAAAACTGTCCCAACGCCAGTGCCGACAACGTCGAGGAAGATCCGCGTGACTATACGTGCGGTATGGCATCCTGCGACCAACAGGAGTGCCAAGACTTCGCTGCAGGCCGATCTCCACCCAAATTCTACGACGACGAGGGCAATGAGGTGACCACTCCATGAAGAAGTGAACGGCCGCAGCTGAGTTAGCGAGTACAATCTTCGTTTGAGATTGATTGTGGACTAGTTCCGCTTGGAATGGGTGCGTCCTCTTACAATTTCAAACCCTCTTTCTTTTTCTTTTTCTTTTTCTTTTTCTTTTTCTTTTTCGGTTTCCTCCATTGATTTTCTAGGTCGGCTTTTCTGATGGGCGATATGGGGATACAGAACTCGTAGGCCCCCACTTGATCAACACACTCGTTGCATTCGTCCTTTGGGATACTTTAACACTCGTTTGGTTAATAGTGGAATAAATTGAAATTATATTTATTTGAGCGTTCAATAGTAATACTTATAATAGGCGTGAGTGGGTGTGTAGGGCTGTAAGTGTGCCATAAGGTATCGAGGTAAAAGTGTGATGTTGTTATCCCTTTGCTAAGCACCGACATATCCACCTGCGAGATAGGTGCACCCAATGCAATCAACAGAGTTTCTAAAGCATGTGACGCGCACCTGTTTCTATTGGGTGTACCTATTGCAGGTAGATAGATACACCGTTGCTTAGAGACGTTGCACGTGGAATGGCAGCCCTGCAGCTAGATAATTATACAGTAGCTGTGTGAGTTGCTATCCTCATCTGATCACCATGGAGTCTACAATGAGTGCAAGTGACAGCTAGAACACAGGAAAAAAAGCTACTAGCCAAAGCTTAGAGCAGTGTGCATTTGCAAGAGGCAATGGGGTTGATACTTAGAAACATGCTACGACTTGGACAGAGAGGACCACGAGTTTTTGGAACATACAGTCGATTACTTTGTACAGCAGCTTCGCGCGCACCATATGCCAATTGATTGCTTGGTCCGAAGGACGGATGAAGTTACCAGACTTTCCCCGCAGGTTCTCGCTGTCTTAAGATCTGATAAACTTGAAGCCGACATGACTCCTTATTTAGTTCACCTGCAAACCGTATTTGAAGCTACTTTTGATCTTGCATCTTCCGTTTACAGATACTATAGCTCCTATATCAAAGTCCTACAACCGCTAGATTAGTAGCTGGACCAATAACGACCAGGGAATCGGTAATATGGTATAGATCTCTTCTCTTTAGCAAATAATTAGGATCTCAAGAGAAGTAGTTATAATCGTTCTATTCTCAGTTTATAACTAGATAATATTAATAACCTCGTAATCCTTTAGTTCCAGAAAGACATCCGGTCCACCATCGAGTAAAACTTCGGGTAATCTAATAAATGTCAAAATGTCACTATCTACCCACGCAGTACACGATCATACTAACCAGCGTCAACCTCCTCCAAATAATAAGGCTCAAAAGACAGGTCTGAAAATCCCAACGCAACGAAAATAACACCCCGACACCTTTATATCCCAGAACTCCATACTATGACCATAAGACATGCTCAAATAAAAGCGAACGCCAATCTCTTGCGAGTATGAAGGCAGCGAGTATATGTTTCAAGTTGCAATCCTCTCTTCGACTTTCACATGACAGCGCAGGATGTTGCCATTGTCCTCGCTCTCCGGCGTCCGGCCCAACCTACTCCTCCCTCCTCATCTGCGTGGAGCAATTGAGCCTCTCGAGCTCGGCGCCTCCGGCGGCGAACACCAGCACCCCCGGTGCCCGCTTCTTCTACTGCTTGCATATAATCTGCCCATTTCCTTTCTAGTCTTCCTGCAGCCGCAAAATCGCCTCGCAAAACGCGCTGCGTGTGTTGCTCTACCGTCTGTTGCCACCCGAAATAACATTTGAGGCCAATAATCTCGGTAGGGTACATCGGTTCGCTTCCAGAAGGGTGGCGGATCTCCGCATTCCACGACAAGACTTCACGAATACCCGTCCAGGTGACTAGGTTGCAGTCATAAACAACGAGCCTCAGCCCCACGCGAGGGCGGGAGCCGCGAGCTGATGTACGGGCAGCCCGAGATCGAACCATGGCGGCGGCTTCGGCAAGAACAAGGTCACCGATTCGCGTATTGTCCATGTCCACACTCTTGAGACCGACACATTTCTTGATGACGGGTAGCATGCCAGCATCACCAAGGTTCTCACAATAACTCACAGAAAGATGCTCTAGCTTCGCAGCGCATGGTGCTTTGGCCAGATGCTGAGACAAGATGTCGTTGGTGAGCTCTGAGAGATCCTCTAGCTCTAAATGGGTGAGACGGGGAGTAGTGGCGAGGATAGGTTCAAGAGCGGCGTCGGTCAGTTCTGTACAGCCGTTGAGCTGCAGACCTTCGAGCTCCGGGACAAGATGACCCAGAACCTTGACGCTCTGGTTCGTCAATTGCGAGCAGCGACTCAAGTCCAGATGTCGAAGCTTCCTGGGTGGGACCATTGGTCTATTAGTGAGGATATCAATTTCAGGCTGCAAACCATGGATCATGGTCATAAATGTTCCGTCCGTCAAGTCGATGCAACCACTCAAAACCAGGTGTTCAAGATTGTTCGTCTCGAAGATGGCTTTGGCGACTTCGACATTGTCGAAACCCTTAATTTCCCCGGCTCGCAGATCCTTCAGCTTGGGGCAGCCCAACACAACCATCTTGATTCCTTTCGCATCCATGTGTCTGCACCAAGACACGTTGAGGGTTTCCAGTTGGGGACAATGCTGGGATATGATCTTGCAGGTGCTGTTGGTCACAGCTGTCATGCTCGTCAAGTTTAAGTTGGCCAGGTTGTTGTTGGATCGGATAAGGTTGTGAAGGGTTGGCCGCTGAAAGTTTCGGCAGCCTTCTAGTGAAGCGTTGATCAGATTCTTGCAGGCTATAACCAGAATCTCGGCACGCTGGTAGTGCTCGATCTGAAGACAGCCACGAACGTTTAAATCCTTGATGAAGGGCCCCGCGGAGACGATAATTTTTGCCAGAGATTCTGCCGGTATCTGACTATAGAACTCGGAAGCATCTACGCATGTCCAAAGCTGCCCATCGAAGCAGAGCTTATAAAACTCCTTGTTCACGCGCGAGGCACGAACAAGCTCTTTGGGCTTCAGGTAGGAGAATATCTGGACTCTGATTTCGTGGGGTATGGAAGTCCAGAAGTCATATAGACATTTTCTGCTAGTACTGAAGCCCCATCGCGAAACCGTGACGTCAGCGGGCAGACAAGCGGTCGTCGGAGTGAGGGGAGCGATGGAGACGTTGGCCGTCTTGCGCGGTGCTAGAGGAGTTTTAATACCATCAATTGGTGGGAATTCAAAACCTGGAGTAGTTGGGAGAGATGCTTGGCCACCAGAGAAGTACACCGGAGTGACACTGCCTGGTGCAGCTGGAGCGAACGAGGTTGTTGCCGAGAGGCTCACACAGGACAAGCTGGAACGGGTACCGTACGGTGCACTGGACGGACGGGAGCGACCGAGTTGAGCCAAAGAGGGCGACGAGGACATGCGTTTTATTCCACGAAGCAATCTCTGACGACGCTTATATTTAGGCGCGTTCTCGGGCGGCGTTCTTGGGGGTGAGTTCTCATTCATGGGAGTTGTAAGAGAGCTCGAGCTCGCCTCAATCGAGAGGTCTGCAGCAATTGTGGGAGCCATTTCGTCCTTGTTCCAGACTGATGTTTAATAACGTCCGAGATTTCGACGACTGACCAGAAATCAAACGAAGCAGAACAAGTGTTCGATCAACAAACAGGGTGTTGGGGAATGTGAAATTGAATGAATGATGATCGATGTCGAACTTCGGTTCGTGCGGGGCAGAGTCTGGGTCAACCGACGTTTGACCCAAAGTCAAATTGAGTAAAAATACCTCGTATCCTTGATATCGGTAGCTTGATCTAACAAGTTACCGAGACATGCTTTTTCGAATCAGTCTACCTAGTACGCACTGAAGAGCGCGTAGCAAAGGGGAAGCGTTTTTAAACGAGTGTATGACTGTGCCGTGGCTTTCCAGCTGACGATAGCGAGAGTTGATAGGTATGAGTGAAGAGGGTAAGCGGGAAGGCTGCACCTGGGTATGTAGATGGATGTGAGAACTTGAAGGGACTTGAAGGGATGGATTGAGGTTTGGCTGTATGGTAGACAACCCGATCAAGGTCCAGTCACAGTCACTTCCGACCAGCACTATATTCAAAAATACGTGTCAAGCTCAGTCTGTTGTTGTTGTTGCTTGTTGTTGCTATTGCTGCTGTTGTTGTGCCTGTAGATCCTGGGAGAAAATATCGAATGCCTAGGTATTCTCAGCCGGTTGGAGCTTGTCGGGGTCAGCTCGGGTTGCGTCGTACAGTTATTAGCTCCCCTCAGCTTCCCACTAGAGTACCACGAGTCAAACTAATAATAAGCGAGAAAACGGCGTCAGACAATGCAACCATGCCCATTTAACCTTTACGCCGAGTAGTTGGAGTAGTTGGGCATGTTTGGGAAGGAGAAATTGTATGAGTTAGAGACATGGTTCGTCGGTTCATCTCGTTGGTTATCAAGGATCCAGCCTGGAAATAAATAAATAAACGGCAAACAAACAAGACGCGGGCTACACAATTCTCAGCGAATAACAAACGGAATGAATGTCTTGGAGACAGAGCTGACTGACTTGTCCATGTGAACCCTCCTCTCGAACCCTCCCAGATACCCCAAGGAAACATCAAGGGTCATGTTCTTAACGTTCTTATCGCCCTATCAGTCGGGGTGTGTGGAGAAGCCCCTCCCTCCCGCCCGATCTGTAGTGGTACATGCTTGCATGCCCCTCTAGGGGTCCACCTTATAGGTATCCACGATCAGCGTTCTAACGTTTTACCCCTCAAGTGGTGGATAAGGTACGGGGGTCCTACCTATACGGGGTGCTGTACGGGATTCTGGGTGTAAGTGGTCTGTCTTATGGGTTTTGCATTCCTCCATCCACCTTCACACCCAAAATGCAAACGCAGATGATCAAACTTCGTGGCACCAACAACAGTGCCGGCATGACGGGATCTGCATCACTGGAAGCCGCTGTTTGCAATTGCCCTACGCTTCGATAACGTATCGAAACTCTGTCCAGGAATGGCCGAAGAACATGCCTCCCAGCCTAGAAGTGTTGATTAGGCGCCCTGTCCTCCGTACCGCACCGTCTATACCTGTACTAACTTACAGAGCTGTAAGCTTATAGGTACCTTCAAAGGAATGCACATTTACACCGACTTTGATTCTATTTCCAGAGATCCTGTGCAGCTTGGCAGAAGAGCTGGGGAAATGAGCAAGCAATCCTGCGCCTACCCACTGAGTTTTGACCGTGTGTGCATAGATGCACGGGACGGGGTCTTGGAACGCCTCTGGACCGAACGTCTGGATTCGCCCAGAAACGTGTTTCTTTTGCTTGCTGACCTTCTAGTCTCTATGTAGCTTACGGCGCCGTAATCCGTCGTGGACCTGACAGGCCCTGCTACAGCTGCAGGAGAGAGAGTCCCTTCGTACATATTCCCCTACAGCCGCGCTAATGACTGGTGGCAATGGTCATCCACTGACGTCTAGACTATTGATACATTCCAGCCCCCCAGTTAGAGTAACGTTTGAGTAACCCTAATCCTAAATAAGCGCATTGCGCGGCGGTCTATAAAGAGTACGGTATTGCAGGATAACTCGGGCTCGCCGGGAAGATTTTGCCATGCCATTGCGATAAGGTATGTATTATATAAATTACAACATAACTACCTCCTTTTGTGACCCAAAGCAGCCGAGCTGATATCCATATCAGATAAGACAAACGTGTGACTACTTATATAGGTAGATACCTACCCAAGGTACTGGTGGCACTGGTCATCCGGCTGTGTCCTCAATTAATTCATGGCACGATGGCACACAGCCAGCTGTCTGAAGCACCGACTCATGATCACCTAAATGTGCCAAGCCCTGGCGGCTGACCCACCCCCTATTGAACTCACCCACCGGAATGCTGTATCATAGTCATCGTGCCCGATAGGAAAGTTTATCAAAAAACTTTTCTTCGGTGCTTCGCCATGACATCACAGCATCGTGTTCCACTCAGCCGTAGTGTTTTATTCACGGTTGATTGCCAGACATTTCCCATCCACGCTACACTCTAGGTGTTAATCACCTCATCAGGCCATTGATCCCATGCTTTCAAGAAGCCAGCTTGAATAATATCGGGACCCAGAATAGCGACAAGCGTCAAGCGCGGTCAGTTTTATTCAGGCACAGCGCAACGAAAGGTACCTGTATCACCAGCAACAAAATGGCTCCGTGCTAGCAGCATACCTCACGAAACCCACTAGGTATCTTTGATGATCCGTGTTACCTATGCGGTAGGTTTAGAATGAAAACAGCTAGTAGGTGTTTAGTCATTCATCATCGAAGACAAATAGTTCAAAATAGTATCACATTACAGATATATCCTTTGCCGAAGTCCACTCCGATAGTTTATTGGCATAATCTATTAGGACCATGCTGTCGGGCGGCCCCACGCCGTCAGTGACGTCAAATATTGTTGTTTATGTCCTTCGCTACTGTATATAATACTGAGTGGCTGGTATATAAATCTCCAGAAATATATATTTAGAAGTAATAATCCTGCTAGCAGAAAATATATTGTACTATGATAATGTAGGAGCGATAGGAGTCGGTCTAGCAAGGCGTCGCACTCGGATGAGGCAAATACCAGGCTCTAGCTCTACTGGTAACGCCGTTACAGGAGCCTTGTTCGGCATGTCAATCATTAGGCGTGGATCACTTTAAAGTCTAGGCCATGACGTCTGGTCAGGAAGCCTAGAGATGCTTCTTACCATTAATTACTACGGCCTTCTTCGATGTCTGCGTAGCTTGGTACGCTTTATGAATTCAATGCAAAGGCGCCTGCCCTCTCTGCACGCTGATCTTGGAATCTGTAGATGAGCTCCAACTAGCCGGTGATGAAGAACATCGGCTTTTATACGCGACGCGCTACTCACGTATGAGATTGACGATCGTGGAGGGGCTCTGGCAACCCTTCGAATATAGTCCGCACTCTAACAAGGCGCACGCATATCAACTGGAGTCATCCCAACCTGTCAGACAGCTAACATTGTATACATAGCGCCAGGGATCTCTTCCACGATAGCATCAGACGAGAACCGCATCTAAGGCGGAGTTCACTCACCATCGGCAACAGCCATTATCCAGTATGCCGGGGACCAGGCTTTAGTGAAACTCTAGGTAGGTAGCTCGATCTTTGTTGGAGGACTCACTAAGGACCAAGGGCCGTGCTTCTACTACAACAACCTGAGCCCACAAGGCTCCCACAACACGATACCAACTTATTGTGGTGCAATCAATGTGCTAAATAGGCAGCTAACGCAGCCGCCATGCAAGCCGATTCGAATGAAGACAATGGCAGAGGGCAACCTGGTCGTGTCTAAGTACCCGTGCCTACGAACCACATATAGCTTTAAGTTGTCAAAGCTGTTCTGGCCATATGGATCTGCCCTAGCGGCACTGAGCCTGTGTGCCATCACCTACATTCGTAATAAAAAGGAGTGTTGCGTCTAGATCAGAAAGCAGCGTCCCCGAGTGCCAACTACACCAGTTTTAGGGTCACGGTAATATAAGGACTCACGGCCGCTATAAGAACTATGTGATGACTCCTATCATACCCTGAAGAAAAGCCCTAAGACCTCATTATCACTCCCATCTGGACTATAATACGAGACACATGGGACGGCCCGTTCTAGGCTTGCCGAAAATACTTACAAGAAATGTTATGCAGGTATGCATAATCCTTCAACCAGTCGTAAGTGGATAGGAAGCAACTTGGACTCAACTCTTCAAATCACATCTTTATCTAATATATTTAGATTGTATAAGCGATCATGTAAGTACATTATTAACCAACTGGAAATCATAAAAAGCAACATCATTGGCGCTACACAGGTAATGAGTGGTACTATCAAAGGGGAATGTAGCGATCGCTTAACACAACAAATATAGATTAGTAACCAACATAGGATGCAGTTGCCTTTGCATAGAAGCCGCGATACGTCTGTTAACAGTAATTCTGAATGCATTTTAATAGGATCTCCCTTGCCTCGCAGATTTGTCATTTTCAGGGGTTCTGCATATCACTGGGTACGATCCTGTAAGTAGATCATGACAACTTTTGGATTTATGGCGAAAATGCTTCAGCAGCAAATTACTTACTTTACTCAAGGCAAAACAGAGCAACGTGAAATGGATATTGAGGTATTAATCTCAGGCGAAGGACTGGGACGACGTCGTTAACGAGGGCCTCTGAGTGATGTTGATGTGATCAACCATCATTCTGGCACTTAGGTGCCAATGTATTTATCACATTTCAGCAACAGAAAAATAGAGGCATGAGTAAAGCATTTACTATTGATCACGGCTTTTTGGGCATCAGTATTATAACAGGCAAGTTCCTCTCTCTCCCCCTTTTTCTGTATCGCCACCGTTTTAGGTCTTGACTTCCACAGTTTCTCCGAACATCCAACCATCCATCCATTAGTCTGCAAGTGGAATGAAAACGCAATATGAAAGGAACTTTGCGGATATCTTTGGTCAGAGAAATAGTGAGACTCGAGTGAGCGTATTTCCTCGAAGCTAGGATCTTTCGCTTTAAAGCCGTGCTGCAGTCCATCACTTGCAAAATATTCGAGCACTTGCCAGTTTCTCCATGACACACAAACAGGTCAGAATCCTACACCATCCCCATATTCATATAATCTCACTTATATGTAATAAGAAAAGAGGATTAGTGAAGCCGGTTAGCGAGGACGACAGGGGCTCATGGGACTGGCAACCGGTGATCAAATCTCAAGGCATAGCCTATGTAGGTTGAGTCGCGAGACCTGTCTCGTCAACAACAGGTAAGAATGTGAATGAGACCGACAACATGTGCCCAGCCGTTCTGCCTTTTATATTGTTTGTCCATTCTCTTGTTGGATTCCTCAACCGTTCTTGGGGGTTTATTTGGCTGTTCCAACAGACAATACAACCCGAGGTACGCAAGGACAAGGTACAATCGTGATGCTAAGCAACCTAGTGCTGTGATGTGACGACTTGCTAAACAACGCAAGTTCGTTATCAGTACCCAAGAGCACGGCACGTATGACGAAAAGTAAGCTTGTCCAGCCATTTCTTATGTAACGGTTCAAAGAAGCATCTGTCGTCGTAGTGCTTTAGAAGCAAACAAAACTTCGCTTCAAGGAAATTCCAGATCCACTGGAACTCGTCATGCTGCCGGGTTTTCTCCTCGTTCTCAAATGAGAGTATCATAACTTCCATCTCAAGATAATACCACGCACGAGGATTGCTTTCGTACCGCATCAATGTCCGGTCTTGTGCGATGTTTACGAACTGGTAACCTCCCTTCGGCATATACCGAGTTGAACAACTGCTGAGGATGACATCAATCAATGCTGTACCGATTTTCTTGCGACGATACTCCGGCTTGACAATGACTAACAACTTGCCACCGGGTCTAGAAAGCGTCTCGTAAGACCCTGAAATCCCTCGGTAGACAGCAGTAACCAAAGCAAATCCAATGACATCAGAGTGAGATGCATCTGCCGCACCATGCCAGCCTTCGATCGCTACAACGAAGGGCATTTTTTCAGCAAGGCATTGACTGTAAATCCTGTTAAAGTTATCCGAACTGACCGGTTTGGTGTCCATCACCTTATATCCATCTGCTATCTCTTGGTTGTAGATAGCTGTAATAGCCCCGATATCACCCCCATTTACAGGGCGAAGGTGGCACGGAGTCTGTACCTCATTGGGATTGGGAGGCTCGACGAAAGGCTCTGGCTCAATTTCTGCAGCGGCCTTAGCCGCTGCTTTGGCTTCTTTCGCCGCTTTTCGCTCAGCCTTCCTCTTAGGATCTTTACGTGCAACCATAGCTACCCACTCTTTCATTGACCGCTCAGATGTCGTTTCGAGCTGCCTGCGTGAAATTATGGTCTCTGAGCATTACTGTTAGTGATGACCAGGAACTGGAGTACTCGGGGGACTCTAAACTTACGACGGACCGTAGTTGGATACTTAATGGGTTTGTTAAGAGTACCTTCATATGTATCAACGTCACAGTCTTCATGCCCGGCCACATTCTGATGGAGAAAGCTAGCTGTCACGACATGGGCGCCCTGAATCCAAGCTTTGATGTAATCAGTCATGTACTTTGGGACGGCTACGATCCCTTCTGTTGACGAAGACGTCTCATCCAAAGATTTCTTTCGAGGTCGCCGAGTCTGGTTCCAATCTTGATTCACAAAATCTGGGTCGATCTTGGCTTGAAAATTCGATTCAGTTGGCCAGCTCATGCGTGGGTCAGTGACACTGTCTTCCAAACTCAGTTTACCTACACCTAGCTCTTCAACATGGCTGAGAGCTTCAGTAGTCTTCGTCTTAATCTCCAGGCCTTCTCCAGTAGCCTGGCCTAAGGCTGCAGGTGTCAAGGGTTGGAGGTCTGAGTTGTAGGCTTGGTTTTCCAAAGCTTGTTCTCCGCCCTGTTCGTGGTGTCGAGGGCCATTTAGGTCACTTGTATTCCAGTAGGTGATATTATCTTTCTGTTCAGGCGGGGCGTGCTGTCCAACTTTTGTGACAGCCTTTTCATTCTCAACTAGAAAAGGGCGTTTCTGGATTGACCCCCAATACGAAGGTGTGTCTTTACTCTGGGTCACAACATGATTGTCTGTTGGTGCTCGCGGTTTGTTTTCGATGAGAGTTGATTTATTAGCTGGAAGCCGGTTGATCAAATTGATCGGAGTGCGGTTGTGGCTTGGATCGGCCCATCGACTTTTAGACAACCCATTGTTGAGACTTGGGGAAACATTCGTGGCATTCGATCCCTGAGGAAACTGGAATGGCTTGTTTTGTTGGATGGATGCAGAACTTGAACGCTGTCTTAGGTTGGAATCAACCACAGGTAGCTTGGATGACTGGGGTTGGTGATCCAAGGGTTGCGCATTGCTTTGACGCACATCCGTAACTTGATTAGGTTGGGGCGAAGAATACTCGTTGCGACGTGCCTCATTGTCCATGGAAACATTTGAGCACACCGCTGGAACTTCTTGGCGGAAAGGATCATGACTCATGCATTCTTTTGAAGCCTGCCCAGGAGTTTGTGATTTCGGCTCCTGGGTGGGTATAGGTTGTGGCATGGGTTGCTGTCTCCTTTGATGTGGCAGGAGGGCGGATGATCCCTGGCGTCCGGGTCTTTGGTCCACTGATTGTTGATTCATTTCCTCCACGAATCTCTGAAAATCTGTGGGGGGCATCGTCTTCCAAGACTGTTAGTTATGCTTAAGTAATTTTAGACAGTACCATCGCTTGATTTCGGAGTAGGTGGTACACTACATGCACCATGTTCCAAGTCACACCAGAATGTTGTAACCATTAGATTAATGGAAGAAGCACTTACGAGAAGGTTTGGGTACTCTGAGAGTAGTTAGACGAGTGACGTTGAATGCGTTACTCGTCCCGTTTGCCCGTCTGGAGTCGATAAAAGGCAGTCAAGTAGTCGAAGGCGTTGAGATAGCCTTGGCTTACTACAAGATAAACTGAAACAGTTAGGATTGTCTATCTCAATGCTATGTCGCATCCGCGCGTGGGGAAAGGGTTTCGGCACGTTGCCCCTATGAAGCAGTCGGGTTAGCTGCCTAGACCGATGCAACAGTGTTTCACTTTGAGGGCAACTTGACTGTAGTCTGCCAGGTACCGACCAAGAATCAATCGGACCAAGAAGATCTGTTTGGTAAATAATATGCATTCTGACAATGAAACAGGATGAACACGTGTGGTGCAGCTGTAATGGCATCAAGTTATCGGCGATATGTATAGGCAGGACATATTACCTTATCAACTTTCGGACACTCACGCCTAAATCGCCAGTGGTCGAGGAGATGAACGGCGCACTCTATATGCCGGTTTGCTAATTAGTAGATGTTAACAAGAAATATATATGAGAGAGTAGGCAGGGGCAGTAGGGTGTGGAGGACGTGGGGGGTATCAGTGCAATGCAGTATTTGTGAGGCAGGTAGGTGCCCAAGAATCCAAGGCAGCGATTGATAAAATGGTGAGTGTGTAGGAAACCGATGACAACATGAAATAGAGTGACATTGCACGACCGCAAGCTTACCTTTACAGATACCATCTGACGATTCAGTGAGGAAATATCTGGTGCAACACGCTGCAAGGTTAGGAAAGTGCAAGTCGAAGGCAAAGTAGAGATTGATACGGGATGGACGACTGTGTATTGTTTGTATTCTGGAGAGGAATGGTAACCGCGTTCGGCTAGGAAGAACTAAGCAACTAAGGTAGGAAACTGCATTCGCCAAGGGACGGTACGTACCTTATCGGATCTCTCAACATACCAGATATCATCTTGATTCACTTCGCCTGGTACCTAAGGTAATAACGAATTTGACTCGGGATCACGCCTGGAAAGCAGAATGGTTGCAGCCATAATTAGCCTGCTTTACCCAGATTAACGCATACCTACATACTAACTATAACTTCCAAAGCGGTGGTGGGTTGGCCATGAATATAAACCCCTTCACCGTGTCTTCTTATAATAAATATCTACTTAATTACTTGGTAGGTAAGATCAAGATGATTCCATCTTTGACGGGGATCTTCGATTCACAGTGGCATTTTCCTGGTTTCCTGGTTTCAAGTCAAGATGACTGATGGCTCTTGTGCCCAAAGATTAGGCACACACCACCTCGCAGAGAAAGTTCGATGTCCCACAGAATCTCTTGACTTTCCATATTAGGCCAGAAAAACACAATGAGAATGTATAAGCGAGACACTATTACTGAAAGAGTGTGTTGCTGGTGAATGGAAAGCCACTTAGCTACAATGCCCGCGTGGTTGGAGCACAGGGGTACCATCGACATTAGCTTCGGACATCAACGACCCGCATATAAAGTAAGGCCTTGGTCCCAATCGCAAGATAGGTGTTAGATCAATCACCATAATGTGCCAGAAGAGAGCTCCTTATTGGGTACTTGATCGCATCAATAAAAGAAAATTCAGAAATTCGAGTCCATTGGGAACCTTGCATTTATTACCGTACCACCTTTGACATCTACTCTCCTCACGCATCCTGTCATTCAACACTGATGGTTGTACAGAGATAAAGGCACGTCCGAGAAAGAGGGAAAGATAAAAGAATGTAGATTACTGCCTCAACAATTTGATAAGAAGCAACATTCGTGTCCTAAGCACTATATAAATTAGAGCGATATATACAGGCATAGAACGTATACCATACTCAAGGATTAAATATTCCACTGAGCCCGATTGGGCAAGGTAGTCGACTAGAGATTGGGCAGCCACATAGTCTTCAACAAAGAGCCGATCCAGCCTTTGAAGGGTATTGAAAGCCGCACGAATATGCGGAACTTTGGCAAGTGACGCAAGGCAAGAGAAGACTCAGATGGCTACGGCTATTTTGGGTTTGACTAACCGTCTCCGCCGCCATCGGTGTCGCTAGGAGGTAGGTTCCTTGCCCTGAGTTACTCATCGACAAGCACAACTTGAAGCTCGCCCCCCTGTCTATGTAGTAGGCGGTGAACAGCCATCAATCTCTATTATTTCTTTATCTCCTGTAGATTGTAAGCTTCATACCATATCCTCGAAACTTGTTTGTTCTGATAGAATCGCTAGATCCTTGACCTGGTCAAAGTCTTCAACGTCGATAAGGCAGTTATGGTCTCCGTTGATGCCAAATATCCGAATACGTGTTGCAGAGTGGTTGTCATCGTGTACGTCAATACGGTCGACGATAAACGAGAGTGTCTTCAACGAGGCGAACAAAGGGGGTCGAATACTTTATAAAGGCAGTCTAGCGTATGATCTTCGTAGAGATACATAAGGACATGCTGGGCGACTTCGGAGAGCGCCCGTTCTGGTGGCAACAGCCCTGGACCGTAGATATAGAGTCTTTCGGTGCCATGCTGCCGCCATAGTAGACACGCCCATTCCAAGCTTCAACGCCCTGCGTGAGAGAGCTAAATCCTATATCATATGTTTAATCTCTTGTAGCAGCACCGGGAAGCATGTGAATCTTGATGCGGAATTGAGAGTTCCGCGAAGGACACCAAGTTGCTTGCGCAAATAGCTCGTTTCTCTCTGCAAGCGTTGTGTTGTTGCCTGTAAGCGATCACTATCTGCCTTTAAATTGAGTACGTCTGAACGAATAGTGTCGGATAATTATTCACTCCAAAATTTAAAGCTAGTTGTAGCTCATCCGAAGTGGCTTAGGACTATGTGAAGATACGAGACAAAATCTCGAGCCAATGCAAGAGACTCTCCCTCATGCGAACAGGAAGAGATTGTTAGTGAAGATTACTCATACCTGATGCATTATGCGCGAATGTCCGCGGTATCCTTAGCTATGCCGTCTACTTCTAGAAGCTGCGTGTCTTGCTGGCAGAGGGTCAAATAGAGGAGCTGCCGTGTGCTCAAATCCTTGTATTTGTCCTCCACTTCGTTATTAAATTCAGTAATTTCTCTTCAAGGTGATATCGATATTTAGGAAGTATGCAGCGCTCCGGAGACGCCTGAGCACTAACTAAGTACTTATGGAATAAGAAGAATCTGCTTCCAGAGTTTGCCAAACAGGGTGATAATGACCTTTGGTAGTACTCACTACCTAACAAAACTAAGCGCTAGGCATATACCGGTATTGTGTCAGCATAAATAGCGTAGTACCATGGAAAGTACTACGGTTAACTTTTTCACTTTCTGATATATTCCCATCTTGAAATCTCCCGAAGTCTTGAGAAATGAAAAGACTTCAGGGAGCAACGGGAATGATGATGCCGAGGTTTGCTAGTTTGAAAAGCAAGGTGAGAGCTCCCGACCTTGATAGATCTGATCGATACGTTATTGGGTATATTCGCATTAATTCATTTAAAACATAATTATCAACTTGCATCCGAGCCAGCTGATGCTGCCGGGGTGTGTCAAACGGGATCCTCAATATCAAATTATGATTTCACAATCTGAGGATATATACCAAGATTAACATCATTGATGTTATGGGCGAAAAGGAATGAGGTATTATTGAGAACTCTAGAACTTTTCGCACAGGTTGCGTCCGCGATGGACACTCTGCTAGCTGCATATTATATTGAAAAGAAACTAGGTAGCTCGAGACAAACCCGTAATTCTAATCCGTCGCATCCATGTGCGTTCAGTCGGGACTGGTATCTGTCTCCCTCCCTGTTAGATACTCTTTTCCAAAATTAAGCCGATACATCAATACCGTCATCATTTCATCTGGCCAAGTCCGCCCTCGACCATACACTGCTATCGATTATACTTTGACAGTCCTTGGCGCCTGTAAGTTTCAAACACACCCTCAACTTACAAGTTTACTAGGATTCTTTCTTTCTAAGTAAGTTACGTATTATAGTATGATACTCTTGTTCTTCGATTACTTTGTAGCTGAAAGTCGGCGGACTGGGTAAGGAGTAGAAAAGGCGGACATGACCAAACATCAAGATACTAATTATAGATTACCACCAAGAAAACGTACTGAGTATGAATCTGAACACATAATAGAGTTCGTGTTCAAAGTTAATTTCAAGATAAAGGACAGGTGTCTGTATAGTGCTACGAAATAATTACTGGTTAATCCGATTAAGTTCTTATTGTAGAGCAGCTAATGCCTGTTGAAGTTACCATATAAATTCAAAGCAAATACTGTCAACAAGGAAGGAAGGAATTTTTGTAATCTAGTAATTATTATAACATTTGGCAAGTCATGTTTTTGGACTTCGAAACCCAATCGTCGCAACAAAATGGCTAACAGTGCTGGATCCCCTGAGTGACATGCAAAAGTGGTAAGGGGGATTTAGCACAGAGTATACATTTCTCGTTGGCCTAATGTTGCCGACAGATGCTGGTTTGAAGGACTAGATTTCGTATGTGGGCAGCGCTGTTGCGCTGGCTGCAGCCGTCGAATGGACTATCAGATTCCCACCGAATGCTTATCGGACTCCTTCTTGGAATGTCAAATGCCTGTTAAAGGTGTGTTTGCGTAAGATTGACCTTATGGCTACCTGTTTACGCAGACAGGAATTTCTTTCTTGATTGAGACGGACATATTCATAATTTGGACTTACCTGGTTGGTAGACAGGGCGATGATCAAGTTCCACCTCCACCCTAAGGCTTTTTCTTTCCTTGCCTGTAGGTGGAAATCAGGCAGGCAGGCACACTGAGGTACTGTGCTGAGATTTTGCTTCTGTTCCAGATTGGCAATCTACCTATATGCTTTGAGCTCTTCAGGCTAGCATATAGAACGGACCAAGTCACAACGGTGGACCTACCTAGTGGCCTCCGCGATCCAAACTGGTAATTATCTAGTTATTTGATCCTTCTAAGAAGTAATACATACAACAACTGACTCAGTGCTGTCTTAGGTCATCTTAGACATCAGGCATCCATCATTACCCAGAGTAATTGTGGCCAGACGATTCAAGGCAGTAGCTAGTCTCATCATTGTTCTAAAGCTAGAGATTCATGCTGTAGTCAAGATGCTCAAAGATCAATAACGAGATCTCCGACTATAGCAACTTGTCTACTAAAAAAACTAACAGCTTGAGTCAAATGTCCGAACAACAGAATCTTAGAGGCATGTCTCAGAGACCAGCATTAGTATTGGTTACACAGCCGGGTTTGTTTGACAAGCCTCATCAAAGATTAAGAATACCCTTGAATGGGTGTGCTGGTTTTGCCTTTGTAGGCAGTTACAGAACTTACCTCGCAAGTGTCCATATCACCAACGGAGACAAAAAGATGGCTGTCGCCTAGAAGAGTGGCTTGTGGTCATTGCAGCCTGTTGCTGGTGAAGGCTGTCTCAACTCGTTGTTGCTCTTCCGTCCCTGTTCACCCCCAGAAACGTGCCAACTCTCGTCTCATGAGAGACGGCTGTAGACTAGTAACGAACCACCGTGCCTATTGTCTCTGGCAACGTAAAGGTGCTTGCCCGTCCTATTTATTGCGTGTCAGCTCCCAGTTCTCTTCTCTCTTCCTTCCCTTCCATTTTTCAACCCGACCCATCACCCGCAATTTCATCAGTCCTCATCTCCATAAACTCCACTTTGTCATATGTGCACGTTTACTATTAATCCTTGAGCCTATCTCACCAATATGGATCCCTTCACCGTTCTACAAATTGTCGGTGAAGCCATCGGATTGGCCACTACACTTAGCAACGTTTTGTACTTCATCGGCGCTGTTCGCGATGCCCCAGCTGAGATACACAAGACCAAGGATGATGTCTCTAGTCTTCTCACACTTCTTCAATGTGTGAGAGTTTTGATTGAGGGCGAAGGCGGCTCCACAGCTTACTTCACCCCTCTAGTTGAGCCAAACGGTCCTTTCCTCGCCGCAATTCATGCAGTCAAGGACCTACTAGAACTCCTCGGGGGAAACCTAGCTAACCAAAAGCCAAGAGAAGAATTCCGTGTGATGATGCTTACGTTCAGAAAACTCACTCTGGAGGACGCAAAATGGCCCTGGAAGCAGAGAAAGATCGGAGAGCTACTTCAGCGACTTGACAGCCAAAAGGCCTCAATCAATGTGGCACTTAACACCGCGATTATGTATGTCTTGGGCAGATAACATCACAAATCAATGGCTCACTCATTCGCGTCTAGGAACATTCTGGCAGATGTCAAAGGGCGCACGGAACAGATCCAGAGGGATATTAAAGCGGTTAACGAACAGCTTTCTGGTCAGACTACACGTTGTGCACGGGCTTGAGACCTAGCTAATGGTATGCCTAGTCATGGAGCAAAAGAAAATTTTGGGTCACTGCTTGCCGACAGCAGGAGACATCGCAAGTATACACAAGGACCGAAAGGCACAGCGGGAATCTCAAACATGTGGTTGGGTAACCCACGAGGTGACTTTTAAGAATTCTCTTGAACCCCGCAGACCTCATTCAAGGCCTCGAATTATATGTGTACACGGTATTCCTGGAGCCGGAAAGACGGTACTTGCGTCACATCTCGTCGAAATCGTGGCAACCAGTTGCAAGTCCCGTGGGTATGCCTACTACTACTGTTTATACAGCCGAGATCAAGACGAGACCATCCCCCTACTTAGATGGGTTGTGCGAATGCTATGCAAGCAGGCAGGTAACAAGATTCTCCCTAAACTCAAAGACGCCTATGAGAGAGAGGACGCGCTCTCCTTGGAAGATCTGCTCGACTGTTTAGAAGCAATCTCCCACGAATATGAAAAGGGTGTGTATATCGTTGTTGACGCGGTCGACGAGAGCAAACCTCGGGAAAGGCTCGTCAATGTTCTGTCTGAGATTGGGACTGCTGAGCGGTTCTGGAAGGTGTCTCTGCTTTTTACCAGTCGTGAAGAAAACGAAATCATGGAGCCTATCCGCCAGTTGGGAACATCCTGCGCTTTCGTCTCCATGTCAAACCATAATGTTCGCGAAGACATCAAACGCTATGTCCACAGTCAATTAACCACACTGCCTGTGTTCGCTAGGTGGGGGGATGAAGCCGTCCTTGAAGAAGTCGAGAGCATCTTAACTCAAAAAGCAAAGGGAATGTAAGTTTTAGAAGCACCCTTTGCTATCTTCGGCCAATGATCTCACACTGATAGGTTCCGCTGGGCCGTTTGCCAGCTGGATGTTCTGAAACGACTGAGAGGCCGGGAAGCCATTCGACAAGCACTCGAGACACTACCGGACGACATATTCGCGACTTACGAGCGCATCCTCAAAGAGATCCCGGCGCCTGAGCAAGTGTTCGCGAAAACGGCCTTAGCTTTGCTCTGCAGTGACACGGCGCAAATTCCCACAGCTGAAATCCTTGTAACAGCGTGTCTCCATGGTGTCCCCTTCCGGGATATTGGGAGATTTACAGTAGATACGCTCAAGGATATCTGTGGTTCTCTGATTTCACTCGTGGGTTTGAACAAAACGCCACAATCCCATTTCCCTCGCAACAATGAGGAACACAGTCGCTTCCATCGTTGCAATTTGGCTCATTACACAGTAAAGGAATATCTGTTCTCCTCTAACGCAGCTAATGGACCAGCCAAAGTCTTCGCCTTATCTAATCAAGCGATCCAAAATATTGACTTGAAAGTCATATTCACCGGTCTTAGTCATTTCGGAATTCATCGTCAGAACCACCCGCAGAAAGTCAGTCGGTACGAAGAGTACTGCCTACAAATGACAGAGCACTCTCTGTTGCAGCGTCGTGCAGATATTATTCAAGATAAAGATCTCAGGGGTATGTATCAGTTCATGGTACTTTGCTAAATAATGTTGTTCGGCTGTGTGGACAATGACTTCGATATACTGTACTCTTCCTAAGATACATTAGTTGCTGACCTTCGTCTCTGCACAGAGATAGTATTGAGATCACTAACGCCGTTCTCCCCACATCTCGCACACCTAAACCAACAGCACGGGATCACGTTAATTATAAGGACTTATTTCCCAGAGTGGGCTAAACTTTCTTGGGCTTGGGATTCCGCCCCCCCTGCAATGAAAGGAACTGGTCTCCTCGTTAACCTCGCTCTCTTGAATTGGCAAGATCTTGCAGACAAATATTTGGAGAGTCATGCTTTCAAGGACCTATCAAGGGCCGAAAAGAACAGGATTTGGACTGAAGATTTCAAGTTGAGAAATCAAGCAAGAGAAACTGTCTTGGGGTACTGTCTTCGAGAACGTCAAGTGAACTTTGTCCGTCTGTTCATTCGCCACGGAGCATCATTTGACCAGGAGCCTGAGGCTCTCTATACGGCAATTCGCGCGTTTGAAGATAAGGACAAAACTGGGAACAAGACTTTAGGGGCTCTAGTGATGCTCTTAAATGCTGGTGCTAGCACTAATCCCACACCGGGTAATTCTATCGGCCGGGTGGTGAAGGGGTTTGCTTTTACCCCCTTACAGCTTGCCGTTTACAAGCTCGAGTATGAATGGGTCGAGTTGCTCTTGGACGAGGGCGCGGATGTCAACAATATCGGAAAGCTAGACGGCATAATTCCTTCAAGCTTCGACGATCCCGATAAACAGAGCGACGACCTCAAAGCTCTGAAGGACATGGGCCAGCAGACGCCTCTGGAAATTTGTGCTTACACACAGCCAAGCTGGACCAAAAAGGACAAAAGTGACGCCGTGAAAAATGTTCGACGAAGCATCGAAGAACTACTCAAGCGGTATGGGGCTGAGGAAAGCGTCGAAGATGTAGACGAGGAAATGACAGAAGATGATCCGACTCCGACCGGCGATGTGGACAGGCCAGAAATGATCGACCTGACTATAGCCTCGGATAATGGCCATGGACACTAGGACGGCCCTGGACAGCGGAACAACGTTACTATCGATAACTTGACGGCTGCGCAAGCTGACCCGAGTTTCTTTAAGCGTTGAATTTGGCTATCTCATGTGTTTTCAGTGTCACACTGTGCTGTCAGATAGTGTTAAGAGCGCGGGTCCGTGAGAGGATCGTTGCATTGATTCCAGCAGCTAGTGCTTGGAACCTGAAGTTGGATGGCAGAGAGCATTTAACTTTGCCTTCTCATTGCCCACAGGAGTAGTGAGCTAATTGTACGAACCGGAGTACCGTCCATGGAGGAATGGTACTGAGTTCTGGAGATAGTTCGATAGATTGCTGTCAATGGATCTGCATTGTGTGAGATGTTGCTGCACCTATTATTTTGAGTGATAGACAAGTTCCGTGTGCTATTACTTATACGGTAAGACCATTATAACAGATTAACACGTACTAAAAAGCTTTTCTGTCTCTCGTTTACAGATTGCCCATCGAAATACTTCCAGGAGATACAGCACTTACAACACGAGAGAGCCTATTATGTAAACGAAACGGACTTTCCACCTCGTCCAACTTACCCTCCATTCCTCTGCTGATACCATCATGCTTTGTATTAATTGGGCTTGTCTATCGCCGTGTTTCATCCTCTTACAAGACTGCCTGGGATTGGCGCAGAGATACATACATCCCTACAAGTAACTCATCACACTCGGCTTGACCCTAACGCCTTTCTCTCCCAGCTTGAGACGAAGTAAATGGAAATGTTTTCAATAGAGAATAAGTCCTCAGGAACACATCGTTTGACATAATAGCAGTCGTCCTACTTGTAAGTAGAAAGGAATAAAGAAGATAACATTCAGTATATATCAAATAGAATATGTTTGAACCAAATTCTGAGAGCACGATACCGATTTTCCAACTCCAAAGCACCAACACTCGGCTCTCAGCCGCACACACGAGCACAATGCCGGATGCCTCTAAGTTTAGGTGTTGTAATTGAACTATCGGGACGACTCAACATGTAGCAAACAATGCCGTTATCCATTGGCATGCATTTGTTCAACGCCTTACAATAGGGAAATTTACTCCTGACAGTGCTGCACTGTGGGTATTTATTTACATCTTAGTTCCACCCATCCAATAACAACAATAGATGGATTTCTTTTGTTTGCTACAGTGTGGCTACATTCCACGGCTCAATAGCGTCGCCTTATCTAATTTGCATCAATGGGAGGACCAATGTAATCACTCTGTTGTTGTAATTCTGTGTCCACCCTCTGTGAAAGTATATAAGTCCTCTTCTCCCACCTTTCTATTCCTCACCTCAACTTCTTCTCTCATCCTAACCGCAATAATTACCCTTCACGCGAGCAAGAAACAAAACCTCACTCTTGCTGTTCACTTTCGAGCAACACACTCTCTTACACACAAACGTTTCCTAAGAGTATCTGTCTGTCTAACACTCTTTCACCATGCGTTTCCTTGCTACCATCGTTGCTATCAGCGCCATTGCCGTTGGCGCGTTCGCCGTGCCCGCGCCTCTAGCTACCACATTTCCTAGTACCCCCGGCGCTGGCAATGGAACTATTACCGGCAATGTGAACACCTTCATCGATTCCTGTAACACCTTGTATGTCTGGCAGTACAAGACCGACGTCTACCTCGGAGCGAACTGCCAGGCCGATGACCACCAGCGACGCTACTCATCTCTTAACCTCAACCAGTCAGTTGTGCTTCCGTTACCACTTAACACATCCATCCATTCCCATGCTCTTCATCCGCTCTGTCGAACGTACTCCCACCGGACAACATTCTTCCTCGAGCGCCTCTTTTGGTTTTAGAGCTTTCAGCCCCCAATCCTCTTGGCAACAGTCACAAGTCCCAAAATTAAACTAACATATCCTTTTCCTAGTTGCGTTACCAACCGATTCGGCTCCATGGAAGCTCGCGCGGAGGGCCAGTTCGGCCAGAGCTGCAGAGGCATGGTCCAGCATGGTGTTTCGTACATGTACGGTTATTGCAGCAATGGCAAATACGACGAGTACACCGCAATCGACCTCCGTACGTCATCCCCTCCGGCCCCTTCCACCCAACTCAAGACTTGTCTTGAAAAGGCTTTTGAGCGTTGTATCCCCGAAGCGTCCAGCATCCGAACATATAATTGGATGAAACTGTTTGCTGACAATACTATCATGTAATAGGATACTTCATCGAGAATACCGACGGCCATCTCAACTGCTTTGGCTTCAAGGATGAAGTTGTCCAGATGCCGTGAGTCTGGGGAGAGGGGAAACATTGGGGGACATTGTTAGGTGGATGTATAACAGCTACCTCGTAGGGTAGTTATGGATCTGGTTTGGCTACATGTGGGTGCCCTGGCACCCATATAGTCCTTGAGAGGTTTACGAATCACTTGATCAATCTAATGAGCCTTACACTACACCTGGCTATAATAGCCTTTCTGTTCGCTTTGTGACCCCAACCCCTTAACGGCCATGCCGTGCTTTGCTTGTCTTTCCCAAAGAGAATTCCAAGATATCGGCCCCCCACTAATTCGGCGATATCTGGGTTTGCTAGGTGACGCGTGACTTACTGTGGTTGTAGCTACATTACCTGATTTGCATCATAGATCAACGGAGCTACAGCTTTGTTGTGATTATCTGATTATTTGACTTTTTTTCTCAGCTTGCTGCACCTATATAAGGCTTCTTTTTTTCTTCCCATTGCACACTTCATCCACAACAATTCAACGCCTTTCGAAACAATCATGTTTAATGTTCATCTTCTAGCTATCAACCCTACACTCACAGCGAGTTGCTGTGCTGACGACGGCTCTTGGCTCTACACTGAGGTTAACCTCAGCCGGTAAGTAGCACCTCCATCACCACTGACATGTCTACCCAATCCCACATTTCTATCCTGTCTATGCCCCTCTATCCGCTCTCTAGGATGTGCTCTACTAGGAACAACCTTTGTGTGTCTCCCCTCACAATTTTTTTTGCTTTTTGTTTTCAAGCCGCAAAGTCTTAGCGGTTAGTCAAAAACAAACCAAAATATATCTTTCCCCCAGCTGCATTGCCAACAAGTTCAGCATAATGGAAGCCCGCGCAGAGGAGGACTTCATGTACACCTGCCAATATTCCAACTTCGGCTACACCAATACGCCACCGGTAGACTACGTACCTCTGGGCATATTGCCACAACGGAACCGAACGCGAGCAGGTGTACAGCAAGATCGATCTCGGTATTATCGTCTTCTTTCCATGTCTCACTGGCCCCTCTAGTCCAGTCGAAGTCGACCCTCTTCCATTCTTAGTTTCTAGGAGTGATGCATCTACGATGATGATCTCCGGACGACCAGCTTCCTGAGGTTTGTAGCGTATTTTAGGCGATACTTGCCGATAAATATCCTATATAGGAACCTCAATCTACACTAACAAGGGCACGCCCAGCTGCTTCGGCATCAAGGGCGATAATGGGAGTTCTCGACATCCGACAGTGTAGGGGAAGGGCGAACAATATGTGTTTTATTTGCCTTTCCCGGGTATTAGTGAAGGATTCTGGTCACTAGTTCGATTAATCCCGGTTGCATCGGGATGACACCCGTTTTCGCAGAGTTATTCAGGTTGCAGGATGGTGTATTAGTATATGATATATTACTAGACCATCTCAACTTATTTAGAATCAAGGGCGATAATGATATCCGATTTTCCGACCTTGTAGGGTAAGGGGGTACATTACATGTTCTATTTCCCTTTCGAGACAAATGTACATTGTACTGAAAGGGATTTCCTGGGATGGTGATTGGATGCTACGGTGGTGCCTTCGTTTCTGACACCAAGAGGATTAGATTAGATAATGCATATCAGATCTAGCCAGCCAAAAAAAAAACGTGTCCCATTTGCAATAATGTTCCCGGGTAGATAGGAAACTGTGAATCACCTAGAGCAACACCATAACCATAATACACGGGATTCTTATCATATTTCACTAAATTTTCGAGTTTGAAAAGCTATGCCAACCAGCTTGTGTAACTTCTAGTCAGCACTTCGACAGGTTCAGATATGAACGCCTAAAACTCTTTGCAATGTATCAACAGACTACCAGGGTTGGCGCTGCTTATGAGCGTTTCTGACCCATCTCTTCCATCCCTATGTCGTCCCAATCTTCGCCCCATTCGCTGATCTTGCCCCCTAACCAGATTCCACCGGCGGTAACTGCGCTCGCAAGTAGAAACCAGCCTTCGAACCACCTATCTACAAAGCTAGGCTCAAGAGCGCTTTCGAGTGCGTCGCCCACAGCGCTGCTGGCCTCTTTCGGAAGATTGCTGCGGAGGAGTAATGCTGCGGAGATCACGTAGATAGCGCTGATCTGTCCGATTAGTAGAGCTAAGTTCGCCTGAGCTTGATATAATAGTCCAGGAGTCCATTTAGCGAATAGATGAAAGGTTTGTAAAACACTGTTTGCGCTGGCTGCCAAGATAACCCCGGATAACAAGAAGGATATCTGCCTTGCCCATGCCATTTGGTCCAGTTTGGGATCCCAGTGTTTAGCCAAAAGCCCGAGAAATCGATTGATAGGGTCCGAAGAGGAGAATGAGGCCGTAGGATAGTATAGGCGACGCAATGTTGTGAGAGTAGTGGCTAAGATTCGGTAGACACAATATACACTAAAAGCATAAGTCGGTATCATAAGGAGCTTCCCTACTGGGGTTGCTGCACGCTCCGAGTTGGCCTGTCGAGAGCGTAACATGTTCAACGAAGATGCCAGGTTCGACTCCATGGTCTCTAAACCCGAGATTTCTAGGCGTAGGCTACGAATCTCAGTGGCATCACCTCCACTACGGAAACTACCAATGAACTTTGTGACCAACCCCGACTTGTCGGTAGCTGATGCGTCAGCAACCTTGCGTTGCAGAGTTTGTAGGCGATGTCTCTTAGTAAGAAGCATCTCATTGGTAGCATCCAAACCGGCTTGCTTGCGAGCAATATCGGAATCTGTCACGGGTCTCCGTGAGGCTTTACTTCCAAAGGTATGCCAGGGTGAAGACACGGAAGCAAAGCCAGACAGAAGTGCCATAAGTGAGATGCCAATAACACCAATGCGCTCAAGACAGGCACGTGCTAGGCTATTCGAGGTATCAGATCGGACCTTTGCCATTTGGCTACTAATGTGCATGATCTCGTCCTTGACAGGGACCAAGTTTCCCAGCGACCAGAATATAAAGAGCCAAGCGCCAAAGAGGCTGAATTGTATGACCCAAGGCATCCGGGGTAGGCGACCTCGGGCGGTTCGTTGGAAAGACCATCCCGACCCAGCAATCAGTGACTGGAGTTCCAGGAAGGGAATTAGGACAATAAGGAGGAACAAAAGTGTGGGAACTGTGATGCGCAACGCGGTCGCTCGCGCATGTGGGCTGACCAGCTCAGATATCTCGCATAGGATCAGCTCGGCTAGGACCGCCGCTAATCCGATCGTGGTCGCAAAGGCGCCGGCTGCGACGCGTCGTCGTATTGACTTAGCACCATGCTCAGCATGGGCTTGTTGTAAAGCTAGCGGGGCGTCCGAGGGAAGAAAATGGTCGGCGCCGTCGCGCGAGTTGTGAAGACGGGCTAGCTGGGGGAAGATGTTTCGTAGTACGACGGCAGAGACGAGGGTGAATGTGAGGATGAACGGGGTCAATGATATTGTCGTTGACAGCACCGAGTGAGTTGCGAGGCCCGGCGCTGTGCAGAGGCCATCGTCGCAATCTGAGACTCGCATTTGGAAGGAGATACAATGCGTCTGTCGATGGGCACTTATTATAGTAAAGCCGTCGTAGGAGATCACGGAGGAGTGCGGAGGGGAATAGTCCGGCTGAGAAAGAGGCGCTTCTTGTCTACCTATATCGGTCTAACAAATACATTTGGAGATTCTTTTCGCATATTGGCAGCAGATGCCAATGGCGAGTGTATAGGTAAAGGACTGGGCTGGAACGAGGTGGGAAGGACAGCCAATTGAAGATGAGCGATGTCGTGAGATATGTATTCCGTTTTCTTG
Organism: Xylariaceae sp. AK1471; assembly: GCA_023159215.1. Taxonomy (NCBI): domain Eukaryota; kingdom Fungi; phylum Ascomycota; class Sordariomycetes; order Xylariales; family Xylariaceae; species Xylariaceae sp. AK1471. The sequence goes on along the minus strand of JAJKLI010000001.1, from coordinate 2,788,916 downwards.
AGGAAATGACGACGACTGTCAGTGGCTTGTAGCAACGACTACAGTACTGTATATGGTTTATGCAGGAACCGCCCCACCTTGACCCATCATTAACGACAGTCCAGTTTTAGCCAAGGATTCCCCTAGATAGATAAGCAGTGCCGCTTTTAGCCCGAGCTCAGCAAGACCCGCTTTTGCACAAACCTAATGGCATAGATTTAAGAATTTATTTCGTGATGACTACCTACTTACTCGATTGCTATTGAAGATATTTGCGATTTAGATATGATAAGAAAAACAATTTGTCTAGAAACACGATGTCCTTGTCTATGAAAGTGCATAGAAGTGTGATTGCACTTACCTTTATCTTCGTTCTTTGTTTAGGGTGTGTTGATGGAGCGACTTCCTAGGAAGTCGCTCCCATCAGAAAAGTGGCTACCTAGTAGGTAGTTAAAACGTCGATTCCTCCCAATTCGCAAGCGTAGCTTTACTTAATGGTCCAAGCGCAAAGCCGCCATGCTGCAAACCTAGGACGCGAACGTATAATCGCTAAGACTTCATATCCACCTAAAGTATAGCACTCCGGGAATGCTATCAGTATATTTATGCGTATTCGCCGCCATACTGGTCGAAAACCCAAGGCTGTACTGGTCTGGGCTTGTACTGGTCCAAGGACGTGCTGGTACGGGCCCACAGCCGTACTGGTTCGACCATCATGCCAGTCCGTGGACTGACATCTTACCAGTCGGAACTCGATACTGGTCCGTGATTCCATCATGTACTGGTCCTGGATCCCACTGGTCGCGGATCGTAAACGATATCTGGAGGCCTGATTGAAGAGGTCGAATGTGTGCGGTTTCTTGGGTCCCTCCGTTCGTTGCGATGCTAATGCTGCAGACAGTGATGCAGTTGAGACGAGTGATAAGATGTCATCTCGAACGGGAAGCTTCTAGCTTGTCCTACCTATCTAAGAATGAGTGCGAGGGGACGCCGTCTACGTATTCATCCAATGGTAGTTGAGACGAGCTGAAAGCAGTGCGCATTACTTTCGCGCGTGACATTAATTGCCACCCGAACCACCTATGGAATGGGCGTTGCTATATGAAAGTCCCTATGAACAATGAAAACACGGATGGATTTAGGAGTATATTTCTTCGATCGAGTTAGTTCTGCTTAGACGTTCAAGACCTTTGTAGGGACCATTATTTTCCTCCTTTCATTCGGCAGGGTCTCCACCCTCCGCGGTTTGATCTGAAGAGGGTGTGCTGCCGCCACCACCCTCAATCCCCATCCGCCAAAGGATCTCCTCCGTGGGCGTCTTCCACGTCTCCGGCAGCCGCACCCCCATCTGCAGCTCCCAGAGCAAGCAGTCGAACTCCCCAGCCCGCAGCGCCGCCGCGTCTCCCGCGTACATAAACGTATTACCGGCGATCTCCCTCGGCTGCTCCTTCTCGTCATCCGTGAACTCGATCTGACACCCATGAAGCCTATACGCGTTCGTTTCGTATCGCGCGAGCTTGTACTCGTGCTCGGTCGTCTGCACCTTATATGCAGATCCCAGCACTACTGCGCCCGGCTCGCCGTCGACAAGTGCTGGATATTGGCCCCAAGATGAGACCTCGTAGCCGATAACTTTGGCCGGTCTTAGCAACGGCTCTTCTTCAAGGTCTAGTATATGTTTGAGGATAGCCGGGTCTGTGAGTGTGCCGTAGAAGAAGTACCAGACTGGCTCGATCGGTTTCTCTATCATCGGCACGTAGACGGCCGTGTTCATGAAGTCGGGCCCTGCAGCCTCTAGAGAGGCGAGGTAGGTAGATGGCCTCTCGTCCATGGTTGTAGGCCTATGCGACACCAGGGGCGGTGGGAGAGGTGGAGGTGGAGGTGGAGGCTCGCCTAAAGGCTTCATCTCTTGTCGTCAAGGAATCGTCGTAGTAACTGAGATGGATGAAGCTGTACTCTTTGTAGCTTGATGATGAAGACGACACGAGATAGAAAAGTGCAGGACCACTTGATCTGCCCGTCAAGACTCAGCTACCGAGAAGTTAGAAAGACCTAACCTAGCGTGCCCGGGCGGCGGCGGGCGTGCGGAGTGATGGCGTTAACCGTCCCGGCCTTGGCACGCTAAGTACTCATGGTACTTAGCGCGCATGATGGCGACGAGCTCGCTCCAGGGCAGTGGTTCGCGGGGGTACATGTGATAGGCCTTGGCTTCGGTCGCCGCCCCGCCCGCCGCGTCGGCATCATCATTATCATCATCGGCAGGAGGATACGTGATGATACCACACAGCATAGAAGCTATCACTTCGACTGGTATCCAATCCACGGGTGTGAGTTTATTAGGGGTGCACCCGAACGTCTCGGCCGTCTTCAGGAGCGCCGAGATCCAGGCCGGTTCCGGCCACGTTGCTCCACCCGTTCCGCTGCTGCTGCTGCTGCTGCGGCTCGCAGGACCGCCGACCTGGCGGACGCGCGCGATGTGGATCGCGACGCCCGAGGTTCTAGCGGCGTTAGCGAGGACCCGCTCAGTGACGAGCTTCGACTGCGCGTAGCCCGTATTCAGCGCCGCGAGGGGGTCTTCGGCGGGTTTATCGGGCACCACTCTTTTCGTCGTCTCCATGCCCCGCCGCGATACCATTCAGCCGACCGAGGAGATAGAGCTAATAAAGACTACGCGCGGCGCGGGCATTGGGCGTCCGCTGCTAGCTGCTGCCGAAAGGTCGATTATATCCCGCGCGCCGCGGAGGAAGGGTTCAAACGAGCGCGTTGACAGGCCGAAGTCTAGACACTAGGCGTTCTACGCTATAGCATTGGGGACCGCATCTCGCAGGGTTGCGTAGTCGGTGGCGCTGACGCCTAGCTTTAGACAGCCTAGCTTTGTAGTCATGTAGTGTAGTTTGGAGAGGAGATGGCGGGCCTGTAGGTCTGCTAGTGATATCATCTCGCTTAGGGCTGCTTCTTGTCTCTCGCCGGCGTTGGTGGATCGGTTAAGACATTATATGCGGGTAATTTTGGGTTTCGAAGCGTTTCTGCGGTTAGGTACGATCCTAGGTAGCCGGTTAAGCCTACCAGCACTACTATCAAGGGTACCTAGGAGGTTGCCATTTTCACGGTTGCCTCTTGCTTGGTGGTGGGTAGTTCTGATGAGAACCTATCTACCAATTCGTTGACCGTGCGAGTCTGCTCGCTGTCTGCGTCTTCCACCGGCGCCTGACCAACGTCCAGGAAGTCGCGAAGGAGTTGCGAGAAGGCCTTGATGTTCGGGTGAAGGTAAATGGTCCTGGGAGATACCCACTCGAGAAGTGTCTCCTCGGGGTGTTGTCTCGAGAGGTTACGCCTCAAGTTGCCCACGATCTCGAGCATCGTGACGGAGTCCAGACCGTAGGAGAAGATGTCCTCGTTTCGCCCATCTTGTCTGCTGCCTGGAATGATACCGACAGAATACGGCGGATGAAGTTGACAACGTCAGCTCGAAGGCCTCTCTGAGTTTCGACGCGCTACTCGCCACAGAGAGTCGATCCCGACTCCAAAGATACTGAATACAACCAAACGCCGCTATAGCAGGCGGCAAGGAACAAGCATGAAGCCGTGGTTAGACTGCTGCTAAAGGCGAATACCAGTCTTCATTGATCCTGTTGATCCTGCTAGAGTAATTGCACTGCAATCATCGCAATGTAGTGGAACTCATGCTACTTGATAGTGGGGCTTCCATTCCTCTAGACTTCTATAGCCTTCAGCAACTTTTTATAATGGAGTTGAAATAAACAGGTATTTTCTTTCTTGGTTGCGTTTCCCATTCGGTTATAGTATAATCAAAAGTAGCAGGCTATCGAAGTTCTATTACACAGTTTCTATCACTTGCGGCTTTTCTCCAACGCGACCCTGCCTCTCGTATAGATCCTCTCGCTCTTGTCGTGGGCTTTGACAGGGTAGTAAAGCGTCAAGTAGGAACATGTAGGCCTTGATAGTCCCAAAAAAGACAATTTCAACAGCCCGAAAGACTCTGATGCCTAAGAGGGTGTAGTGCGCCCCCTCGGTCTGCTGTTCTCTGATCAACCTGAGGCAGAGCCACCCGACAAAGAAAATCAATTCCATACACAGACCAAGCAAGGCAAGGAGCAGCCACAAACAAAATCCGTTTGAGATGGCCTCCCAGGGTGACCATCGCAAAAAGCCGCTCTCGATGTTGATACCGAGAACAGCAAGTGGCGCACGACACCACACCCATATCGCGGCGAGCCACAAGACAAACACATAAGTACAGGAGAGCCAGAGACAACAGGTGCTGCAGAAACAGCACACCCACTCGATGAGGTTGTACTTCTCTGACGTTTGAGATGGCATCGCTGTCGAATCAGGGGAGAGGTGCTACATGCTGGCTAGACGGCCGGACGCGAATAGCTGGCGTGCCTGGCTTATCGAGTTGTCCAGGTCGCGACTGGGTTGCGGAGGTGTATGATGCGTTCAGCGGTGAGTATCGATCGGCTGAGGCTTTTCTGGAGTTCGAGGGGAGTAGATGGTCAGCTGATGTGCTGCGCAGATGATGAAGTACCTTAGTATTCAATTACCTTGTCTCGCAGAAAGTCGGAAGACATCACAGGTAGTGCAGGTTGCAGTGTATTGGAAATTAACTAAAATTTAAATATATAAAAATTTATGTAATAAAAACCCCTTCGTTTTATTTATTTCGTTTTTGAATTTGCTAAAAATGAAGGCACATCTATATTAAATCAACTTAAACCTTAACGTACTTCATAGAAGTTGCTGTTTGGTGAAGTTGTTGTTTGGTCCATGTTGGAAATGGCAGCGTGGACAGCAGGCCTGCCTCGCTCTTATATAGCCAATTTCCTGGCATTTGACTTCGAAGAGAGTTTGGACTAGATGGCTATTAAGGTTATACACGTCAACTAGACTTTGGTGTTGAATCTTCAGTTACGCTATGATCTCGTTTTCGCTGGCATGGGGGGAGTCAAGTAATACTGTGTCACAGCTGTTCTGGCCATATGGATCTGCCCTAGCGGCATTGAGCCTGTGCGCTATCGCTCACATTCGAAATAGAAGTTGCTAGTAGGTGTATGATAGAATGCCTATATGCTTACGTGCCTGCGTGCTTTATTGCCGCAAGCAATCAACAACCGGACTGAAACTAAAGGTAGATTATTTTTAAAAATAGTTCAAGTTTTAATCACGGTTTTGGCAACTGTTTCGCTTTGCATAAAATATGTATAACTTAGGACCTTAGTTAGCTGCCTGGTTCTCCACTAAGCCTGATCGGTCATATGTACTAAAAGTGGGAAAACCTAGAACCCTTAGGTACGTACAGTAGGTACCAGCCTTCCACCAGCCACAGATCCATCTTTATGTGGCTTGTGTCTGCCAACCGCGTTGATCAGGGGAGCTCCGAAAAAAAGTTGAGTGCTTGGGTCGTGCGACCTGGACCCGCGCAATTTGGACGACGAACCATTGCCATTATTATTGCTGCTGTATCATTCCCCAATCTACGGAGAGAATCGCAGCATCGATCATAGATCATGACGGCGCCGAGTAGAGGTGGCAGCGTCGCTGCGGCTTTGTTAAAAAGTGTGTCTCATTTTTGATAGCCCATCAAACCAGGCAAATCCACCGAGAAGATTATTAACAGAAAACAACCAGGACAAGCGAACATATGCGCCAGCTGCAGAAACGCCCAATTCCGTCCCTACTCAGCTAATGCTGAAGCAGCAACGATAGCTGAGGCTCACCGTCTCAAACCCACCGAATCACACCCACATCCGCCCGTCACAGCATCGCGCCGAGCCGAGTACCGAATAAGGAGCGGCGTCATCCTCACGAGAGCGCCGCTGGTCACCCGTGCCCTGACACCCTTCGAGAATTCTTTTTTCTTTTACCAAAAGCGCTTGAACGAGCGGTTGGTGCTCCCTTTCCGACACACCTTCTACTTCAAAAAGGACACGGCGTCCGACCTCGACTGGCGGATCAAGTTTGAGGAACGCGGCAAGATCGCTGCTAAGGAGCTGGGTCGGTACTACGCCCAGGGTCGCAATGCTTGGAATGACGAGCTGCTGGTCGGTAGTACACTTAGCAACGAGGAGCGTGTGCGTGAGATCCTGCTAAAGGATGCCGAGTTGCGTGTCACCGAGGATGGCGAGGAGGCACCCCCTGATGAGATTGTGCCCGTGGAGCGGCCCATGGACAGGATCACTGAGGCTGATAAGACGAATGATATAAGGCGGTTAGACCGCAAATTGGATCGTACACTATATCTAATCGTACAGCGAACGGATGGCCAGTGGCAGTTCCCGACTGAGGACGTCCCGACGGACGAGCATTTGCATGAGGTAAGCTAAGCACATCTTACCTTTCGTTATAGGGACCCAGAGACTAATGAAGACGCAGACCGCTGCGAGAGCCTTGGAAATTGCAGCCGGAGTCAACATGAACACATGGATGGTAGGGCGTGTGCCAGTAGCACACCTCATCAATCACCCCGAGTTCAACGAGGACACGTCGCTGAGGCAGCGCGGTGAGAAGGTATTCTTCCACAAGGGCAGGATCATGGCCGGCCAGGCCGATCTAAAGGACAACAAGATGGGGCTGAAGGACTTCAACTGGTTGACCAAGGAGGAACTCAAGGTCAAACTGGATAGGAACTACTTCCACGCCATCAGAAATATGATGGCTGACAGGTAGAACGGAGAAGGAGGGAGAACGGGCGGCAAAATGAGACAACAGGTCCAGGTACACTACCACTGCCCATTGTAATCTACAACCACCAGGCACACGCCTACCAGTGTATCTATGCATTGTATCTTATCACTGTATTATGATCAACCCACGGACAAAACATAGATCTTGGGAACAAAAGTCTTGGGCTAAAGAACATACTTCTGTATATGCTTCTTATCCATAACTATTTGCTGTAATATCATCTTGACACTATGCACATTGAGTTATTTGAATTTGGAGAGTTGCTTTACGAGCGAAATTTGTCGATCCCTCAACGAGCCATAGCAGAATTTGTCCAATTCAATATCGTGCGGGTCTTAGTTGTAGAGCCCCTAACTGCAGATGAGCATAGAACCGAACTTCATTACTCTTGCATCATAACACCTACATGGTCTACATCCAACCTCCATTAAGAATGGCTTAGGACTTGTAACGAGTCTGAGAAGGACGGGACGACCAACTAGCACGCCACACCTTTAGAGCGCAGGCTGAAACCGCATAATGATGACTCTCCCCCAATTACTACCAATCGCTACAGTGGACCCAAAGACTGCCGACGTTCCTGGTCGACAATTCGCTGGCAGCCAGACGAGGTTCTTCCCGTCCTTAGTTATCCAGGAACAATCTTTGCTGATACCATATCCTAACTGGCGGTTTTGATCATAAAAGGGCAAGGCCTGAACAAGGGATGTAGCGGGCGATTCACGAACATTAGGGTCAGCTATTTGTGTTGGCTGAAGCAGATGACCGAAGGAGATAGCACCGGCATCAGTAAGAAGACGTCGGCCGCCCCAATCAATAGATAAGGGATATGAGGCAGTAACAAGACCAATCGATCCGAGATGGTTGCCCTTGTCTACCGACCAGAACCGCACCGTATTATCCCTTGAGGCCGACGCAAGAACTGTGCAGTCAGGGGAGAACGCGACAAATTCGACCTTGTCGCTATGGCCTTCGAGTGTCCTTATGAAATCACCTGTAGCTGCTGACCAAAGCCGGACCGTCTGATCACTCGAAGCAGATGCAACAACTAAGCCGTCGTGCGAAAATGCAACGAATTTAACACAGTCGCTATGGCTTTTAAGCGTTTGCGGTTGTGCGTTCGTAGCTGTTAACCAAAGCCGCACTGTCTTGTCGCTTGAGCCCGATGCAACGACCTTGCCGTCACGGAAAAACGCGACCGAGTTGACCCAGTCGACGTGGCTGTCGAGAGTTTGTAGCAATGTGCCCGTATCTGATGACCAAAGCCGGACCGTTCTATCACGTGAAGCTGATGCGACGACCAGGCTGTCGGGCGAGAACGCGACCGATCTGACCTCGCTGCCGTGACCTTTGAAGGTTCGTAACCACTCGCCCGTAGCTGCTCGCCATAGCCGGACCGTCTTATCACTTGAAGCTGATGCGATGAACAGGCCATTAGGCGAGAACGCGACTGACTTGACCTCGCCGTCATGGTCTTTAAGTGTTCTTAACCACTCGCCCGTAGCCGCTAGCCAGAGCTGTACCGTATTATCGTCTGAGGCCGATGCAATAACCGTGCTGTCTGGGTCTGGCGAAAATGCGACCGAGTTGACATAGTTGTCGTGGCCTTCGAGAGCTCGTAAAAGCTCACCCGTAGCCACTGACCAGAGCCGGACCGTCTTATCACTTGAAGCCGATCCGAGGACCAGGCCATCGGACGAGAATGCGACCGACCTGACCTCGCCGCCATGGTTAAGTGTTCGTAACCACTTGCCCGTAGCCGCCAACCAGAGCCGTACCGTGCTATCGTCTGAGGCCGATGCGATAATCGTACCATCTGGCGAAAACGCGACCGAATTAACCCATTTACCGTGGCCTTCGAGTATTCGTAGTAACTGGCCCGTGGCCGCTAACCAGAGCCGCACCTTATTATCGCCATTATCGCCTGAGGCCGACGCGATAATCGTACCGTCTGGTGAGAATGCGACCGAGGAGACCTCGCCGTCATGGCGATCGAGCGTCTGTAAACAGTTACTCCAGTGCATATCGACGTTCGGGCAAAGGGACATCCAACGTAGAACGTCACTCCGAAACGTCTGCCGTATGATACTCTTTTCTGGCGCAAAGGCAAGAGCGGAGCAATATGTCTGAAGAGGCGCTGCCTGTAGTGTGGAAACGTTTGTACGAGTAAAGCGTAGAGCATCATCGACAAAGTCTAATAGCTGAGAGCGGCTTTCGGGCTGGACTGGATTAGTAAAGCATAGCGTAGAACTAGGCGAAAACATACTTGACATAGTGATTGCAATATCTCAATGCGTCGAAGACTTTCTGAAGCCTTTCCTATAAGGCTTAATGCCTCTAACCAGTGGAGAAAATGCTGCTTGAGGAAATCATGAACTGCGCCATCGTCGTACAAACGTTCCTCTGCTTGCTGGATGTGGTCAGCCCAGTACTGACATGCGTACTGAATTATTCTTGCTAGTTTGTCGCTTATTATCTGTGGATCAATGGATGGGTGAAGAGTTCCCGGCCATTCCACTTTACAGATATCTCTGTAGAGCGTCTTTTTCATGGTACGTACTGCAACACTCGGAGTCAGTAATTGCCTTCTTGAGCGAGATCTGTAAGAACCTCGGGAGCATACAAGCTCCTGAGACATGGTTCTAGCCAACAGGAGCTTTTACTCTTCAAAATGGCTAGAATAAGAAGGAAATGACTCCGAGAATTACTTACTACAGAGACTGCTGATATCCGCATGCCCCTGAGCAACCCCAGTCGGCCGAAGTCTGGTCGTGTAGTTCTTGTACAGATAGTCCTTGGCCGACTGATGGATCAGATTGACCGTTTCCCCCGTAATAGTGAGAAATGAACCGCATGTCTCAACAGCCGGCACGACCATGTCGAGCGGCAAATCGGCGAGTACTGCAAGTTCGGAGACAGAGAGCGGACGGAACGCTAAGGCCGTAGCCACCAAAACATTCTTACAATCTTTGGTATCTATTATCCCGCCGGTTTCAATCCTAGTCATCATATGATCGTATAGATCCGATAAGCCAGGAGGCATCTCTCTGATGCGCTTAACAGCGTACCCGCCGTGCACTGATTTGAGGGCTTTGAATGCGAGAGATACCCAGAGAAAAGTGTTCTCTGCTCGTCGGCGAACTTCACATAAGATATCAGCCAAAACGCCGTCATTATATCCTATTTTGCGCTTAAGAGTTTTGAGCTTATGGTCGATGTATGCGTTGACAGGTTTCATCAGACATTGGGTATTAAGCTCGACAGGAGTTTCCGAAAAATCCGGCAAATCGGTGTCCTGATTCTTGAGCTCGGCGAGAACGTCAAATTCTGGGCGGCTAGAGAGCAGCCATTTCACCTTGTGGGAGAGAGTGAGGCAAGTCGAAATGAGATGGATAAGATCCTCCCGACCTTCCCCACACTCGTCAAGGGCGTCGATCGCAAGGTAGACGGGCGATAACCGAGGGTCTTTCAACATATTATAAAATGCCTCGGACAGGGCATAAAACGCATTTTTGTCCTCGAAGAGATCAGCACCTGATTCTTTATACTTTTGAAGTAAATGCGATATAAGATATGGCTGCTGAAAAAGAAGAAGCCAGATTAACGATCGGAGGACGGCCGTAGCGTTATTTAGAGTTGTATCCGTGCTTTGACAGAAGAAAAAGGAAAGCGCTGGCGTTAGTGCGACTGGTTGAAGAGAGAGTTCGCGGATGATGCCGATCATGAGCATCGTCTTTCCTGTACCAGCGTGCCCTTTTATCCAGAGCAATCGATGCGGCGGGCAATCGGGTCCGCCACCTTCCCAGGTGGTGAACGCCGTATACTCCGGGGTGCGGAGAATCCACTTGTACGCGTCGTCGAGCAGTTCATCCTTACTATTCTCGATCCGCATCATGTCGTGTTGCGGATCGACGACGCGGAGACCTCTGCGGCATGCTGCTTCCATATCATCCTTACGGGCGTCCTTTTGTAACGATATAAAGTCTTGAAGCGTTTGATAGATGTCGCCGAGTCGCGTTTCCATTCCCTCGGCATGCTTGACGAGCTTTACTAGGGAAGTCTTCGTCCATTGTTGGAAGTATTGGGCCGCGTCATCCCGAACGGCCATTTCTGCATCCGTAACGCATTTCAGATCGCCGTCCCAATCATCCAAATTCAGCATGCCGCGAAGAAAGACGAGACCTTGGTTCCGATAGTAAGAACAGACACTCTTCATCTGGTATAGGAGAAGGGCCTTGTAGAGCTCCGTAACTCTCTCCTTCAGCTGGCGTAAGACTGCATCGAAATCGTTGCCAGCAACAATATTCTCCTTCTTTAGCAGATGTTCAGTTAGGGCGCAATACCAGTCCATTCTAGAGATAACATGGCTGATGCCAGCAAGGTTGGAATTTGTCGCGTGTGCCGGATTCCGCAGCATCTGGGCGTATGTTAGCAGAGCTAGGTAGAAAGATATTCGAAGGGCGATTACTTACTTGCAGCCCAAGACAAACGCCGGCCCATGGAAGCGCCGCCGGCGCAGCTTGTGGCACGCTTTGGAGTACCGTGTCGATCATCGTCTTGGCCGATAGGATGAAATCGGCGACCTCCCCCACTCCGTTCGTTATCCTGGAGGCTTTGGATATTTTTTCCTGGCCCTTTTGAACCAACTCTCGCATGTGCATTTGTCGCGTGGTTGGATCCTTCAGCTTGGCCGAAAGGTCGGCGGCGGATAGCTCATGAGTCTCGCCTCCAAGAACTTGCTCCAGGGTTTTCACATACGATCCAACAAGCTCTGCATCATCCTTCTCAAGGCTGTCATACGCGGCGTTCCACAGTCTCTCGGATGCGGAAACGACATGACCTACGGACTTGAGCGCTACCGGCTCGGCTTGGGGTTCTACGGGCAGGGCCGGAGGCGGTGCTCGTGATGTCACGGCTGACCGGTGATGGGCCGTTGCTTTTGTGTCTGTGCTGGAGCAGGTCGCCTGAGCGTTACATGTTTCTGTGGCGATGATGGAAGACGCTTCCGGTCTGTGTTCTGCTACCTCCTGCTTGGAGGACTGGAACTCTGCCGGGGAGTGTGAGTTACAGGGAGGCTTGCGATAGGGCGCCGAGTCTCAACATACCCGTGGACTGCGTGGCGGATGGAACCGGCGAGGCTGCACGATGACGCTTGAAGAGCTTCTCGTACCACGACTGCTCCAACTTCAGATTATCTTTCGCAGGCATAGCTTCGACGAGGATTCTTATCCAGAAGAAGTGCTATCACAACGGCAGCGATAATAAGAAATCGACAGCTGCATTCCGCGCAGTTATCGCGGTGCGGAGCTGAAAACTGCGGTGCGATGCGGCTCGCTTATTTGGCTATCAATCAATCGTCCAAGGGAAAGCTGTGGCAGTGCTATTGACGAATGGCAGCAAAATACATCCTCTTCCGCTGCGAGAGGAACAGGGCAAAGCTGTCCAAAGGTATTCGTGAACCCAGCCCACTAAGGATGTATCCGGACATCAGCGACATCTGATTTGTGCACGAAGGCCTTGAGGGGAGCAAACATGCGGCGCGAGACGGGGGTAGACCGCACCATCCAGGTTCACTGCATCCGGCGCGATCTAGAACATCACATAATACAATCACTTTCCCCCCTGGGGTCGCAAATCTGGTCGTGCTGCCACGCTTGTAATCTTTCGAAATCTCTGTATTATGTAGCTGGTATTAGATAGCTGGCAATTCAAAGCCTACTCAGTACTGAATGATTTACCTTGGAGCTCTATAACAATGGTTGCGTTCTCTATGACATCTAATAGGCACACGGACGCCCGTGGCTTTTAAGTTTCATGGGTACCTGTGTCTATTACCTAGATAAGCAGTATCCCTCCGTTTTCGGAGATCTTAACGCGTCGCGTCCATAAATCATATTCGCAATGGTTTTCGATTTATAGGTCTTCTTCTAAAGGTTCATTTTGAAGCTGTATATAAATCTGAGGGCCCTTATAACCCCTAGCCTCAATAGCACTACAGATCAATCCAAACACAATCCTCTTCTTGTCTTAAATATAAAGCTTCCTGTTCCGTAATATCCTGCTCTACCTTCTCCAAAGCTCGCCTCTACTCATTCGGTGAACAATCTACTATGCCGCGGTGAAAACATTGCAAAACGCCAAGCTAACAGACTGCGCCTCTAGAATCCATGGTCGCAGTCTTGTATTAAGCAATAGTAGTCAACTTCAGCATTACTAAATAAACTATACCTATATTTCGTGGTTAAGCTCTATTTCCCTCTCTTGATTCTTTATCTTCATTAGATAAGAACATACCATCTGGGTATTGTGTCTATCTTCTTGCCCTCGGAGTTGTAAGGGTTTGGTCTGTCACAGGGGGCAGGTATAACAGATTCTTTGATGCCTGGTTGGATTGCTGGCTTCGATGTAGAAGGTTGTGAACCAATGGCTCACAGGTGGCAAGTAGTAGGAAGGAAGGAAGACGTATAAAATCATGTTGAGTTTCATATCTTGCCTATTTTGCAGATAGTATATAATTCATGACACCTCGTTAATAAACATATGCAAATTCTCACATCACGTAGTCATTTAGGTAGGTCCATGAAGGTGCATTAAGCGTGAGAGCAGCTGTTCGAACAAGTTGTATTTATCAGCCTTGCCCTCAGCATTTCCCTTCCTTATACACTCTATGATAGAAATACTCATAGTTCATATATTTTGTTAAATTTTCTTTTGCTAAGACATGTGTTTTGCTCTACTTGAATTGTACAACACAGATGTTACCGATACGAGTTTTGTTGCCAAAATCTCGCCAGAAGCCGCTCCCCCACAGCGGAATAATCGACGTCTCATTCTCAGAGTAGTTCTCTGATGGCCGAGAAGGCGAATCGTGATGGAGATGCCGGGCCGTGGGAACAGAAGAAGCCCTTCGGGATACGGTCTGGTCCGGCTCAAGAGGCATATAGCGGTCCAAACCACTATTTCGTTCTTCCCCTTCATCATACTCATCTAGGATGCTTCCTCGCTGCGAATGACTACATCGGAGACACAATGCAGTTAGAAATCGTATCTTTAGTATCAATAGCATCAGTGCCCTATTCTGTATAGTCTTACCTCTTCGAAGCAGCAGAAGCTTGGCGGCTCTGTGCCGGTTGTCCAGGCCTGTAGACCTTCTCAGGGACGGGGGGAGACTTAGACCAAAAGCCCTTAACGTACACCGTCTGCTTAAGAAATAGCACCATAGTTAGTGCGCCTACAATAAATTAGTAACGGGCTTTCAATCCCAAAGGATTTGCCGAGAGAATTCGGAGCTCTTACTATCGTAACCTGCGCGATGTGACTTATCGTTTTCCTCAATAATCTTATCGGTTGACCGAACGATAGGGAACTGTCTCTCGCTGTGCATGTTATATAGATCTTGCAATGTTTTGTTCTGAGTGGCCTGGCCTAGATACTCCTGGCCCCGAGCGAACATGTATTTGGTGTCTATGAGGCGGGGGAAAAGCTTGTGTATGGTTGATAGAAACTCGTCTACGGTCCCCGGCAAAGGACCAAAGAAAGTTCGATATATAAACGCAAGGTCGTGAAAGAGATGGTGCCCGACGATAATCGGGCTTCTGCACCGGAGAAAAATCTCAGCATGCAACATGCAAGGGATCTGGCTAAATCCTGACACGTCATTGCCGTGCAGCTGTTCTTTCGTGCCTCTGGCGATCCAGTCGGGGTGAATTTTAGACGAGAATTCTTCTCCTGCCAGAGCGTCGAACACGTACCGAATGCCTACTTCCATTAGCATTAAGGATCATAGGGCTATCATACAGGTCGACTTACCGATGCATCTATTCACCGACAATTTATTTTTCCGCTGCAGCTGGGAAGTCTAGTAACGATGAAAATTAGTAAAAATTAAGTATAACAACCATACGAATTTGTGTGAGACATAAGAATTGGCTCACCTGAACTTTGTCTGCCCACATGACGTTGAGGTGGGCACCATTAGCTATCCTTCTAGCAACTAGGAATGGGAATTCCTCTCTGAGAAGCTGATCGATTAGCTTGACCTCTAGGCTGTCCAAAACCTGCCCGTTCTGGCCTTTCACAGCTACGCAAATGTGCTATCGAACTGTTAGAATAATGACTCGCTTCTATCGGGATACCGAGGGGGGTGGATCTGGCTGTTATACCTGGCGCGACTGAACGTCTTCAGAAGCAAACTTAATCTGTCTTCTATAGTGCGAGTAGAACCGCCTAGTTGGGCCATCAAGCTTGGAAATATCCACTATGTCATCGTCCAGCATCAGAATACCCTGCCTCTTGGCTTCCAGCTCTTCTGCTTTGCTGAGATACGGCACTCCGTAGTCGAGGGCCTTTGCGAATGGGAAGTCATGCTCCCGTAAGAACGCGTATGAAGAGGCAGACGTAGAAAACTTCCGGTTCAGCGTTTGCGTGAGGCCCTTGGACCCCGTTCCAGGAGGAAAGAGGGGAGAGACAAGACACTCGACTGTCTTTGTTTCGTACTCAGCTACAGTGCAATGTTAACAAGAGACGTGTTGGCTTGATGAAGAATTCATACAGGTGTTGTCGGTGTATTTGCAGAAGGTGAAACCAAGCTGAAGGATCTGAAACGATTCTGCAGCTTCCTTGACTAGCTCATACGCCTCTTGTGGTGAGCTATTCGGGGGGATTGGACGGCCGGCTGCGGATATTCCTGTCATCTCAACGTCGATTGCCACCCAGCGCGAGTCGACCAGAGCACCCATTAATTCGGGCAATATGGTCCAGAAAGTGGTCGAGTTCACCTCCATATTGTAGAGAAACAGCTGCTTTCGACGAAGTGATTCTAAATGAAAATGAAGATAGACCGTATATAGGTAACAGCAAGATTCACAACAAGACGCACGAGGTGTGCCTTGCTTTATTGTTGGTTTGGAGCCAAAAATGTGCGTATAGTCAGTTTGAATTGTTCCCTAGCAACGTACATTCGGTTTCTAGTGGCGGCAGTCGCTGTCCTGTAATTACCAGCGCAAACGTCGGTGCCCTGAAACCAGCAAGCTTTGCTATCTGAGTGATGTAGCCTTTGATCGAGCATTACTGGAGCTTTAATGCCTTACTGAAGAACGAGACAGCTCTCATCTATAAAAATATCGAGCGGCTGTCGCAGTTTTGTCGACCAGATCACATACTAGGGAAGTAAACCATCCTCCTTCCTATCCTGATCTTGTCGACGAATTCAATTGTAGGTGAAGCATACACCTGAGCAGGCTGATACACTGTTTTCTCAATATACCGCCACCCTTTTATTGTGCAACTAACCCCCTACACTTACGACCGGGCTGTAATAAGAGACAAAATGTCCCAGGGTTCGATCTGCCTAAAGGGATGAGCATTTCACATATCTTCCGGGGATAATAACATGAAATGCTTAGAAGCTGTACTTAAGCGGTCGTTAACCAGTTAGACAGGTCAAGGTCATCATCAAGCCAAGCCGACAACCCTGATCCAACTAGGCGCCAGGGCCATGGAATCTGTGATTGGAGTAGCTGAACATAGGACAGAAAGCCTGGAATGGCCGCTAACCGCGACTAGGCGTAGGTACTATCTGGGCATCCTTTAGAGACCGGCGATGAAGGATACTTTACATAGTTGGCCAACAGTTACTCTAATGAGGTTAAGAGATGTTAACTGGTTTAATAAGCAGAATAACCGGTGAATTTCTGGCTTGATGATTGGTTTAGAGGTTGAACTGGTACCTCTTTATGCGCTTAGGCAGATAAAATGTCGAGCGAGTATTGCTAATTATCTAAGAAATAATAAATTGAAGATGGGAATGTAAGTTGTATAATGGTCCGTGCTCAAACCACCGAGCTTCCAAGGTCCCGCAGGACGAAGGGTGTATTTCTATCGTGGGTTTAACACGCCATCAGTACCAGTAGTGATACCTTTTATTGGGTGGACGGGCCACCTATGTAAATGTACTGTACATAATATCCGCAAGATCGGACCACTTAGCGCATTCGTCTAGGCAGGTGGAGCGTGCACGCCGTTATTCCTAGGTACCGAGGCAAAAGACGGCTTTGCAATCACCGACAGAGAGAGCTCCTGCTCCTGGCCTCGTGCAGTGCAGGCGCAGGCGGTGTTGACTTTACTCTCTTTCCCTGCCCAACTTGCGGTCACTTGTGAGGAGAGCAAGTTCCGCATGCCACAACAACACCCCAAGACGCCAATGACCGTCTTCCTGCATGTGCAAGCCTCTATGTCTGGCATTCCATCATAACTTTTGCCCGACATCTTCTCTTCATTTGTGCCATTAAAGTTCAATTGATGTGGTGTGTTGTAGCGTCCATGCGATAGTAGTCCATTCCACATTTCCACCACAAACGTCCCGAGTATCCGATGGCATTCGATGGTTCCTTCTCGGCCACCTTGAGCCCGACAGCTTCAGAGGCCTTCGGATCCCACGTTCTCTCGAATTCGATATCATCTCTGGCTTCGTCTACGAGTCCACGCGTTGCACCATCTCAAATATCCAAGACCTATCGACAGGCCTCGCAATTGTTTCTAACGCGCCGGTTGCCCGAAGCCTTGTCTACCGTCCTACCTCTGATCACACCATCAACCGAAGGTTCCGACGTAAATGGCTTGACAGAACCTGCACCCGTTGTTAGAGCCTCGCGAGCCACCAGGATCAAGGTGTGGACCTTATACCTGACAATCCTAAACGCGATCCTCGAGCTGGACCCTGAAGAAGGGAAAGAGGCCTTTGGTACACAGGAGTGGCGGACACTGTGCCACAAGGTTCGAGAAGGTGATGTATGGGAAGAGGTGGTGCAGTTTGGTTACCATGGTGTCGAGGGGGACGTTGACTCCGATGTGGTCATAAATCTGTGAGTTGCCTTACTATCTAAACCTTGCAAGTTTAAGATGAAGGTACTTGTCGAGTCGCCCTTCTCTTCTCAAAGCAAGCAACCATTGCTGAGAACTTGCCGGCGTCCAGTTATCGCCTTAAACTTTTCTATGAATTTCAACTAACTCACTCTTGAAGGGCGACGCTCTTGCTTTCACATGCTCGATCTCAGATTTTGAACCAGAAGCGGCTAGAGAACTACCTGGCTGCCTCAAATACCCCGAACCTGGACATATCTCGACAGCTAGAGGCAGCACGCTCTCATCGGTATTCGTCGCGGAGCCGTCGCCCAACATCAAAGGGGGCCGCCAGTGGTGCAGATACACCAAGAGATCTTAATGCAAGAGTCAAGATTCTCGAACTGTACACCCTCCATGTCCTCTTACGAAATAATGAATGGGATTATGCAAGGGAGTTCATCAGTGTAAGCTCAGTACTGGACGAAGAGAGAAGGGAGGCGTTCTTGCAAGCTCTCCAAAGCCTTCAAGAAGAGCAACAAGCTGCCGAACAGAGGGAGCGTGAGGAACAGCAAAGACAGGAGGATAAGTTGATGAGGGATATTGAAGAAGCCAGAAGACTAAGATCAGAAAACGAGGCCAGAGAACGGCGTCGGCTGGAAGAGGAACGTGCCAAACGAGAAGGGAGTGAAACCGATTACGGCATCGAACAGTCACCACACCCTTTGTCCCCTAATAAGGCTCGAAATCCTAGAAACGGTTCCGCCTTATCGAAACCAGCTCAGTCATCTTCATCTACCCCCAAAGGAAAGAAGGCTGTGGCGCCCCCAAGTTTTGGAGCCCGAGCTGCTATGATCATAGGGAATCTACGCACTGTTATTGAGCAGATGGGAGCTTCACTCAAGACCAACCCCATGCTGCTAATGAGACTAATTGCTTTTGTTGTCAGCATAATAGTAGTATTTAGCCGCAGAGACCTCCGGGAGCGAATACAACGTATCCTGGGGTCGGGATGGAACAAGGTTAAGCAGACGGCAGGAATGGGAGTTAAGGTCAGCTATATCTAGTCTAATTGAGGCAGACGGTATCCTATCTATTAGACGCTGCATTGATACAGCTCTGCATAGCTAGCAGTATCCTTGTACATTACAAATGAATGAATGCATTATGATTTAGCATTGGGCTTGAAACCAGACATCGAGTTTGTTCACAAAATTAATTCATAGCTTGTGACGGTCACTTTTATCTTTCCATCTGGCGTACCAACTGGGGGTATCAACTTGACCCACACAAAGAGAGCTGTAACCACAAAACGCCGGCGTGAATGCAATATACAAAAAAACATGATCGTCTTTCCTTCTTTTCAGTTACACAACTTCATCATCTGCTCATACACCTCATCCTTAACGGCCCAGACCCGGGCAACACAAAGGCTAGTAACCTGTCCGATTCGTTTTCTTTTGGTAGAACAGCTGTAGAAAAGAGGAGAAGCTGTTAGCATATGTTCGAATCCCAAGACAGAAGACAACTCAGAATAAAAGAGAACAGCGATGGGAGACACTCACATCTGTCCGTGAACTACCGAGATTTATAATCTTTGGACACCCGTCGCGGTCCTTCTCGAGGCGCGTGCACTCGAAACAGTAGAAGGCGTCTGAGATACCCTCGCCACCGCACACGACGCACTTATTTTGGTAGTTGCCGAAGCTGCACTCGTCGCAGATGCGCACTAGTGTCGTCGGCCGCACGTAGGAGTCGCAGACTGGACACTTGCCGTCGCATTTGTCGCATAGTCGGCCGATGGCGATGCCGGATTGCTTGCGGCACATTACGAGATCGCTGTTTGTCGAGAGAGAGATAAGTGTTAGCTGGTGTATCTTGCGGAATGAACTGCCTGTGTATAGAGCTATTGCAGGCACTTACGGATGATGGCGCGACATGTTGCTCCTCTGCTGTTAATGTTTGACCTCGATTATTGCTTGGTTGTAGACGAAGGTCTAGAGATTGGAGATGGCTTGTGGATGTGGTGTGGACGTGGACAAGCGAGGGGCAGAGTCTAAACAAGGGGAGAGAAGGGCAGAGCCGGTAAGGCTAGATTAGATAATAAATGGACGTGATGATGGTGTTTTGGATTTCTCAGCCTCGCCACTTGTTGCAGCTTGCAATGACTTTTCTTAGTGGGGGCGGTTACTAATTTACAGGTGATGAGCAGGAAGGTGGGGACGAGCTTATGCTGCTACGGTACTAGTAGGGCCCACTCTGCAACTGCCTACTGCAACCTAGGTTCACTTGAATTCTGTAGCTACCTACTATGTAGTTGCCTAGGTAGGTACTGTCCCACAAGCAGGCGTACTACATGTTGGTTTTGCGACGCCGTGCTTGAAGGTGTTCTTTTACCACCATCTACCTCCAAATAGATGTGCGAACAATTGTCAGAACGGTCTCTTGTTGCTTCTACCTATTTCACATGAGGTCTCCGCTTTTACTGTCACAAATAATCATTATGAACTAAATACATCTGAAATATTGAATGTGCTTTCTTAAATTCTAACCCACTTCAGTATATGCAGCTTTCAGTCCAAGTCTAGGTCTTTGCCTTTGCCTTTGCCTTTGCTTCCCGACACCATGTCAACCAACGAGGAGTAAGCCAACCATTTCTGTAGTCCTGCTGTACGCGCTACTACTAATCACATGCTCAACATGTAGCTCCCCAAATGGCCACGATGCCAATGGCAAGATACCCGAGCCCGAGCATGAGCCCATTGCAGATCAAAGCCAAGACTCTACCTCTACCAACGCGCAACAGAAGCGCAAGGCCTCCTCGCCAATTCCTGCCGAAAATGCGACCTCCAAATCGCCGAAGAGGTCCAAGGTGAACAGCGAGAAGACCGGTAACAGACGATCGCCTCCAGCCAAATCTACAAGGGAAGCAGGCACAGACCGACGAGAGATGGCGCGCCAGGAAGAGAAGAAACGTGGAAGACGGTTACTAGGCGGTTTGATGAACACCCTAAATCAAGCCAGTGCCGGCTCGCAACACAAGAAACGTCAAGACATTGAGCGACGACAGCAGGCAAAATCTACTCAGCAACGAGCCGAAGACGACCGCCTGCGCATGCAAAAACTTGCCAAGCTGGAAGCTGTACGCAAAGCTGAACAGTTCAACTTCGACGAGAAAGTTGTAGGTTGACCTTTTCCAGGCTTGGATCAACGAGGAGAACACATTGCTCATGGGGATATCTAGATGCAAACCAAGCACGCCGATATGCTAGCTAAGGCCCGCTACCTGCAGACTAGAGCAAAACCCAAGATTGTGAGCCTTTCTTGTATGACCTTTCTTATAGGCATTGATGGTGGTACTAATCGTCATTGCAGTATTACCTACCGTGGGAGCTCACCAGAACGCAAGAAGACACAATCAAGGATCAGGTTGAACAAGCTGAAAAGATGATCGAGAAAGAAGTCTCGGAGTTCAGGCAGCGTAAAGAACAGCACCTGGGAACCCTGGGAACTGCGGTGAAACGCCCTACATCGGAAAAAAACGAGACAGTGGGTAAACCTAATGATGAGCCACCTACTGACAAGCCACAACCTGAGTCTACTAACCGTCCCCCTTCACGCGCTACTAATAAGGTCGGCCTCGAGAAAGAGACTGATAGAGCAGACGATGTCATGATCGAGGAGGATGAGGATACTGTAATCTACTGACCGAAGTGTATTTCGTTCACGACAATGAGGATGGTTTCTCTTGTGCTTTGGTGGCGACTGCAGAGGCGTTATGGGTAGGCGCCCTTTGGTTGGTTTGGGGCACGGGACTCGGAATGGTGCGTCTGTGTAAGTGCCACAAATGTATTAGGCCAGTAAGAGCAACAGTATTGAGATCACTAGCTCTATTTTGCGTACTCCGCGAACTCGTTCCTTGTTGGTGTGATCTTCGGCATGCTATAGATATATCTACAACGCGATGCCCTTCGCCAGTTCCTTTGCGTTATCCTATGCACGTATACATAGTCATTCAGATGTAAAATCTTTGCGCTATAATATCCATAGAAAGCGACACTAACCAACACATCCGAGATTTATGTACAAGGTGTCTAGCTCTCCAGTGGATAACTCTCAAGCAGATGGCCAAGAGACATAATAATTTGGACATATGTGGCATCGCCGAGAAATATGGGTCATCTGGGAAAGGCAGCTCCCCGCAACCATGATAGATGGAACCTCGGGTCGGCCTCATCATGCAGACCAAGTTCGGAAGACCTTCCTTACCCGCAGTACTGCCCGCAGGGCCGCAGCACGGTGCAAAATCGAGCCGCCCACAACCAGACGGACCTCACGGTAGTACGGATGGTCTGATTTGTTAAGTCGACTTACAAATGCACCTTGTCATATAAAAGACTACCATATCTCCCCCTTCTCCCCATTTCGTCGCCCCTTACTCTTCTTTTCCATCCTCCTCCTCCATCTTACTGTAGTTTGGCGATAAGTCTATTTGATCTAAAGTGAGTCACCCACTATATTCACTGTAACGAGGCACAAACCCCTATGAGATTTCAATTGGTCTCGAGATTATTTAATCTTCTCGCAGATCTGTCTCACCCCTGTTCAGCAGGCGGCGACCTTTGATCAAGCACTAACTCATTCACAAGCACCCGGATTTCGAACGACAAGATGGTGGATGCCTTGGCTCCGAATGACCCGCGGGTCGAGCACAAGTTTGCTGAAGTCGGAGGCTTCAAATACCACTACATGCTGGCGAAGCCCGAAGGCAAGCCAACGGCCACCGTCTTCCTTATCCATGGCTGGTATGGAGGTACCCCGTCGAAGTCATTTTGCGGCAGCTCACCGGTACTCACAGGCCAGATCTCGGCATGGGATGGCGCAATCAAGTTCCTTACCTGCTGTCACTAAACATGCAAGTTGTTGTGCCAGACAGTACGCATTCCCGAGTTCTTTATTTCCCTTGTTAGCTGATTTCGAACTCGTTGCTCCTGCATACTCCTGAAGCCGATTAGATTTTATACTGCTCACGGCAATTACTGACTTGTGATTTCGGACAGTGCTGGGCTATGGGCAAACCTCTGCCCCTGACTCACATGAGGAGTATACGCTCAAGAAAATGACAGCCCATATGGCTCAGATCGTCAAACAGGTCACTAACGAGCCAATCATCTTGGGTGGACACGACTGGGGTGGAGCCTTCGTCTGGTAAGTCGCCCGGCTCTGGTTTCTGTGCAATCGAGCGCTCGTTTTATGGCCCTGCCCTGTTGCTGCTCGGTCTGCCATTCAAATGGATCGGAATTCAAGCTGACGATAATGTAGGCGTATGGCGCAGTTTTACCCCGAACTGATCCGCTGTGTCTTCTCGGTTTGCGTACCGTACATGCCCCTGTCCTCAGTCAGGATGGACCTCCCGGAGCTAGTCGAGAAACTCCCCAACTTCCGATACCAGCTGGTACTCGCAAGCGGCAAGGCCGAGGAGATCGTGGCGAAGTCGCCCGAGCGGCTGCGCGGGTTCCTCAACGGCCTGTACGGCGGCACGACGCCCGATAGGAAGCCGGTCTTCACTACCGACGCCGGCCTCCTCGAGGAGAACATCGACAGCATCGGGCAGAGCCCGCTAATGAGCAAAGAGATGACCGATTTCTACGTGCAGGAATATTCCCGACACGGCCTCCACGGCCCTTGCAACTGGTACCGTACTCGCCCGCTCAACGCGGATGACGAGATGGCGGTTGCGGCGAAGTATGAGGGCTTTAAGTTCCCGATGCCGGCTATGCTGCTCATGGCTGATAAGGACGCCGCGCTGCCTCCCTGGATGGCTACCGGGCAGGAGCAGCACTTTGCTGCCGGCCTCAAATTGGATACGCTTCAGGATTGCTCGCACTGGGCTATGATCCAGAAGCCTGCTGAGGTAAATAAGCATATTGGGGAGTTCGTCAAGAGCGTTCTGGGCAGTGACCTCAAGGCGGCTCTGTGAAGCTTGGGCTACTACAAAGGGCCTGTGCTATGATGATCAAGGACGACATATCGAGGCAATCTGTTTTTAGAGAAGGACGAGAAGAAACTTCCAAGTATTTACCTCTTATTAGCAGAGATAGAGATGCAATTTATTAAGAAGGTGCCAAATTACTCGTACTGGCCATCCTATGTCATGCTAGGTCGTGGGAGTGAGAGGGGACGTTTTAGGGGTACTAATACACTGATAGTCGAATGTGTTACTCGCTGGGTAATTAGAGGCCCAATAGCAATTTATATTTCTCATATTTACGCCAATGATCGCCATTAGAATATCTCCCTAGAATGCTACCAGTGCTTTTTGAAATCACGCCGGCTTGATAACGCAAAGACTAAGGATACGGAGCATGTGGAACTCATACGTACCGACCATCTATGCCTCTTTGAGTTTTCATTATACCTACTGCACATGAGGGTCTATGGGGGGGTTTTTTCCAGTGGGAAATTGCGCCTCATCAATGACGTCTCAGGGACCGACTCGGTAGTCTCGGTTAGTAAAGGTACTTAGGTTAAGTGAGTTGAGCATTTTCTCTACTTTACTAGCAGTAGGTAGCTAAGAACTACATGAGAAGCTTTTCAGATATATAAAACTAAAACAAAGGGATGTAAACAAAGAAACTCTAGATGAACTTTTGTTGTAATCGCCCTCTAATCTTGGAGTTGAAAGGAAAACATCCGTACCCAAGTATGTTAGGGATTTAAGTAGCACCAGGCAGGGCTTTGGGATGGGTCAGGGGCCTATACTACATACATATGTACCTAGGGAGGTACCTAAATGCTACCTAAACGTTGAATCTAGCACGAAGGCAGCCAATCAGAGAGTCACATGGTCGTTACAAGTGCCCCCTCTAGCCTCCCTTTTTGCAGGCACCTTGGCCGCTGGAGCTGGGAGGTGGTACTGCAGTAGGTACATTGGAGGCTGTGCAGGTTGACGAAACAAAAGCTGCGCTATGAACACGGGCTGCGTTGCGTCGTCTGCGGGTCCTGCGCAACCGTTGGTGACCTATCAACATCACTGAAACATCACTATCCAGACAGTCAGACCTCTTCTCGTCAAACCGGTCGGTTGTCTGTCTGTCTCCTGCTCCTGCATTCCGACTCAAAGAGACCGCATTGATTGTAGGTACACTGTCCTCACAACCTGACATCTGCATCCGAGTCCTTGTTGTTTTGTTGCTCTGCTGTGTAATATTTGGCCTCTATTGTGAGCGCCCAACCAACCAAGTCCGGCCCAGTCCCATTTAGGCTGCTTAATTCTACTTCGATTCTCTTACATCTGCGGGCCTGAACATCTCGTATTGCAACCATCCTTTTTTTCAACTTTCGACGCAGCATAGCCCGGCCTTCTTGCGACGTAATCCCAATCCGCACGTCTAGTATCTAACCATCGCCCCTCGAGCTTTCGCATGGAACCAACATTAAGAACCCGAGTCGATTCGAATTCCGAAGCAAGCTGCTACCTCCCTGAACCTCTCATGTCTCCGATTTTCATCCCTGTATAAGCTTCAATATCCCTTTGCGATATGGCGGGAAGGACGCCTTTTGGAGGCTCTTCCAACTCCAAAAATGACCTTCTCCTCGATCTCGACGACCAACCTGCCTACTATGGTGGGCAACGCGCTCCCGTGAATGACGACGAACTGCTTCGCTCCTATAATACCAACAACCCCGGAAACGAGTTCCCTCCACGCCAATCCGTTTCTTATGATAATTTCATTGGCGGTGATAGCCAGACAACACACCCGAGTGTGAAGAATCCTACTGCTGGGGCTCATGCTTCAGGTCCTCGACCACCCTACCTAGGAGAAAACGACAGACAATATAGCCAGACCTCTGATTTGAACAACTATCGGAGGTATGCTGACGACTTTGACGACTATCCTGACGACGACCAATCTTACTACCAACATGGCGGGGGATCAATAAATGGTGGTGATGCGACGCGCCGTGAAAGTGCCCGGAATCGCAATAGTGTATTAGGACTTGGCGGCGGCTTCTTAGGGAGGGCAAAGAACATGTTGGGGATGGGACAAGGCTACTCAGAAATGGACCTTCCTCTGACGGAGGCTGGACATGCACGGACGGATTCATCGGCGACTGTCCCGCAAACAAAGCAAGCTAAGAAGTTTGGGTTGAAGAACTTCAAGTTTGGCTTTGGGCGTGGCAAGCCAGACCCTTCAACACTAGGGCCTCGAATCATCCATCTCAACAACCCTCCCGCAAATGCGGCAAATAAATATGTCGACAATCACGTCTCTACCGCCAAGTATAACGTTGCTACCTTCTTACCGAAGTTCCTGATCGAACAATTCTCCAAATTCGCAAACGTTTTTTTCTTATTTACAGCCGGACTGCAACAAATTCCTCATCTATCGCCAACGAATCAATACACCACCATTGGCCCCCTCATTGTCGTTTTACTCATTTCTGCGGCTAAGGAGCTTGTCGAAGATTATAGGAGGAAACAAGCGGATAGTGGTTTGAATAACTCGCAGGCCAGGGTCTTGAGGGGATCAAATTTCGAAGAGACGAGATGGATCAACGTAGCAGTGGGAGATATTGTGCGGGTCCAATCTGAGGAACCGTTTCCTGCCGATATGGTGCTCCTGGCCAGCTCTGAACCCGAAGGCCTATGCTACATTGAGACAGCCAACCTCGACGGTGAAACCAATCTCAAAATCAAACAAGGTCTACCTGAGACATCGGCCTTGGTCAGTTCGGCTGAGTTGAGTAGGTTAGGAGGCAGAATTCGGTCGGAACAGCCTAACAGTAGCCTCTACACGTACGAAGCAACGTTGACCATGCAAGCTGGCGGTGGAGAAAAAGAGTTGCCATTGAATCCAGAACAACTATTGCTCCGAGGTGCTACTCTCCGGAACACTCCCTGGATCCACGGTATAGTTGTCTTCACAGGCCATGAGACGAAGTTGATGCGCAACGCAACGGCCACCCCGATCAAGCGGACCAAGGTGGAGCGGCAACTCAACAAGCTCGTGCTGGCCCTAATTGGATTACTCTTGATCCTAAGTTCAATCTGCACTATCGGGGATCTGGTATACCGTGCTGTGGCGAACGACTCGGTCTCTTACCTAGAGCTGGACGAACTGAATGGTGCTGGCAAGGTTGTTCAGGCTATCTTCAAAGATCTTGTTACGTACTGGGTACTGTTCTCGTCACTAGTTCCAATTTCGCTTTTCGTCACGGTAGAGCTTGTCAAATACTGGCATGGTATCCTCATCAACGATGATCTCGACATCTACTACGAACCAACGAATACACCGGCAAATTGCCGTACATCAAGTTTAGTAGAAGAATTAGGCATGGTTGGGTTTGTCTTTTCTGATAAGACGGGGACTTTGACGTGTAACATGATGGAATTCAAACAGTGCTCGATTGGCGGTATCCAGTATGCGGAAGAAGTTCCTGAGGATAGGCGGGCCACGGTACAGGATGATGTGGAGGTCGGAATCCACGATTTTAAGCGACTTCAGGAGAACCTCAAATCACACCAGTCGGCTGAGGCCATCCATCACTTTTTAGCCCTCCTAGCTACTTGTCATACCGTTATTCCAGAACGAGATGAAGCGAAGGGTGGCAAAATCAAATACCAAGCCGCGTCCCCTGATGAGGGTGCTCTTGTTCAGGGTGCTGTGAGCATGGGCTATGCTTTTGTTGCTCGTAAACCTCGAACTGTCATTATCGAGGTGGAAGGAAAGGAGTTCGAGTATGAGCTTCTGGCCGTGTGCGAGTTCAATTCTACGAGGAAACGAATGTCCGCCATCTATCGTTGTCCCGATGGAAAGCTTCGGTTGTATTGCAAAGGTGCCGATACTGTTATTCTGGAGCGTCTCAATGATGACAATCCGCATGTCGAGCAGACACTTCTACATTTAGAAGAGTACGCCTCGGAAGGCTTGCGGACTCTCTGTTTAGCTATGCGCGAGATCCCTGAACACGAGTTCCAAGAATGGCACGCCATGTTCGAAAAAGCCCAAACCACCATAGGCGGAAACCGAGCCGACGAGCTTGACAAGGCGGCCGAAATCATTGAACACGACATGTACTTACTAGGCGCCACTGCCATTGAGGATAGACTTCAAGATGGCGTACCGGAAACCATTCACACACTACAAGAAGCCAACATCAAGGTGTGGGTCTTGACTGGAGATCGACAAGAAACCGCTATCAACATCGGCATGAGTTCAAAGCTCTTGAGCGAGGACATGATGCTCCTCATTGTCAACGAGCAAGACGCCGCGGCTACTCGTCAAAATATCCAGAAGAAGTTGGATGCCATTAGGAATAATGCTGAAGGGTCGATTGAGATGGATACATTAGCTCTGGTCATCGATGGCAAATCTCTTACTTACGCCCTGGAACCAGACTTGGAAAAGATGTTCTTTGACTTAGCTGTCATGTGCAAAGCGGTCATCTGTTGTCGTGTGTCCCCCCTTCAGAAGGCATTGGTTGTCAAGCTGGTCAAAAAATTTTCCGATGAGATCCTCCTCGCTATTGGCGATGGAGCGAACGACGTGTCTATGATCCAGGCTGCTCATATCGGTGTGGGCATTTCAGGTGTCGAAGGTCTGCAGGCAGCTCGATCCGCCGATGTTTCTATAGCCCAATTTCGTTTCCTCCGCAAACTCACATTGGTCCATGGTGCCTGGAGTTATCATCGTATCAGCAAGACCATCCTCTTCTCCTTCTACAAAAATATTGCCCTCTACCAGACGCAATTCTGGGTGAGTTGCTTTTCACTTTGGTCCCCAGAGTCCCCTTCAATGTCCCTCGCGAAACCTAACTAGCGCCATCATCCCACATGGCGGCCTATTCTCCTAACTAACCTAGCTAACATTTTTTCTAGTATGCATTCCAAAACGTGTTTTCAGGTGAAATCATCTACGAATCATGGATGCTTTCTTTCTACAATGTCTTCTTTACAGTCTTGCCGCCTCTGGCGATGGGTATTCTAGATCAGTACGTGTCGGCACGTTTACTTGATCGGTACCCGCAGCTGTACACGGCGGGACAACGCAATGAATTTTTCAAAGTTAAGACGTTTGCTGCCTGGATTTTAAATGCTTTTTACCATTCACTCATTCTGTATATTTTCTCCGAGCTTATATGGTACGGTGATGGTATTCTTCGTGATGGTACAATCGGAGGTCACTGGCTATGGGGTACGGGTCTATATGCCTCTGTTCTAGCAACTGTCCTTGGCAAGGCTGCGTTGGTTACGAGTAATTGGACAAAGTATCACATAATAGCTATCCCGGGTAGCTTCCTATTCTGGTTTGGCTTTATCGCCGTCTACGGCACCGTTGCCCCGATGGTTAACGTTTCGACCGAGCTGCGTGGGCTTGTTCCCGTGCTCTTCACGAGCCCGGTTTTCTACATCCAGACAATATTATTACCCCTTGCCTGTCTCATCCGAGATGTAGCTTGGAAGTACGTTAAAAGGATGTACTATCCACGAAGCTATCACCACATCCAGGAGATTCAGAAGTACAACATTCAAGACTATCGTCCAAGGTAATGCCACACCGTCCTTCACGCCCTCAAGATTTGACATTCCTTCAAATTACTAATCGTTTAACAGAATGGAACAGTTTCAGAAGGCGATCAGAAAGGTTCGCCAAGTACAGCGGATGCGAAAACAGCGCGGCTACGCCTTCTCGCAGGCCGACGAAAGCCAGACGCGTGTCATCAACGCCTACGACACGACGAGGGGTAGAGGAAGATATGGAGAAATGCCAGCGTCAACAGCGCCTCAAGGCAAATAGTTTTTTATTTTCGGAGGCAGCGGCGCGTGTAAAGAATTATGTACTGGAGTCTGGTGCTACGATTATGACATCCGGGTGTACTATCTATGGCATGGCCTATATGTAAGGCTACAAAATCGGGCGATCAATGCATTTTGTTTTCAAATTACTCATCGTCTGATTTGTAATACTCTTCGTCTTCGTGTCTCTAGTTCCTTGATGTAAGTCCGAGCATCCAGCTCTGCGCACTTTGCAAATCGTGTGTTTACATTTAAAAATCTTAGATTTCGGAGTTAATACTCTCACCCTGTTGCTTAACTTCATGGCCAGATGGGGAAGGATGAGCGCCCGTAACGGAGCTGTGGGTCAAAGCGGCTATGGAGCGGAAATCCCGCTATTGCGGTAGCACTTTGTGTTGACAGAATGCTGCATGCTTGGGTGTGTAATAGACAAGTATGTAAACTTTCAAGCCTTAGTGAATATTTTTTGTGCTCAGCCTTGAAAACGGTAGAGTGTATGCGAAACCCGAAAACTGGTAAGGTAGGTTGCGTCTGTTGCAACGGTCCTCGGTCTCTGTATATGGTGGTGGAGGTACGAACTTATCCCGCCGCTATACTTAACTTCCCATCAGATAGACAGGTAAGGATCAAACTTCGTTCTAAGCTCTAGGACGCGAGATACCTTAATAAGATTAGAGGCTTCGGGCAAGCCTCGTTGGGGTTTGGGGTTGCAGCGGAGCGTTCTAGACTGTTACCTCCCGCCATTGGGAAACCTCCCGTACGACCCCTCTTGCTTCCATGCAGTCAGAATCATCCACCCACCGCTCTGTAAGTAGTCGAGAGAGATGACTTTTTAGCTGCAGGTATGGATATAGGTGTAGGTATAGGTGGGCAGTGAAGAGGATACAGGGTGATGAATAAGCGCTGCTGTTGGAGAGATGTATATAAAGAAAGCTATTATCCCTCCCTCCCTCCTCCGTTTTATTCAACCTATTCACCAACAGCATTGTTAGACAACTCAGCTCAGACCAGCACTCCCTTAGCAGATATCATTGACTCCAAACCTACCTACCTCAAAAATGTCTAACACGAACACAGCACTGCTCCTCGTGGATCCCTACAACGACTTCCTACACGAGGAAGGCAAGCTCTACCACCGCCTAGCGGAAAGCATCAAGGACAGCGACACCATCAAGCACTTATTCGAGGCCGTGAAAGCGGCCAGGAAGGCCGGGATCCCCATCTTTTACTGTATGCATCAACAGACGAACGCACACAGCTACAAGGGGTGGACGTATCTCAACGCGTCGCAGCAGGGCCTGGGGGCTAAGATGGTCTTTGAGGAAGGCTCGTTTGGTGCACAGTTCTACGAGGGACTGCAACCAGACTTGGGGGCTGGGGATGTGGTTGTTTCGAAGCATTGGAACAGCAGGTAAGTTCTTGTTCGCTGTTCTCTTTTAGTTGGTTGGGACCTTGCCTTGCTACGGGAGTTTCGTTGGATTTCGTGTTATTATTGCTGTTGTGGTGCTGTGGATTAAGGAAGCACAAAAGAAAAAGAGCTAATGTTAGTCTTTTTGTAGTTCGTTCGCCAATACCGATCTCCACTATCAGCTTCACAAGCGAGGCATCTCCGAGGTCGTGTTCGCGGGGCTCGTCGCGAATACGTGCATCGAGGCTACCGCGAGATATGCATATGAACAGTAAGTTGTCCTGTCACTATACGACATCCGTTACGTGTAAGTAGACGCTGACCCTGAGGGCTTGTGGTAGTGGTTATGAGATCACTATGTTGTAAGTTCAAATTCAAACCCGCCTGTTCAAGCTGTGAATAGTATAGGAGTACGAGTAATGCTGACATATTCCCTTTTTCTCAATTTTCTAGGAGCGATGCGACGGCTGGATTCAGTACTGAGCTCAAGAACGTTGCTACCAACTTGATTTGGCCCTTATTCGCCAACAGAGTGTACACGACAGCTGAGTGGGCGGACTCGATTAAGGGGGATGCGGCCTAATTACAGAGTTGTCTTGGGCTTGGCGGGGCTTGTGGTGCAGCTTCGCAGCATCACCTGGATAGCTACTTCAAAGCCAGTTAACTGCCTATATCTAAAGCTACCTAATAGCTTAGATAAATCGTGAACTACTAGGCAAGCAAATAAACAACGTTAGGTACTGGAGGTTTTCTCAAGACTTTTGCCCTGTTCGCCAGCCTGTACTCGATGAAATATCGGTAGAATATATGTGTGTGTGGCAAGATGACGAGTTTTACATGGGCTTTACTTTTCTATATGAGGC
This sequence comes from Xylariaceae sp. AK1471, assembly GCA_023159215.1. Lineage (NCBI taxonomy): Eukaryota > Fungi > Ascomycota > Sordariomycetes > Xylariales > Xylariaceae > Xylariaceae sp. AK1471. The sequence continues at coordinate 2,757,322 of JAJKLI010000001.1, read as the reverse complement.
TTGCGTTGGCGTGATTCTTTGAGTATGATACCAGGCTTGCCAGGTTCTAATCAGATTAAGGAAGAGAAGACGTTGGAAGAAGTGGAGTCAGCGCGCTCTTCCTTCTGCTTTCGGCCAAGCGTAAACTAGATAGTCTATGTAGATAGTTCTTACATGCATCAGATATGTCAATTCATAGGTACGACGTTCACTGTGTTAGTTGCTTATTAAGCACGTTCTGCTTCTCTCATATCCTATTGAGTCCCTGACCAGAACTGGGAACCCGAAGATCATCATGATTAGACTACGCTGTGGTTATATCTTATATCGCACTTCCTTCTCGATTCAGCCAGCTACCATGCTACGTTTCATGCTTGTGAGGTGAACACAAGTGAGAAAGCTTCGGATAGTATCATGGTTGGCATTCCCGGTTCGTCCACGAGGTGTTTGCAGTGTCGGCAGCGAAAGAAGAAGGTCGAGCACCTTACCTTTCTTCTATCCAGCAGGCTTTATGGCTAACGAAGCCGCAGTGTGGACTCGAGCAGCCTTCATGTCTTCGCTGTGTGCGAAGCGGAGTTCAGTGTAGCGGGTCCGGCCAGACGAGCGTCTTCAGTACGCATTCCAAAGTCCTTTATTTCTCCTGCATACTCCTGAAACTGAGCAAAAATTTTACCCTTTAGGGCAATTACTGACTCCTGATTGCGGATAGTCAACCGCAGTGCTAGCGATCTGCTCCAAATGACAGACAAGGCAGCGCTAAATGCCGCCTTCAGAGCTCGACATGTCACGCCCACTAACCTTGATATAGTTGACAGCTTGCTGACACTATCCTCGTCTCGTGCGCTCTTCGATGCCATCGCAGGCGAGTTTGCCCCAAAGCCCCGGACGGGAATTTTTAGCGGAGACCGCTCGTTAGACCGCAATCCTCAGTATTCCGATATAGCTAAGTCCACTCGGGCCTTGGTAGGGCTCGCTTCACGTAGCAGTAATCTACTTGACCTGGGCGTTTTCACTCTTTTGGTCAAGTATTATGGCACCCTCCGGAAGGATCAGGCCCTCATTGATATTGCCGGCGCTTCATATACTAAGGTACTAGGCCTATTCCACCAGCGGCTTATTGGTGTCTCTGCTTTACTCCAATCCAGTAATGCAGACCATAGCTCATACCAGGCGGCGTTTTGCGTCTGTTTGGCGATGCTGTACTTTGAAGTGGGTGATAATCCAACTTGTCCTAAACGCCAATAGAGTGTCTCACCTTTCTGTTATAGATAATAGATGGGCAGCCATCAGATAAGGCGCTTCAGATTCACGTTGACGGTGCCTTGGCACTGTTGAACGTACTTGGTCCTGAGGTATCTAGCAAGATTATCGACCAGAGGGCTTTCGATAGTTTCCGAGTTACGGCTGTGAGCACCTCTCCCGCCTTGGTCTCATTCCGTAAGGAAATACTAATTTTCTCAGATACACGTCTTCCTCAGGAGACGGCAAGATGTAATCCTCTCACAGCGTCAGTGGCGGGATCTGTTCTCTTTTCGCGGCTCGCAGACGACGAAGATAGAGCAACTTGATAGCATAGCGGTCCAGATTCCCAACCTACTAGAACAGACAGACCTACTAGTTTCGCAGACTGCTATCCCGCCGAGTCCTGGAGATCTAGACAGTTTACTCCAAGACTACCTTGACCTCCTCCATAGCTTTGATGACTGGTTTCGTCAGCACAACGACGCGCAGCCGGGACCGGTGTACTGGTCTGTGGATGAAGACAGCGATGGCCTGCCACACGAATCCGCGTTTGACTGGCACTGTCAGCCCTCGTTCCCCAACCAGGCATACGGTTTACGGTTCAGAGATGGCGCAGCCGCTGGTCGGTTGGCGCGATACTGGTGTTTCCGGCTGGAGCTCCTCGATGGGTTGGCGCAACTCTACAGGCTTATGCTCAAACTAAATGTCGGCGTCGAAACACTTGCCTTTTCATATAAGAATAATGTCGAAGAGCTGAGAGGTGAGACCGATCAACTCGCGCGCATGTCCCTTGAGGCTGTAAATTACTTACAGTGCTGCCTCGAAGGCGTCGTGGTGGCTCACATGCCATGGGATGTTGTCAAGAGATATAGCGAGCGCAAGCAACTGGATACTGGTCAGCACTTGGGATACAATTCTCAGGCACCAATGGATGAAACTACGTCAGGACATCTATAGCTGTTAGGTGGGGTATTTCCTGTCATAGGTGTTCGAGGAAGAGCTCGAGGGAAATTGACTAAAGCCTAGGATCAACTGAGGGGTAATAGGAATGTTGCGACAGCAATCCTGTATCTTTGATGTTGAAGTACATGTGATAATCATCACACACCAGTCGGTTATCCCGAGGCTGCTCGCCAGACCTGCATGCACCGGGTGAGGACGGACAAAGACGTAAGCAATGTGGCAAGGAAGTTTCCGTATGTTCCCGAGTCGGTCTCAACTCGCATACCTCATCTCAAAGAAACTGCTGTTGAGTTTGAGATATGTGTCACGGCCCGAGGCTATATGAGCAATTGCGGCAAGGAGAGGGCTTGAAGCAGCCTCGATTGGGGTTGGAAGCCACTGTAGACCAAGATAGAGCGACATGATAGTTTCACATGCATTGATTCAAGTTGCGGGTTCATTGCTCGGCCCGCCAGAATATTGGTAAGTCGAATAAGTCTAAGTTAATTCATATCGAAGGGGACTTTTTGTGGTGGTACATGGCTGAAGTTATAACGTTATGTTTTTATCAGTACTCCTGTTCATTTACCTTACTCGGGTGGAGATCAAGTACAGTAAGTGTTTGAGCTTTACAGCACCACATGGCTCTCTACCAGACATCTGGTTATTCCTCTTGTATAAAGGTCCGGGAAATGTAATGTCACTATCAGATTTAGTTAGGTTAAATGAAGTATCCTTATTGTTAGCTTAAATGAGGTAGCAGTACATTTGTTTGTTGTGAGCCTCCCGGTAACACCTTTATCGATATAGGAATTGAATTGAATTGAATTGAATTGAATTGAAATGAGATTGTGCATGATCAAACCTCCCTCAGGTCTTACAAACGAGAGCCTCCGGAAGTATTGTACCCACCCGTTTTTATGTAGTCACAGGCTATGTCGCTTATCTAGCTGCTAGCTTCAAGCCAGAAGAGTCTCAGCAAATGACTTTCGTATAAACATGACCTGAATCTTTTGAAATTGTTTACACCAACATATGCTGGACAAACCCATTGCTTCTCCTTTTCAAAAGCGAGTAAACTCCGAATTCTCCCACTTATATCTCTTGCAGTGGATCATGCTCCACTAATGAGCTGAGTACACTAGTGTATAGGCTCTAGCGCATGGGTTTTTTTCCGACTTTCAAGCTTATCGATGTCATTACCTAGCGTGACCGCTTTATCTATCTAGACTATGAGCTCGTTCCCTGCAAAGAGCTTCTCAGCTCCACAGTCAGTCCTAAGTACCTAGTATCGAGTGAGCAACTTTAATTTTCTTTGTCCTCTTTCTTCAGTCTTTAGCCTTCAAGCAACTCCTCTTCCTTACCGTCTGCCTGACTCCGTAGCTACCCATTGAAACTCCCCGGGAGACTCAATGGCCTCGTCTTCGAGGGCCTTGACTCGCTTCGGCGCGGTAGCCACACGACTGTCCGTAGCTGAAGCTGTCCGCCCATATGCCAACTTTGCGACCACGTCATATGCGAAACGACCGATCCTCGCATCGTCTCCCATCATCGCGAGCGCTGCCCGCCATGCACCTCGCCAGTTCGCGAGAACCTACGCTGTAGCTGCGCCAACTCCCAAGAAGAAGCCCGGCAAGATCCGGACCACCTTCAAATGGTTGTGGCGCGCAACATACCTCTCACTCCTTCTCGGCGTTGGCGTTATCGTTTATGATGCCTACTTGGATCGCCACCCGGACGAACAATTCACTCCTGATCCCGACAAGAAGACATTGGTCATCCTAGGTCAGTTCTAGCCCACAATACGAATCTCGCGCGACTTGACTAACGTGGAGCGCCCTTTGTAGGAACCGGCTGGGGCTCCGTTTCCCTCCTCAAGAAGCTCGATACTGCCAACTACAATGTCGTCGTCATCTCACCACGCAATTACTTCCTCTTCACGCCCCTGCTACCCTCATGTACTACCGGAAACATCGAACATCGCTCTATTATGGAGCCCGTCCGCCAGATCCTACGTCACAAGAAAGCTGCCGTCAAGTTCTACGAAGCCGATGCCACCAAGATTGACTACGAGAGAAAGGTCATCAAGATTTCCGACAACAGCGAAATCAAAGGGACTATCAATGAGACTGAAGTTCCCTACGATATGCTCGTTGTTGGCATCGGTGCTGAGAATGCCACCTTTGGCATTCCCGGTGTTCGCGAACATAGCTGCTTCCTTAAAGAGATCCGTGATGCCCAGGCCATTCGAACAAAAATTATGGACTGCGTAGAAACCGCCGCCTTCAAAGACCAGGATTCCTCCGAGATTGATCGTCTGCTTCACATGGTTGTTGTTGGTGGTGGCCCCACCGGCGTCGAATTCGCCGGCGAGCTACGTGACTTCTTTGACGAGGATATCAAGAAGCTGATTCCGGACATCTCCCCACGTTTCAAGGTTACTCTAATCGAAGCTCTGCCTACAGTTTTGCCCATGTTCTCCAAGCAGCTCATTGACTATACCGAAAGCACGTTCAAAGAGGAGCACATTGAGATCAAGACGAAGACGATGGTCAAGAAGGTCACGGATAAAACTGTTGAGGCCGAGGTTACTAACCCAGACGGCAGCAAATCCATAATCACCATTCCTTATGGTCTGCTGGTTTGGGCGACCGGCAATGCAGTCCGCCCCTTGGTCAAGGACCTCATGTCTCAAATCCCGGCACAAAAGGATTCGAGACGTGGCCTGGCCGTGAACGAATATCTCGTTGTTCAGGGAGCACGTGACATATGGGCCGTTGGCGATTGCGCTGTGGCTGGATATGCGCCTACAGCCCAGGTTGCCGCACAGGAGGGTAACTTCTTGGCGCGTTTGTTTAACAACATGGCCAAGACTGAGGCGCTCGCGAGCAGGGTTAAGGAGCTCAGCTCGAGTCTGAACCTCGAGCCCGGTAACGTCGCTGAGATCACAGCGGAAATTGAGAGCCTCGAGAAGCAGCTCCGCCGTATCAAGGACATCAAACCTTTCCACTACTCGCACCAAGGCAGTTTGGCGTACATTGGCAGCGAGAAGGCCGTTGCCGACGTTGCCTGGTTGAATGGCAATGTTGCTTCGGGCGGCAAGCTGACCTACTTCTTCTGGCGAAGTGCCTACCTGAGCATGTGCTTCAGCAGTAAGTCTACTCCCCTTATGGACCTTTCAGGGCTATTTTAACAGATTTCAGCGCGTAACCGTGTTCTCGTGGCTCTTGACTGGGTCAAGGCCAAACTGTATGGTCGGGATGTTTCCCGAGAATAGACTTTTACAATCCCAGTTCTATATTTCCCTGGTTTTGGAAACGTCGCAGTGGTCAAAAGGCCCGTTTGTTTATCAATTTATGGGCCAGACGATGAAGCGTCGGTGCTCATCTAGAGATTACGGAGTTCGGGTAGAAAGATAGCCAGGCCATTCCACATGTAGAGGGGGCCGGTTGTATGGCAGGAACTACATGAATCCGTTCTTATGTACACACACAATTTGATAGAAAGGGCATCAAGGCGCTGCCAAAACATAGAAGTGGGGATCTGGGTTATGACAGTCTACCTTTGCGGTTATGCAATTCGGCAAGGCTGGCGGATGGATGCTTTTATTGCTCTTGTTTTCTTACGTTGTATGCCTATAATATTACCTTTGTTAGATCCCTATTTCTTAGCATATGGTTCCTCAGCTATCTTATGAAATGCGGTCTGTGACTATGATAGGTTTACACGCTTTCATAGGATTAAATTCACATGACATTGAGGGTGAAGGGCGGGTAATGTCATAACGTAGGTTTTGTACTTTCCAGACTGAATCAGTATTATGAGAGCTGAAGATATGCTGAGCACTCCCGTTTACACCTCCTTCCCGTCTTCTTTCGTCTTCATTAGTCATTGTATCGCAATCTCAGCCATGGCTAGATACATCGATATGTTCAAGAAACTTGAGCTTGAAATCCTCTAATACGATGGTGTCCCTCCAGTCTGTCCACCTTTCACTAACACCAAGGCCCATTAACTTTTCGCAGTTCATCAGTTGTTTGTCATATCCTTATGGGACTGATTAGGTGGCTCTTAATTAGTGTTTCCATCCGGGGGAGGGGGGTTATGCATGCTAGTATATGCTTATACCCTTACCTATTCGGAAAGGTTGCCCAGCTCTCTGTCGTCATTTGTATGTCTCTCTGGCATCGAATGACTCGTTAGGGGGATGAAATGGAGGGTGTCTACTGAGTGGGTTTGTGTGCTAGGTATGGTGCGTGTAACTCGTTGGGTCGTCGAATAGAGTTTTTGATTGCATGTTAGTCTTTGTAATCATTTGCAACGCGTGTATGATGGTTCGTTAGATATGGAAATATCGTGGTAGAGCATTGGTGAATGGATTATCGCCTTGGCAAATATCAAGTCCGAGGCTTGTGACGACAGTGTCAGGTTCTGTCCCCCCCCCTTTTTTTTTAATTTTTTTTTTAGTTGACATCTGTTGAGGTATTATTAACGTCGACATTGTTGTCTGTATCGGACTCAGTCTTGAATAGACTGAGCCGAAAATGATACGTAAGATGCTGGCATTATATCTACAATAGGGGGAGAGGAGGGTGACCACCAGTCAGTCCGGGCCCTGTCGATGCTGGGGCAGGACGGAAGAGAAGCAGATTGCGAACCCAGTTTCGTAGGATAATTCGCTTTCTTGCTGATGACGTACTATCATTATTATGATATTCATCTTTACCCTAGTAGCACACTCAGGGATTTCCTTCCGTTTGCAACTCGAGTTTGTCTGCATAATTCTTCCAGCGTTGCTCAATAATCATCAACGTGCTATAGCTAGTTTCTGTCTTTGTGAACGCCGAGGGGAATGTGCTCCCTCGACAAACTAGCTCATAGCTGGAGAGACGACGGAGGTGTGGTGTAATATGTTGCGTATGCATGTTTCAACTCGAAGAAAGTCTTAGGGTGAGGTGGATGATAGTTGCAAGCGCGTAAAAAAGTACAGTACTTATCTGACTATGCAGATGAAGGAGGCTTGTTCTTCGTATAGGACGGGCCTTGTCATTCTAGAAGAGGAACAGCTTAGTCGCTTCGAGATCTCTGCTTCTACGTACTTCAACTTCAGCAGCTTGGGCTAATTAGGCCTTCAGTCTCGTGTTCGGGTTGTTAAGGGTAAGTGTTTAGGTCGTGAACACAGAACTAGTAATGGCTGAATTGACATCGTCCTTGGTGCCCCAAGGGGTAGTCTATGCCATGGCACCATAGCCATGCACTTACTGTTTTGTGTTGCACAAGGGTGAGAGAAACAGACCCGTGGGGGTGTTGAGGAAGAATTGGGCCACCAGCATGCTTCGGATAGACTTCTTACAAGTTGCCGGAAGTGCTCGATGTGCTTGATAGCTTGTTAAGAAATGATATCCTGTTATTGTGTATGCAGCAGCTACTTACCTTTCACGGCGGAAAGTTGACACCTTGGGAAGTTTGGGATTCAACACTATTGACTGTTGTGACCAGGATATAAGGTTCTGCTAATAGCTCTATTGATAAACTAATTGAAAGTGATGAAGTAAATGCGAGATGTTGATAGATCGCCGCCTATAAAAACAGAATACGGGATACCAAGTTAAGCCGCCGGAAGATGTAGCTGTAGAATACCCTGAGCATCTTTCAGGAAGTATTAAGCGAAACGTGGACTCAACCGACTATTATCTCACCGTAGATCCGAGATCTGAGGTGTAATGCAAGTAAATCGCGGTGATGCGTGTGGTTTGTAAGCATAACCCATTAGTAGTGGTCACACATTTCATCGCCCATCAATTCATTCTGGATGTTTAATAACGTTTCAATAGGAGTCTCCGGTAATGCTTGTGTGTTTATGCAATCTCATATCGACACATGTAGCATAAAGTGTTAATGTATGGCTAAGCTGTATTGAGTGGTAAGGTCACGCTACACCAACGTCAATGCCAGTATTTAGATACTATTATATGTGCTCGCTGGTGTGGGAGCTGGATTGCCAGAAGTGATATTTCGAGGCTTATCGATCCAAACCAGTGTAACACGAAAGATCGTGTACTTCGAGAAACCCTTGATAAAGGACGCGAGGATTCATAAATAATCGTTAACAATGGGCATCACATATTATTTTTAATTGGTTTGGGGCCCGGCATTTGGTTCCCTTGCTATTGCAAATAGTTTGATGGTAGTGCTATCGTCATCGCACTTGAACTCCTTCGCAAACTTGAAGCCGAGGCGTCGATCTGTATATTGGGCACGTCGCGGCTGGACTCGAGGTGGCGGTTCATGTTTTCAGCATCAGCCTAGTCTGTCACAGCTTTCACCACGGCCATAACCTGAAATTTGGTATGAGTGGTGGGTTGATGCATTTCGATGAGTGGATGTTCAGCTTACGTTCAGACGATAGTATCCTCGAGGGTCGGTCCATATAGCTGATTATACATTCGCTTAGGCCACTTTCCGGATCCAGTAGCGCTTGAGCACAGTCATGTTAACATCAGATTATAGAAACAACCAGAAGCCTAACGATTTAGGAGAAGAAGAAGAAGGAATATCGGATTGAGGTTTGGTGCAGATTGTATGATTAACGCATCTGCTGAAACAGCATGCTCACGGATAATAACCACCCAGCTGGGCGTCTCCTTGTGGTCTTGGCCCAGCCGTTCATCCCTTGATCCTGATCCGGATTCAAGATTAAATCCAATACAAAAAAACTTGGCAGGCCAATCGACAAACCCACGAGCCAGTCTCGGGCGACCAGGATAATTTACGTGAATCCTTCGGGCGATGTTCTTTCGCGATGGATCGACATATCTTAACTCTGAGGCCCCCACGGCCCTACCAAAGATACATGCCGGCCTTCAAGTCAGCCGTACCATGTGGGAGGCTGGTCGACGATATCTTGATTTTTTTGGGTTTGGTGACTGCTCTAGTACAGTGTGGAGGCACAGTTTCTGTAGTGGGAGGCTGGTCGACTTGCTGTGGCCGCAGCCAACAAGCAACGCCGAGGACTTCGTTGCTACCCTCTTCTTTTACAATGTGGAAAATGCCATTGCGAATTCCCCACTGACAGCATATACCCAGCGGTATGGTATTACGTTAGTAGACAAACTAAAAACGGTGTCAGTGAGAGTTCACTGTATTCTTGTTCGGATCGCATCATAGCGGATCACGAAATCGTATAACATCTGGAAGACTAGCTCAAAAGGCAAAACATTCGACGACGACCATAATGTTGCTGACACATGCAAGGGAGGTGACATGCGCTGGCTGAGTTGGCATAGGGTTTGGTATGCCAAGTCATCTAGATCCTTGAAACTGCGCATGTCGTCGATCACCCCCCTCCTGCTTGTTGATCTGGAAAGCCTGCCGAGCAGCCGAGCACGGGGGTATGAAACCCTGCCCAGCAGGAATTCTCACTAGCTAGTCGGAATAGAAGACCCGAAAAGGGATAGAAGGATGCAAAAGTTGTTGCTAGCTTACTCTAGATTTATCGAACACTCGGTTGTTGTAGGGGTCGTCGGCGAAGCCCTCTCTAAAGGGAGGGGGAATATTAGCATAAGCCAACATGTCACACATATGGTGATGCAAACAGGGCATTTTAGTCTCTTGTATAGATTTGAGAGTGAAGAATAAACGATGCCGTGCATGAACTTTTGAGATCAGCATTACAATAAGCACCAAACTTTATTTGGCAAACAATTGTGACTTGCTGGATCGTAGCGACGATGCCGGGAATATCTGGCTCGGCTAGCAAAGAGACCTGGACGGGTATATTTCCTCTACTTACAGAAGGCCTTACGTGTCGGAGAGGTTAATATTTTGGCGAAATATCAGGGCGGGAGGAACCGAAAGTGGTAGAAGAGATAATATAGATATGTCGTAGTAGCGTGATGTGATGTGACAACGGGAGTTCGCCGTTCGGTAACGGCATTGTAGCTGGAAACTGCCAAGTCTCTTGTCTTGGCATGGCAGCCAGGTAGCTGGCTTTCAAGTTCGTTCATTATCTCTAGGCCCGGTCCCTACAACTCGATAACTATTTACCATCTTCATTGTGGCTCGTTACAGTTACCTTAGCTATATGATCCAGATATTTTTATCCTACTAGGTATTTGAAGACAAAGCCCTATCTGAGATATACGCCAACTTGTTACAAGTTGATGGTCATGGCCACAGAGCCCTGCTTGAAACCCTGGGCCCGTCATCCTGACCCCTGCTGAGACAAACTACCCTACACTACCCCGGACGGATCTGCCACAGCTAGAGCCTCAAGTCAATGCAACCAACCCACTCTTCATCACGGTCTCAACAATACCTCAACGTACCAAAGATTGCTGTCCCCCCGTACTTCCCAAACGGGCTTGGCCAGCCCCCAGCTGCTCTTTACTAGTCGTCCGATCGTTGGATCTCACTGATGCGAGCTGCTCAGACAGCTTGAGAGCGCGTCAGCTACGACATCGCTCTGCAACTGCAACAGCCCCCTGGCAACCTGCTTCCACCATGTGGTCGTTCCAAGGCAGAGCCTTGCGGTAATGTCTTTCGCCGAACCATGCAATGCTACGACTTGGAACACTATGGACGCAGTAATTGGCTGTTCCTATATACTACTATGATACGAGACCCTAGCCGGGTAACCTTGGACTGTTTACCTCCTGAACCTTGACGCTGCACCTTAGTACTCTTGTACAGGTATCATTGCTCGACCTTAAGAAAGCGACCCGATCTCTATCAATCGTAGGTGACCAACAGGGGCTGTTCGACATCTAGATCCTGCAACAGGCCATTCGATGGATGCAACACCCTGGTAATGTCGGGGAACCCCTATCATTCCATCAGTGCAGCTTGCCGTCCAATAAACCGGGCCTGAGCTTTTCAGAGTGTTTGGCAGACTCGACTTTTACAGAATCTTCTTTCCTCTATCACATCAATACAACTTACTCCAAACTTCTCGTTGTCGCCCTTCACTTCTCCTTTTACCTTCCTGGGGCAGGCCCTCTTCGATTCTCTACCAATTTCAAAGCTGGATTCTTGTTTTATTTCTTAATCGTATCCGTTCTCTTGAAGAATTCTTCCGCTATACCCAGATCGCTTCCCACAACTCGTTGCTCTCGGACTCTTGGATCGAGGCTATGTTATCAATCAATCATTTGGCGCTTATTTGCGAGGCATTGTAGCACGCAATCTACCTGAAGCGAAAGTCGAACGAAAATATGCCACCGCTATGCGGCGAGGAGCCATGTTTTCAATACATTGGGCGGCGGAGCAGGGTGCGGAGCAAAGTCACTCGGCCAACGTTACTTATAGGAGAGACCTTGGACAATGAAGATGATGACGCCAACGACAGCGACGAAAACGTCTCACCAGATGCCGAAAAGTCGGAGATCCGTTTCACTTTAGAGAGAAAGCAGTTCAACAGTTCCAATGACGACAAAAGCGATGGCGATGGGAGAGACAGAAGTCGCAAAACTAACGATTTTCGCGACCAAGATAATTTTAACCGAGATGACCCTCGTAACTTCTTCCACGATTTTGATGGCAGCAATAGAGGCGGGGGTAGCAATGATGATAGCAATGATGACAACGATAATGGGTTTGGGTTTGGAAGAGGAGGACGAGGAGGCGGAAGAGGAGGCAACAAGAATGGGAGTGGTGATGGAAATAACAGCTCAGGAAATGATCGCGATGGTTCAAATCCAGGTACCACGAGTACCACCTCCGCGGCCGAGGCGAGTACGACTACGACTACACCGGTGAAAGTATCTACATCTGTACTTGCATCAGAAACAGTAGTGTCCTCCGCAACGCAGGATACCGGCAAAGCCTCACTCACCCCAGTTCGTCTCTCAGGTTTAATCCAATCCCATAGATACTAATACGTGATAGGCGCCCGCTCTCGCGGACCCGTCCCCTGCCGCACAGCCAACCCAAGTTATACCGACCACCTCGGTGGTACGAAACCCGGAATCCGCGTTAGCTGCAAGTAGCCAGACCACGACATCAGTTTCGACTCCTGTTATTCCAGACTCTGGACCGGCCCAGACTAGCACCACGAACAACAACAACAATAACAACAACAATAACCGCCCGTTTGGCAAATACCCTCATAATGGGTTTGGCAAGTTTGGTAACGGCAATTTTAATGGCGGAACTCGAGAAAAAGGGCTCAATCCAACATCAGAACGCATATTAATTGCTGCAGGCTCCGTTGGTACGTTTTAGCTACAGTTCTCATGAGACTAATCAATATGAAAGCTTATAGTCTCGTAGGTGCTTTCATCGTGTTTTGCTTCATTGGATGGATAGTCTATAGGACCCTGAAGAAGCCCAAACCATCAGGCCGCAGTGGTAGCAGCGATAACTGGCTCTCCAAATTGATTCCTTGGCGTGGGAGGTCAGCAACAAGCAGTGCCCAGACCGCAGACAGCTTCCATGAGCCAAAGGAACCGGCGCCAACGTATGATGCCAGCACCTTTAACTCAATGCAAGCAGCTGGTTACTACGGTCAAGAGAAACCATTTCTCATGGGATTGGAAGATACGGCATATCCATCCACAGCGAACCTTCAAGACGAGAGGTCAAAGTGGCAGACTCCGGATGGCCAACCAGCACCGGCCAACCCTCAAAACCAATTCCCGCAGTCAAACGGCCAGACACTGGGCAGCGGTGATGTCAACTCAACCTTGCGATCACGAATGCCAGACCCATACTATAACCAATCAGAATTAGCCCGCCAACCTTCCGACGCGTACAATCCTGCGCAGCGGCAGGTATACCGGGCGAGCGAGATATCATCCCTATCATCGGGTTTCGGAGACGGCGATATAATCATGCCGCCACCTGCTACGATACCTAAAATACCGATAGCTCAAGCTCAAGCTCAGGCTCAGGCGGCCAACATGGACACGAGCAACCCCCGGCTCTCCTGGATGAGCAGAAACGGTGGGAACGAGCCGCAGAGGAGAGATACAGTCTATACCGCGGCGAGCGACCGCCCGACGCGGTTCCGCTCGATCACGAGTTGGGTAGATCAGCAGAAGACGCGCATGAAGAGGGCCGACTCGAAGGCCAAGGCGCGCGGGGAAGTACCCGTAATGCCCGCGATGCCCGGCCTGATCAACGTTACGCAGCAAACTGCCTATAAGTGATATCTTTGCCCGACGACGTTGGGAGTCGATCGAGGTGATTGTCGCTCCTTTTAAACGGGAGAGGACGCGATAAAATGCGAAGCAATGGCTGTTAAATAGACCTAGTTAGCATCATCGCATAATACTTTCATTGAATGGAAAAGTCACCTAATTTACCAAGTAATTTCCACTTAGCTCACATTTTGTTTTGTATGACCCGAGGATCTCCTATTTGATGCCTCACCAAACATGTGTCTCAAAAGCGAGAGAAAATGTTCTTCATAGACTCGGGGTCCCAGAAGAGTGACACAATTAATGTGCAATAAAACGTCGTAGTTCAAGTTCTAACTCGTATTGAATTGGGCAGGGTGTTCGAATATCATGTTTCGCTAGCCACCCAAGCCCTCACGCTTTGGTGGAAGGCCGATCCACGCAACCAAAGGTGCTAAGTTCGAGTCTCTGCTGTGCATCCTGCAGCCAGTTCTCACATCCTGAACTCGGAGACGTGGGCAACTGATTGGTCAAAGAGAGCGTAATTGATTGAGCCTATTCTGGGCATCCGGTTATGAATACTGATAAAGCTGCTAAATCGTGTATCTTCATAAGGCTGTTGTGTTCAGGGGTGGGCTGGCCTACCCTCTGAGACCAACACACGCACCACTTCAGTATATATGGGGACAGCACGGTGTCGCGTGATCATAGATATGTATCTTAGTATCTATCTTACCTATCTACATACCTCTAGCTAATATTAATCTATTCGATCAGGATTTACCACAATATGTTAAATCTAATGCGAAATCCAAAACCCAAAAGTTGAAGTAGATCGCATTGGAGGGCCGCGATCTACTATGATGAAACTGCTTTTGCAGTATAAATTATTCCGCCTTCGGCACTCGTGTTAGCACAGTGATGGTGGTGCCGTCGTCTAGAACGTCTTCTTTCGCCTCCAGTCTATAGCCGCCCAGCCGCGGTAAGACGACCGTCCAAACCAGCCAATAGATGACGCCAAAAGTGAGGATACCCACCCCGACAACAGCATACGTCGCGTACCACAACCCGTCAGGATTCGGGTTCGATGGTGGGAAGAACGGCGCCGCCAGGAGTATGACGCAGAGCAAAGCTCTGAAGACAACAGCCGGCATCCACGCCTTGAACGGCCGTTTGAGGTCTGGCCGCTTGTACCGCAGCCAGATGAGGCCGAGAGTAACGGCGAGACCGTAGATCTGTCCCGGATACCCCTCCACTTCTAAAATAAAGGAGTACACTTCGTTTGTGGGTGGCAGCACGATGACGAGTACGCTCGGAATGTAATGCACGAGGAGACCGCCCATCGGTGCGTTGAATGGCTTCGAAGACGAGAGGTACCGTGAGAATGGGAGGAAGCCCGCCCTCGCGATCTCCTGGTTGAGACGTGCCTGTGTAGGTAGAGGGTCGAGTCAGTGTTACGCAGCATAAACCTGTTGGGTTAAGGGTGACTCACGAGCGCAAATGTGACCACCATGACATTGCCAGCTGCCGAGAGCGCCACGGCCAGGGGGAGAAACCTCTTGCCCACGTTTTGGCCGAATACACGCTCGAAGAAAAGCGCGGCGATGAGCTGACCGCTCTGCTTGATCTCCTCGACGGGCACCACCGCGAAATAGGCAAGGTTGGCTAGTAGATAAAGAAAGCAAGCCGTGACAAGTGCTGATAAGGAAACCGACTTTAGCGTCCTAACGGGATCTTTGACTTCGTTTAAAACGTTGTTGAGATTGGTGAGTCCGGCATATGAGTAGAAGACTTTGAAGAGCGACGTGGCAATTGTCCCGAAACTCCAATCACTGCCTTCCCATAAGCCGTCCCAGCCAGCAGGTCCAAACGACATCGCCGGCTCGTCGTCGGGGCTGCCATTCGACGGTCGGAAGATTACGACGTACAGGGCTGAGAGTACCATGAAAACCACTAGCCCGACTTTGATATATCCGAGGAAATTTTGTATGCGGATGCCTGCTCGGTACCATACCCCGTGTATCACGGTGATGACCGTCAGGAGGGCGACGGCGAATCCCTTGCGCCAGACGTCGGCGGGCTCATAGTCGAACGCAAAAAAGACGTACTGGCTGAATATGATACAGTTGGAGGCGGTAAAGCCTAACAGGACGGCTTGAACAGCGACGAGCGTCGAGGCTAGGAAGCGCGGGCGCGTGTATGTGAACTCGAGGTAGACTTTTTCGCCACCCGAGCGCGGGAGCATACACCCGTACTCGAGGCTAACGGCCAAGCCGGCGGCGACAATGACGGCGCCCGCAACCCACAGCGTCAGGGATAGGCCTACACTACCGGCCGACTTTAGGATGACACCCGGTACAGCGAAGATTCCAGACCCTATCACACGGCTGATGGCGATGATGTATGCACTTTTCCAGTCGATATTACGCCCCAATACTGATTCTTCGGGTAGTACATCATCTTCCAGACGTCCATGCTCTGGTTGTGGTGTCTGCCCGTTCTCATCCGGTCCTCGAAGGGGAGAGTCTGGAGGGCTAGCCGCAAGTAGAGGCTGCTCCTCGTTTTCTGAACTGTTGGCCATGTCGACGGTGTGATTGCGTAAGGGGGAACTCAAGTCCGAAGCATCCGCATACACTTCCGTTGTGTGATCGTGACTACAGTCAAGGCGCCTTAACTTCTATTTCTACTAAACAGGTAGCTAGATGTACGAGTGCTCTTATTGCAACATTCATAGCAGGATGATAGGGATGTGTTGACCACGACGATGAGCTAACGTTGGAAGTCATCTTTGTGCCGGCCAACGTGGAAAGCTTCTGGCGATGGATTGCGCCATGTGAGGTCAGAGCATCTGCTGACAAAAGCAACCCAAACCTATTGCCTCGGGGGGTTGTCGATGTTGATGTTTCACTTTTTGGGTGGTCGAGGTGTCGCACGCCATATGTCACAATGCTTGCATCAGCCGATCAGCTGGAACCAATCCCTTCAACCCTACCAAGAGCCCTCAACTGTAGGTAGCCTTCAACTGTAGCCCTGTGGTCAGCTCTACCAGTACTGTGCCAAAGTCAACAAAAGCTCTCCTTGTCACTAGTAAAGGCATGGATTAGCCTGAACTGGCCAATTTATGGTGTAGATGATCACTTTTGCTTAAGCGAGTCTGGACTTGCTACAAATTTCAGGTCACAACAGCAGCCTGGATGTTTATTAGAAGAACGCAACTCTAGCCGTTCAATTGTTATTGCTCATTAGGGAGCGTGGAAAGCAAGAGTGATGTTCATATTGGTAGCAGTCCGGACGCGGATAGCTTATCTGAAAAAGTATGGGAGGTAAAGACGAGGAAGATACGCAATCAAATAATTATTAAATCAAACGGATATTTTTAGTAGGCAGCGACGTAGTACGAAGTGAACAAGGCTTCGAGAGAACTGTGTATGAAGAGGAAGATTAAGGACGCGCGTTGCATGATGAAGCTGTACATGTACAGCACTTGAAGCTTTTGCTGCCCTTTTTAGTAGGAGCGCTTGGCCACTGTCCACTGTCCACTGTCCACTGTTATGCTGGCTTGGCTTCTTCTGCACCGCCTCATCAGGCACAGCCCCTTGTGGAGTGTAACCTCTAGTCTAATCCAGCTCACAGATATAGACTAGATATATGTACCTACTACGTACTGTAGTGTACTAGTATACTTATGGGTATACTGTAGGTTCGAATCCTACCTAGGTAGGTATTAGTGCTATTCTTTATTCTCACATCGTTACGTCGGGCACCTCTACATGTATTCAAATATCAGGCTGGTTTAAGAAGGTATCACAAGTCATTCAGACGGGCTCTTGTGCATATCTCTCACGCTTGTTTCTATCTGCCTCCTGCTGTACAATACTTCAAGTTCTTTGTCAAGCCAACAAGCATCCTACAAGAAGCTCGGTTATTCGACTGGACTGGTTTATAGTGGCTCTGGCTCTGCAAACGTGCCTGGTCCTGGTCCTAGTCCTGGTCCCCGAGTCCGAGATCTACATACATGCACCTTGTTCCTTGTTCCTTGCTCCCTGCTCCCTCTTCCCCAACCTAGTCTACATACTGTAGCACAACTGCGGGTTCTCATCGTTAGGGCGGTTCGTGTCTATTTCGGGGCTCATCTATCAATTTGTTGGAGGGGCCGTCTTCGTCATCCCACCTCGATAGCTGCGCCGAAGTCATTCTTAATACACACGAGTCACCACGTTTCTTCTCCCTTTATTCATATCCTCTAACTTTGGCTGCTGTGTTGAGCGTGTACATATCATTCGCCTGCTTTATTTACTCATTCACGTTAAGTATCCAGCGGGAAGGGGAATAGGCGTCGACCCTAGATATCCTACAACGTCCAGATTACTGCAGTGCGATATACTGCCGTTTCGTTCAAGATGCTAGACGAAAACCTACCGACCTTTTACTTTAGGCAAACATCTGACAATCCTCTTTCTACTATCCTATACTTTACTCAGAGCGGCTCCGATGCGACCGCAGAATACGCCCTACAAAAACTAAACCCAACTCTTCCTCAAGCTAAGAACAAGTATGCCATAGCACTGGCCGACGCAAGCGCTCAAGGCATCGTCTTTGCCGAAGTCTTGATCGAGCCCGAATTTCAACTGCCTACTCTCTCGGCCGCCGAAATCCGCGCACAGGCCGGAGTCCCTCCAGCTCCAGTCCCCATAATACCCGAAAGTTTCACAGTACAGCTATACAATCCAGACCAGCAGGTCGTTGTCAGAGGGGAGAAAAGTGCGTGGACGGGCAAAGAGTCATTCGAGTTTGAGATACCACAGCAGACGTTTCGCTTGCCATCTTCGTCCAAACTAGATCGACAGCAGAACGATCCCGTCGCAAACAGCCTTACGCCCAAGATCTTGTTCAAGTGGAAGCGCGAGAGCAAATTTAACAAAGACATGACCTGCTACATGAGCGGTCGCTCAGTGGATGGTAAGAAAAGCAAAGAACCTGATATTACGGTGGCATTTTACAAGCATGGGAGAGAACCAGCCATCACGATTTACGAGCCAAATTTACGAAGGATCGAGGTAGAAGACCGCAAGGGTCTTGAGGTTGTTATGCTTCTAGGTGCGGAAGTCATTCGCGAGATCTACCTATCCCCTAATCGAGACTCGTTCAATACGAACGGTGCACCGCCGAGTAGGCGCAAGAACTCTAGGCCCCTGGCCCCCAGCCCAGGGTCTCCCAAACCTGATCACTATGCCATGACCTCGGCTATTGGCGGCGCTGCGCCTAGAAAAACAACCTCGCCAGTCACACAGCAGCCCACTCCGCCGCAAGACGTCGAGATCAAGCGACTACAGGCTGTTGCTCAGCAAGAAGAGCGTGAAAGAGAAAGGAGAGACAAAGCTGAGCAAAAGCGAATCAAGAAAATGTTAGAAGATGAGGAGAGGGAGCAAAGGAAGCGGCAGGCTGAAGTAGAGAAAGAAACTGAAAGGTTAAGGAGAGAATTCGGTATGGCAGGGCAGAACTACGGCCCGAAGCCAAATCTACCTCCACGACCGAGTCCAAATCCCAGCAGTAACGCAGGTCGTCCTGCATTACATTTGCAGACACCAGCTCCGCCGCCGCGGCCTGTAAGCGCCGGACCAAGACCGGCTGGAGCTGGATATAGCAGTTGGTTCTCTGGTCCCGCGTTAGGTCCCGGTATGGTGCCTCCACCAACGCAATTCTTCGGATCGGCTCAACCCCAATCTCAGGCTAGACCAGGGCGGCGGAGAGGCGGGAGCGGAGACGGCAAAATTCATAAGAAGAAGAGCACATTTTTCTAGGAATAGTAGTGCTTGGTATAAAACTCTCTTCCAGAGATGTCATTCCTTTTGGGAAGGTAGGCAAGAGTTTTATTCATAGTTAGTTGATACCCATGATAAAATCACTTTAAACCCTTGACCCCCTTAGGTTCCATTGTAGCATTTTTGACTTTCGAACTCTTCACGATCAATGTGATTTCCCATCCCACACGGCAATATCTTACGGTTACGAAGTGAGCCAACGCCTTGGATTCTCCCAAAGGCCATCGCCTCCTCTCATCCCAAGAGACTTCGGACTCGTTGACCTCGCCTCTGAAAAACCGGGAAGGTGCGGTATTGAAAGAGACACTACTTCACTCCTTTACTCGCAGACATCAAGGGCTTCTTCAACCTCCTTCTCTAAACCTCCTTCTCTAAACCTCCTTCTCTAAACCTCCTTCTCTAAACCTCCTTCTCTAAACCTCCTTCTCTAAACCTCCTTCTCTAAACCTCCTTCTCTAAACCTCCTTCTCTAGCAACATCTTCCTGCCCTTCTTCTCAAATACAACTACACTTATAATACGCCTTCTAAGCCACATTCAAACATATTTTAATTATATCAAGAACCGTATGAACAGAAGTTTCGATCCCGCTATCTCTGTATAGTTACTTCCATCTGCTACCCAATAGTCAAGTTCGTTGCCCTCATATCAACCTCTTCATAACATCAAGTAACTTCCCCTTTACATCCTTACATAACACTCCCACCCCGTCATACCTTTCCTCCGGCTACATCATTCTTCACCACCTTAGAACTATTTTGAGAAGTTGAACTAGCTATCTCAACTTGGAGACGAACTTGACGACTCACTGCAACATAGCCAGTATCGGCGTCATCGAAAGAACAAGGCGTGAGTCTCCGTGGTGTGCCAAGCTCTACTGACAGTATTACCTAGTAGATTATTGAAGGCAAACACGGAGGGAAGTCACGCTAGGTAATATTCAAGCTCCAATATCTTCAACCACCAGTATTCCTTTACCTACCTTAGGTACTGGTCCATAATTTCTGGTCCCATCTCACTCTTCTTTCTATCTACAGCTGGACGTATAGCATCCTCTCTGTCATTGAACTACCTATTTCCAACATAATACCTCGAACCACATCGAACGTTGCTCACCCCTAACCCACTGTCCACACACTCTAGCTCTCACTACTAACATCACTCACCTCACCACACAACTCAGTCTTGAGCTCTTGTCCCTTACAGATTCTCGGAACCAATTACCACGTATCGGTCTTCTACAAGTTAACCCATCATCTATAATTTTTATAACCTAGCTTAGACTCTGCTGACACTCTCATCTCGTATTACAATGCCTTCTTCGGACCCAATTCTCAAGCATTGCGTGGTGGCAATTGCAGATGATCTCGAAGACTACGATTGGAGAGAGGAGAAGGTGAAGCAATGGGTCAACTATCATGGCGGCAAATTCTCTTCCACTGTCGATGGGAAGGTCACGCACCTTCTCTGCACTAAGGACAACTTCAAGAAGAAGATTGCTCCAGTCCAGGCGGCACTCAAGGACAAGAGCACCAGGATCGTGCTACGTGACTGGCTCGAGGACTCTATCAACAAGAAGATGTGTCTGAAGACACAGAAGTACGATCTTGTCGAAAAATTCAAGCACGAGGACGTCAAGAAGCGCAAGACCAAAGAAATAGAGAAGAATAAGAAGCTTGGGGAGAACTATGTCGATCAACGTAGGTTTTTAAGGTGCTGTCTAATTATTCAAAGGGTAACATACGCTGACAAACAGGCAGGATTCTGGCACGTCTACCGCGATAGCACATACTTCGAGTACCAGGTCCTGCTCACGCGTAACGATGAGGAGGATGGCAACGTCGGCGAGAAGCACCTGTTGACTGTGAGGCATCTTACATATTAACCATGTCCACCGATTGCAAAATAACTGACCTGTTAATGCTAGCTTTGGGAAAGCAACGCAAAACCCTACAACTACAGGTGCACGACCTTGTACACCAAGAAGGCCAAGACTAAAGCAATTCCTTTTGCTTTTCAGGATTATCCAGTTGACCTCCAGACAGCCTTCAAGACGTTCAAGAGCTACTTCCAGAAGAGAACTGGTATCGCGTGGGATGATCGTATTGCGAAGATGGGCATTGCGGGCTCGGGCCGTTTCCAGTACCAGCCACCTGTAAGTGCTTTTTGCCCACACAAACACCCCTCGACAATTCCAAGGCCTTTTACTCGCGGTCGAACCATAGGGATGCTGACCTTGGATTACAGAGTGGAGGCAAGCCGGTAGGTCTCATAAAGGGACGCCCTGCATCTATCTTTAGGGGGGAGGGTAACGGCAGCCGCCTTGTCGATCCGAACAAGGCCAACGAGGAGGAAAACGACGAGCATGCTATGGAGGAGACTAAAGGAGCCGAGATTTCTTATAAGCGCTCCCGCGACGAAGAGGTTGCTGATCATACCACAGTGAATGCGGATGACGAGCAGCGCCTTGCAAAGAAATCTCGACAGGAGATGGTGCAGACGGCTCTCGTCCCTGCCGAGACCGAAGTTGATGCTACCAATCACATCATTATTGTTGACTCGGACCCCGAGCGCAAGGAAGATATCCAGCATGGTCAAGATCACGACGAACTACCTCCTGGTGAGGAGGCGATGCAAGATGCTAGTGGCGTGAATGGGATTCCGCTAGGATTCAACGACGTGATAAATGATGGCACCTTGCAGACTGCCTGCGATTACAAGGTCATGCAAGATGCTAGTGGTGTGGATGGACTCCAGCAAGAATGCGACAATGTGGTAAATGACGGAACCTTGCAAACTACCAATGGCTACGAGGAACCTCAGCCAGGCCACAACGCAGCGGGCGAAGAGAACACTCTGCAGACTATCAATGATAACGATGGACTAGCTGCGCCGTGCAACTCAGACGCTGGTGACGAAGAAGGCGACGACCAAACCGAGGCTGTCGATAATACCGCCCAAGGCAATAACGACAGAGCAATCATCAACTTGACAGAGATAGAGGACGAGATCCAGGTCAACGAGTTCAATGACGGTGACGGCGTCAATGAAGATGTAGAAGCCCCTGAACCAATCTCAGCCGAGGATAGGCGTGCTCGCGCCAGTGCTGCCAGCATCTACGACGAGACTAACCACGGCGTAGACTTCGTTCCTAACAGCCAGGCTGCGCTGATTGATACCGTGAAGGAGGCTAAGGCTCGGGTCCGCGCCCGGGCGAAGATGAGGATGGAACGACAGGATAAGCTGAATGCCCAGTTGGCGGTCGAGCCTGAGCCTGACTCTGATGTTTCCGAGTACTAAGCGAGCTTGTCTGCGGATACTACGAAGATCATCTTCGCTTTCGACGGCCGTGGTACGAGAACAGATTTGAGGAGTGTGGGTTCGGTGCTACCGATGGTAGGTGAAGGGTCGGATAGATGTCAGGCACGGAAACTTGAGGTTTGTGGGAATCCGGATTATGCGTTGTCTGACATGCGATGACTTCCCTAGGAGAACATGTTACACGGATGAAGGAGATATTACGGCAGAGCGGCAGAGAATGTGCTCTGAGTGATGTGCATTTTGCGATGACTTTTTCAGGCGAACAAATTACACGACATGGATGAAACTAGATCTAAAGGCAGATGGACGGGAAAACCTGCTCTGAGAGATATGCACTCTGCGAAGACTTTAACCTCTGGTTTATACTAGTATCTGATGCGATACAATGCGATACAATGCGATGCATTAATAGATTTGCGGTTCTATCAGTCGTTACTCTACACCCTAGATAGATCGGCTGACATGATTTTTAACGGAGATTTTCCATCTAGTTTCCACCTGAGACATCGGTGCAAACTAGAATCAGATGTATGACCTATAAAAGGGGAAGATAATCATCAGATGCAGCATTGTACCCATTCAAGGTCGTCAACTTGGGCGACATACGGAGTACGTTACCCTAGATGCACAGCGGCTGGGATGTAATCATACATGTCGGCATTCGTCTCGTCAGTTCATAGCTCATCTCGTCTCGCTGTTCTCACACGCTAAGTCAACAATTTGTTGCTGAGCCTCCTGAATTTTCTGTTTTCCTGCTCTCGCATCACATCCACAATCAACTCCCCATTATTGGGGCGGCTTCCTCATGAATATGGGCTCCCCGTCTTCCCCATCAGAACCGTAGCTTAGGAAACACAAAGACCAATAGCACCGCAAAGACAGCAAGTCCCGCGATCCAGGCATACAACATCATGCGGCCTAACCAGCCTTTGCCCTCGGCAAGGCGACGCAGGCTTCCCATGCGCCCCGCGACGCTCTCGAGCCCGCGCTCATTGCGATCGAGTCCCTTCCCAGCGCCCTCCAGCACGTTCTGGTCCTCGCGCAGCGCCGACGAGAAGGCGTGCGTCGACGCCTTCAGCGTCTGCGCCATCGACACCATGGATTCCGTTAGCTTGTCCTGCTCCGCGCGGTGGTGGTCTAGTATTGCTTCTGCTGTGGCTGTCGTTGTTGTGGACGTTGTTGCGGCCGCGCTATGGGACTCGAAGAGTTGGGATCGTAGTGCGCTTGTTGACGCTGTGTCTGTAACGGGTGCTTGTTGGGTATCGGTTGCGTTCCCGCGGGAGCGGAGCGTGGACGATGTGGTTGTACCTGTAGCTGGCAGTTCGGGAGGTCGTGATTGTATTTGTGATTGTGTCGATGATGTTGTTGTAGTAGGTATTTGCCGCGACGAGGGTTCGATATAGGCTGATTCGGGCAAGACAGTCGATTCGCCCTCACCCTCGCCCTCGCCCTCTTCATCCTCATCGTCCCCTTCCTCTTGCAGGTCTCCTATCTCGTCGCGAACGTGTTCGCCTGACCTCGATCCAGAGCTCTGACTCGGCGTCGGAATAATGTCGCCTAATAGGTCTTCGCCCTCGCCCTCGTCGCTGTCGTCTTCGTCGCTGTCTATGCTGATGTCCTCGAGCTCCCGCAGTCTCTCGGCGAGCTGCTCAAAAATCTCCCGCTTCTGGTTCAGGTCCATTTGCATCGCCTGCCTCGTTGAATGTACCTTGATAGCCAGCGCATCTTGTTCTAGCTTCGTGAGGAGCGTCCGGGCGTACTCGAGGTTCTGTGGTACGAAAAGTACTGTTAGAGCGCTAGCTAGTAAGTAACATAAGGGTTTTTTTTGTACACATACTATGCCGGCCTTATTGCGCTCATGCTCGCTCGTTCGCAGTCTCCGTTCTCGCTCAGCGTCGGCGTGTAGGATGCTCTGTTGCAAACGGGCTAACAGACGAGCAAGGTCTGTTAGCGAGTCCGGGTTGGAGACGCTTCTTCGAGGCGTAATGGGCCCCTGTGTAAGTCGTGCCATGTGTGTCTTATAGCATGCAGTATTGGGAGATCGGGCTCCTCTGGGTAACTTGTCCGGATTAGTTTAGCAATGGCGTTATGTTTGGTTTGCAGATGTTATGTTGCTGGGGGGTGGTTTATTTAATGACTGCTTTAAGTGCAAGTGGAAGAGGCCGACAACGCGTCCACTTAGGTTGCATCATCTGTTGGTGGGGGGCACTTTCCCATCAATTTACTTAGTGTAGTACAGTAGTTTTAGCGGCTTTAGCGGCTTTAGATACCCACAAGGTACTAAGGTACTTCCATAGTAAACAATCCCGAGACGAGACTTGTACCACGAATACGGCAAAAGCCAAAACTGTCGCATGGCAACTCAATTTTGACATATGCAGACAATGAGCTCATTATTTCCATTCGTATGGGAGGTGCATGGGTTATGCTATGTAATAGTAGCGAATTAAACCCCGCTGAGCGACCGCTATGTCATAGGGCTACTATCCCTATACATGCCCAGACCTTCTCTCACACATGACGGACCGTCTCCAAGTCCTTGTCCTTAGAAGCCTCATTCCCACCCCCTACTTACTTGCATTATTGGATGCGTTCTCCAAGAAACCAAGCAGGAAGCTCCTATCCGCCGGCGACAGAGGTGTGGCACTATTACGCCTTGACTCCTGAGAAGCGAATGAAGCCAACCTAGATCGTGGCATTGGCCCGGGACTACCCATCTGCTCAGACGCCATCGGTTCCTTGCCCTTGCCTTGCTCAGATTCCAGTTGTGACTTCCCGAACATGGACAACAAGGCATTTCTGTGTTCCACTGTCGAGTTCTGCCGAGACTTGATCGTACCAGGTGTAGGAAGCGTCGAGGAGGCCGGGGCGCCCTGAAATTGTGCCATAGGGTTGGGCACGCTACCTCGGTGTCCGCCATATGGATAAGATGATGCCGCTGTATGCGGTTGTGTCTGAGGCACCGCTTGCTTGGGAGATTGCATCTTCGCATGTAGGTGGTTCTGATAAGGTGACATCTGAATTCTTGGCGATGCTGGACTTGGGCGGGATCGCACAGGTAGATGGGTCGCAGCCTCGCTCGAGTTTCGTGTAGAAAGGGCTGGACTACGAGCCGATGACTGACTAGGCCGACGTAAGATAGAATGAGCACCGAAAGGTAGATTACGCTCAGGATGGAATTGAATGGGCTTGCCGTCCTCCCGAGCTGCAGCTTCTAGAACATCAGCAGTTGACGGGCCTTGTCTCACCCGCTGTTGCTGTGGTGAGTCCGTCTTACTTTGTTGAGGAACAGCCGGTGGTAATGACGCACCCTGGCCGTCGACCTGGTTTTGAGATACTGTAGACTGCCCAGTCTTGAACATATCCAAGAGCGAGACACGATGCTTGTCTGTTGGTGCGTGTGGGCGGTTGCTACCACTCGAAAAGGGAACTGGAGCGTTCATGGTCGCAGCCGAGATTGCGTTTGGCGGTATAGTCGCGGCGCCGTACTGACTAGGGAATCCAGCCCTGGTCACAGGAATTCGTTGTTCTTGGCGTTGAACCTCTGTTTGGGTCTGCACGCTACCGCTCAAAGGCGACGGTGGGTGCGAAGTGGATTGCTGCGCTGATGTGATTGGCAAGTTCTTTCCCTTTAATACGTTCAACAAGTTGGCGGAATGTGTAGCTAGTTGAGGCTGGTGCTTTAAATGACCATTATTGCCCTGAAGTGAATGCTGTTGGTGCTGGGCATTTGCGGATGCAGGGTGAAATCCTTGAAGTATGCTAGAAGGAGCAGGCTGAGTAGGTGCGCCCGCCACATTGGGTGATGAGGCTAGGTCGCGTAAGAGCATCGCCTTTTGGACCTGAGGCGGCAACGGTTGCGGATGCAACAATTGAATGGGCCGGTTCGGTGGTTGGTGTTGTGGGCTTTGAAAATGTGAAGGTTGAGGTATCTCATTCGAGACGAAGACTTGAGGTCGAGGCCTGTGCTGCTGATATTGCGGATAGTAATTATGCCCAAGGCCTGCATTGGATTCAATAGGGAACGATGGAGGCGCCGAGTAATCAGTAAAATGCATCCTCTGAGCATGGTGATGATAGTGCGGTGTCGGCGGTTGAGGCGCAGTTGCGAATTCTTGGTCGTGGGGAGTATGAGGTTGGCCTTGACCCTGTCCAAATTCTGCATTGGCCATTTTAGGTTGTAGAATGGACAACAATGTCTGCCCGGCCTGCTGGTTTGATGTTGGAGAGGGTAACTGAAGGCCTTGCGTTGGAGGCTTAATCTGGAGCAACCGGTGCAGCTCTCTTGTTGCGCTGTCGATGTCCTCTGGATGTGTGCCTGAGGAAGCAGGCGGAGGTGGCTCGCGCGGCATGTTGTCATCTGTTACGTTTTCTTCATAGAAAGTTGGCGGGTGCTTATGCCCAGTGTAGGCTGGAGCATTCTCGGCATCGAGCTTCTTCTGCTTCAGAACCCATTGTCTCAGTTGCACCATGAACGGCGCGACCATGTAGAATTTCTCTTGAGAAGAATTTGCAGGCACCTGGACTTTGCCGATGCCTTTCTTTTTCCTATAAGCAGGCAAATCTGAGACCTTGTACCATTTGATATCGCCTATTTCTTTCCTTGTCCTTGTCTCGAAAACGGTGTCCTCTGGAACACCTCGAAAAACGTAAAGCCGCACCTGCTGGTCATGCATAGTGACCTCGAGGGGGTGAACAGGTGCATTCTTCTCAACTAGGCCAGCTGCGCGGAGATCATACCCTGTCTCCTCGTATACTTCTCGAACTGCGCAGTCGAGATCGTCTTCGTCTTTATTGATCTTCCCTCGGGGAAAACTCCAACTCGCTCCTTTTTTGTACCCCCTCACAAGTACTGCAGCATCCATCGCGTCGTTAAGCATGACGGCTCCTCGGACCGGAACTCGGGTCTTGTATTGCATAAATTCATCGAAGGCCTTGAGGTGGATATCGGCGGAGAAGGACGCGAGAAGCGGGCAGTGCTGAAACATCTTCAGGCTAAAGGTCCTTAACGACATGGAGGGCAAGGTAGGATCTAGGGGTCGGATGAAATCTTCATAGAACCATTGGGCTTCCTCAATTTGGAAGCAGATGCGCGCTACTGATGAGAGGTCCTCACGCGGGAGGTTTATAATGAATCGGACGCAGAGGTCGTCCAGCCCTATAATTTCCTGTCAGGATAACATTCAATCTAGCGGGCGGAGATATGACAACATACAATCTTCTAGAGTCATCTTGTCTTGCGCCATGTTGACCTCGACTGGCTTGCATGACCAAAGCTACCTAACTGAAAGAAATGGATTTCAACGAGAGAAAGACCGCGCAGCCTGATATACCATGCGCTGGGAGAACCAGAACCAGAACTAGAACCAGCGCGCGTCAAGATATGGGATATGGGATATGGGATATGGGATATGGGATATGGGCGGGGCGGCTGCCGATTGCGCTCGGAACAACCTGCCGAATGGTGTCCAAGCAATGGAAGTCGCTGGCTATAGATTTTGCGGGGGTTTGCTGTCTATAACAATACTAATATTATTCAGGAGTTCAATGGCAAGGCGAACGCAAAGAGGAGAGGGAATGGATCGCATGCGTGGCGGCAGGATGGTAATGAGGTGGCAAGAGGGTTGAATACGTGGACGCAAATACACCAGAGGTTGAATACAATGTCGTGGCGTCTGCCGAGGCGGGCTCTTGCTCCAGACTTTTTGTGGCGCTATTAGTGGCTGAGTGAACCCATGGGGGTGTGGCTCGTGTTCCCTTCCCCTCCAAACAATAACAATAACAATAACAATGACGTAGGGTAAGATACCACTTATGGAAGCTCATTCTCCAATTGTATTAACAACAACAGGTAAACAGCAGTTTGATAACTCTTAACTCTTCATTTTGATTTTTCTCATTGATTACGATTATTATGGCACATTTACATATTTTAAGAGAGAATATTACTGGCCTTGGTCTATTGCTATGTCTGTTACATTTACTAAAACATAATACCCTATTTCCGATCACTCGATCTTCTATGTAGCCACCTTAAAGATCCCGCACCATGTCTATGAAATCCTATTATAATCATAAAATAAGAATCGCGGGCTATTTATGTCTTGTTCTTGCTGTGGTGGTATGAAGTGAGAGGAAACCATGAGCATAGTAAAAAAGCACGCTTCTTCAGATTCTGGATAACTGACGCTTTCAAACCCCTGAAATAGTTGCTTTCTAACTTTCCTATGTGCATTTTTATACAACTTTAACAAAGCAAGGTCTACCTAGTCTTGTTACAGAGTAGAAAAAGGCGTGGATTTTGTACGCTAAATGCGCCTGGAGAGGGCTAGAATACCATTCCGGCGCATCACTTGTTTATTGCTTAGAATCAATACACGCCAATGAAAACAATTTGATGGTTTATATTCAATACGATCCTCATTAATTCATGTCAACGAGTATCTTGGTGGAGAGGAGCAGCCCACAGTTCTAATTTTAGTCTCTCGGAAACTAAATGAGACCCGGTACCACGGTCTCGGGTCAGAAGTGGACCTATAGACAAGGGAGGGGCGGCTTGAGCGGCTATTATTAATTTCAATACTCTCGAGTTTACCTAGTTTGTTGAACGATTTCTAAAAAGCGCATGTACCTATAATGCTTCCAATAGTATAAACATATGAACAAAGCTAAAAGCTAGCACTCTAGGTAGCCGTGCCATAGAAAGTACCACACTCTAGCGTCACTGAAACAGCGGATACATGGGAGAAAGAAGTAAAACATCGAAATATCTCATTTTGTCCTAGGTAAGCAACGACCGTGCCATTGGGTATTCCTAACTCCAATACTCTCATGTGGCAATTCCGTCTTCATCAATATCACCCAGGCTATCTCGCAAATAGTCTTATAGACCTTAGTATCTCCATTCTCCTTCCCAGTATCAAGAAAGCGACGAATCGCAAGGGTGTGGCTCCGCCCTTACTCTAGGCAAATTTAGCCTTAGGGACAGCTAACAATCTACGCTGCAACACCCACAGTGCTTGGCATCTCGGACGAGGTGTCGAACTTATCGTCACTCTCATGGTTGTCATCGTCGTCGAGGCGAAGCATATCAAATCGATTTCGTGTTCCTGTGTGCGTCTTCGCAGGAGGGCCTCGTTGCGGAAGTGACTTCACTGATGTCTTCTGTACGACCTCAAAGGGTTGGTCACACTCATCGAGATCCCACTCTATCTTGGAACCCTTATACTTCCTAGAACGACGAGGCCGGTCAGGTACGTATGGTGCTTGGGTCACTGGAAAACTTACGCGCGGCTCATCATGCATGTCCTCGCAAACATGGAATTGTGGACAGAGTTCGTCTTTATGTAACAGCTACCCCCAACGAATTCGACCTTGATCACAATGAGGTTATGTATATGCTCCAGGTCCTCGCGGACACTGTCTTCAGTGTGCTGGGCACCACAGCGTCGAATTATCATGTTTCGACTTGCACCTCCTGCAAGCTTATTCGCAACATGCCCAGGGAGAATGAAATGGCGGTCAGCCCATTTAATGAAAACCTGATTCATAGTTAGCAATGGTGGTGTTGTCGCAGAAATTAGATATTCGCACTCTTTTGTTCCTGATGTAGAGGTCATTCTTTCTTGAATGCTCGTAGAACCGGACTGCATCCTCTTCTCGCACAAAGGACACGGAAGCAATATGCTCAGCGCTTCGGAGAAACACATCTAGCAGTTGGCCACCACGCACTACACTTGTCACGTCACCAAGAGTGGTAAGGCTCGGCAATCCGCAAAGTGCAATCGTTCGCTTACACATTCGAGCGTACAAGGTAGGTTGGGTGGTCTGGGTTTGAAAGGAGTCAATGAACGCATCTGCCGGTCCATCGGCAGAATGGGAAGGAGTACAAGTGTCTCCCAAGTGTTCATGGTGTTCATGGCGGTCATGACCACCCCAACCATGATTCTCTTCGAGCGTATAGGGTCTGGATCCGCCATTGGAATATGACACCTTCCTAGAGGTACTATTCGTGGGAGTACCATACGTAGTGTACGATCCCGGCTGAAAGGCGGAGGTTGGGTACGAAGCTTGGTTGAAAGTCGCTCCTTGGCCATTAGTTTGGTCACGGTTGTAGGAGGATTTAGTGGCTGCATAGGGATCGGATTGTGGAATGCCGGTAGCATCTTGGACGAGCGTCTAATAACTGTCAGTACGGTCCAGGGGACGATGATAACATCTTGCAACTGATTTTCATTTTGCAATTAGCAGCATGGAGAGATTGGAACAGACGTGGATGAACTGTGCAATAAGGGAGATTTACAGCGATATTCTCTTCCGTCACGCCGGCCCCCAAGAGGCTCCTCTTCAGGTTCGCTAAGGCAGTGAATATTAGCTTGCTTACACATTACGACCTTGGGGCCATCAGATGAAGTAGTCGCTCACCAAATTGGCGTGCAAGCAGGAGAAGGTTTTCGTAATCTGCCTTGGGCACTGGCACGATTGTCTCATTAGTGCCAGCGAATGGCATTGCACTCAGGCTATCATTGTTCTAGTGATAGGCTATTTAGTCAGAGGACGACAGAAACCGTAAGAAGTTGTCCTCCAAAGGAAAACGCACGTAATTAGCCCTATACAATCAGGTTAGATTTGCGGTACGGTAACACGAGCAGAGCAGAAATCTGGGGCCGGACAACAGTTCAAACAAACGAATTCAAGAAATGTTGGCCTCACCTCCGCAGAATGGTTTCGAAATAGGCCCGGTCGATTGTGACGGGATCTGATATTGAAGGTGCCATAGTTGGACAGGACGAGACTCGGGTCTCTCTATCTACTGAGTGTGAAAAGAGAGACAAGAAGTGAAACTGACGAGGTCAGGAGGACGAGAATAAGAAATATATTGAATCACAAGGGATGAGTTAGGGGGAACCGAATGGCAGGGATCCACACTTTGCCGCGACAGGGTCGTTAAGGCATATAAAAACGGGGGTACCTCTAGATAGCTCAATGGGTAGTACTTTCCTCTGCCATCCATTTTATGTGTCAAAAGAAGTAGCTACGATACATGTATCATGGTCTACCTAGGTACCTTAGATTGACTGATGGATTGATTTTCATGTTCCCTCCAAGATGCAGTTGGGCAAACTTGCTACTTCCATTGTAAGTGAAACATCCCCGACAATTTACAGCAGCAGGTAGTACCCTGGTACAACCCTGGTTGAAGCCATTGCAACCCCCACAAGTTTTGACAGATTTGCCAAGACAGCCTAGAAGGAGCGCTATCTGCTCTATCTGGGTTCTCGACTACGCAGTTGGTGCCCAGTAAAACCAACCTGAAGTAAGTACCTCTGCTGCAGGGATTTTGAAAACCATACCTATTTTGGTATAGCCTTTTAACCCCTGTGAGCAGAGGTACTTCTGGCTTTTGGCCACCACTACTCGCCATCTAGAGCCTTTGAATCGATTGATAATTGAAGCCTTCATGAAGGCGAATATAAAGGGCTATTCCGAAAGCTCCGGCGGTTTGTTTTTGCAGTATAAATAGCCCTTTGAACAGCCCTTTGAACAGCCCTTTGAACAGCCCTTTGAACAGCCCTTTGAACAGCCCTTTGAACAGCCCTTTGAACAGCCCTTTGAACAGCTTTTTGAATAGCCCTTCGAATAACCATGGCTTAAGGCATGGAACACCTTCTAGACCATGAAATAAGCCGTATTTGTGTGCTGTATACAGATGCTGGCTTTAAAGTTTTCGAAATCGTTAAAATAACTGGCTATTTAAAAAACTAAGTCCGTAGAGCTATATTGGCACCCCAAGGTCCACGGCAACGAAAAGGGCCCTTTTCAGCTTTTGGCCTAGCCGAAGAAGCAGAACTTGTTCGTTTTATTATGGGATTAAAACAGAACCGGCAGATGCTGTGGTTTAGAATTTCTACTCTACTTTTCGACGGAAAATACGGAAACAAATTTATTCGAAGTGCTTTCTGACGGCTTGGCTATAAACGCTACCTCGCCTGTACTAAACTCTCCCTTACCTTTTAGCGTATGGACCAACGCAAGGCCTAGGCAGATGAATACAGGCACTGGACCTTTAAGTAATAGGCTACGATTTTTTGGTCGGACGAAATATAGGTTATGTACGGTACTTACTGTAAGGCTTGAGTAACCTGTTTATAAGACGAGGAATTCGCTAACGATTACGTTGTAGATCGAATATAACGGAAAAGCGGCTGGATGTTTTGGGGTTGTTTTTTTGGAGCTGGCAAAGGCTTAGGTATATTCTGGGAAAAGGACTGGGGCTTAATTAGTTCTAAGACCTATTGCTAGTATATTATACCTGTAGTTCACGGTTAAATCTAGCTTTATGAACGTGAGAGTATTTAGTATACTTTTATGCAAGATAACGCTTTAAGCTACGCAGCGTATAAAATGTAGGTCGACTTTAAAAAGCGTGAAATTTGCGTAGTTCGCTGGCTTCTGTACTTGCTAGACCTTAACTTAATCGAGACGGTTTGGAGCTGAATGAAGGACTATATTGAAAAGTACTATGGCTACTACTTGAAACTATCGTACGACCTATTACGAACGTAGGTAAAAGAGGCTTGGGAAGCTGTACTAGAGAGCTGGCTTTAAGAACTACTTGCAAGTATGAGCTAGCGCTGCTAAAAAGTGTACGATGCGGATAGGGGCTATATAGATTACTAGATAGACAAACTATTGTTGAATTCGCATACAAATTACTTGTGTATTTGATTTTTTAGCGGGATCTACTAGATGGAGTAGACTAGGGAGGGCATACCCTATAGTACTTGACAGGGCTGGTCTTACAGGGGGGTAGGAGTGTATTTAGGGCCACAGCGTCCCTAAAACCAATTATCCCAGCACTTAAAGGTATTACGACATATCCCACTTGTGGCTCTTTTTGGACGCCCTTATTAATAAGCTGGAAACAACCATAATAGATTAAGACGATAATGTGGTAGCACTACTACCTATGCTTCTTCCTCGGTCCAGAACAACGAGTTTCTCGTCACAAGCCTTCTCCAAGAGGTGTTGGTGCAAGTCACTCGCCATCATGTGCACGCCAAATGCAAATCACCGACCTGAACACCCCCTCTCTTGTTTAAAGAAGACCTGCAGCTGTCTTACAAGGGATCTCCTTTTCCGAGCAATCACAACGCCAATCCTCTATAAAAAGCTCCAAAGCAAGCAGAAAAGGACCCCAGAAATAGACACATTAAAACTCCTACTGGCTGCATGATAGGTAGCAGCTTCAGCCAGACGCCACTAGACTGCAGCTTCTCGTTTGTGTCGTGCCTATGAAAGACTGTAAGTAACCAGTAAAGCACACGATGTGCCCAGTGCCTACTTCAGCTCGCTAAACGGCCTCGTTTGGTGATATATCTAGGTGCTGTCGAAATCACCAACATGACCAGATAGTCAAGTCAAGCCAATCTATTGGGTTCGAGGAGCAAGTACCGAAACGTCGAAATATCATAGCACGATAATCCTTCTATTAATGTTTATTGATTGGTAGTTTTCAATGCTACGTCATTGTTTCAAGCCTTGTCCTCAAACTGTGTGAAATGGACCCCAAGGGGCAGCTACAGGGTCGACCTGAGTGACGACAGCAAGAGTGTCAAACCGTACCAGAACTTTCTGTATCTGGTAAAATGTTTAGGGCAAGATCTTCCTAATTAAGATACCCTTCATTGCTATATGATGTGAACTTGGATGTGTTGTTCTCAAGGAATCGAGGACTTCGGGTTGGACATGTCGGTGGTCGGTGGTCGATGGCCTCTGCGATCAATTGCTCTATCTTCTTTGTCCGTCGGTTAGGGCGTATCTCTGCCTTCACAACCTTGCCATGCACTACGGCGTTCTTCTTTCTTAGTGCGTTCATAGTCTTCAATAAAATTAGTAGTTGCAATAAATATGTTGTCCAGCAGCTTTGTCGAATCTTAATATTAAACAAACATCTAATCGCTCTCAGTAGTTAAATAGACGTTTAAACGAGTGCTAATAAACAGTTTATTAGCAAATTAACTATCAATTATCTGCTTGTAAACAGTTGTTTCCTAGGTAGTTTGAGAATTGTTGAATGTTTGGACGGAATTTTGCGACTCGGATACCTTTTAACGTGGAACGAATAGCTCCTGTTACGAAGGTGCAGTACACAGTTCGCGTGAGAGGCCATCAGCAAACTCTTATGTAGCTTTACTGTTCTTCTCAGAAGATGTACGCGCCTTTAGGCTTTCATCCGATCATTCAGAGGCTATGCATTCCACGAGCCCTGCCAACGAATAGTTGTCATATCAATCTTCGGTATCAGTTTTTGCCCGTTTGCAGAGCTGTCTGAGATCAATTCACCAACAGCACTACCGTCGCACTTAAAATGTCTCGTGGAGAGTCGCAGATTCGCCATGTTACTTGCGACGAAATATTCCTAGCAATGTAGGCGACCTTGGACTTTGTATTCCTGAGCTTCGATGCATTTGAGCATCACCCATTACCATTCTTGTGACATATTCTATCGGATGTGATCCGTCGGCACTCGATGGTTTTGGTGACGCTGAGAGTTTCGATTCTCTATGGAAGGGGAATAACGTCTCGACTCTCTTCACGAGCTGTAATAGAGCCATCATACCATCATACCGAATTGTTGCTGGCACAACTTGGAATTCAGAATGTGGCGAGTCGGAATAGGATGGGAATGCGTTACTTTTAAATCAACACAACTTATTACTCTGTACCTACTGCAGTGCAGTACACGAATATGCCCTATTTTTAGGTGGTGAAAAAACACCTCTGGTTGGTTGCGATTTAGTCCTAGGGATATGTGGGACTCGACGGGAATATGATTTGTACATCAATAACTTAGACACATAAATAAACAAGTTGGGTTACCTACACTACCTATGTAATACGAACACACAATAAGCTTGTTCACAGGTCACGACTTGGATCCGATGGGTTGGGAAGAGACCCAGACGCCGTCCTATGGGAAGAACCATATCTTAAATGGGTGATCTACTAGACACAAACCCCAACGACGTTTCTTACCTTCTCTTGTGCATACAAATATACCGTACCGGTAGTTGTCTTCACGATTTATGATGTACAAGGGTCGCTGCGGATCCTCGATGGCGTCTCGCCTTGAATTTTCATGGCTGTGTGCATTTCTCGTACTGGCCGGGACCAAGGGGACCCTGCCAACCTGCTGTTCCTATGTAGATACGGTAGACCTCCGCCACCACAGATGATCTCCATTAGCCAGGATTAGTTATGCCCGCCAAACCCTTCTGGTCATGGCTGCATGCACCCACGGTCCAACGCTCGTGTTCGTCAGGCCAATCGTAATCTTCTTGGTCATGCTTTTCCCGCCTGGCTCCGAACATCATCTCATGTTTCTACTTTTCCATCATCTTCCTCCTCCAAACGTATCGATGAATTGATGATACTAAACGTTTTTCATCATCTGTGCTACTAATTTCTCTCTCTCTCTCTGTCATTCGCTTCAGAGACAATCTACATCGCTCGCTCACCATTTTTAGAAGGGGGTCTCGTCCTGTTCGTTGGCGAAGTCCGAACTGTCATTTTAATCCTGCATTTGGTTGTTTTTGTTTTTCTTCTCGGCGTCCAACCCATTGCATCAGCTCGGAAAAGGGGGCCACATCAGCCAAACAACCAACGCGACCGGCCACAACACCCGACGAAATTCTCTTCGTCCGGGCCGCATCAACGACAGCAAACCCTCCGAATCTAAAACGATTGTCAGCTAGTCGGAATCGATCGCTTTCCCGTCTTTTCCGGGTTGACTAGACGCCTTATTACTTCCGCATTCCATCTTTTTTGAAACATCAAAAATGAAGAGCCCACAGCAAATCCTGACCGTCGCCCTTGCTTTGACACCCTTAGCAGCGGCATGGTCCCAATGGCTCCCTGATCTCGATTCTCTCGTGGTACGGCAGGATGATTCGTCGTCTTGTAAGTGCACTTCAGGCTAGCCAAAAACTCGATACCCTCACAGCAGCAATGTTGACGTTTCTGCAGCTCAACAAAGTGAACCCAGTCAGACACCATCACCTGCAAGGAAACCCGCCGACGACTCACCAACAAACACCTCCAGCGGAGCCAAAGCCACACCAACGCCATCCGACAACAGTGATGATAATAAGGACAATACCAGCAATACAGCATCGGGGACGTCCAAGGGGGGCAGCAGCAAGACGTCCAAGTCCAGCACCCCGAAGCACACGACGTTCAACGCGCTAGACCCAGCAGGCGGCGTGGCCATGATCGACCCGGCGACGACGGCGGGGCTGACGCTGTACCGGATCGACAACGTGGACCCGATTACATGGAAGTGGAACTACACGTCGCTGCAGGGGAAGCCGTCCGCCATCGACGTGCTGGTCTCGTGCTCCAAGGCGGCCGCGTCATGGACGCTGACGCAGAACATGACCTTCGCGCCGACGGCCACCTTCACCTGGGACACGAACAAGTTCCAGCAGGAGCAGATCGGTAGCCAGCTGCCCGTCGAGAAGTACACGCTGCTTATCCACGACGCGGACGGATCGCAAACCGACACCCCCGAGCCCGGCTATCTGGCCCCCTACGCCGGCTTCCAGTTCGGTCTGTACACCGCGCGGCCCTACGAGGACCTCGGCGAGTGGAAGTGCGCCACCTGCAGCGCCGCGCCCGGCGGACCCCTCGACCGCCAGGCTCTCGGCTTCGCCGTCTCCATGACCCTGCTCACGGTGTTCAGCTTCACGTGGTACGTGACGGGGTTCGCGGCGTTGGTGTAATGTATGAAGTGCAAAGTGGACGAGCGAGCGGCTCTTGCTAGGTTTTCTCCCCGCTTCGCTCTGTGTGGCTGCACATACTCGTCCCACGAGAATGGAGAGTTGTGGGGATGGGGAGAGGGGAAACGAACAAACAATGCATCATGCACCAGTAATAAAGTTCTTGGGGATCTCGACAAACTACTACATTGGACAGCAAAGGTAGGCGTTTATCGTGTTTGCTTTTTTTGTGTATTTTTGAATACTACTACTATTACAAGTTATACAAGTCGGTCCTTAAACGGCTTAGCCACATAAACTCGCGAGATCTGGGAAAGGAGGTCGTGAGGGTGTAAAAGATGGTGATTGGGCTGAAAGTCTCGGGCACTGAGCAGCCCTATCAGCCTTGGATTGGATTTTTGCATTGCAAAGAACTTTATGAGATTACAATATATAGCTCCTAATGACAATAACATCTACGCTTAGACACTCGTATCCGACTAGTATTGATGTGCGCGGGTTGGTATAAGAGGCGGAAAGGTAGGGAGACGTGTGTTGGACCTGGTTTGTGTTCTTCAAGGTATCTAAACCATCCGTAATGAGAAACCACCACCACGCTCCTCCTTGTCTCTCCCGGAAAATATGCCGCTGAAGTCCACAGCCCCCAGGGCCGCGGCCTGACCCCGTCCCGGCGCGTTCGGCGTGTCATGTCGCCTCCTGCGCTCCTGACCTGCCTTACTCGGGAACGTGGGGAACATGGCCTCGTGCTTGGGTTTGGGATCCTGGCGGAAATATTCATGTTTTAACATCTCCTTAGCCGTGGGGCGAGCGTCCGGGTCCAAGGACAAGAGTCCCGACAGCAGGGCACTGCCGGCGGCCGTCAGAAGCGGGAATTTAGCACGGATGACGGAGCCCGTGGCAGCGGGCGCGTTCTTGGAAGGTAGACGAAGGGAGCGTGCGTTGGGTAGCCGGCGGAACCCAGGCCACGACTCATCGGTCGGGATCCCGCAGAGCTCGAAGATCTTAGTCATCGCGTCCACCTCGTTCTTACCCGGTAGCAGCGGCTCCCGTGTCAAGATCTCCCCGAAGATGCACCCTATGCTCCACATGTCGATGGCGGCGCCGTACGTCTTCGTGCCGAGGAGTAGCTCCGGCGCTCGGTACCACAGCGTCACAACGAGCTGTGTCAGTTTCGGTGGCGGATCCCCCACGTACCGTGCCATGCCGAAGTCGGCGATCTTGAGCTGCCCCCGGTTATTGAGCAGCAAATTCGAGGTCTTGAGATCGCGATGTAGGATCCAGTGGTCATGTAAATAGGCGACGCCGCTTGCAAGTTGTAGTAAGAGCGTCTTAACCTCGGAAGCAAGGAACGGCTCCGGCATGTCCTCGAGGATGCCCTTAAGATCATGCTCGACGAACTCGAGGACAAGAAAGATGTTCTCGATGCGCGACGTGTCCTCTCCCACCGCGACCTCTCGTAATTTGACAATGTTCTTGTGTGAACAGTCTTTCAGTATCTGTATCTCTCGCAACCCTGTCTCGGGCAATCCCGTTTCCTTAGACTCTATACTATCGATCTTGAGCCGCTTGAGGGCCACCACCTTGCCCGTCTTGATCTCTTTCGCTCGTGCCACCCAGCCGTATGCACCCTCCTCGATGTCATTGAGTTTGTCGTAGTTCTCGACGCTGCGCGAGGGCGCCCACCCGCCGGCCTCGAAGCGTAGGAGCTTTACGTCCTCGGTGTCGCTCGTCCCGCCATCTTCTCGCTCGGGTGTGATTTTCCGTCGCTTCGCGGGAGGTCGGTCGTTTTCTGTTTCTTCCGGTTGCTGTTGTTGTTGTTGTGCTTGTAGTTGTAGTTCTCGTTGTCGCGCTGCTTCAGCGGTGGCGCGTTGTCTTTCTTCCTCTGCTTTGGCCGCCTTCTCGGCTTTTAGGCGCTTCTTCTTCTCCTCCTTCTCTTTCTTGAGCTTCGCTTCCAGTACTGTGTCCTCCTCGGTGTCGGCCCAGCGTGATTTGCTCGCCATGGCTGTGAGGGGGTGATGGGTGGTGATAGAGATCGATTGGGCTATCGAGTAATCATTGCTTGGGCCCGACTGGGGGGATTGACTTGGCTGCGCTTGCAAACAACGGAATAGGGACGTAGAAGAGTCGCGAAAAAATAAATAGGTTGAACAAGAACTATAGCGAGTCGATATTTATTGATTAAATGAGACGAGCCTTTGTTCGTGTCACATGTAATGTGAAATGCAAGGTTGCGGTAGGAAAGTCGGAGAATAATCGGGCCAAAAGTACAAAATTACAGTACTTATCTAGGTAGATTGACTATCTGCACCTAAATTTTGAAGCTCTCTCGATACGGTAACAAGCTCCAGGCTCAGAGCTCACTACCACACCACAAGAACACATTGATGCACCAGTTTTCAGAACTTTACATGTCGAGATGAGCATATAAACTCATACAACACTAGCCGGGATGAGGTCGACCGTTTTTCGCACAGCTCAAACTGGGCTCAGATGCACGTCCCGCAGACCTGTATCGCATGCTCCTAAGTTCATATGTCAGAGCTCGAGAAGTTTATCAGCAACACCTGTCCGGAGAGAGGAAGAGAGAAAATGGTCGACACCACTGGCAAAACAACTGACTGAGGCTATCAACGTGTGTCATTAATCTATCTACGTGGAATCTCATAAGAAGGACAAATGCTAAATAGTTTCAGACTACTGGCCCAATACCACTTGCGAGCTACATGCGCATGTGTCTCACATCTGATGTCGGCGGGTACTACACGGGGGCAATCGAGCCTGGCCGTGATCAGTTCGGGCGAAAGGGCGACTTCATCACTTCGCCTGAGATATCGCAAGTCTTTGGCGAGCTGATTGGCATCTGGTTCGTCGCAGAATGGATGTCTCAGGGACGTCCGCGATCAGGCGTCGAGCTCATCGAAGTCGGTCCCGGCCGAGGTACATTGATGGATGATATACTACGGGTGAGCCAATATACAAATGCTCACTTCATGGGAGGCGTGCACATCTTAATCTAACATTGCCAACAGACAATCCGCAACTTCAAAGACATGGCATCTAGCATCGACGCCGTGTACATGATCGAAGCAAGCAAGGAGCTACGCGTAGCGCAGAAGAACCTCCTCTGCGGCGAAGACGCCGCGATGCGGGAGTCAAAGGAAGGCTGGCACAGCACTTGCAAGTACTCAGACCTGCCGATCGTCTGGACCGACTCGATCAAAGCCGTGCCCCAGTACGCGAGCAAGACCCCCTTTATCGTGGCGCACGAGTTCTTCGACGCGCTGCCCATCCATGCCTTCCAGGTCGTCGAGGTACCGCCGACGCAGCAGCCCGCCACATCAAGCGGCAGCCCGCGCTCCGCCTCTTCTAACACGTCGTCACCAACGCGGCAGTGGCGGGAGATGGTCGTCTCGCCCACCCCAGAAGGCACCACGCATGCGGACCTCGGCACGCCGAAATCCTCGCAACACGAGCCGATCCCGGAGTTCCAGCTCACGCTCAGCCCCTCGCAAACGCGCCATGCGTTATACCTTCCCGAGTCATCGCCGCGATACCGCGCGCTGAAGTCGGCGCCTGGCTCGCTGATCGAAGTATGTCCGGACGCGTCGCTCTACGTATCTGACTTCGCCTCGCGCATCGGCGGGTCGCAGGCCAACCCGAAACAGCGTCCGTCCGGCGCGGCTCTGATCCTAGACTACGGCCCGGCGGACACAATCCCAATGAACTCATTGCGCGGGATTCGGCAGCACAAACGCGTGAGCCCGTTCGCGGCTCCGGGGCTCGTGGACCTCAGCGCCGACGTCGATTTTTTGGCACTGGTAGAGGCAGCGACCCGCGCGAGCGAGGGCGTCGAATGCCACGGCCCCGTCGATCAGGCCCACTTCCTCGAGAGCATGGGGATTGCGCAGCGCGCCGAGATGCTGGCGGGCAAGGCGGGCGATGAGGCCAAGAAGATAGAGATCGAGAGGGCGTGGAAGCGGCTGGTCGATCGAGGTCCCGGTGGCATGGGCAAGGTCTATAAAGCGCTAGCTATCTTGCCTGAGAAAGCCGGGAAGAGGCGGCCTGTTGGTTTCGGTGGCGATGTGGGTGCTTGATCAAGCGTGGGGAGTCTGTATTATTCCACCGCTGGATTTCCTGTACTTTACTCTCTCTTTCCCTTGCCGTCTACCTAGCCCAAGCAAGAGGTCTGTGTACTGAAAACATGTAACCAAGTATGAAATAAAGGCAAGCGAGCTACCTAGTATATGCCAGGTGACATGCGATAATCATAGCATAACAGCAGCATACTTCCTAGCAATGTACAAAATACAGTTAAGCATCCGGTTCATTTCTCAAGCCCAATGGACACTCCTAGTTAAGCGGGTCGTCTTCCCATATAACTTAAGCGAAGGGTAATTACATGAAAATAAGGCTATCCAGCCTTTTGCCTCTACCAAACCCTGGAAGCAATCGTAATTATTGAGCATGCCATCCAACGCCGCGTATAAAGAGCATCTATGTTAGTACAGTGATGAAAACACGCAATCGCCCCAAGCATGCATTTTGGTAGTGCCCTCCACCTCATTTATCTTCGTCCTATCGACCGCATTCCTCACTTCTTCTTTGTCACGAGATTTGATCCCTCTCCTCCCTCCTCATCATCACTAAATTTGTCTCCATCCTCGCCAACGGCGAATATTGTTTCACCGTCAAACGAGTCGCGCGGGGACTCTAGCTTCGCTGAGGCTTTGCTTTGTGCGCTATGTGGAGCCGCAGAAGCACCATTTGTCGGTGCCGAATGCGAATTCGTAGGCTTCGTCCCAATCTGTGCTTCCTCATCGTCATCTGAGTCGTCCGGTGCCCCCACGTCGGCGAAATCAAATCCACCATCTTCGTCTTGAGCGATCTCATCACTCATTGCAAATTGGCGGTTATTTGCAGTGGGTCGCCAGACGTAGGAAACCCAAGCCACATCGGCAAAGTAAACAAGGTTCAGCCAACCATCGAGCAGGAACCACCGAGACTTCCAATGGAAAGGAACGTAATCAGGATCGGAAGCCGAAGCGAAGGAGAAGGAGTTCAAGAAGAAAAACCCAAAGATGACAAGAATGCTGATCAGAATACACCACCAAAGCTTCTTATACATGGCCTCTTTGGCAGTCTGTTTGCGCTCACGTAGATCCTTAAGCGTAAAGTTGAGCGAGTTAAGCGTCCACACGTAAAAGGCAGTTAAAGTGCCAGCCAGTGGAAGTACGATGAGAAGGACGAAGGGCCCTAGAAGCGATCAGTGATCCGTCGTTAATTGCAGGCATTGACTCAAACATACCGGCGGTTTCTGGCGAAACAAGAAGACTAGTGATCGCATAGACAAGCCCAAAGACGAAGTGGGCAATGGCTAGCCATCGAACATAGACCATTGTCTTGCCCAATGATGGTTTGACAACACCATAGCCCATACAGACAATTAGTAACAGGAAAAACGAGAATGAGTTGCGGAAAGCATTCAGGATAGCCACCAGGATAAGCAGAACTTTGGATCCGATGCTAGAGCCGTTTCTGTTCAAAAAGTCTATACTTGTTACTAAATGTACAGTGAGCGCAAGCGTATAATACTTACCATAGAAACCCCAGGTTAAAAGCATCTCGACAACGAGGAAGACCAGAATAGCCGTGATATAGTTTTGCACAGGCACTATTATCATGAGTTAGCCTAGGCTCGCGAGTGGAAGTGAAAAGCTGCTTACAGATATCGTATCTATGTTGGTAGTATAGGAAGCCCCAGAATCTAACTATGGTTAGTAAAAGTATGAAGAGCGCGGTGAGTATGATCTGTCCGTAACATACACGACAACGACAGCGTAGAGGATGGTTATGCCGCCATAAAAGGGGAGCTTTGGTATCTGGCTCGCTGGAAGCTCGCCATAGGCCTCCCGAAACTCGACGACACCCATGAAATCCCCAGCAGTATAACCGTGTGCGGCAACACAATAGTAGCCAGTCTTCTTGATAGGGTAGTTGATGAAGTCAGAGGATTTGATGTGTACAGCTTGTGTTAAGAGTAGGTTTTCCGACTTCTCTGTCGCATTGGGAGCCACGATCCATTCGCCCAGGTTGGTTTCCTCGCAGAGTTTATTCTTGACATTCTGTTCGTCGCATATCAGCTCTTTCTAAAATGGTAATTAGCACTCTCGTCTGCTGTAGTCTGTAACTATGGCGCATACGGTAAAGGCTTCCGCGTCGGGGTAGGCTCCAATCAATTCTTGATCTTTCC
Source organism: Xylariaceae sp. AK1471 (assembly GCA_023159215.1). Lineage (NCBI taxonomy): Eukaryota > Fungi > Ascomycota > Sordariomycetes > Xylariales > Xylariaceae > Xylariaceae sp. AK1471. The sequence continues at coordinate 2,713,870 of JAJKLI010000001.1, read as the reverse complement.
ACTCGAAGATGACGAGGCTCACGATGGGGTCGTCGTCGCCTTGGATGGTTTCATTCGGAAACACGACGCTGATAAAGGGGTCGACCGGGCCAGACCAGGCGCTTTTGCTGTACATGCCTAAAGTTCGAATGAGCACGGGTGGTTCATGGAGAGGACAGGAAGCATACCAGCGCATTTTTGTCTATTGTCATCGGATTGGTCCTACGGGAAAGCCGGGTAAGCCAGAGATACGGGAGATGGTAGCTGAATGTCACCTACTATTTTAACCTCCAGAGCCTGGGCAGGCCATAAAGACAAGCCCAGCAGTGTCAATGCCGATAGCCACCGCTTCATGATGGCGTCGAGTTGGTGATGAAACGTCGCCGCGCAAAGGCAGCCTCGTTAGGCAGCACAAGTCACAGTGTGCCGTTCGTATCAAAGTGCTTCTCTCCTAATTGTGCAATAGAAGATAGGGAACTAGGGGAATATCCAGTCCGTTGGAGCCCTTACTGTTGAAGGAGCTTCGAGAAGACACGATATGTGCAATACGGATGGAGGATGTATGATTGCTGTGATCAATTCAGGAGAATTGAAATGCGAAGTGGCATATTCGGTAGGTAGAAGCTTGGCTGTAATTTTAGAATCAACCATTACGCTGCTCACTGTCCAGCACATGCGTAAAGGCTCAGCCGCTATCAGGGGATCCACTACCAGGGGGTCCACTACTGGACACTGCATGTGATGACGGACAGCAGTTCCATACCTTAGGTATATAGTGTAGCTAGGTACCCTGTGTACCCAGTAGGTATGTATGTAGGTACCACCCTAGAGCTTGGGTAGGCGATAAGATAAGCGGGTGCACATCGTTAGGTACCTCTTTGACTATCGCGCTCTACTGTTTAATCATCATTAATCGCCGACATTCTCAACTGTCAATCTACCTAACACGTTCTTGACCCTTTACTCATTACACTCAGGATTTAGCTTCTCACGCTGCTCTAGCTCATCTAGCAAAGATGGGTAAAGGCACTGATAAGCTGTACATCACACACTCTGAATGGGCTTCCTCCGACGCATTCTCTGCGAATACCGGCTCTCGATCTAAAACAACCAGCGCTCCCTTCCGACGACTACCTTTCAACTTTTGCGCCGCAAGCCTCCAACCGTTCAAGAACCCAGTTTGCACACCTGACGGTACCATTTTCGACGTCGAGGTCATTTCAAAATGGCTAGACAAACACAAGACAAATCCCGTCGACGGAGAGCCCCTCGCTGCTCGCGACCTTATCAAGCTGAACTTTGCGCGCAATGCCGACGTGGATAGCAAAGCTGCCGATGGCACGGGGAGCAATGCGAAAGGCGACCTAATAGATCCTGTCACCTTCAAGGTCTTCACGGACAATACACACATCGTGGCTATCCGACACGGAACCTATGCCAACGTCTTCGCTTTTGACACAGTTGATCGAATGAACATTAAGGCCAAGATGTGGCGAGACCTAATGGACGACGCCGAGTTCGGTCGCTCAGACATCATCACCCTCCAAGATCCCCAGAACGCGGCGAGTAGGGATTTGAGCCAATTCAAGTACATCAAGGACGGCGAGAATGCGTTATTGACAAAAGAGCAAGACGAGGAGCGGAAAGAGGGCAACGTCAACATTGACGCCTTGGGCAGAGTCGGCAACAAAGTTTTAAGAGCAAAAGAAGCAGTCGAGAAGGCGAGGAGAGAGCGTGAAGCCGGCCGAGATGTCAATCGTTCCTCAAACGCCCTCGTCAAGACTGGCCCAAGTAGCGCTGCAAAGCCAAATATGATCCATGACAAAAAGGTAGCATACAACGCTGCAGCATATACGACCGGAAGGGCTGCAGCAAGCTTCACAAGTACCGGGTTGACACCCGAGACCAGTGGCGAACGAGCAATATTAACAGACGAAGAGTACATGCTGAAGCCTAAGCGGGTGAAAATAAGGGGTTATGCACGAATTGAGACAAATTTGGGCGACTTGAATGTTGAACTGTACACCGAGTATGCACCACGGGCTGTGTGGAACTTTACTCGGCTCGCCCAGAAGGGTTATTACAGGGGCGTTGTCTTCCATCGGAATATAAAAAATTTCATGATCCAAGGTGGCGACCCATCAGGAACTGGGCGGTCCGGAACTAGCATATGGGGCAAGAATTTCCAAGATGAATTCGATGGTCCAAACACCCACGACTCCCGCGGCATACTAAGCATGGCCAACAAGGGGAAGAATACCAACTCGAGTCAATTCTTCGTTACATACCGGCCGGTCAAACATCTCGACAGGAAGCATACTATCTTCGGCAAGGTCATTGGCGGCATGGACGTTCTCAGTAAGATGGAGGCGGTTGAAACAGATGGTTCAGATCGGCCACTGAACAAGATCTTCATGAAGGAAGTCGTTGTTTACCTCGACCCCTTTGAGGAGTTTCAAAAGCAGAAGGCCGAGCGCGATAAAGCTGCAGAGACCAAGGCCGAAATTGCAAAAACAGGCGGCACCGAAGACGACAAGCTAACTTGGACCGGGAAACGTGTCAGAGCAGACGGCACTGTGGATCAGAACACCGGCGGTGTAGGTGTAGGTAAATACCTCAAAGCGGCCCAACTGCAACAGAGCACAGACGACGAGATTATCGAAGAGGATCTCGATACCTGGGACGAACCGGTGAAGAAGAAACCGAAAGTAGGCTTTGGCAATTTTGATAATTGGTAAATGAAACGCAAGAAACCTCGCAGTCAGTTCATCTACTTCGAATAGACACCCACAGCCAGTCAGCCGGCATATATCAAGAGGCCAGGGTGTTTACCACTCGGTGCTTATCCCGCAGCGTCCAATTCACTTATAAAGTGCCGCTGCTTGTTGAGTTTGTATGTCAATACAGACTCGGTGCGTTCATCCCTGATTTACTAACCAACAGAGGACCTGCGTACTCATCCGATGAAATCGAGTAACCGGAAGTTATTATTGTGATGGTCTCTATTGGCCGAGGGCAGGCGCAGCTAAGTTCGCCGATATCTGATACTCAGGCTGGCGATCTGGCGATTGTAAAGCCCCTGGGGCCTCTACATTTGAAGCTATGGCTTCGCGAAAATGACGATCCACAGAACTGTCCGAAGAAATGTGCAAAGCTGTGCTCAAAGCCGTACACAAAGCATCTAACCTCCTAGAGGTTACGTTAGCTCATTACTAGCGAAATTTTTACTACTTCCTTACGTATTCCAAGCATGGAGTGCGACCATGATCTGTCTTGATTGGATTGCGCCTCTCTTCCGAGTCAGCTTCAAGACTCCTTCCCGCTCTCCATACCAGCGCCATAAGATTGGCGTTTCTATGAAGAACCACAAGGCTGTCTATATTTTACTATATAATGAGAATGATACCAGAACTAGGCAAAGAAGAACAGTATGAAAATAATCAAAAATACGGATATCAAGGCGGAATCGCGTCCTCAGGTTTGGTATCCGGAGTTTCATGAGTATAAATCTAAATGGGGTTCTCTCGAGGAATTTTGTTCTCAGTTTGCCTATGCATTGACTTGTACGTGTCGTTCATTTTGATGAGGGCTTCAAAGATAGGCCGGCTTATAACGAGTATAGGGTAGGATGAAGAAGATAACTTCTTTCCCTGCAAAGACCCTGATTCATTTTGCTGTTGGCGTAAATCGATCTGCAGCACGTCGCACAGCCAAGACAAAATCTTAAGCTCAACAGTGTACAGCTCATCTGCAAGCGATATCAGACTAAGTTCGGCATAGTTGGACGCTGAATAGACTGTTTTAGCCATGTCTTCGATACTAGACCCCCCAGATGTCCGGATCGCCTCGATCTCCTCTTCGGCGCTTGACAGTATCTCGTAGTGAACGTAGAAGAAGGCGATAATGGCAGCGACAAAGGTCAAGATGCCAGTGACGCTGGCGGTTGTTGATAGCGGACTATCCTCCATGTTCATTGAGCGGTAAGATGTGTCTGCGTCTATACCAATGAGACGAAGTAACCAGGTGAGTCCTTGCTCTTAATTAGAAAATTTCCACCTCATGCCCAGCCTGCCTTTGGGTGATGTATCTGCCGCATGGTAGATTTATTGTCATTGGTCAGAAGCAGCTTTGCAAGAAACCTGATGTGCGGCCCAGACCAGTTCTGGGTTGGGTTACGACGTTGCCGTTGCCCGGACTTTGCATACTCCATATTTTCGACACCACCACCCACGACATCAACTACCCAGCTAGACAGTAAATACATTTGATAGAAGGTAGGCTGTCAGCTGTACAAGGGCTCAGGATACAACGATAGACACTCTGGAAGTTTGAGCCGAACCAACTTGAACCAACTTGGGCATTCATGGAAAGGTGCATCTAACAAGCTGTTGGGCGATATCCAAGAGAGGGGCAGTTGGAACCCAGCAAATACTAAAATTGGGGTTTCTTGTCGTCGTCATCCAGATATCTAATAGATTAGAAGTCATCTTCAGCTTACGTGGTTGTGGAGAGATATGTATACTGATCTCGGTTTCGCTTCCACTCTTGATTGGAGGATGAGATGGTCAGCCGTTGGTTAAAGTGTCATGGGGCTGACGGCTAGGCATAGCCGAAGAACATTTCTCCCACTTCAACTATGCGAACGACTATGCGAGCACGTGGCGAGATAGGTATACTCATGCTCATGTTTGCGAATTTCTTCTCGAAAGTCTTTAGTAGATGGGTCGTTACGTAACGCGCCTATTCCTCACAACTCGAACATAGTGATTATTTCTGAGCCGCCAAGACCTCTGATGCTAATAGTTCGTCTTGTGAGTCGGGTTTAGAACAGAGCTGTTTGTAAGACATTAATTGTGACGTCGTTGCAACGTCGTTGTACTATGTATAGCCATAGTAGGTGCCATTATCTTTTTTTCATTTTTTCCAGTAATAATTTCTAGATCAATTTATTGGTAGTTGAAGATACCGAATGATATTCCTAGACTTCAGAATGAGACTGCAGGGGTGTGTGGTTGGTCCATCTACGAGATCGAGTAGTCTCTTCCTTTAATGTAGATCGTTATGGCTCATATTTCTAGTCTATACACACATTGATCTCAACCGTTCACCTTAAAGTGTATGTATATTCAAGCTATTACTTAATCTCGCCTAAGGTAGTCATGCTCACTAGTAATGGTGGCTTAATCCTGTGGGTTTCGGTCCTGTTTCGGACACTCGACTACCTAAGCACAGCCCTACAACCAATGAGTGTAATTTTCCCAAAATCAATTTTGATTGGCGGCAAGCACTAACGAGGCCTCCTGAACGAATATGGATGCGAATGCGAATAAAAGTCGAAGCAAATATGTAGGTAATCTGCAATATGCAGCTTTGTGTGACGTTGCGTCAGCATATGCAGCACTAAACCCCTGAAAGTCCTTAGGATGGCACCTTGGTTGCCGGCTTGGTAAAAGCTTGTCTGTCAGCATTGTGGCTTGGCGTTGGGTTAATTCCAGCGCCCAATCAAAGGCTATCAATGTATCCCACGATACCCTACGGTTCGGTCTCGCATTCGCCTGCATGGCCTTTTCGGGCCCTAGGGTCCCGGTAGCTGAGATTCGTTGCCAAAGCCTCACCTCGTTGTAGACTAGTTGTTCATGATACGTGATGAGGCTTCGTCACAAATTCCTCATGGCTGAGTGCGATCTTAGCAAGGGTCTTTTGCAGAGTTGCAAGTACCGCAGGTCTTTAATATTATATAAGACATCCGTCTCGATTTGCTTGTCCTGGTTGTAAGTAGTTCATCAACATCATCCTCACCAGCAATACAACAACAGTCTCTCTCCATCGTGTGAAAAGCTTCTCCTACGCTTCATATTCTCCAAGTCACCCCGCACTTGGCGAACAAACCACCTATCAAGCCTTTGAACATATTGTATATCCTGCTTTCTATCACCGTACTACAACCACCACCACCGTTCACATGGCATTGACGGAGCATAACAACATCTCTATCGCCCAGATTATCATTTATGTGCCGGCTCTCGCCATTGCCATTTTCCTATGCATACGACATGGGTTCGGTAGAAACGCAGGATGGCTTTTCTTAATTATCTTCTCCATCGCCCGCATCCTCGGCGCCGCGCTGCAGCTCGCAACAATATCCGATCCAAAAAATCTCAGTTTATACTTTGGTGCCTTGACCCTGCAGAGCATCGGTCTATCGCCCTTGAGCATCATGCTGATAGCCCTGATCAACCGGGCACTCGAGAGTATGGAGCACACCCGGAATGCCCTAGTCAACCCGCGCGTTCTACGCTTAGTGCAGATACTCGTATTAGTCGGCCTCATTCTCAGCGCCGTCGGTGGCTCCAACTCAGGCAGCGACTATGCGAAGACTATGCAATACGTGGTCTCCCCCTTGACGCAGGCCGGCGTAGCACTCACGATCGTGGGGTTCGCATTGCTCGTCCTCACGACGGGCGTCGTTGGGTTGAACATCTCTCACGCTGAGCCCGGCGAGAAGCGCGTGGTTCTAGCCGTTGCTCTCTCACTGCCTTTCCTCCTCATTCGCATTATCTACTCAGCAGTCGGCGCCTTCGGTCACAATCCCGCCTTCAATCAGGTGACGGGCGACATCAATATCCTGCTAGGCACCGCTGTCATCGAGGAGATTATCATCGTCTTTATTGTTGAGAGCATTGGTCTGACCCTTAGTGTTCGACCGAAAAGGCAGGATGGCTATGAGATGCGTAGCCTGAACCGACAGAGTGGCGGGTCTAGCGCATAGTTTCCATATGGTGTGTCGAAAATACTTGGTGTTTCATTTTTTGAGAGGTTATGGTGTATTGCGTCGCGCATTGGATACCCAGTCTTTCTTGCCTTAGAGGTCTTAGCTGGAGTTAACTGCACAGCCTTTTCATTGCGTACATACCTATTCTATTATGTAATTTATATAACTCAGGTACTTTTTTACACTATAAAAATACGGTTACAAGGCTAAGACTGTTAGTTCGATAATCTCTTAAGTTTAGAAAGTCTTGTAATTAACAACTTTACACCTAAAATATACGCAAATCATGTCCACTACAAAAAAGTATGATACGGACCCACAGAGGGGGCCTAGCTACAGGGGGGTCGGAGACCCACCTACAGCCTAGCTGATAGATTAGATTAGATAAGAACCACAAGAATTAGCTTAAGCTAATTCTTAGGCAAGGGTCCATTCTGGACCCTCCTTTAATTCATCATCTCTTTACTACTTCTAAAAACCACCCCAGAGACCACCTATCAAAGTAGAAATAAAAATATAAATAGCTTAATTGATTAATCCAGGCCGTTAGCTGCCTTCGAAAGTAGTAGTGGTTATAGTGATTAGAGTGGTGGTAGGGTAGGTAGTTAATTAAGAGTAGGTAGGCCAGGGCTTGCCCACAGCACTTACATGGTAGATAAGATGCCTTGGTAGTTGCCAGGTCCAAGTTCGAAACCGGGCAATTTATTATAATAGTACACAATAGCAGGTAACTCCAGATCTATCTAGATGGTCAGCAAGTGACTGTATAGATGTGGGGCACAGAAAATCTATCTAAAAAAGGAAGAATATAGAGCCGATTTAGTATTGTCCTTGATTATTTCAAGTTCTGTTTAAGAAGCAAAAAAGGTTGGTGGGGTACATAGTACCTAGGTATAGTATAAAAGGGCTATTCAACGATGGTGGGGCAGACCCTCCAAAGTAGAACCGGACATTCAAAGCCTTGATATCTTTCACGTTGATTACAAGTTTATTTTATGCTTATCCAATAACAAGACTACCTCTTTCCTCCTAGACCAACCGCCAAGGGCAGAAGTTTCGAGCCATGCCGGTACGATGATCCTGTCCGTATAAACACGATGGCTATCTTGTGTCATTACTGATTCATTGAAAGCTCATTATTGTCACTGGCTTTCCCACGTCCGGCAAGTCTACGCGCGCAAAGCAGCTGCACACTTATCTTTCCGAGCGCATACAAACTACAACCCCAAGCGGCGCGACGCCCAAGTATCGCCTCCATCTAATATCAGACCAAACACTCTCCATATCTCGATCCGTGTACGACCTGTCAGCTCTTCCAGCCCATACTCGATCCGCGAACGCCTCCGAAAAAGATGCTCGCGCCGCCATATACGGCGCCGTCAAGCGCGTGCTCAGCGATAGAGATATCGTTATCCTCGACGGCCTAAACTACATTAAGGGGTGGAGGTACCAGCTGTTCTGTGAGGCTAAGGCCGTGCGCACGCCTAGTTGCGTACTACAGATCGGATGCTCCAAAGAGAAGTCTCGCGAGGTTAATGAAGCGCGCCTGAGCAGAGAGCCTGACGGTGCCGAAGATGCGCGGAAGTCCGGCAACGACACTAAAGAGGCAGAGGCTGCATACGAGCCGGCCAATTGGGAGAATTTGGTGTTCCGCTATGAAGAACCAAACGCTATGACGAGGTGGGACAGCCCACTCTTCACGCTTATCTGGGAAGATGACGAAGAGCATTCCAGGCAAGTATTCGACAGCTTGTGGGAGGCAATTGCTGGAGATACTCGTAAGATCGTCAAGCCGAATCAGGCCACTGTGCAAAGGAGTCGAGGTGCCGACGGTGATTACCTGTACGTCCTCGATCGCGAAACGCAGGATATTGTCAAACGTATCCTGGAACAGCAGAGCGATGAAGGTGGTGGCGAAGTAAAACTACACCGGGGCGGCGAGCAGGGGGAAGAAGATTTAGTGGTTGAGCTTCCTGCTAGCAAAAAGGTCGGTCTGCCCCAGCTGCAAAGGTTACGAAGAGCCTTCATGGGGCTGAATAGGGGCGGCATTGGACTTGAGGGCGTTGGTAATATGGGCCCATCAAGGATACGTGAAAGTTTCGTGGGGTACTTGAACGATACCTTTGAGAAGGACGGATGACACACTCATCTTGTTTGTTGACACCTCTTTCATGACAAGTATTCCGCGTTAATTTTGAAGATACCCCGTACCATTTACATTTAGTGCTGCAGAAGTCTAGATGTCTACCTATTTAGTATGTGTCTAAAGTTTAATCAAAACGCCCAAGCCTAACACTCTTGATAATCAAGCAACACCTCTTCATTAGATTCACCACGATCTTCAAGTGTCTTACTAGCACCAACCACATTGGATACCATTTACAACTTTAATCGGACCTAATCCGGTCAATTATCATTGGCCGTGGTGTCTAAGACTCCAGGAAAGTCCATACAACGTTTCAAGGCTCGGTTATTAAACTAACTCCTTCCGTGAGTTACAAATGGCTAACGTCGTCATTTGTCACGAAATAATAACAAATTAACTGCTGCTAAGTTAGTTCCTGGATAGCATACATGTAGATAGTCCGTGCCAAAAGAGACGCTATAGCTTGGCAAAGAAGTTGTCGCATGCTGGGCAGAACTACAATCTAGAAGAAACGACATACGATCCTAATAAACTTCGAAAGTCTATTCCGCACTTGAACTGAAAATTGACCTAGAGACGGTGGTTTTGATAACAACGTCTCTACCAGAGAATAATAAGTTCTTGTGTGGTGTTCCCTATTCTTACTATTAATTACTGGAGAACACTTCCAAGAGTTCCACTCCCGGGTAGATCATACCCCGGATATTGCTCCTCCAGCTGGAGCGCCCCCATAGCTAACCGAGCTCCAGCTGTGATCTGCAACCGATCTTCCCGTCTGCCCGTTGGGTTGTTAGTTGAGGCCGACTGTAACGTTATTTCACGCCGTACGCTATCCGGATACTAATTCTTATATCTCAGTCACTTATTACAGCAATCCAAAGCTCTTCGCGTATTGGAAACAGGGTACCGTTTTATAGCAGGGAGTCTCTAATATCAAGGAAGGCCTTATTGCTAACTTTCTATAAATTGCTTACCTGCGTGTGAGACAGCGTCAGCAACCCTATACAAGCTCCCCAACTCCTGGAAACCCTCAACTTCGCCGTCATATATCGCACAGGGGCCAAGCCGCCACAATGTCCGGAGCGACATCGCGTCTGAGGAGCCTCCTCGGACACCTGGGCGGTTCTAGCAGCAAAGAGTCGCCCGTGGGACACGACCACACACACCATCTGCACGAGCTATCGCCGACGCTCTTCCTCGAGCGCGCGGCCGCCATTGAGCCGGACGCTGAGGCTATCTACCACGTCACGGCCAACGGCAAAGTTTTACGGCGGTCGTACGGCGACTTCGCCGACCGCGCGCGGGGACTTGCGTATTTCTTGCGCAAGCACGGGCTCAAGCGTGTTGGTGTTCTCGCCACGAATACGCCCGCGTTCCTGGAGTCTATCTTTGGTATCATCGCTGCAGGCGGTGTGCTTGTGCCTGTGAACTATAGGTTAGTTGAGGACGTGAGGCAGGATGACTATTAGAGGGGGGTGAAATGAAAGAAGGGGTGACTAAGTTTCTGTGTGCGACACAGGTTAAAACCGGATGATATTACGTACATCTTCGATTTCGCTGAGGTGGACTCTATCATCGTCGATAAGGAGTATTTATCACTTCTCGACGATTTCAAGAAGAGCCACCCGAATGTGCGCCTCATTCTCGACCTTGTAAGAACTTCAGATCAAGGCTGGATCTCATCTTTCTCTTTTTCCTAACTAAAGACTCCAGGACACGGATGCAACTGAGGGCCCGAATGCCGGTCCTTTTGATGAGGCGGTAATAGAGGGCTTGCAGTATGAGCAGAGCCAAGGAACCAAAGGTTGGGCAGGTTTGCCAGAATGTACCGGCGAAGATGACATGATCGCCATACCTTTCACGTCAGGGACGACCTCGAGGCCGAAAGGATGTGTCTATACTCACAGAGGCGCATACCTAGCTGCCCTGGGTAACGTGATAGAGTCTGGCTTGAATTACCACCAAGGGAGATGCAAATACCTGTGGACATTACCAATGTGAGCTCGGATGTCTCAGCAATGAATTCTATAGCTAACCATGCCATCCAAGGTTCCATGCTGTAGGATGGACGTTCCCGTAAGCGAAACCACAAGATCATTTTCTAATGGGGAAAGTAATAGCTAACGCCATTCAGGTGGGCGGTGACAGCCGTCAGAGGCACGCACTACTGCCTCAGGAAGATCGACTACCCATTAATATGGAAGCTTCTGATCGAAGAGGGCATCACCCATTTCAACGCTGCCCCAACCGTCAACACTCTGCTCTGCGCAGCGAAGGAAGCGGAAAGGTTACCCAACCCAGTGCGCGTCACGGTAGCAGCAAGTCCACCAACCGGCCATCTATTCGAGCAAATGGTGCGTTTCTATTTCTCTTCTTCTACGGGCAAATGACCAACGATACAGCAAAGACGAACCTAAACCTGAGCCCCGTCCACGTCTACGGCATGACGGAGACCTACGGGCCCATTACCAAGGGGTACCACATGCCGGCGTGGGATACTCTCCCACCAGCTGAGCGGTACGCGCAGATGGCTCGGCAAGGACACGGGTTCCTGACGAGCCTGCCGATCCGCGTCGTCAAGCCCGAGGAGGCAGAGCGGGGCGTCCTCATTGACGTGGCGCGCGACGGCAAGGAGATCGGCGAGGTCGTATTTTTTGGCAATATTTGCGCCAAGGGCTACTATAAGGACCCCGAGGCCACGAAGAAGCTGTTCGCCGGTGGCGCCCTGCACTCGGGGGATCTGGCCGTCTTGCATCCCGACGGGAGCGCGCAGATCCAGGATCGTGCTAAGGATATCATTATTAGCGGTGAGTTTGTGGTTTGGCCCTTTTATTCCCCTTTTTGTATATTGATAAACTTTGTGTTCTTCGGGGGGGTTGGATTTGGTCCTTCTTAACATCGGTGAAAAATTTTGCTGACGATACCATTTATTTCCCTTTCAGGAGGCGAGAATATCAGCTCGGTGGCACTAGAGAGCATGCTCGTACAGCACCCGGACGTGCTAGAGGCGGGTGTCGTCGCCGTGCCGGACGAGCAGTGGGGCGAACGGCCCAAGGCCTACCTCACCATCAAAGGCCAGAGGGAAAATGCCCCGGCGCCCGAGGCCGTCATCGAATGGGCCAAGAACCAGAGTAACATCTCGCGCTACATGGTCCCGAGGGAGGTGGAGATCGTGGATGAGCTACCGAAGACGAGCACGGGGAAGATTCAGAAGAATGTGCTGAGGGAGTGGGCGAAGAAAGGGAGGAAGGTCTGATGGGCAAACTGAGAGATGTATAGCGGAGCAGCTTGTTGTGGAAAGAAATATGTATATCGGAATGACAAATATTTTTGGACATATGGCTTGCAAGGTCAGAACACTGAAATAACGGACGGAAATAGAGATATACATCGTAAACGCTCAGGCACCATTTCTCATACGCTTCGACTATAGCCTTTGGGTCTACAACAGATGAATCATAGCTCATGATCAACTAATAACGTATCTACTTTCTAAACATCATTTGAATCGCCTCCCATTCGTCATAAGCTGTGTTCACGCACACCCACCTCCAATCATACACGTGTCTCGGATAAGATTGGTAATACCTCATAGTGATATGACATTTTTTCATCTACTTTTCAACACCTCTCCAAACGGATCTTCAGGCAAGGCAAAGACCTTGTACGTCTGCATGTCATTACCTAGTAAACACACCCTAGGCGGCAGCTTTCCACGCTCGACACTAGCCTCTTTGACCTCCATTTGCACCGGTACGAAGCCTGGCTGGCAAGGCACGACCATGTTCAAGAACACGCTGGTGACTTGCTCATTACCGAGTTCATGGGAGGCGATCTGGCTCCCAGCTGTATACGGTTGATAACCGAGGTCTTCGGACTTGTGTGGGATTCTTATTAATCGAAGAGGCGAGCCTGCGTTACGGTTAGCTAGTCGACAGACTAGGAGTACTAACATTATAGTAGAGGGAGTATAGGGAGGTAATCACGCACCTTCTAGAGCCCAGAGCACAAGTAGACTGTCGTCGTAGAGGAACTTGAGATCTAATATCTTGCCGTCGCCGAGAGTCATGCGTGAGAGCTCGGATGTTACAGAGCTGCTGATGCCGTTCGTAATTATTGTTGAGGTTCGAAAGATATAGACTGGATAACTGTTAGCTCGAGGAATGGTAAGATCTTGTAAAGAGGGAATGTTCACCTTGAGAATCACCACCTTCAGTAATCAAAGCTGTATGTGTCACGCTTCGCCAGGCATCCTAGACTACAAGTTAGGGCCAAAGCTTGGGATATTGGAAAGAGAATATGTTTGTTTCTTACTTCCGCTTGTGTGGCAGACACGCGAATATCAAAATGCGATATGTTGCGGTCTAGTACTATCTTGGTTGGCTGACCAAAACGGACACTTCGCCGCTCGGCTTCTGCAATGCCTTCAAGGACACTAGTAGCCTGGCTGTCCAAATATTTGCATAGAAATTCGACCTGGGGATACGAGCCTGTTTCGGGTTGGCCAGACTCTTGTCTCTTAATTTGTTTCCCTAGTAACTCTTTGAGAGAGCTGCCGCCGTCGGCGAGCCTGCGATCTCGTTCTGCGTCCTCTGTTGTGACATTGCTCAGATAATACTGTAGTGGGCTTGCTGGCATGTACTGTTGGATGTAAGCTAAAATATTGCCGTGTTCCATGGTAGCCTCTTTCTCGGTAAGCTCTTCTGTGATTGACGAGGATGCGAGCTGATCAATTTCATGGCGGAGCCAGATCGAGAAGGCATGGAATAGCTCCAGCTCCTCCATCACGAAGAGGAGTATCTTATTGCCGACCAGCATCAGGCACGACACGATGTCCATAACCTTCATGATCTGTGCGCTGGTGAATCCGAATTCAGCTTTAGATTCGTGGAACCTGGCAATACCCAGCAAACGGCTGAGAATAATGCTGATACGTTCTAGCGCGGGAAGGAAGTTTTCATGAACTAGAGACCGAAGTGCCTGTAAGCCCGTTACAACTGCTTTATCCCATCTCTTGTGCCCCTGCCTATGGATTAACTACTGACTGAAATGGTGAACTGGGAGGGAACGTACACGCTCAGCCAGCTGATCAACCAACCATTCCTTGACTTCTGGGAATGTATGGCCTGTGACCACGGAGTGATACAGCGCTTGGCCAATGTTCATATCGCCATAGGTCCCGGCCTCTCGCAGTGTCTCATTGATGCTATTCAGAAAACGATTGGGTAGCGCTCGAGTTGACTGCCATTCATGTAGCATGTGAAACTGCACCTGCTTGACGTATCTCAATAGCTTCTGCAACGTGGTTGTTTTGGAAGCTAGTAGAGATAGATTTTCTGGGGAGGAGTGAATAAAAGTTAGGTCTATCGGTACGAGGTAGAGGGTCTTGGTCTTGTCCCCGGCGGACGGTTTGAAGACAAGCATGTGCGTTGAAAGCTCTAGATGGGAGGCGCTTCCACAGAGCTGCAACTCGACCTGTTTCCCAAATGATGAAGGCAAAGAATACTGGAAATTGCCTATAACGAAGGAATCGTATATGCTGATATGAATCTGACTGTCGTTGGTGCCCACAATCATAACATCGACTTTATCGCTGTCATCTTGAGAGAAGGGGCGGAACATAAATTCCAGCGACGCTCTTGTTGTGAAAACGAACACATCGTCTCTAAGCAGAAGTTAGTTGTCTAAACTACGACCGGATGACAATGCACAAACGGACCCTGAACCTCCTGAAGCAGGCAAAGGACTAAGCTTGGGGAGAGCCGTCTCGATTTCAAGAAATGTAAGCTCGCGCGGCAAATCCGCAGCAGGGCTTTTCTTATTTAGATCAAGGCCCTGTGACGCGAGTTGCTCCCAAGTTCTGATGGAAGACGCGGCAGCCGAAGCTGGACGCTTGCCAGCGAGGTTTTGCGCCCAGCCGATGCTGGTGATTTTCGATTTCCCAGCTTCACATATTGTCATCTGGTGTACGGCTTTGCTGGTCTCCAGGCCCATCAAGCGTACAATTCCATCGCTCCATCCTACGGCGAGAAACTGGCCTGGTGCGCATTAGCTAAGATTTCGCGCTCTCTATGGGCGTCGGGCGTCCTACCGTCAGGTTTCCAGCGGGCAGCCTGAACCAATTCTTGCTCCCCGCGCTGACTGCTTTTGGCGACGATCTGATTATTTGTACGCCATATCTGAAGTGTGGCCGGGCCAGCAGCGCCGGCAAACAGCTCGATGGTAGGATTATAGGTTACTATTCCACTCTGCAGCCTGGGTTCGAGCCTTGACTCGCTGAGAAGGCCGAGCTCGACTGGTTCCGTCATGGTTTGACCGGCGAGACAGGGGCTTCCGGCGTGCTCTCAAAGCGATTGCTCATGATGCAGCGCTTCATGTGAGACGTTCAGCTTCCGACTTACTCTAACTCTTACTAACCGATAGTTTCGAAAGCTCTGGTTGTCTGACACGATGCGAGTTATCATGTAAACAGTTTTCAAGGTCAACAGCACAGTGTCCTAACATGACCCACTTTCCCGAGTTTGTGCATACAACAACCCGACTTCTTACAGTATAACTTCTACTTGATTCAACTGTATAACCATTTAGCTAGCTACCCAAGTAAACTCCAGCAGCTCGGAACTCCTAATCATGCACGCATCCCCAAGGTAGCACTACGTGGTTCTCTTTCATGATATTTATTTTCGTGTTATCATATAGTCTACTCGCGAACCTGCAGTTCCGTCCTACCACAATGCTATGGTCAAAGCACTCACTCGGCTTTTGTTTCATCATTTCTAGTGAACCGGCTACCCCAGCAATCTCTATGTGAACACTCATCTAAGTACTGATCTACTCAACTAAGTAGTTTTCGGCTACTGATCTGATCTCCTTTGAGAATGTGACCTCTTCATCTTCCTCTACAAGCATCACCGACGAAACCTGTAACACCTGTTAGCGCGCCCGTCGACTACGAAGGAATCATTTAATACTTACGTCAACATCGATAAACGGCGTCGACTTTGAGAATCGCACCTGCATCGGGAAAAATTCGTTCTCATCATCAGCTTGAGCATCAAACTCGAACGAACCATTGCCGTTCTCCGCCTCTACAGTCCCAATCGTCCACTCTAGACTATCACCAGATACTTCATAGACAGCATCGAAGCTATTGACCGAAGGTTCGCTTGTGGCGTATGGGATAATCACAGAAACATCCTTTAGTACGTCACCTCCAGTGAGCTCATATTCCACCGTGATGGTGTGATTACCTCCCGCACCCTTGTTCACCCACACAGTGAAGCTGATGGGGAGAGCACTTGTGTCGTCAGTCTTCGGGGCCGTCCGCCACCGTAGAACCCCTACAGAGTTGTTGACAGGGAAACCGCGGGCAACGTTGCTCATCTGGATGACTTTGGAACTTGTGAAAAGACCGCGGTCAACATTGGGGTGCGTACGGAATTGGGCGCCATGTGAAGCATTGGCTGTCAAGGCGAGTTTGACTTTGGTCAAACTCGGGTCGGATATGCGGAGGCTCAAGTCACCGCTGACCGTCAACGAGTTGAGCGATCCTTCTCGAGAGATCTTGGCCCCAATGGACTCGTTGATGGTGAGATGTATAGCGTCTCGATCTAAAGTGGATGACAAACGTGGTACGGCAGGTTCAGCAACAGGCGCAGGAGCGGCTGGCACTAGTGGTGTGTCGTCTACTTCCGCTCCCATATCACCTCGCACACGCTCAAACATGTCTGTCGTCTTGGACTTCTTCCCTAACTGCATGCCCTTTACCTTCGTCGCGGCTGGCCTGCTCTGAAGTTAGTCATGATGTCTGGAGATTGTAAGATGCTCTTCATACTTGTAAGACTTATTCTTCTCCGCTTCGTATGTATCATAGCTATCTGTTGGGGTTGGCCGGCTCGGGGGTGTGTAAGTGGGATACACTGGAGTTCGTGGCGCACCAGGACGGCCACTGCGTGCAGATTCCTTGCGTTGCATCTCGAGTTGCTTGGCCTTTCTCTTGCGCTCCTCGGTAGCTTCGAGCTCCTTGTTCTGTCAAATCGCTTAGCATGTCGTCATCAACGCGCATAACTGCATTGACATACCCGTGCAATAATCTCCTGAATGCGTTCCTCATGACTTTCCATCTCTAGGAAGGTCTTAATCTGGCTAAGGGTCAGGTTCTCTCTGTATCCGAGCGTGACGAGCTCGTCGAAGGCGCTGAGTAGCTCGTAGGCATTTTTCACAATCTCCCTTTCGTCCAAGGTCTTGCAAGTGCTCGAAACGACCTGGGCGAAGAGGTGAAGAGAGTCAATGTCTTGCAAGATGTTGCTCTGTCGGTTGGTTATGAGGACCATGTATAGTTCGTCAAGGGGTTGGTAGACGAAGCGAACGTTGTCCTGTTCGACAGTGGTGTGTTGGGTGCCCGAATCGGCGAGCTTCGGGAACGAGGCCAGGAGAGCTTCGATTCGTGACCGGGGCATTTCTCGAAACTGTCTGGAGAGGACAGCTTTCCCGCCGCGGGTACAAATGGAGGCCGCGAGAACAACCTAGAGAGGCAGTAGGCGTTAGTTGGATGGTTAGAAAAGCACGCAATGGAGCCATACCATGTTGAACCTGTGTATGGAGGTTTAACGAAAAAGGGAAAATAAAGGCTGTCCCTAGAAGGGGTGAGGTAGTAGGAGGTTGCTGTCGCGATGTGTTTAATGGTCAACAATCTACAGTGTGGTAACAGCCAGCTGTCCCGCCAAAAGATCCATGAATGTCGGTGTTGGAGCAAAGCCACAATTAGATTTGAGGAGCTTGCAACAGAGCCACACTTCCACTCGATCTTATAAGTGGATTACCTACATGTACCTACATAACTGTAAAATCTGCCTGCTCTTATTCGCTCTTGGATAACACAGTTTCTTTTCAGATATTAAGTTGGCATAGCTCAACAGAGTTTGAACTGCCTCCCTAGAGCAGTAGCTAGAGAACCGCTGACGGCACATCTTGATTTACGTTTATTGTTGTTGGCACGGGAGGGAGGAAAATATACCTAGATACTGTATCAAAGCTGTCACTACCTAGCCACATCTACCTACTGGGTCAAGTACAGTAGGTACCGTAGTACCTGTAGGTAGATACGTAGTACTTCCTTCCATTCAATTGTGGGCTCTGCCGGATAACGCACAGACCATGCCTTTCGCCTTTGACAGGTTGGCATCCCTGCAGCCCCTCTAGATACATGTAGGTAGAACGCTAGGTAGAAGCTGTAGTACAGGCTACAGCACAATGATGCCCATTTTCTTTCTTTCCAACAAGCCATTACCACTGGTCTGCACTGGCAACAGTTCCTCTGCCTAACTACAAATCTCACCCCATTCTAATAAATTCTAACCCACGCAACCTCCATGTCTTTCCTTCCCTCATCACCAACTTTTATCCTCTCGCGTTCTATAATCATTTCATGAAAGAGCCTACTGTGCAAGGAGAGAAGTGCATCCTGACCCTCCCCCTTTGAGTGAGCCTTCGTTTCCTGGAACAAAGACATCCAGGTTGACCAAGCTCCCTATTGCCACCATCACCGCACGCGTCCTACCTAATACCAACTACAATCAGCCTCTCTTCCCTTCAAGCGATTTGATCTGCCCAAGGTACTCTTACAGTACATTATCGCGAATCCCAACACTACCGAACCCTGATCAGTCCCGTACTTGCCCTTCGATCTACTGTATCTCAGATACCTTACCACCGAATCCTTATTAGTTCCAAGAATCATCGATTCATCACCTGTTGTCTGCCACTTGTCTAGTAGGCACAACAACCAACAGGAGCAACAAGCACCTCTACTCCCGACGTAGCCAAACTCGTTCTCCTTCTTTCGTCTACCTCCCATTTTCAGTACCACTAGACGTTTGAAAACACCATCGGTACTTTGCCACGATAGCATTTGCGACCAAATTGATCTCCGACCACCTGTTCTTCCTTCAGGCCACCTGGCGCTCGACGCTTAAGGAGAATAACTAGGACGAAGTAAAAGGCAAAGCACCCATTATTTCCCCGCCTGAATTGCGGAAGATTCTCTCCAACACAAGCCGCGTTTGTGTATCGTGTTTTCCATTCCCGACTCTACTGTAACCACCCACGTACCGTACTTCCCTTCCCTCTGAGACCTCAAAGAGGATAGGAAACGCTGCTAGTGTGCTCCCCAACAGTCGCAAATTTAATCATCATTGGCACGCTTATTTCCGATGATCCTGAAGTGCACAATATCTTACCTTCCGTATTCCGATCACATCATAACGAGTAGTGTCCATTATTGACGGAAGGACCACATTTGTAATCAAGTCTACTGTTCGAGTTTCAACAATGCCAGACGAAGGAATGGATATGGCGGTCGATTTCGGCCAGGCGGGTTTTGGTGAAGATATCGACATAGATTTAGATTTCCCAACCGGACAGCCTGATGAAGATATGGATCTTGAAGATTTCGACCGACTCCACGATATTCAGAACTCGGATACTCGCGATGAGCTAATGGCGGAAGGGGACGACTTATCTTATGGCATGATCGATGCTATAGAAATCGACCATAACACTTCGGCCGCTGCTGCCAATGATATTGATATTGAACTTGGTAACACAGTCGAAAGCATCTGGCAACAGGACTCAGCTCCTTCTGCGAGCTTCAACGCAGATGCTGAAATTGACTATCTTGATGAGACTATAGGTGAAAATATGGATGACGAAAGAAATGATGTCCAGACTAGTGGATGGTTACAACCCGCAACGGGTTCTCTGGACACGGATGCTATGGTTCATGCCAATAGCGTGTCCTTTGATACACTCCCAGGCGTGCTGGAAATGCAGGGAGAGCTTCCTTTGGAAGACTCAGCTGTCTCCGGTGGAGAAAGCTCTGGACCATTGAAGACGTCTCAGAATGACACAGAGGCTACCATTCCTCCAGCGGCTGCCAATTTGAAAGAAAGCACGCAACTGAGCGATACCGAGGCTTTCCCTGAAGATGAAATATTTGAAGTTGAAGCTCAGATTTCCGCTGAAGAACCCTCAACGACTAAGCAGGATGAACATAACGCTGGCCAGCCAAGTGCCGAGGCCGACATCAAATCTCTTGGCCCCAACTCCAAGTTTCAAGAATCATACGAGCTGCAAGAACCTGACTATCCTGATGATGTTATTGGTACAGAACATGTTCATGTTGATGACCCCTATGCATCTCATGAGTCTGACCGGCTAGAAAACCCCGAGAGTACCGAGCCGATTAATGTGAATGGAGATCTCCTTGATCTCCCTCAGCCTGAGGAAGCTGAAGAACCAGCTGATGATCTTGATGCTTCGGAGTATCAACTAGGTGGCCAATCGTATATCGAAACCGCCAATGACCAGGCCGACGCTGATGATGATGCTCCTCAGGCTGAGGCTGCCGAAGTCCGTCGTTCATATTCGCAACCTGCCGAAAGCAGTCCTGACCGAGACCTTGAGGGCTACAACAACAAAGTGGCAGCTGCCGCAGACGCAGAAATTCCCACTATCGGAGTTGGTGATAGGGACGACCCTACTGAATTAGCTGATCACTATGGTGTATACATTACGTATGGCAGTACAGATTACAGCCTCTTTGCTAAGTCTGAAGATGACGACCCGAACCAGTACTTCCTTGATGATAAATCCACTCTGGACATTTCCCTCGCTCAGTTTTTGGCAAGTTTGCGAGAGGTCATTTCAGATGAGATCTCTCCTTTGGATGAATTGGTCATGAATGTAGACGCTCTTGGCCTTGAGTTTTCAGAGGTAAGACACCAACGATAAACTCAACTGCCGCCTCAGCTAACAGTTTGACAGTCCACGACTCTAGATTTTCTCGGGAAATTTACATTTGGTGACCTAGTGGTTCTATATGACAAGCTTGTCAAAAACGAGCAGGCAGAATCGTCTCCCCCTATCTATACCTATCTAACAGTAAGACCGAACTGCAACCAGCGTATGAGGGCACTAGGGGAGAGTGCGAACGCCGGCAGAGGTTTGTCTGAGGTTGCTACGTATCGTGACTCGTCACCTATGGAAGAGGAACAAGCCAGCAATGTGGGAAGCCCCAATACTGACTTTTCGGTCGACGGCGACTACAATGACGATGACGGCCAGATATACCCGCAGGAAGACCACGAAGACGGCGATATCCTCAATGATGGTGGAGAACAGAATTCGCTTCCAGTGACTGATAGGGTACGATCGGGACATTCCCAAGAGCAGAACAAGGAAATTGATCAGCTTGATAACGACAACGAAAATTTCACAGACGACTCAGCCGATGCCGTCAACAACGAGCAGGATATTTCCATATCTAAGCAGGGTATTTCCCCCTTCATTTTTCACTATACATTCCATTGCACACAGGACAGCAATTGCTTATGTGATGACTGCTACGAGGTTGAGCTCCAGCACATTGCTACACCAATGCGAGGCCGAGTTTGGCCCGTCCCAGGCACAGTTATGCCTACACACAATACCCCTACACATATGACTTGGATGACTAACCGTACTATGACTGAAGACCACGCGACAAGCGAGTCTTCAGTATTACAGCCACAGGAAGCCAGTGAGCACGGACTGCAGCCCAGCACGAAGACAGCCGAAGACGGCGAATCGAAGTTGCAAGCGCCTGGAACGTCGACAAATCCATCGACAGATGCTCCAAACTCAGAAAACACCAGTGTCACGGCCACTCTAGACGGTGAAGACCAAGACGAGATTGACTATGATTCCGATGAAGATGACGCGGGCAACTATGACACAGACGAAGCAATTCTACAAGAACATTCATCTACGGCAACAACCGATTTGAAAGTACCAGCTGATGATGAGATCACCTGGGAATCAGAAAATGAAGAAGCTAAGACTGAAACAAAAGGCGCTTCGCCTAGAGATACGGTACAAGTGTCACCAGTATCTGGAAAGCGGACCCGGTCGGATTCGGATGCATTGGATGGTGCAGGGAGCGAGAACGGTATGACTTCCACCTACAACATCATTGAATTGTTTCCGTTGCTGACTCCGTATAGATAACAAGCGTCGTCGGTCTTGATTCCATGTAGCCTTGCCGTGACTCTTCGAATTTTCAACTCCTTCACCTCTAGATAACCCCTCTACAAGCTCCAGCATCGTTCCATTCCAACAGGACCCTGCTGATGCCGAACTCGTAGCACTTGCTACCACCCCTCCTTTCTCCTTACCCTTTCGACAGTTGTTTAGGATCACTAACAAAACTAGTTTTACGGATCATCTAGAATCCTTGTGTCTAGGTTGTCCGAACGGTAAGTACTTTTCGACCATTGCCAATGCAAAGCTGCCCAGCATGGGCAGATCTTTATTATTTTGCAATACCAATTTTACTCATTACTCATTCAACACTCGATTTATTTGATACCCACGGCGTTCGCATACCTTCACGAGGAACAATCACAGTGGAGTTAAGCAATGGATTGGGATCATTCAAGTGTACGGCGTGTACGTTGAAGGCAATGGTTCTGGGGAGGACACTAGAGGCTCAACCTCTTTGGCCTCATTGCGGAAAATAAGACTGTCCCTTAGGAATATAGTGGCGACTAGAGTAGTACTGGGGGTGTTGTTGGTTGTAGTCGGGGTGGTGATGCTGTCCGAGACAGATATGTAAGAATGGAGCTTCGTGACACCATAATTAACATCTGACAAACGGATATCTGGTCTTGGTATTGAGTCGTAATTCTTACTGTCTCATGCTCATTTCTAGGGAAAGAGAAAGAAACAGCGTCGTTATGTTGGCCTGTGGTTCCTCGACGTGCAATTACAGTGATATGAAGCCGGACCATATTCTTAACTGTTATACCAGCACTAACTTAGCTGCGCGTGGGCGTAAAATGGATACACGATGGAATGGACCCAATACCTAACCAATCGCTCGAGTATTCCTATTGTTTTACTGAATGCATTCGCCTTGTTCAACTCCCCATGGGTGCTTGTTAAGTTGGTTCTGATATGGCAGCTAATGAGACGATGCCCGACTTGTCAGACGATAATCGGGCGATGGTTTTACATCGGAGAAGTGGGAGTATTCGTCACCTTTAATTTTGATCTCCTTCCTATCTTTCTTTTTCGCATTCCTGGTCGGGATTAAGTACTACCTATGTATTCGAAGTGCTTAGCCACGCACCGCATCCCTTGTAAGCACACTAGAGAGAATTAGAGTAGTTTTGACGACTGCTTGCGTGTCGCGATATTTTAGTTCTGAACAGTAACAAAGTCTTAACAGTAAGACGAATCCCGACAAGTACCACCATGTGGTATTTCACGCTTATCTGTTCTTTAGTTTCTTAATAAACGCGGAAGCTTTTTTGAGAACTCGTGATCAGTGCTTTTATTGTAGATTTATATGCACTTGATGGACAATCCCTTATACAAGTATCCCTGGCATCCATCCTGGTTTCGAAACGTTTGGACCTGGGGCGTTTCTGAGACACGCGGACTGACGCAGACAAAAGTTTTCCCTGCAAGCGCTTTACGATATTCTTTTCTCCCCCTGCATCTTACAGGCCGGCCGCTAGCGCCACTAATAATACCGATCCAGGGTAGAAGTTGGGGATCTAACCACCTGGAATAAAGGTGTACCTGTAAATACTGTAAAGCCACCTGCCAAGGGACGCCGGCTAGTGGCGGGCAAGGGGCGTACCCACCAGAAACTCACTCTTGGGCAAAGTTGGAGAGGTACCTATGCTGTACCCACCTCCTAACCTATTTGATGTGGGCTTACCGCGGTCCACTAGCTCAAGTGACCTCTTAATCGCCCACCTGGGCCACCTGGACCACCTGGACCACCTGGACCACCTGAATGCGCCAGCACCAACACAGCGCACCCACCCACCTACCGGCACTACCGTACCACATCACAAAGCAACTTGGCATCCGACTGACTCTCTTCCTCCGGCCTGCCTACTTGGTCCTCTTGTCGCAAACTATCTCCATTGCCTACGGTACTCCTCTTTCCACAACCCTCTTTCGCTCCTCGAACGAGTCTCGCCGAATTGTCAGATGTGCTGCTCCACGACCGAATAAGCGATCTTACACAAGCCGACAGTCACATTCCAGTACAATTGACCACCTATTCCTTCGACTTAGCGCAACCAACGAGTCCATCGTTTTGGGCCATCGTGGCATCTACTGATCGAAGCACAACAAACGCCCCGGCTTTTACGTCACTGCCCTCGCCCGGCGCGAGTTGTCAGACTTTCAATCGGACGTTCGTTCAACTGCCTCTGTTACTACATTCTTTATCAAATACCGGGCGCATTCTTTCAAGATGAACGTAGACGAGAAGTACGGTTTCCTTCCACACCAAGGCGCTTCCGCCCACCGCCCACCGCCCACCGCCTACCGCCCCAACCTTCGAGCGTGCTTTCGCATCTCTGCCTACAGGAAACTAAGCTGACGCGGGATCTTCCACAGATACGTTGGGTTGGCTTTGGCCATTTCCTCGAGTTTGGCCATTGGTATGTACCCAATTCTCTGTCACGTTAACAGCGTAGCTGACCTCTTTGTCTGTAGGCACGAGTTTCGTCATCACGAAAAAGGTACGACAGATTGAGATTGCGTTGTTACTTTTTATCTATGAATCCCGCGGTGCTGCTCGCTATCTATGACGCCCGTGCTGACTCAAGCTAGGGCTTAATATTATCAGAAGAAAAGCATGGCTTCCAAGGAGATGGCTATGTGTATCTGACGAACCCTATATGGTGGGCAGGAATCTCTACAAGTAAGGCTCTACAACTGCGTAGCAGACGACTCAAATACTGATTTGTGGTAGTGATATTGGGGGAAATCTTCAACTTTGCGGCATATGCCTTTGCCCCTGCCATTTTGGTAACGCCATTAGGCGCCTTGTCAGTTTTGATAGGTGCCGTTTTAGGGTCGTATTTTCTAAAAGAGGAATTGGGGACACTCGGAAAGCTCGGCTGTGCTATTTGTCTCCTCGGTGCCATCATTATCGTGCTTCACGCGCCTCCCGATAAGGACGTTGACACTGTCGACGAGATCCTGCAACGCGCACTCAATCTGTGTAAGAAAACTGGGCTACCGCTATTCTCTGATACTCTTAACCCGGTACTGATTTTCGAATAAGGGTTCTTACTATATTCTGTGGTTGTGGCTGTCTTCGCTGTGGTCATGATCTATAAAGTCGCGCCTGTCCACGGCAAGAAAAATCCTTTGGTCTATCTATCGATTTGCTCTACCGTTGGCTCCATCTCTGTCATGTCTGTCAAGGCATTTGGCATTGCGCTCAAGCTCACTTTCGCCGGGAATAACCAGTTTACGCACGCGTCAACCTATGTCTTCATCATCTTGACTACTGGATGCATTCTAACGCAAATGAACTACTTCAATAAGGCACTTAGCCAGTTCAGCACTCAAATGTACGCCAACTCCCAGATTTGCGGAATGCCAGAACTAGGGTAGTGCTAACATGAGACTAGAGTTAACCCTCTATACTACGTCACCTTCACGACGGCTACCCTCTGCGCTTCTTTTATTCTTTTTGATGGCTTTAATACAACCGATGTCGTCAATACGCTCTCACTCCTATCTGGATTTCTCGTTACCTTCACCGGTGTCTACCTGCTGAACCTCTCCCGACGCGATCCGGACGGAATGAAGATGCTCGCTGGCCAGGGTACTGATGCCACTGGAACCGACATGATATCGAGCATTCAGACTCGACTTAGTATGCAGTCTAGGAGGAGTCAAGATCCACGAGCCAGCATAGGAAGCCGAGGCCACAGTGATAGAGAGGGTCTGATGCGCGCGTATGATGAGGAGCAAGCACACGGCGAATTTGGACTCACCGACGATAATGATGACCATGGAATGTCAAGGACTCGGCATGGCATGAATGGTCACGGGACAAAAGCGCACGAGACGATCGAAATGGAGAATCGGAAATAAAGTGACCGTTCCCACATAATACCCGACTTAAGGTAGATACCTTGCCTCACCTACGCATACCTTGGCATGCACATTTCTACGACCGCATTGTATATTTCCTCGAGCGATTTGCTTATCGACGAATTAGAACGCCTGTCCAACAAGGACTGGGTATGACTAATCTTACGGTTTTACGTTTTATATCCTGGGGTAGAGCTCACGACGAGACGTTCTGAACCAGATGAGGATCGTTTCGGGGCGCCCAGGACTGGCCTTGATGTAGGGATATAGAAAGTAGGGTGCTATTACCCAATGAGAGATGGGGATATGTTTTGGAATTCTCTATGGGGCGTTCCGGAAGGTAATATGGTCATGGCTTTGGGTGGACTGTGAACACGAATCACAGCTGGAAATTGGGAGAGGAGAGTCGTTTGCTCTCAGCCGTGTAAAGCTACTCATCTAGGTATCAAAAGCAGAAAAGCTCGAAGCTCGCGTCTCTCATAACTGAGATGTGTGTCTAGTACATTACACTCTACCTTTGCTCGTCTTCTATCACTGCACGTGATGTACGATGCAGATGTTATTGAAGAGGACTAAATGTAGAATATAGTGTACGACGCAGATTTTTCGAAGCAGACATTAGTTTCGCATGATTATAACCTCGTCCCCTTACGTATTATCCCAGAGTTGACGACTTGCC
Organism: Xylariaceae sp. AK1471; assembly: GCA_023159215.1. Classification (NCBI taxonomy): domain Eukaryota; kingdom Fungi; phylum Ascomycota; class Sordariomycetes; order Xylariales; family Xylariaceae; species Xylariaceae sp. AK1471. Next base: position 2,687,344 of record JAJKLI010000001.1, on the reverse strand, counting down.
AACAGTCTATTACTTATAGGCAATAAGGGATTGCAGTCCGGCGATTGGAAGGGTACAGATATGTGTTTACTCGTGATGATTGATTGCCTATCACAGTCTACGTGCTCTACTACCATTAGTAGATAAGACTTTGACAGTCAAGCATTGACCATGAAGCCCTTGATTTTAGGTTATTCGTGAATTACCCTCCGTGCCAATGCAAATGATCAAGACGCCGAAATGTTTGCCGCTGCAGATCCCACCAATCTCCCTTTTCTGCTTCTTCCGTTCACATCACCAGAGGTTTTGGGTTGAGTAGTCCAGCACCGACCGACTCAATCCTACTCTTCGGCGGGAGCAGCCTCCTCACCGCCCTCTTCCTCGGCCGCACGGGCAGCCTCAGCTTGGGCCTGTACCTGAGCGGCCTTAGCACCGTAATCCTGGCTCATGGGCTGGACGACACTAGATTCCTCCTTGGGCTCGATGATGGTGACGGCGTCGGGCAGAGACTTGGACGGGCCGGCTTTGCCCTCGGGGTCAGAGCCGCGCATGATCTTGACCTTGATACCCAGGACACCCTGGCGTAGGAGGACATGGCGGGTGGCGCTGTCGATGAAATCGCGGGCGGGCTGACCGGAGTGGATCATGAAGCCATCGGTGAACTTCATGGACTTGGCACGCGCAGCGCGCAGCTTACCGGAAACGACGACCTCACAACCCTTAGCGCCAGACTCCATAATGAAGCGTAGGACACCATAGCAGGCACGACGGACGGCGAGACCATTGAGGAGCTTGTAGCGCAGCGACTCGCACTGGGCAACAGCGGAGAGACCACGGTTCTGGACCTTGGCGGCGTAGAGGGAGACGCTGTTCTCGGGGAACTTGAAGCGCTTCTGGATCAACGAGGTGAGCTCGCGGATGCGGCGGCCCTGCTCGCCCAAAACCTCCTGGGTGTGCGTCGCCCGGATGATGATGTCGGTGACGGTGGGGGTGACGCGGACCTCGACGCCCGAGTAGCCCTCCTCGGCCAGCTCGTGCTGGAAAAACTCGTTCAGCTCGGCGTAGAAGACACCATCGGCGACGAACTTTCTACGCTTAGAACTGTAGTCGGGAAGATTTGGTCAGCGAGTGAACCTTGGGAGAATCATCATGGTGTGTAGGACCGGAGGGGCAGTCTCGACATGGCAATTGTGTTTGACTATAATGATAGAGTTTCGACTCACATCTGAGATCCGGGGGTGGCCATCTTGACTGATTTTCCTCTGGATTGACTGCTCAAATCGTTGTGGGGAGGGAGAGGAGTAGGAAGATGGTGATCGAACCGAGGGTTGGGGATGGCAGTGTACTCTCACGGAAAAGTCGAGGGTCGCGGAGTTTTGGTGGAGGGATGCAACTAACAGTGGTGTATGCACTGTCTGGGAATTTTGGCGGTAGGGGATTTTTGGCTTAGGGTTCAGATTTGTGTGGTGCTAATCTGTATCACCCGGTTGAAAGATAAGATACAACAGTACAAGGGCATTCTTTATCGATAGCGGGGCGGCCCATATCGTGCCTGTTGCAGCATGGACCTTTTAAGTGGCTGGTGACGTCGGCGTCAACCCAAGCTATTTGCTCCGATCCATCAGCCTTGTGATAAGCTAAGCTCCCAAAGCATGTGAGCCCCCGCGATTTCCGTGGTACTACAGGCAGTGAGCACCTAACCTAACTGTTGCTGCTAGCAATCAAGTCATTTGACATACGTGCTCAAAAGTTGTTGTCCGTCACGATGTACAAGGGCCACGACATCACGCGCAACTAATGCACCAATATGTTTCTTTAATTCGCAGATATGCGCTTAAACACCCAGTTCTTTTATTCCCATCGTATTCTCGCAACCATATTGATTACTTCAAATTCACTACCCCTTGAATCCATAACCCGTGCCGATCAAATGCGCCCCCGAATCCCAAAAGGCCTATGCTATACCGATATCTGTCCCTAGGAACACGACTACGTTAGCATAGCTGTAGAAGCCCACGATGCAGGTCAAGATCGTACGTCTCGCCCCAGCACGTACAATATAACCAAGTTGCTAGTTGCTGGTCGCTAGACTCCATGCTTACCTGGCTTTATTATGCCTAGATACCCAACGTCGACGCCATTCGGTTTGGCGATAAGGCCTCGGGCGAACTACGCCTTACAGATCACCACATCATATTCATTCACCCAGTTACATCGCCAAATGGCGCCGCCCCGTCTCCAAATGCTCCTAAGCAAAGAGAGTCCTACATCGCATATCCCATTATATCCCACTGTACCTTCAGACCCTGCCCCAGTGTCACTGGACGCCCCTCCTCAGTACGAATACGTGGGAGAGATTTCAGCCTGATAAATTTCCTCTTTGCGAATGAGACAATTGCTCGCGAAGCCTTTGACTGTATTCGTAGTCGGACTTGTCGGTTGGGGTCAATAGAGAAACTCTACGCCTTCAGTTACCAGCCTGTCAAGCCTGAAAAGGCCCTTGACGGCTGGAATCTATATGATCCAAGGGCCGAATTCAGACGGCAGGGTATCAGCACGAAGTCGGTGGATAGAGGCTGGAGGGTCTCCCTGATAAACAAGGACTATGGCTTCTCCCCAACCTATCCGGGGCTGCTTGTCGTCCCGTCCAAGATCTCCGACAATGTCATCAAATATGCCGGTCCATATCGATCTAGAGCTCGAATACCTGTTTTAACATATCTTCACTCCCTCAATAACTGCTCCATTACTCGAAGCTCTCAGCCTCTAGTCGGCTTCAGGGGAAATCGGAGCATACAAGACGAGAAGCTCGTCAGCGCATGTTTTTCTGCCTCGGCCACGGTCGAGTTTACTGGTCTTGAGGTGCCAACTCTGGAAACGGCAGAACCAAGCCCTTCATCTAGTCAAATTGACCTCCGTGGTTCTAGCTTCGAGGCAGAAACAACGGATACAGAGCGCCTTGAGGATGAGCTCATTTCTGGTACTGAAGCGAACTATGACACGCAAACAAGCAAGCGGATATATGGCGCCCAACAAAGAAATCTAATTGTAGATGCGCGACCTACTATAAATGCCCTTGCGATGCAGGTGGTTGGAAAAGGTTCAGAGAATATGGAGTATTACCCATTTGCCAAAAAGGCGTACCTGAATATCGACAACATACACGTCATGAGAGAGTCTCTCAATATTGTCATAGACGCTATCAAGGATGGAGATATATCCAAACTACCTCCGAATCGAGAGCTGCTTATAAAGAGCAATTGGCTTAAGCACATAAGGGGCATCCTGGATGGGTCCGCCTTGATCGCACGACAGGTAGGAATAAATCACTCTCACGTTCTGATACATTGCTCGGATGGGTGGGATCGCACAAGCCAGCTGTCAGCACTTTCGCAGCTGATGCTTGATCCTTATTATCGCACAATAGACGGCTTCATCGTTCTAGTTGAGAAAGATTGGTTAGCCTTTGGGCATATGTTCCAACAGCGCTCTGGACCCCTCGGCCATGAGAAATGGTTCGTGACCGAGCGAGATGCTATGGCTGGCTCAGCGATGCAACCTGGAGAGTCCGATGGGCGAGCTGGTGAGGCTTTGGAAAACGCGATTGCCGGTGCCAGGCGGTTCTTTAACCGGAATCGGCAGCAAGAGGCCAGTACGGAAGCCGAGGGCGATGGCCCAAGCTCACCCTCTGACGAGAATTCACAAGTGAAGAAGTCATCTGAGTCTCCAGCGGCCAGTGAGGCTACGCGGCCGAATGAAATCTCACCAGTTTTTCACCAATTTCTTGACGCTACATGGCAGCTTCTGCGGCAGCATTCATCTCGGTTCGAATTCAATGAACGATTTCTCCGTAGGCTTTTATACCACCTCTACGCTGGACAATATGGCAGTTTCCTTTACAACAGCGAGAAGCAGCGCATCGACGCTCGCGCGCGCGAAAGGACTAGATCAGTGTGGGATTATTTCTTATCGCGGAGACGCGAATTCCTGAATCCGGACTACGATGCCACGGTCGACGACCGGCAAAGCGGTCGCGAGAGACTGCTATTCCCAAAGCTCAATGACGTGCGGTGGTGGGCACAATGCTTCGGCCGGTCCGACTCCGAGATGAACGAATATCTAGACCAAGCTGCAGCCCACGAGGAGAGGATAGGTAGCTACGCTATGTCGTCGACCATCACGCCTGTCGGCTCTCCCAGTAAGAACGGTAGTAGGTCGCCGCAACCACCCCCCAGCCCCAAACCGCCAGGTCTTCCAACGAGTCGGAGCGTGCTTGCGGCTGTAGAGACAGCCCATGAGGCCGTTACACCGGGACATAAGAATCCCGCGATCCTCAAGCATAGCTCCAGCGCTGATGCGCCAGGGGCATTTGCAACAAATCTAGCCAAGCTTCGAGATGGGGTAACCGGTCTGGATCTTGGCCGTGGCCTATTTGGGGGGTCGGATAAAAACACTCCCACAAAGGCGCATACTCCGCCCAAGGCAGATGGCGAACAGGAGATGGCAGATATGCCAACCCACCAGGCAACACAAGGCGAACAAGAGATGGCGAGCACACCGAAGGGCAGCCTGGACAATGGCAAAGAATCTTTCGAAATAGGATAGGTAGCTGGGTACCCAACCCTAGTTTGAGGATGTAACAGGATTATAAACGATCAATGAGGCAGACGATGGAAATCAAGCACAACAAGATTAAAATCCCACTCTACGTCACACCACCCCATATCTTTTAGTTCGAAATATCTTAGGCCGGTTATACAACAGATTTCAGAACACTATGAGTGTCTCACTATAGCTAGAGGGGCATGAGCGGTCTTCTGGGACCACCAGAAATACGGGTGGTGGAAAACGAGAAATCTTACTGATTGGTTAGGATTAAGGGAAGTAGTTCAACTATGTCATCAGAACAACCGCAAGCACTGAAGTCTGAGGAGTGTTAAAACCATGCATTATTTGCCAGGTGTTCGATTAGGGCAGCCACAGTACTAAGAAATCGTAAACTAGTCTAAAGTCAGTCCAGAGTCTTTCTTCATTGCATATTCAAGTCTATCTCGTGATATCGCTTCGTAGGTCTACTAGGCCATTCAGGGTTGACCTCTTCCGCAATTTTCTCGTAAGGCATCGAAGAAGGTCATTTATTGCATGATTTGATAAGCATGTTGTATTAGGCTCCACGCATTTGGTTTTACAAGTTGAGTAATGTCAGAGATGTTTTCGAGGATGGATGGATATACTGACGACATATGAACCCCGCCATAGCCACCATTACGATAATACATGTATGTACATATCGGGCTCGAAGAGGTACGTATCCCGATGACGGTGGATCCCGAGCAAAAAGAGGTTAAATTTCAATTCAAGCCACAGATAGATAGCAAGCCACAAATAGTCGAGGCGCTTTGCCTTGGAAAAGAGCAGCGACCACCTTCTACCTACCTAGGTAGGTAGTAGTGTGGTGTAGGGCCCAAGGGTGATGCCGACGACTGGACAGGCAGACAGCAGCGACAGCTCCAGCCAGCCCGCCTGTGCACCGCCAAAAGCCTTCCAACTTGGAACCATCATCATAACAACCCACCACGAAACCAACGAATTCCATGTGCTAGATACCCCTCCGCCCACCCTCTGCTTTCGATCGTTAGTCTCTCAGACGACGACAGAGACGATTTTAATTTCTCCGTCTTCTCATCTCTAGCGTCAACGAGGAGCAGTAGTAGGCCTACATACCTAGGTAGTTGGTCTCTGGTCTCTGGTCTCTGGTCTCTGGACACGGACACTGACACTGACACCCGACATTGACCTAAAATCGCCGGCCATTGCATCACTCCACCCACGCGATCAACATCAACAACAATATCACCACCACCACCACCTTCTTCTCTGTCGCCTCTCCTAACCTCTGCCTCTCGCCTTGAACCTCGCAACCTACAGAATCCCTCGAGTCCTACCAACCAAGAATATCTCCACCCTTCGCCATGGCTGACGCGCCTAGTGCGACCGATGAGCTCTACCCTATTGCGGTGCTCATCGATGAGTTGAAGGTGAGGCGGTGACCCAGATCATACTCCCCATCTGTCTCCTTACTATGCATGCATGCTCATTCCTCATCCGCTTTGCAGCACGATGATGTTCTCCTTCGACTCAATGCCATCCACCGTCTTTCGACGATCGCGCTTGCTCTAGGCCCCGAGCGCACTCGTGAGGAACTCATTCCTTTCCTCGATGGTCAGACAACACCCTACGCCCCTCCGGCAATATACAATCTAATACCACTTGCAGAGTCCGTCGAAGACGAGGACGAGGTCCTTGTTGCATTAAGCGAGGAGCTCGGCAACTTCATCGAGTATGTCGGCGGTCCTCAGTACGGCCATGTCCTCCTATCACCGCTCGAGAACCTCGCCGCCATCGAAGAGCCCGTCGTTCGAGACAAGGTCCGTCCGAATAAACCTCCGTATGATTTCGTCTGGCTGATTCCATTTGCAGGCTGTCGAGTCGCTCAACAAGATTTGTCTGGATCTCTCCTCTCAGCAAATCGAAGAATACTTCATCCCGCTCACTATCCGCCTGAGCAAGGCCGACTGGTTTACTTCTAAAGTCTCCGGTTGCGGTTTGTACACGACTCCATACAAGAAGGTTTCCCCCCAGGTTCAGGAGTCCCTTCGTACACAGTTCGGCCTCTTAGTTCACGACGAGACCCCCATGGTTCGTCGGCAATCTGCCACGAACCTAGCCAAGTTCGTCAAGGAGATGTCCGCACCTGTAGTCATTGACGAGATGATACCCCTTTTCCAGCACCTTGCTCAAGATGACCAAGACAGTGTACGACTGCTGACCGTCGAAATCCTTATCGCAATCGCCGAAGTGGTTCCCAAAGAGCAGCAAGCTAGCCACAGCGTGTTACTTACATCTCTGCGCAACCTGATAGAAGACAAGAGTTGGAGGGTTCGTTACATGATCGCCGATAGATTTGAAAAGGTACGGGCCATGTCTTTCTATGGTGGTAGATATGTGCCGGACTAATAGAAGATGGCAGATTGCTAAAGCCGTAGATGAGGAGGTTGTCTCGCGAGACTTGGTCCCTTCTTTCGTCAAGCTTCTGAAAGATAACGAAGCTGAAGTTCGGACCGCTATTGCTGGCCAGATCCCCGGTTTCTGCAATTTGGTGGACCGAGAAACGCTCCTCAAAGATATCATGAGCCCTGTTGAGGACCTAGTCTCTGATCAATCTCAACATGTCCGTGCCGCTCTTGGCACCCAAATCAGCGGACTTGCCCCAATTCTGGGCAAGCAAGAGTATGTACTGGCTCCTGACTCGCTGAGACCTTGCTAATACGTGATGTTGTTATAGGACCATCGACCACCTCCTTCCTATGTTCTTGCAAATGCTCAAAGATGAATTTCCTGAAGTCCGCCTCCATATCATCTCAAAACTCGAGCTTGTAAATCAAGGTTTGTCATAATCTGCCTTTGTAGACTAAATGCATTGGGTCTAACACAATACAGTCATTGGTATCGACCTATTATCGCAGTCTCTGCTGCCTGCCATTGTACAGCTGGCGGAGGACAAGCAATGGAGAGTTAGGCTTGCTATCATCGAGTACATCCCACTCCTTGCCAGTCAGCTTGGAGTTAAGTTCTTCGATGAAAAGCTGAGTGGGCTTTGCATGGGGTGGCTTGGTGACACAGTATTCTCTATCCGAGAGGCCGCTACTCACAATCTTAAGAAGCTTACAGAGGTCTTTGGTGTCGAGTGGGCCAGCGAGGCTATTATTCCCAAGGTCATGGCAATGGGCTCGCATCCGAACTACCTGTACCGAATGACCACATGCTTTGCAATTTCAGTAAGTCTCATTATCCCATTACTTGCAGCGCGGATTCTGATTTCTATAGACCTTGGCCACCGTTGTCAGTCTGGACGTAATCGGAAAGTCCATCTTGCCAATGCTGGAAAAGTTGGTTGAGGACGAGATTCCCAATATCCGCTTCAACGTGGCGAAGACTTATTCGGAGCTGATTAGTGTCTTAAAACGACTGCCTGACGAGGGCACCATCTACAGCTTAGAGAAGGCTGGAAAGACGGACACGACAGCATCACCCCAGTCAACGGAGTTGATCCAGCAACGTATACTGCCCAGCTTAGAAAAGCTGCAGAAGGATGATGATGTGGATGTACGGTACTTCGCCACAACCGCCGCGGCAGGTATTCCCGGTGTAGGCGGGGGAGAACCAATGAACACGTCGCCATAGATGAGAAGACTTCATAAAGAGAGAGTTCTTCCTGCAGCTTGTTATGGTCATGGATTCCAGCCTCGTTCCCGATGCATCTTTCTCACGAGTTACGTCATCCATTATACCGTTTAGGGTTGAGTTGATACAGAGATTACTGTCCATCCGGGTGCTATACCTTCTAATGGGCCTCAAGCATTAAGAATAGGATCCCGAGTGGCGAAGCGTCGAGACGGGTGGTGGTACTAGCCGACCCCTGATTCAGAATCGAGAAAAACAGATTCAATAGAGCAGAGATGAACAAGCGAGGAGCGCCATATGACGATGGTGCTTTGCTAGGTGAACGGTTCTGTAAGAATACAAGTACACCAAAAGCCATAAACAATGTGACGACCTTGATAGAAGCGTTCGGCATTCTTGTAACCGTAACTGTCCTCTACGTGGATGTGACTTTCACATGTGTCTATACACCGTACTAACTCGCTTTCTAAAAATGGAGTGTCTCGCCTGTATGCGCTGTTTGCGAAACCGCCAACTGGATAAAAAGTGTCTGAATTCGCAACTCGAACCTATCCGTATCACACAGAATAAGGGATAGAGGGCTTCCGCCGATCATCTATCTTTATTTACCTTTCGGAAGCACAGAGTACTGATGGCCTGTCCCTTGACGCCGCCGAAGCTGAAGCTGCGGTATTCGACGCGGCCGACGACCTCGAAGCCCCAATACGTTTTTCGGTCTTGTTCTTCTTCTGTCCCGCTAGTTGAATTTGAAGTTGGTATTTCTTGGGAAGAGCCCTTTTCGAACCAGTCTTGCAGCTCGGCCTCGGTCCAGTTGCAGCTCGTGATGAGAAATAGACCGCCTTCGCGGATCAGGGGCAGGACGCGCGAGCCGTAGGCTTCGTTTACGCGCCTGGGGGTGTTGGTTGTGTTGTGATTATCGTTATTGGCGGTGGTGGTATTAGTTGTGTCCAAGATCTCGGCCGACAGCGATATGGCGTCAAAGGTGCCCTTGTCGAGGACCACGTCCCAGCCGTCCGTGATTGAAGGAGAGAACCTCGCGTCTAGGAGGGCCGAGGCCGGGGTGTGGAGGATGTCGTGTTCTGCGAAGTGGACGTCTATTTCCTCCTCCTCATCCTCCTCTCCTTGTTCTTCTTCTTCTTGTTGTCCTCCCCCTTTACTCTCGTCTCGGCCTTGTACTTGTTCTTGTTCTTGGTCTTCCCCTTTCCTCCTCGCCCTCTCAATCCGTCTCGCAAACAGTACACTCTGCGCGCTATAATCCACGCCCAACATGGGCCCCTCCCACCCAGCGTCGCGGAGACCGAAAAGAAAAGCCCCGTTTCCCGTGCCGAGGTCCAGGAACGACGTCGTGGCGGTCTTGAGACCTAATTCTTCCCGGCCATCTTGCTCGAGGTACTCGACGAGCTTCGCCTCGGCGTCCGAGTCGTCGAACCAGGCCGTGCCCGTGTCCGAGGGGTCGTGCGCGTGGTTGGCGATTTCGGCCGTGTACAGGGCGTCCCAGCTATGCCGGGAAAAAGAAGAGGAAAGTTAGTTTGATGGGGGGACGGGGAGGGGTGGGGGATATGCATGTAATCTTGTGATATGATATTAAAAGCGACAGACGGACACAGAGACAAGTAGATAGAGGAGGCACATACTATTCCTTCGTGCCGAGCTTCGAGGGCTCGAGGTGCACTGGTTTCGTCGTCATGATGGCGAGTGATGTTATTAGTTGCAGGTGTTGTTAGTGTGCGTGATGATGGTATAAGTGATGGTGGGGTTATCACTGAAACCCCCCTCCCCCCAGTCGAACTTTACGCCTTGAACCAAATATACTGCCCAAAAAGAGATGTGGAATTCTTGTAAGCTCCTAGGCGACTTCTTACATATTTGATCCATTTCTAACAGATTAATAGGCGCAAGTCTGACTTGAATAGGACGCTTGTACATATATGCTGTGACGTGCCTTATATATACCATTACCCCCCACCTGGGCATGTGTTATCAAATGCTTGGGTGTTCACATTATAAATGTTTAAGTCTTGTGTTAAGCCTTTGTATTTGTCCGTTACCTCTCTTTTAATTGGTTGTTTAATAACAGGTTATATTGTCAAATTAAGCTATTATCATTATACTAACTTGTTTCAAATTATAATCGTTTAAATATTAAACTTTCAGTTACGTTGTAATCTTGTTTTCACGAGCACGGGGGAGTTAAATAATACTGTCTCGCAGCTATTCTGGCATCTGCCCTAACAGCATTAAGCCTGTGCGCTATTGCTCACATTCGAAATATATACCGTTTAGGTAGTCTGGGATGGACTAACGGCGTCGTTTTTCCGTTACAAATGCCCACCTAGCATTAGATAGTGTTGAGGGTCCTAAGCCGGTGATTGTTTGAGCGGCACAGGCAAAAATTCCAATTCGGCAAGCGGTGTATACCACCATACAGGAGTCCCCTTTTCGAGAGGAAGCCAGCCCAACGCACAATGTCATGCATTTAGAGAGGCAGCTTCTGAAAAATTGTAATGTAATCATTGCGATCCCACGCGTCATCAGGGGTATCTGAATCCACTCTAGACTCAACCTTCCCTCACAACCCATCTCGTATAAAACCCAGGCCTGTAACAAGGTGCTGGACGAAAAGAAACATATGCGAGCATCTCTCTACATCGTCTCTCGTGCTTTTTATCGTGCCTCTCTCACTCATAAACCCTTACCCTTCGCGATTCCGTGCCCGATGCTTGATTCTGTGACATGCTAGAAGAAACGAAACAACACCCTCTTATGATCCATGGGTATACCATTGAAATAGCGAGGACAACCAAGCCTCTTCTCCCATGCTTCTCTAGGAAGCTGAAAAGAAAACAAAATGAATTAGCCCGTCTAACCTAGCGTCCAAACAGGGGCTTTCTGCAACACCTGGCGTCCTCGTACTTCCACTGCGATGAAACCTGCGAAACGAACCCTAGGTGTGTCTTTGGTGGGTGGCGGTGCTGCTGTTGCTGCCGGTGTCGCTGTGTCAGTGAGAATCGAGGCCGTGCTGCCTTTTCTGCTGCTAGAGGGATGCGGTACACCACCAAGCATTGTCAGCATACCACTCTTTGTCTTCTCGCGCTTCGCTGCCTTGTCGCCGTCCTTGGCGTTGTTCTCCTCGCCCTCATCCGACGGCTCCGGCAATGGCAACGGCGGCAGGGGCGCCTTCTCCACCTCCATGATGTCTGGCTGTACCACGTCCCCTGGCATCGGGTATGTCAAGGCTACGTCGCGGCTCTCCAGCGGTAGGTTGGCAGCTATTCCCACCGCTAACTCTACGATCATAGACGCGCTACCCTCCACGCCTGCAGGCGGCGGATCGGAAAGGTACTGGTACAGCGTCGCTGTGAGATTACTGGTCGTCATCTTGGTGAAATCTGCGCGATGATCCCCGTTGTCGGGCGAGTTGAGCATGTGTTGGAGGCCCTCCAACGTCGCCATCCGCCAGGTTACTACCTTGGCCGTCAAAGCATCGAACTCTTCTTGGCTTGTCATGGTGTAGGAGAACCTGCGGATGTTCTGCTCGATTTGCTTCAGATGGCAACTCAAGTCGACATCGAGCGCCGGGTGGAAACACTTGCTGAAGATCTCCTCCATGACCCACCGGGAGATGATGGCCCTCCCAACAGCTGTCATCTCTTGCTTGCCTGTCTTGACCGCCTCGGGGCTCACATACCGTTCGATCCACCCTGGTAAGGTGCGCCAATCTTTGCGGATATTGAATGACAGGTTGTTGATCGCCCCGTTGAGTCGGTTGAACCGTGTCGAGTACTCGCTGTCATCGAGTGCCGTCCGCGATTGGGACATGCGTTGGTTGGCAACGGCATTCTGTAGCTGTTCTATCTGGGATGTCATTTGCTCAATCTGGCCCTTGCCATCAAAATAGAGCCTCTTGACGTTCTTGTACTTCGTTACTGAGTTCAATGTAAGTAATTTGCAATAGACAGATTTCAGGTGATCTTTACCAAGGTCCTTGAATTGTTTCTCATGATCTACCCCCTCTGATGGCTGGGGACTGTTTGTGCGATTGCGGTCCTCAGCGCCAGACCCCTCATACTGCTGTCGTTCCCCAGCGCCGCCGGGGCGGAAGTTGGGTGGAGCGTTACCAGCTCCGGGGGTGGGCGGAAGAGGGCTCATGGCGTTCAGGGGGCCCTGACTATGTCGGTAAGAGGGTGGAGGGCCGGGGGGGGCCTCAACGGATCGCATCTGTTTGTCATTGTCTGCTGATCTACGGCCCGGGCCCGGTGCTCCGGTTTGTGGTGGTGGCGGAGCCATACCTTGAGATGTCGCTGATTGTGTCTGTTGCTGCTGCGCTGGGGGGAGTTGTGGATCGTGTGGCGCTTGACTTACAGCTGGGGATTCCTGTGCAGAATGGAAGTTGTCTGGTGGTTGTTCTGAGTCAGTAGTTGGTGATTCATGCGACAACTGCGAAACTGTCTCTGGATTGGGGGGCTGTGATATCTCGGTAGTGAGGTGGCCGACGTAGACCGAAGACGGTTGGCTGCCCTGGTACTGCTCTTGCGGGTGCTCGTACTGGTACGGACTCTGCGCTGGGTCGACTATGATATGCCCGTACAATTGTTGCTGTTGGTGTGACTGCGTTTGTGTCTGCGCCTGTGGGTGGGCGTGACCCTGTTGCTGGAGCAGCTGAGCCTGGTGTTGCGCAATGGCCTGCTGCTGGTGGAAGGCCAGGTCTTCTTGATCGGTAGGTGAGCTCTCGGTGCCTTCAGCAGGCACGTGTCGAATCGTGTTTGGGAGTGCCTCTTGGGAGTTCTGTGCAAGTAAATCCTGGTTAGATCGACCAGCCAGGTAAGAGCTGTCGAATTCGCCTACGGGTTGACTTGGTGAATGTTGAACGTGTTGCTGCTGTTGCTGTTGCTGCTGTTGTTGCTGATGTTGAGGTCGTGAGCTCGTCCTTTGTGGAGGAACCCAGTCTGGGTGATCAATCGACCTGGCCAGCAGTGGGTTCACTTTCGGGATATTGCTTGATCGTTTTGACGGTCTGCGCACGATTCCGGCGGCTGGATTCTCATACGATGGCTCAGGGGCGTGATTATCGGCGGTAGAGCGACTCGATGACCCGGTGATGAAGTGCTTTATCAGCTTGCGAGCGGAGCGTTTCGGTTCGCTAGGTGCGGTTTGGCTGTGGGGGAGCGATGGCGGACCTTGGTGGACAATGGGCGACGGTGAGTTGCCGGAGGCGGTCTGCGGCAAGTCGTCGGCGGAGCTCGATGCGATGCCGAACGGTGGCTGGGTCTGCAGTGGAGCGATGACCTGCGAATACCGCGCCGACTGAGAACGTGAGACGAGCTCGGCGAAGTTATCGCGGAGCGTCAGTGGTTGCTGCTGTCTTGTGTTGTACACAGCGGAATTAGTAGAGTTGGGGTTGGGATTGGGACTGGGATTGGGCTGATTGAGGGGTATCGTGTTTGGTCCCTGACTAGGTGGGGGCGGTAAGTTAGGATTGGTGTTGCGTAGAACGTCGCGAGGTTGGCCGTTGTTTAGATTGACTAATGGGAAGTGTGACTGGTGTTGATGTTGCGGTGTTTTTGGTTGTGATTGTTGCTGTTGTTGCGAATGGTGTGGTGGTGGTGGTGGTGGTTGTTGACCGGCCCTGGTCTCGGCCTGCTGCTGCTGCTGCTGCTGCTGCTGTGGTGGCGGTGGTTGTTGTTGCTGCTGCTGTTGCTGCTGCAGGTGTTGATGATGAAAAGAATCAGTGGAGCTGTGTGACGGTGGTGGTCCAGATGAGGCTGAAGGGGGGTTATTGGAAGAATCGGGACCAATGCCAGCAGTAGAGACTCTTCGCAGGGGGCCAGGAGTTTGTTGGGATGGTGAAGCCGCAGACGACGAGGGTTGTGAAAGGGGCAGTGCAGTACCTCCTCCGCTGCCCACGGCGACCGATGGTGCTTGGTGCTGTTGCTGTTGCTGTTGCTGGATCTGCTGCTGTTGCTGTAAGTGAAGCTGGTGTTGCAAAGCTGCTTGTTGCTGTGCCTGAGCCTGAGCCTGAGCCTGAGCCTGTTGTTGCTGCTCGATCAGGTTATGCTGAGATCGGTTGCTGTGTCTGCCGATGCGGCCGAAGGAGGGCATTGCTATTATGTGTTTGTTCGACCTGTTCGACCTGTCTGCGTCTGTCTATTCTTGGCTGCGCGAGTGGCAGCGTTCGGTTTCCTATGCCGGTTGGACGACAAAGGAACAGGTCAAGGTGGGCAAACAAAGCGCGAGTGCGCAAACCGCAATTGTAACTGCAGTTGCAATGCGCCGATAGACAACAACAGGAAATAATTAATAAAAAGAGGGCGAGGTCAAATCCAGAATGAGACGTCGTCGTCTTGGTTACTTCCGCTTCCGCTGCTGCTTCTACTTCTTGCTCCCCAGCACCTGATTCGCCTGGTCTGGTCAGATCGCAGCTCAGTTAGTCAGTCTATGTATAATTGCGCACGGTTCGGTTCTGCGTCGCTCTCGCCTGTACCGTAAAGTACCACAGGTGTGTAAAGTTTAAGCAAAATATCAGACCATAGCATAGCCAAGCCAAGCCAACCCAAACCAAACCAACATCTGTAGATTGGTACTGTATGCACACGCTGATGTTACATAGGTCATATGTCGGCAACAACTCAGCGTGTGAAGGGGGGGAGGAGTGTGGCAATCTGGGGGGTGTCTTTTGTTTCTGACCTGCTTTGGCAAGGGGGCTGTGCTGCTATGGAGAACGGGGATCGACAAAACCAGCGCCGCCTTCTACCGACTCCCAGTCCAGTGCGACTCGGTGTTTTCTCTCTTATTATCAGGTTTATTACCTAGCATGCCTAGGTAGGTATCAAGGTATTACGCTCCTTCCAATAATGAGCAGCGGAGCGAGGAAGCGCTAATAATAAGGTTCCAGGGATAGACTCCGTTACTCCGTCGTACCTTTTTATTTCAACTGGGGAAGAAGAATAATAATAATAATAATAATAAGTGACGTCTGGGTCCAGTTTGTCTGGAAGCTGGAAGCTGGAACGCTAGATATAAATTGGGGCAAGTCTTGGGGGAGAGCTGGTGAAGTGATGGCGGTTTTTCTTGTCTGTTCCTAGAGTCTCGGGACTTAAAACGTCGGCCTCTTCGATAGCGTCTTTGGTGTCTCCTCTCTTCTTGCAGTGGTTGTACTGTTGGGATGATGCGTACCACGGAGGCGCTTTAGGCGTGGTCTTCCATTCAGTAAGTACCCTAGACTAAACCCGATAATCGCGTTGAAAACTAGCAGCAGAAGATGCTGAAAAGGGCGGCGGCCACAGAACGAGGACAGAAAGTAAGCGAGATAAGCGAGCTGAAGGGGATGACCAGATTGAGTGCCACACAGAAGGCCGTGAGTAATAATAAAGCACTTCAATTGGTCTTTTGGTGAGGAGTTGAGTTGGCCATGATGCAGTTTTATGTATTAGCTACTACCTAGTGTAGACCAGGTCTGACCAGGTCTGACCAGGTAGTCTAGCTATGAGCTAGGTAGTGTAGCTACAGTATAAGAGGCCCGAAGGAGGAGGAGAAGGAACAGCCGAATCGCTGATCCCGAGTCAACTCCCCTATCCCTTATAACTTCCTAGGTTAGTCTATCCACATGGGTTCTGAAAAGTGACCAAAAGCTCGAAGATCTCTCAAATGACTAAGGATCTCTTCATTTACGTTTTGGATTCCACTAATTATGTACAACATATTCCCTCCAATTTGATTGATATTGTGGTTCACGCTTTTTAAAAGAAAAGAGAATGCATGGTTGTGGTTCTTTCAGTTGAGCAACCGAACGAACCATCATGTTACCATTTTTAGCTACAACGAGCCCTACGGTATGCATCCTAGGTTGGGCTGTAGCTCAGCTCCTTCAAGGTTCAAGGCATTGGGCTACCTACATGTACTTTCTAACTCTCAACTAATACAGCTTACACAGCTTACACTGTCTATACCTAGGTACTGTTTACGTTATTCAAGAAGGCTTCCACATCCTCTAGACAGTTTCCAGAATCTTTATGGTTCCCCCAAAAGCTGAAGTCCGTGAACAATACGGAATTAGTATAGCTGTCGCCGAGGACCGAGTCGGCAAGGCCGCATGGAGGGGTCAGGTTTTACCTCAGCCACTTATACTATCGCTATTAGGTATTTGGACTTTCGGAATGCCTATCAACATGAAGATCATGGTATACTAATCGTATAAGCAGCTATTCTTGTACGGGCCAATCAACAACTACCGTATCTACTCTCTCTCTTTCTCTCCTTTTTTCCATTTTTTGTCTTCTTCCTTGCACGCCTCTGAATCCAGTGGAGCAGAAAGTAGAGTACATCGTATATTGCGAGCAGCGTGGTTGTCTGGTTTGCTATGATAGGTATTCGCCGCTTGGTTGGTAGTACCGCAGGTTGTTTCGGAGAGCCCAACGAGTCCAATGAGTCCAACGACTGGACTAGCGTTGCTTTTTCGTTCAGTCCCCGCCAAAGTCTATAAATAACATGCCGCATTAGACTGTCTACTAGTAGGGGTATGTTTTCACAGGGGGCCCACTTCCTCTCCCCTGTCTTTGCCAATCATCATGCAGGAAGCATGGGGGTGCAGTGGAGCAAGAACCAAGCTTCCCAGATGGCAATCAGACCCTGAACAATCGAAGTTACAATCATACTACCCAGCATATGCCGTATACGCTCTTGACACTCACACTCCATGCACACAATTGTAACAAAAAAGGTGTTGATTGAGCGAAAATCAAATTGCTCCGTCTCGTCTCCTTTGCGTCTAGTAATCCAACGAACAGCTCACTCCTTCTCTCATATCATATCAGAAGCACATGAGAGAATATGTTATTGAGTCGCCAAGTCTCGGTGGTACGACAAGCAAGGTGGTAGATAGCAACTTACTGGCCTAGACGTTGACATTGTTGGATGTTCTTGGCATGAAGGGACTCCCGTCCAACGCAACGTCATTCACATTACCGTACACTACCAGTAGAGGTAGAGCAGGCCTTTTGAATGCAACATTGCTGGTTACGTTATGCCGAAAACTACCGGTAGTGTCAGGCTGAGATACAACGCTGGCGAGCCTTGAATGTAACGACGAGGCACAAAGGCACATTCTACCATGGAACGTCGACCGCTACCCTGTGGAGAGAGAAGATGATATCCGTGCTGATTTAAATAGGGCAATCAAGCGGCATCATCCGGCCAATCAGCCAAGCCAGCATTTATCTCAACTGCAGATAGATGGCGCTGTGCAATGTCCAATCTTCATCGTGCATTTACTTGATCAAGTTTTGATGAGAGGCTGAGCACATGTATGTATGTATGTTAGATATGAAGTATGTACTAGGCATGCTCTTGCGTGCGTCTCCCTCCTCATCCCTACTGTCGCTGTACCGCATCTCGGGCACGAACCGGAGAGTCTCAAACTACGCTGTGCTACGGTTGCACCTCAAGCTGCTGTCGATCTATCGAAGGGGGCGAAGGGGGTAAGGAGGCGTCAACCTCGCAGCAATGAGAATGAGCGGACAACGAATGATCTTGCAGTATCCCACCACCTAGAGCCGTCAGCCTTTCCTTTGCGAGACACTCACCGCCAAATGGATGCGCATAAGATGCAGCTACACAATCATGATAAGTATGTAATGCATGGGTGCGCGCAAGCATAACATTGCTATTCCGCGGCCATATTTACCTTCTAAAATACTACTCTGACTGAATGTCATTGTCTAGCATTCCTACATCGCAACTATGGGATCGAACGGACAACCTTCCCATTAATATTGGGTTGGATGAGGTATAGTAACATTATTCTACGCAACCTAATTCCGTCCACGAGAAGGATGCTTTGGTCAGCTCGGCCTCTATCACGCCCAAAGCGACCGAGGGATCATGACGAGCAGCCAATGACTGAAACTCTTATTCTTGTGATAGTTTAATTGGTGTTCTTGTCTTTTCCCTTCCTGATTAAGGGGCAAGAGAAAAGGCAGTTTGACTAGTTTGGCCACATCATAGGCGAATTTTACTCCCTGAGCAAGATGAAGCCTTAACGGGCAGCTGTCTCGGTAATTGGCCTAACAGGCTCTGTATGATACTTTTTATGGAAATGCTGTTGCCTATGCAACAGGGGCATTGTTTGCCATCGAGTACGTATGTGTCATGAATTGTGAATGAATATGTATCTGATTGGGCACTTCTCATTTACCATTGTGTCATTGATATCATCACCCATAACGCATTTCACGTGTCCAGTCTCTCATCTAAGTCATTAAGCTACCGTGAATACACCCGAACACGCTGGCGCAAGTTGCAATGGCACCTATGTTCCACGATGTATCCTGTTTGCCTGCTACTTGTCAGCACCCGCAACGCAATGAACCGGCGATTACTCTTTCAAGTCTACATCCGTCCGGCGCAAAATCATTGTACAAAATCATATCAAGTTCGTCATAGTCATTCTGAGGGGTTGTTGTATCTTCGATGGGGATTCGGGACCATTCAAGCCCATCTTTGACATGACACCCAAGGGTCAACGCCGCCTCCAACTGAAGGACACTCTAGTTTAAATAGCAAAATCCCCAATATTTTTGCCATCCCATGCTATATAAGGCATCAACCTCTCTGTCGACTGCTCTCATCTTGAGTAGATATTTCCAAAGCAACGTTCATGGGATCATGACACATTGAAGGTGTTAGGAGCGCCAATGAGCCTTTAGACTAGCTTCAGAGTCGTCCACTAAGGACTCTCACAACCCGAGCAACTAATTTTAGGATGCTACATTCTCCATCAGGACGTTCCTAGGTGAGAGATTGAGACAATAATAAAAACCCTGCAGATATGTGTGCCGGTTGTGCGCCGCAATGGAAGCTCGTGTATGACCAAATTAGATGTCAATCGCGTCCTAATCAGTACTAACATGGGCCCTAGTAGTCTCGAATTACCGTATACTAGTAGAACGACGGCCTGCTTTCGCTCGTGTCTATACCAAATTTCTCGAAAAGAAGCCCAAAGATACCAATTATTGACTAAGCGTCGCCTTCACTGCATACTAACTTGCAGGCTTTAGCGTTTGCAAACTGAAGGGTTTTCGGTTCGTCCGGCAACGTTTATTCTTCAACGCGGTTCAAATGATAAGTTCCGCGTTCCTCTTGGCGATAAAGTGTTAAGGAGAAGGAAGGTCACGAAGACGGCCCAGCTTTTCTGCCAGATCATCGTCGGGAATAGGTATTGTTTGGTTCAGTTTCTTATTTCAGTCTCTCGTACCTTACCGTCTAGGGACCCCAGATTCCTTCTGTAGATATCATTAGAAATGCGGCCAAGATTGGGCTAGTCAAACCTACCGGTATCGAATCCCGGTATACGAATCATGCAGATAAGGACATGGAAGGAGATATGGAAAGGAGATTTGGAAGGACTACACGGGACATCGGATTTAGACTTTCCATACCTTTCCTTAGTTCGAACGCCGCGGGATTTCAAATCCAGCCTTTCGAGGTTTAATCTCTGATATTAGAAGAACTGGACGGATACTTGATATTGACTTTGCCACATCAGGACATGAAGGCTTTTTTTTTTTTTTTCACTCTTTGATGGCTTCAATAAGAATATCGTTACATAACAAGCACATATGGTATTCTTGTCTCAAACCGGTATCTCAAGCCTGCTTTACTGGATATGCGAGACTTGTGACTCCTCGATCATGAATTTGTGTGCATCTTGACTTCGTTTTTTTGGGTCTGTGCTTAAACTCGACACCAGACTAAGCGCGCGGGATAGGCATTCGCCTTTTCATTCAAGGAATGATCCCTCAATGTAGCCTCCCGAGACAGACTAAGACATTGATCTGAGCCGCTCGGTTAGTTCAGCATACATGTATGCACTGGTTCTGCGAATAGCGTACAACAGTGGCTTCGTGTCACGGCCGGAGCACTACCAACCAATTTGTTACCTCGAATCGCAGTTGCTTCGCTATCATCATTGCTAAGGGCCGCCACAGGCGGGCGCTTGAGACCCTTGGAGATTGTAAGTAGAGGAGTCAAAATGTTTCTGAAAATACTAGGTATTTGATATGTGTTTACGATATACAGACGGCTAAAGTAGTTGTGAAGTAGTAAGGTGGTCAGAGCCTCTTCAGATAGTCTGTTACATCGAAGTACCAGGCAAATTTACTTCATATAATCGTTCGATCCTCGACACTTTCGTTAGGATGGGCTGAGTCTAGCGAGATTTCAGCTTAATGGACACCTGATGTTGGATAGACTTGCAAACTCAAGCCCTTTTTGCCCACTTTCGACATAAGATCGGAAAGTGAGTAGAATGTCAGCAAGAGTCTAGTCATGAGTTAGAGGCAGGCACTGCGATGCTTTTTGCTAGTTCGCTTGGAAAAGCCCTACTGAAACTCATCTATTACTAACGTGAGTTGTTGTCTTTAGTCGAATGGACATAACTTTTTTGGGGAGGCAGGCAAGGCAAACCGGGAAAGACCCTCTTCTTGACCTGGTGATAATCAGATCCTGTATCTGCCGTATGAATACGTCGACCAAGAGCATCCCCGTCCAGGTATTCAATCGCAGTTGTTCGCGCAGCAGGAAGCATGGGGTGATAGAACACTTGCTACCGTGGAAGTTAGGAACAGTTCGTCACCACATTGATGGTCTCTCATGAACACAAAAGGGGCTAATACTTACACCTTTTATAGTTCAATCCCGAAGAAAGCAGACCCTAGAACTGTTCGCTACGCTCCTCACAAGTCGCTATTGCAGTCATTTTACATCTCGAGCCTCATCTTGCGAGGAGCAGCGCGTCTGTCCTTATTCGCAATCCGACCATAAAGCAATGCTACTCCCACGAATCAATAAATATTTCCCCTCGACTCGTACTGTATTTCTTAGGTAGGTATGCATCTAGAGCGTTCAAAGGTTGGGCCCCAGGGAACTTTCCTGTCGGATGTGAGTCGAAGCATCATGTTGGGTTTTATCTAGATCACATCAAGTCTGGCCCCCCTATAAGGCCTATCAATATAGGGATATTTCATAGAATAAAGGTACAGCGTTCTGCGAGAGCGTATGGCTCTAAGATAGGTTCGCTTCAACTCTCGGCCTCTACAACAGCCACAGCGCCAGCGGAGTCAGCCGATGATGTAAGAAGTACCCTTATATCATATAAGCCGTCATGTTAGTTTCTAGTTGAGTCTATCCGTTTGGTTGACTATAAAAGTGCTTACTTTTGTGAGTCTAGACTACGGCGTACTAAGATGGTGATCTCGACGTTATGAGCCCTCCGCTCCAGACTCTAGATCCCCGTCTCCATGAAATGATTCCAATTCATCCATTCCAACGTGTATCACAAAAAAAATTACGTGTCTTCATCTCTTCAAGGTCAGCTTATACGTGCTCAATGCCAAAAGGCTAAGTATGGGCTTGTCGGGTGACCCTTTTGTGGTCTTTAGCGGTCTCGGCTATATCCCATGCGTGCGGCCTCTGGCCAAACCCTCCAAATCGGTCACTAGTAAATTGTACTTAGATGAACGGGATTATCCCCATCCCTGAAATAACGGCCGCAGATATCTATATGACGATCATGAATATCGACACGGACCGGTGAGCCTCTCTAGAAGGAATCGGGCGGCTAGAGTCCAGATCCCATCCCACACAACGTGTCGAGGTATCTACATCATATTAAGATCTTTGTCGTCCAGTTATGAGAACTGGCCTCTAGGTAACCACCAGAATAAATTTCGGGGTTCCGCGAGTATCATGGGAGGCATTAAATCGCGTGGCTGATCTTACGAGGCTACCCAACGAGTACGACAAACATATCAGGGACAAACACGCAAAAATGGCAAAGCGAAGCAGAATATTACTGGCTTACCTAGCGAGCTTCGCTGCACCAGTCCTCTCAGCGGTTCAGAGCCGCGTATTTCTCTCGAACACTGTGTCAAGAGTCTCTCTGCCCACCGAGTCGCAGATGATGACGCTGCAGATCGGACTTGCGCTTAAGAACATAGATAGTCTTGAGGCGAAGCTCAAGGAACTCTCAACTCCCGGCAGCCCCAATTACGGCAAGTGGCTCACGAAAGAGGAGGTAGACGCGCTGTTCCCGCCGACGGACAGGGCCTCGGCTGCCGTGACTAGCTGGCTTAGGAGCTATGGCGTCGAACGCATACATGAGCAAGGCTCCAATATTAAATTCGCCGCACCTGTCAGCACCGTAAACCGCTTGCTAAACACCACATTCGCGTATTACGATGTTGCGGGGTTACGCAAGCTGCGCACGACCGAGTACTCCGTTCCTGACCATGTTGCGCCGTTTGTGCATCTTATCCACCCAACGACCTTCTTCGGACAGACAAAGTCGCATCGGGTGCCAATCAGTGACGAAGCGAAGGCAATTGCAGGCCTCCAAATAGCAGAAGGAGAAGCAGTGGTCGATAACTGCACGCGGCTGATCACACCCTCTTGTCTGCGTAACGCGTACAACATCGGCGACTACGTCCCGAGCGCCAGCAGCGGGAGCCGGATTGGATTCGGCAGCTTTCTGAACGAATCCGCGCGGCTGGCAGATCTGCAAATGTACCAGCGGACATACGGAATCCCGGAGCAGAACTTAACGTCGACGGTGATCAATGGCGGCGTGGATAACCAGGACTCGGAAGGAGATCATGGAGAGGCGAATCTTGACGCTCAGTTTCAGAGCGCTATGTCCCATCCATTACCCCAATTTCAGTTCATTACTGGTGGATCGCCGCCGTTCGTGCCGAGTGTGAGTATCCCGGATGCTGAGCATAATACAAATGAGCCGTATCTCGAGTACTACAGCTTCCTGCTGAATAAAACGAACGAAGAGCTGCCGCAGGTCATCTCGAATTCGTATGGTGATGATGAGCAGTCCGTGCCTGTTGATGGTTAGTCATTGCTACTTCGGGTTGGAATACTCTTTACCCCTTTACTCATCATTAACAAGACGTGATGCTGACACCAAAATAGTACGTAGCCATTTCTCTCTTGCCAATTTTTCACTGTGGGCTCCAACATAACCTTGCCACTTCTCTAAGTGATATACTCATCATTCAAGGAAATTTTTCTCACTGTTCTTCATTATAGTATGCGAAGCGTGTCTGTGACATGATCGGTATGATGGGACTGCGCGGCATCACCGTACTTGAATCGTCAGGAGACACAGGTATCGGGGCACCATGCATCTCAAACGATGGGAGAAAACGATTAGAATTCACACCCGGGTTTCCAGCCTCGTGTCCCTTTATCACCGCTGTGGGTGGGACCGAATCATGGGGCCCTGAGGTAGCTTGGATAGGCAGCTCTGGGGGGTTCAGCAACTATTTCGCCCAGCCCTGGTACCAACAGAATGCCGTTAACACATATCTCGAAAAGCGCATTACGCCAAAAACTAAGGCTTACTACGAAGCGTACACCAATTTCTCCGGGAGAGCATTCCCGGATATATCCGCCCATAGTCTGTCACCAAAGTAAGCATATAACAGAGCCTGGCAGATAAGAGCCGCGATCAAGTCGCTCGAAACATTTGTGTCACCGTAGAGGATAGTCCTGAAGACTGACTGCAAACTAGTTACCACTTTTTCACCTCGGATGGGCCCGGGCAGACTGGGGGGACATCAGCAGCGGCACCGGTGGTAGCCGGCATCATCGCGCTGTTGAATGATGCCCGTCTAAAGGCAGGGAAGCCCACCATGGGATTCATCAATCCGTTTCTATATAGCTTGAAGTCCGGACCCCTCATAGACGTGACAGCTGGCAAGGCGGTTGGATGTAACGGCTATAACATGCAGACAGGTTCCTTGGTACGAGGTGGCGGGAAAATCCCGTGGGCGTCATGGAATGGGACTGTTGGGTGGGATCCAGCGACCGGGATGGGAATGCCTGACTTTCAGAAGATGATGGCTGCCGCCTTGGATTGAGTAGGTAGATGTGATTTTGTATAGTCAATGACCTGAAATTAGAAGCGATGGAGGCTATGAGAATGCGCTGGCCGGGACTCACTATGTGATTCTTGCTCTTGAATCGTAGCTCTAAGCGGAGGCTCTGTCTATGTTTTTTTGGATAGCTCAGGTGAATAACAATGAGAACTTTCCGCTCCATTCCCCATCGAGGGACCGGCTGTTACTCCAATACTCGGCCAATCTTACTCCGGATCGAGAATATTGACCCGACAAGGACATTGTGACTAGCATCCTTAACTGCCTCTAAACAGGTCTTGAATTTACACTATCTAGGGCTAAAGCAATGCGAGTCGTCAGTCGTTTCAGTCGTAGTTAAATACGTTCAAGTCAACTGCGCGTTTCCCTAGATCCTCTCGTCATCATGCTGGATTATGAGTTATTCATCAGTGTCATGAAATGTTAAGTGCAATAGGGTGTGTGACGCCGGCCAGCCGTACTGTTGCCGAGCCCTTTCTGAGCCGAGGAGGAGGGACAGGAGGTAAGTACGGTTATGCTGACCGAAGCCCAGTCTTCTCGTTCCCCGTATAGGTGCGACTAGATCATGTGTTTAAAATTGATATCTAATGATAAGAGACGGGAACGGCTATGTGGACCTGACTGTACAACAACACCTGCGGTCGGGATCTTGGACTCCAGAGCTCGGCAAGATTCCCGGCTGCGTCACCACCTTTTCCCTTCCCCTTCAGCGGCGGAATCGGGTATACCGCCGCGGGAATAAGATTTCAGAGAAGCAATCACTGCTTGTTGGAGTTGAAATGTAGCTCACCTGCCTATTTCCAACCTGCAACTCCTCTAACTTCTAGGTCTTCGTGAAATTGTCCACAAGATGCATTTCGCTGGATCCCTTGGCTCTTTTTGGTGAGAAGAAGTCCGCTTATTAGTCAGGTAAGTATTATCATCCCAACCTCAATAGGATAATACCTATCCGGAAGTAGTGAAATGGATCGAGCAGGCGAAGGACCGAGCCCTGTAGCGCACTCGAAGGCCCGCCGCATAACAAAACGAAGCTTGGTATTCATCCTAGACAACTGGCTTGTCATCGGCTTTGGCCTTGCTGCTGTACTAGGCTATTTCTTCCCCCGTACGTCAATCCTCAGTAGTGATGTGTAATGGGCTAAGATGGCGTTTGTAGACGTAGCAGCGCGTGGAGGCATCATAAGATCCGAGTATTCAGTTCTATACGGGGTTGTTGGACTCATATTCCTTATCAACGGGGCACAGCTCGGTCCAGAGAAGCTCAAACAGCATGCGACGAATTGGCGATTGCACATAGTTGTGCAGGTAATTAATTTAATTCTCATACCCGTCATACAAATCAGTCGGTATCCCCTATCTTGCGTAGAAGATTTTCAGGCCGTGAGCTGATATACTTCTAGTCCTGATCCGCATAATCATCGCTGCAGGCGGGATCAGCTCAGGCAACATTGATCCAAGTATTCTAGTCGGCATGGTCGTCGTCAGCTGTATTCCCACGACCATCGCATCCAATGTCGTCATGACGAGGAATGCAGGTGGCGATGAAGCTGCAGCTATAATCGAAGTGGTCATTGGCAATGTGGTTGGTTCGTTCCTATCGCCTTTCTTGATATACGGCTTTTTGCCAGGCGACTCAGTGTTTGATTCACTGCGTCCCGCATCACCAAGCACGCTAGGGCCATTGTATGTTTCTGTCTTGAAGCAGCTTGGATTAAGTGTCCTCTTGCCCTTAGCAGTAGCGCAAGCGTTACGATGGGCTCTCCCGAAGCAGGTATCGTGGGTATTGAGGACTTTTTATCTCGCAAAATTCTGCTCTGCGCTCATGGTCCTAGTGGCGTGGTTTGTGGCCACCGTTAACAACGTAGGCGAACGAAATAGCTAATCGACGCGTAGGTCAACATTTTCAGGCGCTTTTGAGACTGGTGCACTCACTGGAATCCCCAAGACGTCCATAATCTTTAATGTCTTCATAAATGTAGCCGAGTATCTCCTCTTCACCGTCATTTGCTATTATATAGCATATCCGCCTCAGCTTGTCACTAGGCTGTTGAACGCATACATCGCCGACTCCAAGATTGGTTCGCATCTACCAGGTGTATTGAGGCGGGCAATTGTAGTGAAGAGGATGCCAAGGGAGCTGGTAATCGCCGTCTGCTTTTGCGGTGCGGCAAAGACGAGTACGACATCCTGAGTCTTTTATTCCCCGTTTTGGCAAAGATTTTATTCCCATATGTAATATGCTCCTGTATACTCCCGAACCCCCCTAAAAATGAGCCGATTTTCGACTCAAGCGCTGGTTTCTAACTTCTGATTTCTTATAGCGACTCTGGGAATTCCATTAGCTGCGGCGATGTGGTCAAGGCTGGACAACTTCACTATATCGTCGATTCAGGTTCCGGTTCTACTCTACACAGTAGAACAGGTATTCATTGCCCAGTTTCTGACGATTTTCTTTAAGTGGTGGCTGCAACGAAGCAAGAAAGGGGCATCGGATGAAGAATCCTCTGCGACAGATGAAATTGGTAACCGTGCGCAAGCTCTAATGAGCCATTTAGTTCGCCGAGGGTCAAGGGAAACGGGAGTATTTTAGGGGATGAAAAACAATGTGAAGCTAGAGCTAGGGAGCAGTAGCTACTAACTACGGCTAGTTGGTAAGGAAGATGCCGATGTTACGATTTTGCCATTGGTGAACATTAGCCAACTGGTCGTGTTGCAAATTCTCCTTCCTGAAGACCAAAAAGGGTAGGCATATGTATTGCCCCTTCAACGGCAGAGCCTACCCGGACGACGCATACTTACTTACATAGAAGTTGAAGCTGCTAATGTCTTAGCACTGGCGTTGGTCGCGTGGGTCTACCTACCTAGGTACATTAGCAAGGTTTAGGCGGCCTGGGGCCCACTGTGACAGCAGGGAGACGTCACCACTGGCACTGACATCCCTCTATAACCCCCCCCCAGGTGAAGGTAGGTGAGGTACGTTTTAAGGAAATCTCCAATTACTTTGGAAGAACGAAACTTGCAGGAAGCACAACAACAATACCGACATCACCGACATCACCAACAACACTAACACTGCTTCTTCACTTTTAACACCATCCTGTTCTCACAACCGCACCGCCACCATCTATTCCTGCTTCCAAATGCAAGTGGTGGATGTGAACCGAGCTATATAACATAAAAGATCTTTACCCCCCGCCACCAATCAGTATGACTTCGTTGCTGAGGGGTTCATGCCACTGCGGTCGTAACCAGTACGCCGTTCAGATTCCCACCACCTCATCCGACTTAGCCCAGATCATATTTGACTCGAATAGTAATCACAGTATGTAACCTATCCCTTCCTCTCCACCTCCCTTCCCTTCCTCCTCTCGGAGTCGCAAGCCGACCTTACGTCTGTCTATCTGATCATGGCTAAAAGTAGAATCACTTAATAGGAATCTCCTCGGCGTCACCATTGTCCGTCTTCATCCGTGTCCCCTTAACTTGGTATCATAGCGAAGCCTTCCCATTCTTCCCAGACGAGGCCCGATCAACCATTCGCCGTTCTTATGCCCACCCGACTGAACGACATACCCAGAGAAGTTTCTGTGGTTACTGTGGCACACCTCTATCGTACTGGTCCGAGCAGCCACCAAGCGAGGCCGAGTACATCCAATTCACCGTTGGAAGTCTTCTAACCCAAGATCTCCATAATCTCCAAGACTTGGGGTTGCTCCCAGACGACACCGAGAATGATGAGATGGTTGTTCCTGCTACCATACCAGAGCCCCGTCGTCACGAACTGATTGGCCGCGATACCACAAGCATTCCGTGGTTTGATAATCTAATTTCGGGTAGCCGCTTAGGAAACATGCATACCACAAGGGGCGTCCAACATAGTCGGGACGGGAGCGTTCGGGTTGAATTTGAGGTCACCGAGTGGACAGCCAATGACGATGATGAGGAAGGTGAGGGAGAGGCATATGTATCGGAATCATCCTCGACGTCCACGGCAGGCAAGAGGAAGAGAGGGTTAGACGCCGACAATGACAGCATTAAAATGTCTGCTCCATCTACCGCCTAACCCTGTCTCACTACGACCCAAGCAGCATACGACGACCATCGATATTTGCGCTTGGTGGAATAACGGGACCATTGTACCAAGCGACGCTACGTTTCTCAGAAGCTTTTGGCGAAATGACCAGCAGCCTGGTGAACCGTACAATTCGTTCGATCATATCTGTTCTGTTTCGGGGTGATCTTGCAGCAGTTCTTCCAAATTAGTACATTTTCGCAGCAGCAGCTACGGATCAGCCAAGCTTCCTATCTTCGGGACTTTGTCTGCTAAGATGCGCAAAAAGAATCTCGTTAGTAGGCTAATAGGGTATGCGACAATTACTTGCACCAAATCAGGAGTTGACACGAGTAGGAAATGTGAATGGCTCGGAAAACCAACACGGCGTTCGAGGATAGAACGGTTTAGCAGGTTGCAAACCGAACTTTCTTGGAAGCTGATTCCACCTCACCAATGTTTAATTGCCTCATTCGGTTGTTTGTGCCTCGGCCGTTTCACCAATCTCGAGCTGGGACAGCTAGCCGCCTTCGGGGTTCAGCCTACAAATTGCATACCTATCCATGTCCATCACCTAGGAGCTTCAGAAGGGCTGCATGAAGCGTGGAGGGATCTCGGGCCCAGAGCCAGAGAAGAGGTATACGAAGCGAGGTATCAGATGAATTGTAATCGGGATGAGAGTCCTTTTCATGTTACCTGATAAGAAGGACTTGAAACTTGTGATTTGTAACCTATCTACTTATTCGAAACGGTCCTAATACAGGTTGCTGAGGGGAACTACCCCCAAAATCCAACGAAAATATGCACGCCAAATCTGTAGCGTGGCTTGAAGAGGCTACTTCAGGAACAATATCCCCCACTCATCAACTTGTTACCTTACATCCCGAACGTGAGAGATTGTCATGCGCAATGCGGCTACCGGCCAGTTTCCCCATCTCTATTTACCCGAAGTTCTCGCGACTCTTGAGGCATAGCAAACTCGCACGCTCCTCAGCGATCCGGATATGCGGGCCGTCGCAAGCATCTTGTAAAGTTGCCGCCATGGAGGGTTTCCACTGTGGGGATCTTCAGACTTCAGGAATTATTATTCTGTACTTGGTGCAAGCCCCAATTACTTACCCCGCGGCGGAGATGGCCACTAAGTCGTGAATGGGTTGGAGAAGACTATCACATCGTACAAGACTCTTTGTTTTCGGCTGCCATGGTCCGGTGCGGGAGAATCGGGAAAACAGAGGGCCAGTATGCCTGTCCTAGAGAATAAATTCCAAGATATATAAGGATGGGGCCGTCCGTCTCTGTCAGACTAGAATTTCGTTATGAGCTTTGAGACATCTCCCCTCTCTAATCTACAGTACAAAGGCTGAAGCCAACTGCTGCCTTGGCGAGGTATAGGTCAACATATAACCGTTCTTCCAGACGAGATCGAGGCGATATCTTAAGCCGGTCCCCAAACAGCCTAGTCGCCATCGACTCCTCCTTTGCGTCTATTCGTCAATATGTCATTACCCTCAGACTTCCAGTGGGGATTTGCCACAGCTGCGTGAGTTGCGTCTTCGTGCCAATCCAAGCATCTGCCGAGGTCACACAGCTTCCAAAAGTGATTTCCAAGCTAACGTAGACGTATATCGCATTAGCTACCAAGTTGAGGGTGCGACTGAAAA
Source organism: Xylariaceae sp. AK1471 (assembly GCA_023159215.1). Taxonomy (NCBI): domain Eukaryota; kingdom Fungi; phylum Ascomycota; class Sordariomycetes; order Xylariales; family Xylariaceae; species Xylariaceae sp. AK1471. The sequence goes on along the minus strand of JAJKLI010000001.1, from coordinate 2,657,471 downwards.
AGACGGACGTGGCCCAACTATCTGGGACAAGTTCTGTGCCATAGAGGGGAAAATCGCCGACAAGAGCGACGGGTCCGTTGCTTGTGACTCGTACAACCGGACAGCTGAAGATATCACTCTTTTGAAGAGTGTGGGCGCAAAGGTCTACCGCTTCTCCTTGTCGTGGGCTCGAATCATCCCTCTCGGCGGCCGCAACGATCCCATCAACCAGAAGGGTATCGACCACTATGTCAAGTTTGTCGATGACTTACTCGAGGCTGGCATCACGCCGTTTATCACGTTGCTGCACTGGGATGTCCCATACGGGCTGGAAGAGCGATACGGAGGTCTTCTAAACAGGGAAGAGTTCCCGCTTGATTTCGAACATTATGCGCGAGTGGTATTTAAGGCGATTCCCAAGTGCAAGAACTGGATTACCTTCAACGAGCCCTTCTGCAGCTCCATTCTTGGCTACAGCACGGGTTTCTTTGCACCGGGCCACACTTCTGACCGGACTAAATCTCCCGTTGGTGACTCCAGCCGCGAGCCTTGGATCGTTGGTCACAATATTCTGGTGGCTCATGGCAGGGCTGTGAAGGTTTACCGCGAAGAGTTCAAGCCTACAGACAATGGCCAGATCGGCATTACACTGAACGGAGACTGGGCCTACCCCTGGGACCCCGAGGATGCCGAGGACGTCGCTGCTTGCGATCGCAAGATAGAATTCGCTATCTCGTGGTTTGCGGACCCCGTATACTTCGGAAAGTACCCCGACTCCATGCGCAAGCAGCTCGGGGACCGTCTGCCGGAGTTCACGCCTGAAGAGGTTGCCCTGGTAGAGGGCTCGAACGACTTCTACGGCATGAACCACTACACGGCCGACTATATCAAACACGGGACCGGCGAGGCGGCCCCCGAGGACTTCCTAGGCAACCTGACGACGCACTCGACCAACAAACACGGCGAGGTCATCGGCCCGGAGACGCAGTCGTTCTGGCTGCGGCCGAACCCGCAGGGGTTCCGCAACCTCATCAACTGGCTCAGCAAGCGGTACGGGTACCCGCCCATCTACGTGACAGAGAACGGGACGAGCATCAAGGGCGAGAACGACCTGGCGCCCGAGCAGATCCTCGACGACCAGTTCCGCGTCGACTACTTCCGCGGCTACGTACACGCTATGGCCAAGGCCGTGTCCGAGGATGGCTGCGATGTCAAGGGTTACATGGCCTGGTCCCTCATGGACAACTTCGAGTGGGCCGAGGGCTACGAGACGCGCTTCGGCGTCACTTTCGTCGACTACAAGAACGGCCAGACGAGGACCCCTAAGAAGAGCGCCAAGGAGATGCACAAGATCTTTGCCGAGGTCATGAAGACGGAATGAGGTAGTATCTAAATAAAGTCAGTCAGGCAGGTTCGGTTGGGGCATCCGAAGTGATTGTACACTTTTTCGCAAATAGGGTTATCCGTGGGCTTCTATGAGTTATGATACCTTGGGCATCTAGGACAGACTGGGAATATAGCTGGGTTTTTTCTTTTCTTGCTTAGATCTTGTTGATATCTGTGTAGTTGTTTCACCCGTGCAGGCAGACCCATCTAAGAATCAGTGCTTGTATTCCACGTTTTCGTGCTGCCATGCTCTCATTCCACCGCAGTTGACTGTTGGCTTGGCCTTCAGGATATTATCAGTGCTGCTTCTGTAAAGTAACTACGTGTATATGTGCAGACATAGTCCTTGGCCTTAGAAAGGATAGGTAAAGGTAGTGCATAAGTAAAAATACCCATATGCAATATTTCTTTTGAAAAACTGAAAATGAGGGGGGGAAGGGGTTCTTTAAAAAAGTTACAAGCAGAATAAGCGTTGTGGGGATTTAAGTAGGAGGCTCTTACTTACTCTTTGACTGTCACGATGGACATGTGTATCTTTCCCTCCAGTCCATGCACTAGAGGAGGGCCATACACCATAATGCTCTTGTTAGGGCGGCTCTGCATGGGAGCGTCAGAGACTGTGTCTTGTCTGCGTCTGTACTGGGAAATATTTCAGCTTGTTACCGAATAGGTAGATAAATTTTGCATTGACCAAATCGACCACTGTACTTGGTCTGCTTGTTGGAATAATTATGACTTTGTTTTGGTATACGTACCTTGGGTCTGGAGTGGGAGCGTGTTTTATTTGCTATTGACGAACAACTGGTTGCCACTTGGTTGATGCCTTAGGCATCTACCGAGCTATCATACAGATGGATGGTTGGATGCTGGAAGCAGGAAAGGGGTAAGGGGAAATAGGGAGATGTGGGAGGGGATGAACCATACTCGAACAAAGCATATCGTTAGCCGGTAGGAAAGATAACGAAGCTTATTTTAAATGCGAGTGATAGTGACCACTGGGACGTCTCTCACAGCCCGTCACTCCTATTTCATTTACCATAGCTAACCATAGTCCGATCTAGAGCATTCCGGTCTCGAGATTTTTTTGTCTACGCATGACGTCCACATTCCCCGGTGATGTCGTGATACGTAGCACGAAACGTGGGCCTGACCAACAGGATTCGCGATCGTGTGTACTTCGTACCTATATGACGGCACTTGCCTTTCCCATTTATTGGTCAGTTCTGTCCGAGGTAAGAAGTCCTGCCGCCGTCATGGACTAGGGTCTATACCAAAGATGGCCCCTTCTGGGCACCCGCTTCCCTTTCAATCTGTTCGACCAATACTGACCAACGCCTTCTTCAACAGAGTAGGGCTGCGAGTTTGGTACGATCAACAGTATTCTCAACGTGTCATCAATGAATTGAGTGTAGTATCTTGGATTAGAACAGATACCCAACATGTAGCCGACCTCAGCAAGGGGGTATCGAGGACTTGAACTCTGTTCCTTTTTGTCCTGCCTAACTTCGTCCCACACCTTCTGTACGCCCCAAAATGCGTCTTGGGAAGCTTCTGTTGTACAACATTCCTTTCATCAAAGAACGATGCACACATTCCTTTTACCCCCCTCCCCCCCATAGGGACCCTGGTGTTTCCTAGGATACACGTACCGGTAGTTCGAATCCACTCTTCACGACACACCACCACAGTACTCGTCGTCCACACTCCCCATGCCGCATTCTCGCCACGAAGAGCCAAAGCCATATCGCCTCTACATGGCCATATATGACATGTGTTACATGAACACGGATTCCAAGAAATATGTGAGTGTATCCAGTCCAGTAACTGACCCTTGTCTAATAAGGTCTTATCTACCCGTTTCATTGCTGACATGCTCCCCATATAGCACTGGGCTTTTGTAATCCGAGGCAGCAATGGCACAATCCTCTTAGATGCTACCAACTCGGAGGGCATACGGCATTATCGGGAACGCGAATGGGATGCCAACGCGTCCAAAGTCTGGAATGCCTTATGCGATATTATGGACCTGAAGAATGATCAAGGGGTCGAGAAATTAAGGAGCATCGCGGGATCTGTGGGCATGCCAAAGGGGGATGATACAAAATTCTGTCAGACGTGGGCAGAAGGCGTTCTTGATGCGGCTGCAAAGAACGGCTATGTCCTGCGTGCAAGCAAAGGTATTCGAAAGACTTGGTACCGCTATCCCTGGCACAACGCTGACCATTATACCAGATCAAATAGTGGCCACATTGAAACAAGCAGCTAAGGAGCACCAAAAGAAACGTTGGGACGAACCTTTCCAGATCGTAGAAATTTGATATACTCTTAGCTATGATAGGATGGAGGATGAGAGGTCTCATATGCGAGGGATGATTGGCTTAAAGAACGAGACGGGAGAGAAAACGAGAAAGGCATGCAAGGGTTTCGAGAATGTTAGAGACGATCGTTCGCCATTTGGCCACCACAAGTTAACAGTACTTGTTCTCTTATGTATTTATTTATAGTGAACCACAACGGTCGATTCAGTCCGTTGGCGTCTTCTAGATTTAGTACTTTGAAATGTGTTTGCTCTATATGGAGCTGAAGTGTGCCTTGAAGCGGAAAGGCTTAAATATTAATCGATATCTTAGGTGGGACGATAGGTATCGAGAAACGTGGTCATGCCATCGTTGTATACTCCTAGTACATGATGAGACTGTAATGTGTGTCTTACTGTGTCCTATAAGAGGAACGGCGATGGCATCTGTCCTTGTCGATCCATGTACACAGCGTTTCTCCACTGCCAAACCCGTATATTTATCCTAGTCACAAGACATCCAAATACGTAGGACTCTTCCATTCCTCAAATGTACTGTTACAATTTATACGAAGGAACGCATTCCAAGAGCATGATCTAGTAGGACTTAGGTTGCTCTCCTATTCCCAGCACGTAACATTCATGCCTAACCACCGACCTGGTTCAGTGTAAACGGCTGGGCCGTTTACAGATGCTCCTGTATCATAATTTCCATGTTAGGTCAACACTTCAAGTTTGTGTCTTTGAGTAATAGTTGTTATGAGCTAACGGCTACTTCAGCTAACAGCAGCAAGCTACATTCATGTTGTATACTACTACATTGGTACTGCACTCATGTACCAAAAGGAGTCAGATAACTGTAGGCTTTCACACTCTGATGCTCTTTGTGCCTTCTGGACCTTGCCCCAACGCTCCTTCTCATAGCTCCGCAAATGGGATATCAAACTTATGTTGGGCGCAACTCCTTTATCTCTCATTCTGCGTGATGTACTATTTAATGCCGCGAGTGAGGCAGGCCAGGTCTGATATCGAGATGATCCTCCAAAGTTATTCAGAGTCGCATCATTTATAGTCCAATAGTTGAGAAGCCCAAACACTATGTCCTCCTCAGATAATACCTGGAAGTACCGTACCACTGAGGCAACAGAACCCCAACCCTTCCAGCTTTATATATCCTTGTATGACATGAGCGTAAACGTTGTAAGGTATGCAGACCCAGTGGTACCCAGTCGCTGTGATCACTGTCTAATATCCGTGAATTATCTAGTCCTCTACATACAGTCTCACCGCCCACCTAGACACTAGTCTCAAGCATCCTGGTACTGATATAACGCCCTACATATAGCACTGGGGCCTTGTCCTCAAAGACAGCACGGGGTACACGGCGCTCCTAGATGCGAACGAGCACAGCGGAACGAGGGCACACCAGGTACGCAACTTCGACGAGGTGTCAAAAAATAGACTGAGGGCCCTTTGCCACGTTGCCCAGCTCGGCGACGACGACTGGGTCCAGTATGCCAAAAGCGTTGCGGCAGCCGTGGACATCCCTCCCGACAATGACTCTTCTTTTTGTCGGACATGGGTCATGAACGTCTTGAAATCCCTCCAGGAGCAAGGCTTAGAGCAAGGTTTCAGACTAAGCGACACGCCGGGTGAGTACCTCGAAAGCAAGCCCCGGTCATCGGTATTGTAGACGAAAAAAAAACAGCTAATCGGATCCCCCCAGAGCGGATCCAGAGTCTTGTTCAGGCTTACTCTGGAGACACTAAAACGGTTTATAAGAACGAGTACAAGATTGCGGTACTCTCGGTGAAGGAGACGTAGGACTCGTGGGTGTAGATCCACGTTGGGCGGAGCGAAGGGTATAGCTAAGGATTTTGGAACATTGGGTAATTAGAAAGCCTGTGTCATTGGTAGATCACTCGTTGAATTGGAATTTTCCCCTCGCACTATTGGTCACCACAGAGTGTGATGTTTGTTACTGCTCTCCCTGTACCGGTTGTAAGCGTCAGGTCCGACAGTCTCGTACAGGTCAAACGGTTTCAAGAAAGACGGTAAGGCTGGTCAACGTCGAAACAACATCGCCCTCGTTGATAACATCTGGACACTTGACTGGAAATGTATTGGCACAGTGCTGAAGTATAGTGATTCCTTAAGATCTTGTTTACGTAGGTAGTGTCACGCGGATATGTAAAAACCACCATGTAGGGGTGCAGATATAGCCATTGTGGCTATTTCGAATGTGAGCGACAGCGCAGAGGCTCAATGCCGCTAGGGCAGATCCATATGGCCAGAATAGCTGTGATACAGTATTAATTGACTCCCCCCCCGTGCCAGCGTAGAAACATATCTATCTGTCCTGCGTTAAACCTGCCAACGGGCCTGCTGGGTTGCTGGTTCGTAACACTAACAATAGGCAAATAGTTTCCTTCTCCGCTTATGTAGTATCACCAATAACAGAACTCCTACCCCTCCTCACATTACTGTTGCAGTCTATTGCCATGTACCTCTATGTAGTGGCTTGTGTTGGCCTAGGCACTAGTTTTAGTCGAGACCCTTCCAAGGGAGTCGGTGTAAGTTGCCCTGCACACTTGTTGGCCAGATTACCCTTGGCCAACTTCACATCAACACCGTCCGCAAAGGTGACGCGAAATCTTCTCAGCAGAACAGCGAGGAAGGCCATATACTCCACTTGTGCGAATTTGCGACCCAGGCAAGCGCGGCCCCAATCTGAGAAGGTTAGCAAAGTGCCTCGCATCTGTCGATTCTTGTCTACTGCGGCTGCTTGTTTGCCGTGATGTGCTGCCTTATCACCGGCGTATGAGAATTTGTCCGTAAGCCATCGCTCAGGGCGCAATTCTTCTGGATCTTCCCAATACTGCGGATGGTAATTTACCCCTGGGGATGACAGATAGACTCGGCATCCCGCTGGTAAGGTATGCATTTTCATTGTCTTGGCCTTATGGTCTTGGACTTGGATAGTTTCGGATTCTTCGCAGACTTTCGTAATCAGTACCACGGAGGGGTACAGTCTGAATACCCCGTACTGCACAATGTTAGCCTCTTTAGGGCCGGTTTATAACCTAATACCGGATTTGTCTGCGGCACCCTCACATCCCACGGCCGGTCGTCGTCGTATTTGAACTTTCCACAAGATCCCCAGTCTTGGTGTCTGGGTTGATCACAGTTGCGGTATCCGTAGTGTTCCCAGCTTTGTCGTCCCCAATAGGTCCAGTCTTGGTGTCCACGGTAGCACCGGCTTTGGTAACAGCAGCATTCTCAGCCTTCTCCTTGTTTTCTGGAGGAGTTGACGCAGGTTGGGGCTCAGGTCTGGGCTTCTTAGGAGGAGAGGGCTCAAAAAACAGCGGTTCATTAATCCTCTCAAACTCTCCATCTTCCGGGATGCCGTTTTGCTCGGGGATCTGCAAGAAACCCCTCCTGTTAGCTTGTAGGAAGGCCTCGAAGAAAATGTCGGCCATGAGCTCATATTCGTGGTCGAACGGATGTGTACCGTCAGGAGAGTGTCAGCGGCAACCGGGCGGTCGGGATAGCCCTGCTCGCACTGCATCTCCGCGAAGACAACGCGTTCACCCTCACGCTGCAACTCAGATGCAAGCCTCCGGATTTGAAGATTTACATCAAGGATGAACGGCTCCTTGCTGGGGACTGTGTTGGTGAGGAGGCTCGATATGATGATAGTAGCCCGAGTAGACGTTGAAAGCAGATAAGTGACAAAATCACGGTACCGTTTATAGGCATTACCCGTGTCGTGTTTCTGTAGGCAGTTATTGCTCCCGACATGGATGATGAAAACGTTTGGCCGCAACTATGGTACTGATTGCTCTGCATGGGCATGTATCTGGTCGATACGGTTGCCGGCAAAGGCTTCGAGATCATTATCCTTGAACGCACCAAGGAGTTGCGAGCCGACGTAGTTGATAGGGTTGCCTAGAGCCGCCAGCTTGGTGCGTGAAGAATAGCGGAACCCTATATTGCCGATGGATACAGCACCACGTATGACTGAAGCCCCTAAGCACATGATGCGAAGTGGAATACCCCCAGCTAGAGGTCTTTGCACATTGTATATAGATGAAGGCAAGCTGGGCATGGTGTTAATCAAGCTTGAGTTGACAAATGATTCATTGACGACAAACTCGTCAGAGCCGACGACCGCCTCAGAGTCTGTGAGGGATGTAGGGTCTGAGTGTTCATCAGAGGAAGGGGATGAGATGTCCGGTTGTTGCGATTCAGCAGGAGCTTTTTGCGAAGAGCTGGGAATAGGATATTGAAAGATGTCGACTTGAACGGTATTATCAAGAAAAAAACGCTAGAACTAGTCAGCTCTGCGCTTTCGGGCGCGACATAGAGGTAAAATGTGATGCCTCAAAAGGATACTTACTTAATAGACTAATACTTATTAATAAAAGTGCAAGAAGTTGAGTAGCTCGCCAGCCGTGAGATATTTCTATCAAACTACGCCAGTCGTCCTTTTTATTAAAGCCATTTTGCTGTGTGAGCTAATGCGTTCCTTTGCCCTTCAGTTTCGTTGCTGATCGTGAACAAGGTGTCAGGGACAGCTATCACCACCCCGTAGGAGGTGTGATACTAGGTGAAGCGCTGATAAATTTGCATAATTATCGCTTATTCTAAACGGATAATTATAGAACCGCCAGGGCAGCGGAGGGACACTGGCCGAAGTGACAAGCCTTTTCAGTTATAATTTAACGCTTGGAAAGTAGAACGAGCGCACACAAACAAAGATAGGACGGGAACGCTGATATTCTTCAGCTATGCACGTCAATGATTTGGTGCTCTGGTCTATAAAACTAGACTATTCTGCCGTTTGTCTCCGGAGATGAGTTGCAAAAAAGGTCTAGAAAGAGAACGATTGACAATTAAGTGAGAGGGTCTATTAGAGCCTATTATACGATTGAATAGTATATTGCCCATATATATATGAACATCTCACGATAGACGCAGGATAGTGTAGGTATCAACTTCTCTGGAAGAGCGGATCGGTCCATAGACCTAGCATCACGGCCTAGACTAACGCCTAGACTACTCGTTTTCGGGACCCATGGATCGATACCTAGTCCTTCACCACTTTAGGCCTAACATAGTACAAAGGCTGCGGTCCCAGATATCTATCAGCCTTAGCATTTTAGACTCGTGCTGGGGGTGATGGATACTTACGGCCTCAACCTCTGTAACCCCCCTTGCCAGGTAAGTCCCCTTGTACTCTTCGAGACAATCTACATATGATTGCCATTATCTGCGTAGTCCTAACAATATGTATGATAGAAGCGAAGTCGTGTTTCTATATAAGCCTAGAGAAGAGTTGATGAGTCTGATGTAGGATTATGCAGGACCTTTGATCTATGATCCGAGAAAGCGTGAAGGAGAGATAGTGAAGGGTTCTACTGAGCAGAGATCTTACCTACTTAATCATGTCCACCTAACAAGCTTCGTTCCTGTTCCCACTCCCCTAGATCTGGCATATAGGGCTATGGTTAGCGTCAAGAGGTTTGCGCCTGAATGCGCATACGCAGGTACTTCACTCTCAGGGGTTAGCCTCTTTTAGGAGAATTTGATCCGCACATAAACAACTTAGAGACTAGTTGAACAGATCTCTACCGTAATGGATGTTGCAATTTCATCTCGCATGCTTCCATCGGCGAGGTCTAGACTTTCGCACGAGTCAGTTGACCTTTTCGCGCTTGGGAAAACATGTGACCATGTGACCTTAGTAATCTCTTTATTCCGTTAATTGTATACTTGATCCTCTGCCGGAAATCTGTCGGCGTACCTCTGGCATTCATACAAAAGTCTCCCTGATCATAGTCGTATATTTAGCTGTTCTAATACATCAAATATCGTGCAGAAGTCTGAAGCTAAGTCGGCAATGTAAATGAAATAATTAAGTAAGGGTAAACGGGTCAACCTTGTTTAAAAGCCCAACAGCATTCATTAAAACACATAAAAAGCGTAAAACCACAACTGCTACTTATGTATCACTAGTGAGTGCTCTTTTTCACGAATGCGCTACTCGATAACGACATGCCTCATATACTCAAGCCACAAATCATCGAGCTCATCGTCCAGCGTCTTTATTGTGATGTTTGCCATACTCTCGAAACCCAAGCTGTCATACAACGGCCAGCCTGCGGGAGTCGCTAACAGGGTGACAGGAATATGCGTCCCCAGCTCCTTGGCCTTCTCAATACCCCACTGAACGTTTGCCGCGCCCAAACCGTGGCCGTCCCAGCTTGGATGCGTGGCCAAGAGATCGAGGAGGAGCTGCGGCTCGGGAAAATCGAAAATATAGCGTTTCTCTACGACATCACCCTGCCGCTGGAAATCGACAAGCCGTGTCATGTTTGCTTCCAGATGATCCGAGCATTTGGCATACATTGATCGAGGGTCAAATGGGCTTCTATGGGGTCGATGGACTTCTTCGCTTATCTCGGTCAGGTCCCTCCATACTCCGACTGCCACGACTCGCTCCCTTAGAGTTATTTGGCCGCTCTTCGTATCAGCGCTTTGAGTGGGGATTGAGATCACATTGATAAACGTTGTGTTTGGTTTGTGTGCGAATTGGATGCCAGCCTCGTTCCGTAGACAGTGCCAATAGTAGTCTTTATACTCATTGAGATGGGGAAAGACATACTGCCACGTCGGCCCAGGCGCGAATGCATCGATGAAGACGGTGACGAAATCATTCAAATCTGCCTCTGTAGCCGGACGAGGCTGAATGCCACCGTGATTGATAATAGGTTTCTGCGTGTTTTCATAGACGGTTGGACTTGTGCCGAGTGCCATTTGTACCTGACATAACAGCATCAACAACAGCCGAGTGAAGACTTGAGCCATTATTATCAAATTGAGGATTATTTTTCATCGACTAGGTAGATACGTTCTTCAATTTCTTCATTTAGGTTAAGTTTAGAATCTGATGCATTGTTGTCGATGTAAGCAGTTCACTTCACTTTACACTAATGTTCTGATGTCATCTTGCATGCTTGGATTTGGGTAACTCTCGCGAATCCTTCCGAAAATCCTGCGATCCCTGGAGGGTCGACTCGATCTACGGATTATATAAGCACCTATACTATCCTTGCTAACAAATAAAAATCTATGTTTTAGAATTTGGGAATAGTGGGACATGGTGTAGAGGCTGTTAGGAGAGCCATTGACGCTTTCATGAGGCTGCCTGCGATCTGGGAGTTACCTCCACTTTATGACAGATCGGAAACGACTACTCGGAGTCGGATAGGCACCACAAACGACCAGATGAGCACTTCAGGGCATTGACAAAGTGGATGGTACAGCCGAACACGAAGAGAGTGCCTCGCCATTTCTATTATACCGCTAGAAGTCGCACATACGGTGTTATTATCTCCAACACCATGAAACATCTATGGCCTGTCACAAGATGGCATTTACAGATCGCCCACTCGCAGTAAGCTATGTCTACATTAGTCGCGTTACTATAGTTCGCAAAGGGGAATGTAGTCTAAGCCCGGTACTTGCCATAAGAGGAAATTGCCCTTTTTGGTAGTTTAGTATTTGCGGATCTTTTCATGCTTTGAATTAGCTGCATAGAATGTGCAGCTTGAGCAGATGAGCCAATGCGTGAAGGTGAGAAGTGACATTCAGGGAAGTTCATCCTCTGTAAGCCGACGTTGTCGATACTGAGACAATGTGTTTACTAGAATGGTTCCAGATGTGGCCATCGGCGCAAATTGAGACTCAAGGGAGTCTTCCTACTTGCTATTATCTCGTCTAGCTTTTCTCGCGAGCGGTGACGTCTGGTCCGACATCCCTTTCATTATCCCTTGCCTGCGGCTGACAAGCCTACCGAAGCTTCATCTAAAACAGCTTTTTTTTAATTTGCGCCCGCTGTCTCTTGTGTTACAACCCCTCATATCTGCCTACGAATCGATGCCGCAGGGGAAACGCCGTCTCGGGAAACATCCCGAGTAAGGCCTCCTTAGCTGTCTAGGTAGATATCTTATCATATCAGCAATACATAGATCTTGACAACTCAGCCAACCAGCTCTCCTTCTCTTTGTCTAATCCCGGCCCTCAGCAGATATCTCACTGCCATACAGGATTATCTGTATTCTCTAGCCTGGTATTCGCCATCTATATATCCTACACTGCTTTCAAACACAACTTGCGGTTGCCATGTCTCGTTACGCTGACGCACACGTGGAGACTGCTGGGCCGGGTGATGCTCGCCCGACTGCGATGCAGGTCATCCAAGATGAAGGCCTTGAAGGTGCTCTAGCTGGCAAAGTCATCCTCATCACTGGTTGTTCATCAGGCATCGGCATTGACACTGCACGAGCCCTTGCCGCTACTGGCGCAACTCTATTTCTTGCGGTTCGTGACCTTCAAAAGGGACAAGCAACTTGCAAAGATATTCTTGAGCCTTGTCGCGTCGAGCTCCTGGAGCTTGATGTTAGCAAATTGGACTCCGTCCGTGCTTGGTAAGTTATTATATCTGCAGCCCGTGCCCTCACTCTTAGTTTCTTCAGGCAAAAATATTCTTATACTGGAGCGGTAGAGGTCGTTCATCCCCGCGAGCCTATTCGTAATATCAATTAGTGTAATTACTCACCTTTGCTTTTATAGTGCAGCGGCTTTCCAGAAAAAGTCGTCGAAGCTTAACATTCTGATCTGCAATGCTGCTGTTATGCATATACCGACGCGGGAGGAGTCAGTGGATGGCTTCGAGATGCAACTAGCTACGAATTATCTGGGCCACTTCCTACTGTTTTGGCTACTCAAGGATATCCTTCTCGAATCATCCACTCCTGAATTCAATTCGAGACTCGTCAACGTGTCAAGCTCAGCTCATCACGCCTCGGAAATTATGTTTGACGACTTCAACATTGAGAAAGAAGGTGCCTACAACCCCTACACGTCGTATGGACAGTCCAAGCTCGCGCAAATCTACATGGCCAACTACGTCGACCGCAACCTCGGGCCTAAGGGCCTGCACGCCCTTAGTTTAATGCCAGGCGGTATTGACACGAATCTAGCCAAGTATACACCGCGAGAGGTGGTGGAAAACTTCAAGAAAGACCCAGTCATGTATAACTGGATGAAGAGTCCTGAACAAGGAGCTGCCACCACGATAGTTGCGGCTGTTTCCAAAGAGTGGGAGGGCAACGGCGGCGAGTATTTGGAGAACTGCACTGTCGCCAAGCCTGAGCCGTTCATAGTCGGGTTCCTCGGTATCAAAGACTACGCCCATAACGAGGCAAAGGAGAACAAGACTTGGGAGCTGACATTGAAGACCTTGGGGCTAGCTTAAAGCGATTGGTTGGACATTACCTAGGTATGGGCTAATAGATCTCCTAGTGCTAGCTTAGATATGGAATATTCACCACTCCCCTAGCTAATCATCATTACGTTGCATACAAATGTTGAAGTGTCGGTATGGAAGCCTCCAAGACTGGGGGTTCTAGCATCCGGAAATGGAGTCCCTTATACTAAGTCAGTGTCCTTTGAACCTTACAAAACTTAGACAAGCTCACTCTTTAAAGTCAATTTCTTACTAAATGAAATTTCACTCCCGAGGGGGCGTGTCTAACAGCACTCATGAGACAAAGACTCTATTCTGCGCAGACACTAGTTGCGATAAAGTTTAACCGCAACATATCTAACAGCCAATAGGTAATCTAGTAGGTAGGCAGATCAAACCATATCGATCAAGCATGACTCATACCAAATGGTGCTCGCCTAATAAAAATACAGATCTATAAAAGCAACGCCTCCCTCCTCAATCATCAGGTATTCAGCGTTTGTCTAATTATCTACCCACAAGCACCTCAGGTATTTGGAAATTACAAACCTATCGCTCACTTCTCGTCGCTACTATGCCACAAACAACTTCCGAAAGACGACCGCTACACTGGAACTACCTGCCTCCCGAGATTCGTACGATGATTCTTAAAGAGATCTGTAACATCAACGGCTGCAAGTTAGCTGGCCCTGTCACAGTATCGCGGGAGTGGCAGGCAGTTTTGGAGCCACAGAACTTCTCCCGCATCACACTGACCCCGACGCGAATTCGTGATCTAGAGTCTATGGTCCATCGCAACAGGAGTCACATGCGTTACCTATGGTTCTCGTTCGAACTCCAGAGATACAGCTGCGCCGAATGTGACGCCGACCTTGACCAGCTGATGATCACCGAGGAGGATAACAAGGCGATAACTACTTCGCTGGAAGATCTTTTCCTAGCTCTTAGCAAGTTCGACCCAACGGGCGAATTGATACTCGACATTAGCGTTCACTCACCCAGCGATTCGGAGCACTGGTTTAAGGAGCTCACCTTTGGACCTGATGATGATTCGCCAGGCGAACTGGGCATACACCGAGCCGCAAAGCAGCCGGCGACGCATCAACGGGACCCCACTGACCATGAATGGAGCATTACCATGAATGGAGCATTACCAAACCGGGAGAAAACGGAATTGAAAAATTATTCCAAGACGTGATGGCCGAGCGCCCGTTCGGAACCGACGAAGAGGAATATCAGTGGTGGCAGCGACTGCCAGCGGTCCCGGCTGTGACGTTTATTATTATCCGCCAGCAAAACCGTCGACGATGGAAGCCGAATGCGCTGCCATATATGTTTGCTCGCTTCCCAAGACTCCATGAGATCGCTTACGAGCCATGGAGGGAATGGGGACGCTGGCAGCAGGGCTGGACAGATAACTGTAAGTATCGGAGCTGCTATTATAGTAACTTTCAACTCATAGTGTGTCCGGGATTTGTGGTTTCTTATGTCGCTCAAATGCTGAGAAATGTGTGCAGGGTATCGATTATTGTTCGAATCGTTGTCCAGGCCATCCGAATTGAAGATAATTACACTCTTCGAGAACTTTGATGAGCGATACTCCCCCCGTTGCCACGACTGCGACCTCATCCGGATACCAGATCTCAGCGTAAGCGAGGCGATTGCGAAAGCTAGTTTAAAGCTCGAACATCTATCGGCATCGTTCATCGCAGATGCCAGCCATTTCTTTGACGTCGCTTGCAAGCCGTCCTTCAAATGGCCTAACCTGACCTCGCTTGTGCTCACCTCCCAATCGTTGACGCCCGATGAAGACCTTGTCACCATTTACGCATTGCTACAGGCAGCAGCAACAGCGGCTTCAAATATGCCACAAATCAGAACGATGGAGATCTGGAATGGACGTAGAGGGCTGGCAGGCCTCTTCAGATACCGACTTACAGAGCGTCACCGACCTGCTGTTGTGACCTGGCGAGGGACTTGGGGTCTCACTTTGCCGCCTCAATTGAGGCAAGTTTGGGAAGCAGTGGCGCTCCAACATGGGGGCAGCGGATGCCGTTATGTAGAGGAGCTTCTGAACGTTCAAGTCAAGTGTCATGGTGATGCGGTGTTCTACCTTCAGCTTGCAAAGCCTGTACTTCGACCTACCTCGTTGCAACAGATCCGAGCAGAGCACAGGTTCAAGGAGGAAGCGTGGACTAGATAGGGAGGGGAAGAAACAGTATCGGTCAAGTCTTAGTTTCAGACTGTGCGTACCATTTGAAGTAGCAGTCTTACTTATCCAAGACACCACGGAAAGGTGCTTGACCATCGTCTTGGACCATGCTCACTTGAGCGGTGTGCTGTCACTTTCTCGCCGTTTCGGCGCTCTTTTGTGCAAGGACATACCACGCGATACAACTGGCGTCGCGCCTTCGGGCGTGAGCTTGCGGCGACTCGGCGAGAGCAGCCGAAGAGGCCATCCGTCGTAGCTTTGGCAACTTCCGGGGCTGAACTTGCTTGGTACTTAAGTAAATCAAATCACACTTTTTCTTCACAGCACACGGCGGCTGCGAGGGCGTGGCGTGGCGGTGGCACGGGCGATGTTCAGGCCTGTTTTGACAACAATCAATAACGTCGCTACAAGGCAGGCCCTGGCCAGAACAATCGGAACAACCTAGCTCCAAAGTGTGTACGCCTTTGCTAATCCTTAAGCACTGTATAGGATTATACGGCACCAAGCATAAACAAAGCATAACCAGAATCTAAAAGCAATATCCATTTATTCTTAAATTTCAAGTTGTTTGTGGTTGTTTTATCCCGTTGTCGAACACCAAGTGTAAACTAAACTACCTAGGTACTCGCTATTGAGGTGTTCCGATTATTCTGGCCAGGGCCTGTCTGGTTAGTTATTCGTGTCATAGGGTTCAAAGTGAAAACTCTCACCTCCTGAGGCTCTATTCACATCAACCAAATTAGATTCCTACTGTTCGGGTTCCTACCTCATTAGGAAGAAAGGGGTTTAACCAGGCCCCTAGAGGCACGCGACCCGTGGACCTGAGCTCTTGCGGGCACCAGCTGGTTGGGTTTTATGATGCGGCTTGCATTCTTGCCCCTTCAGGATTTGTACCGCTTCGGTCGCACTATCAGTGGCTTCGTGTCTATGTAGGCCTAGTCTACGCCATATTCTCATCTCACCTTTGCCTCAACGAACCACCTTGCAATTCACTGTACACGCTACCTACCAATTGATTACCAACCAATAAGCCTGCCAGGTATTTGTCTAGTTGAATCTTAGACATTTTTTACACTCATCTAAATTAGGCGGCTCAGGAAGAAGCTAGCACACAAGATTACTTGAGATGTCTGCCTAGTGACTCGCATATCGAGGCAGATATTTATATTTACAATATTTATCAGCATACATAGTGTAGAACCAATAGAGGATACTATGGTTAAAATTTTACCCTTCTGATAGTATTCTTACGTAGTGGAGCGTGCAAGTCAAACAGCTCTGACCATAGTTATAGTAGGAAGTTCAAAAGCGAGAGAGATCATCAAGTATGCGTTGCCACTGGTAAAGTGAGGTATTGCGTAGCTCGAGCTAGGCGACTATGGAGTTGGATAAGTCATATCCCATGTCATGCGAGTCTAAGTCCTGTACACCATGTAGAAAAAAAGCAATCCTCAGCTAACCTTAGAGTATCGAAGGGTGGTCTTGCTCCAGAGCTCATTGCCGCTCATCTGATACTCCAGACCTTTCATGTAGTTCTTTACAGCGTCACCACACCGTTCAGACTCTACCTTTTTGACCAGCATATCGTGTGTCTTCTCCCACTCGCGAGTCATGTACCACAGAACTCGTCGAGAAGCTTCGATGTTCAGGGACGTACTAGCCGAAAACACTTTCACAGCGCTGCAGAGAAAGGACCCCTCCTTGTGGCCCGTCTCAGCGGCGCGAACTTCTTTTTCCCAAGAGTAGATATCATTGACCACGGAGATTTGCTTAGAACAATTCTGCTCTAGTGGTTTCATGAGAGCAAGCTCAGACGGTGTAAGGCGTAAGTCCATCGAAAACCGCATAAGCGACGACAAGAGCCTTCGCAAAGTGTGAGTCAGTTCAGTTCAGTCATACCGGGTCGGATTTCCAACAGTAATAGTTATGGGGAGAGAGGTTTGCACGTACGCCTTTCCTACATCCTTTTCGCGGTACTCGAGATAGTGTCCGAGCTCGGTGATGCTCATGCGAACCTTGTCTGTCTGTGCCCGCATGAACGTAAATGTAGGCTCCAGCACCTCGTCGGCGACCTCCTTGTCGCAGGCGCGCATACTGTCCCAGAGGTCGTACGTGATGTATTCAACTGGTACACTGCGGTTCGGGACCACGTCACCACGAGCAATAGGGATCAATTTCTCGTTGTAGGCCGAGCCCTCCTCAAATGACATATCTTCCAAGATGTCTGATAGTACTGTCAGCCTTGAAGTGTGTTGTGATTCATCTGCTTCTTTTGGGTAAGATACCATCAATCAAAAACAAAAGCGTGAGCAGGCGGCAGGCAAAATGAATCCGATCATTTTTGGCAAGTGGAAAGTAGAGGCATGTGACGCGGCTAAATCCTGCGTTGAGGAAGACACGCTTTGCTTTAGGGTTCGGAAACCCCCAGTGTTCTAAGAAGTAGCTATCTACTTCGCGGGATACTTCGTCGGCACGCGGATGGCAAAGGGGAATCCAGTCTGATTTTGGGATCTGCCAGTCCGCAAGACCGTGGGCCGACCCCTGGGCGTGTGATCCATGAGTTTGAGGCTCGACATTGCCGGCGATGTTGTCTCTACCTCCGAGCTTCGGCGTGGGGCTTAAAAGCTCATTACGGTTCAGCACCGCCGCCATATCTTCACACGAGATAGGTAGTGCTCCAATTTAATGAAAGAGCTCTTCACTGGATGGCTTTCTTTCGAGGCTGAATTCATACAGCACTCACAACTATACCTCCGGCCGATAAGCTAAAGAGAAAATACGCATCCTTATCTATTTCGAATGTCATGAGGCGTACCTAGTAGGAGCCTGAGGTAGAAGCTTGCATGTTGCCAGTTAATGAACATCTGGTGATGTAAGGTTGCCTAGAAGGGAAAGCACCCGTGATAAGGGCATGATATTGACGGAGAAAGGTCCTTTCCAGATTGGGAGGCCATATTGAGGTTCGAGTTGAGGCTGTTTGAGGCTGTTTGATCTGACAATGTCTTGAAGTAGTAATGTTCCGGGGCCGCTGAGGTGAGCCTTGAGACTCTCACAACCTATTGCGCAGCAGCGTATGGTGATAGGTGTCGCATGCCGGAAACACACCCCGTTGTTAAATCATTTGACTCTATCTTATATGCTCGTTTAGAAGTAGACAACAAAGTACTAGCAGATATCTCAACATGTTGTACACTGTCCTTGTGGGTGCTCTCACAGCGTTCATCATCAAGTCATCCGTAACTTGGTATCACCTACGCAACTTTCCAGGCCCCTTTCTCGCAGCTACATCAAAACTCTGGTTAGTCGAAGGTATAATACAGAAGAACCTCCACTTAGAGCTTAAGAGAGCATGCGAAAGGTACGGTAAGGGCGATTCCAAATCTTACCTAGCAAGACGGTTGAAAAGATGCTGACGAACCCAGGATCTTTCGTGAGGGTAAGCCCTGATGACATCGTCACGAATGACTTGGACTATGTACTTGCTATGAGCGCTGTTAGAAGCACACATAGACGGTCCGATGTTTACAGCAATGTAAAATTTGATTTCGAGCTGGATCATGTGTTTTCTGAGCTCAATGAAGATAGACACCAAGAATTACGGAGGAAGTTAGCAGCGGGTGTAAGTGCTCTCCAGTAACAATCATCTTTAGATCCACCACCAACTTATATGCGAGCAAAAGTACTCAGGCAAGGAAAATACTCACCTTGAAGCAGCAGTGGACGAGCAGATCCGGAATCTCGTGAATCTCATTAATACGAAATACCTTTCCACCGCTTGTTGCTTCAAGCCTTTGGAATTTTCTCGACTAGCACAATTTTTCACGCTAGACTTGATCACCGAAGTCGCTTTTGGGGAAGCTTTGGGTTTTCTTCAACGAGACGAAGATATTAATGGGTATTGTGATGTTGCAGAGCAGGTACTGCCCGTATTTGAGTGGCTCGCCGTGTTCAACACACTAAATCGAATCATCCGACTACCGGGTCTCCGAAACGTCGTCATGCCACGGCCCACAGACAAAACAGGAGTTGGTATGATTATGGGGTAAGCGGTTTGAAAGCCATCTCGTCATATTTTATCCCTGAATTTGAAGCTTACGTGCAGAGATATGCGAGGGATGTTGTGTCCAAGCGGTATAGGTCCAACCAGGAGCCCAAAGCCGACATGCTCGGTAGCTTCAAGAAGCATGGATTAAACATGCGAGAGGCCGAGACGGAGGCGACATTGCAGATGTAAGCTCTTTCAACAATCTGTCACACTTGTGAGCAACTGTTACTGAAACTCTAAAGCATGGCAGGTTCAGATACGACCGTGACAGCGCTCCGCAGTACACTCCTTTTCATCATAACCAACCCTTTGGTTTACGCCAAAGTCCAAGCCGAGCTCACAATTGCCTACCAGGCACCCGACGCCTTGACCTCACAAGGCATAATTTCCGATGCGGCGGCGCAAAAGCTGACTTACCTCATGGCTTGTATACGAGAATCCATTCGCATTTTACCCCCGTCATTTGCGATGTTACAAAAACAAGTACCGCCTATGGGTGAGATCTTGCCAGACGGGAGGTTCCTTCCAGGCGGTACCCGAGTTGGCACATGTGTTTTTGGCATTGTTCGAAGCCGGTCGATTTTCGGCGACGATGCCGATGTGTACCGGCCAGAACGATGGATTGAAGCACAAGCAGCTGCACTATCAGAGACCAACTCCAAGGGTGATGTTTTAACATGCGGTAGTACTAGAGAAAAGTACAGGAAGATGTTAAATGCAGCCGATATAGTCTTTGGTAGTGGTCGATATCAGTGTCTCGGTAAGACCGTCGCCATGTTTGAGCTGAGAAAAAGCTTAGCTACGGTACGTGCGCTCCCATTGGCAGATTTCTGCTAGTCGTACTGATGTCAACAAATTCGCAGCTCTTGTATCGTTACGATATCACGGTCATGAACCCAATGAACCCTATCACGAACATCCCAGCCAACGGCCTTCTACTGCAAAAGGATATGTGGTTAAGGGTTTCGAGGAGACATTAGATAGTTTAACGACTTCAGGTAGACCGTCAGGGGACGAGATATCGTGTGTCGAGGACGTCAGATCATCGCTACAAATTAGACATATTTGCTGACTTAGTGAATTTCGACACTTCTCGTACTTGTAATGCAGTTGATTGGCGAATCTATTAAACCATTGGTGCGCTTAGGTATCGAGTGCTGCTCTTGGCCGAGAGAAGGATGATCCAGCGAGGTAGGTGAAATTTAATGCATAGATGTGAGGTATGTTGGGATACGTGCTTCAAGGCATCTCTGTGTTGTAGACCATACCTCGGCGTGTCTTCATGCCCTTCAGAAGACACCACAGCGGTTAGCTTCACTGACGGCCCTGCCATTAATTACACCGACAACAGCCCAGCTAAAATCAGAGTACCACCAACATATACATCGACACCAAGTACTCAATTTTAGCCCCTACAAATGCTTGTCCAATCGCTGTGTTCCAACAAGTGGGCGCCCCGGCTGTCTTCCTAAGTAGGTAGTCAAGAGGCCTGCCTTGGTTGGCCATTCCCAAGAGAGAACCCCTCCTTTGAAATATTTATAGCTCGATCCAGAACCGGTCTTATTAGGTGCACTGCCACGCCACAGCTTTGCTCTATGGGGGTCAATGATTCACACCGCAAATTACTGGCAAATTCCGGATCGTTCAATTAGCCATGGCCTCACTCCAGATCACGGATGATGACATCCCCAGCTTAGAAGGCAAAGTGGCCATTATTACAGGTAGAAGATTGCTGTATAGCCTCTTGTTGGACCCCAACTGACACTGTGAGCGAATAGGAGGAGGCTCAGGAATAGGTTTGGCAGCCGTTCGTCTTCTGACCAGGAAAGGTGCTCGGGTCTACATACTGGACCTTAGTCCTCCAGATATTGGCTCAATTCCCAAGCCTCCTGAAGGTGAACCTGTCATTCCAACCACAGCAGCCTTCATCTGCTGCAACGTAACTAAATGGAATGACCTGAGGGCGGCTTTCCAGAGATGTGTCTCTGAGTCTGGTCACGTTGACATCGCCATCGCGAATGCGGGCGTGTCGGAGGAGTATGACTATTTTGAGGATCGGGAGGACGAGAACGGCGAGCTTCTTGAGCCACCTTTTGGCGTTATTGATGTCAATCTTCGATCTGTCGTGAACTTTGTCAAACTTGCTGTCAGCCAAATGCGGAAACAAAAGCGAGCTGCTGATCCAGCAGGCGGCAGCATTGTGATCACTAGCAGCTCCACCGCTTATGCGCCTGAACAAAACCTTCCTGTGTACAGCGCGTCCAAGTGTGCGGTCAGTGACTCATTAATACTCTTTTACAGGCTTGATATGTTCTTCCGGGGCAATTACTGACGAAACCAGCAGACCATCGGCCTCATGCGCGGCTTGCGGTCTCAGCTAGTAAGAGACAACATAACAATCAACTGTGTGGCCCCAGCAGCAACCGTTACAAAGCTTCTTCCCGAGAATCTTATAGCTCCAATGATTGCGGCAGGGCTTCCAGTGAGCTCGGCCGAGTTCGTTGGCAGAGCGCTAGTCTATTCAGCCACTGCCCAGCAAAGAGAGCGGGTTGAGAACTACGGGAAAGACTCACCGTCCACTGATGGGCCAGGCCGATGGAATGGAAGGACTATCATGACTCTGGCTGAGGAGTACATCGAGCTTGAACAGCCGCATGCAGCTTTAAAGCCGTTTTGGCTGGGATGGACGAGCATGGATCTCACGAAACGACAGCAAGCTGCGACAGATTTTAGGTCAATTTGAGGGCATGAAAAGTCATCTTGAAGATGTAAGGAGATGGATGCGAGAAAGTTGTTTTAGTCATTCCTTCCTTAAATAAGAAGGCTGGCCGTGCATGTGTACTTCGTAGCTCAGATACGCTGCCTGAAAAGGTAGTAACGACGAGATATGTCTTCTAATTTGTCATCTGAGTAGTTATTGTTTTCATCTCTAGCAATTTCGATTCCCTAATTCCTTAGTCCCATATTCCTTCTGTGCATGTCGAATAGAGTTATTGTCAGAACAAAGGTCTGGTCCTCGAGATGCGGGAATACTTGGCCGACAACAGTTGTTTATGCTTTTGTGCATATGCAAGGGTTATTTTAAGGACTCAACAATATTTCCATTATCCAGCCGTCTAGCCGGATACATTTCCTAAAGCTTGATTTCAGGCACGCTGGCTGTGGCAAAACTAACTTTGCATTAATGCAAGATTCCATAGTAAGATCCGACCTGCTGGGACGCATAGAATCGAGCTCGTCCAGAATCCTAGCCTACGACAGCGGATAGAAAGTCCTATACCCTCGGCGGTTTGAGAGGCACGTATCGGCGTTCGTCTGGGCTGACACGGTAGCACCAATCTATTTTGTCATGCTGACAAGAATACCTTGTTGCCATGCGACAGTTCTGCAGGGCCCCTGCATACATCCGGCGTGCCGGTACTCAATATAGATCTGAGCATTTGGCGGGACGCTCTTAGAAAACTACTTTTTTATGTGGATAAAAGACAGGACATAAACGCGATACTGGATGTGATACGGGATGTCCTAGTCTAAGTACTGTACACCGGCGATAGGGCTGCAGGCTTACGACGCTCCTTCCTACTTGTCTACCTAGGCCGCCCCTTTAGCTGCGCAAGTCCTTTTTATCGAGATCAGCCGCATAGATGCTAGACCCTCCGTAGGCAATTCAAGGGACCATTGGTTGTTCCCAGTCAGGACACCGAAGGATTCTTGTAGGAACGAGGCGCTGTTGCTAGTCAAGGCAAGCCCAAAGAAGATATCGACCGAGAAGCTAGCTATTCGAGTCTAATAAGGCTGAAGACAATTTGAAATATGAAGATAGAGTGACATCCTGTATATAAAAATACTTGGATGTGTCACTCCCTCATAGTACGCATCCTAGATCTGTACTCACCATTTCAACTCGTTTGTTGTTCGACTAGGATTTTCCCCTATTCTATACTTGAGAACTATAGAAGCTTTGCTTCTTATAACTCATTCTTATAACTCATTATAATTACTCATTGGCTAGACATAATGGCTCATTTCCAACTTTCGCTCGTACTTTTCCTCTTCGTTTTCCTAGCTTTATCTGTGCAATCGGTGGCTGTTAATGTAGCTAATACATGCGGCGAACTCAAGCGTCTATTTGGTAGCAAACTTTCGTTACCGGCAACCAGAGAATATAGTATAGTTGCTCCTGGTGAGCAGTCCCTCTGTCACAATCTGTTAGAAAGTCGTTGCTAACTTCAATCAGAGAACTGGTCAGAGACCGCGCAGCTTTCTCCTGGGTGCTTATTTGAGCCTGATACAGCTCAAGATGTCGCTAATGCCTTACGCATTCCGGTTCAACGGGGGACCGAATTTGCTGTTCGTGGTGGGGGCCATATGCCGGTCCCTGGCGCGGCAAATATCAACGGAGGTGTTCTACTTTCGCTAGGAAACATGAGGACTATGCAGATGACCAACAGAAACACTATTGCTCAACTCGGCCCAGGCTTGAGATGGAATGAAGTCTACAACTGGACGGCGGAGTACGGCTTAGCTGTTTCTGGTGGTCGATATGCACCAGTCGGCGTTCCCGGCTACCTTCTCGGTGGTGGAGTCAACTTTTTCGGCTCTCGCTATGGATGGTCTAGCAACATGGTGTCGAACTATGAGTTAGTCTTGGCAAACAGCTCTATTGTGAACGCGAACGCGAAAGAAAACCCAGATCTGTTCTGGGCGCTGAAGGGAGGATCCAACAACTACGGCGTAGTGACCCGCTTCGACGTCAAGACGTTCCCATCTAGCAAAGTGTACGGCGGTCTTTCTATTTTTAAGCCACAGTATCTAGACGATTTCGTCAATGCAGCGGCATCTTACTCGGTAATAGGCGGTGGCTCAGACGACATTAATGCATCGTATAATCCATCTGTACAGATCGATGTATCTACTGGGAACCTCACCTTACTTTCATGGTGCGCGTATCAAGGTTCAGATCCCAACCCAGCGGCATTTGCCAACTTCTCACGTATCCCGACTTTGTCTTCGAACAACAAGGTCATGTCGAGTTTGGCCGATCTCACTACTGAGACTAATACAGACGCGTTCAGCGGCCGGACACAGAGGTTCGAAGCTTTCTCACAAGGTCACCTGGTTTTAGGCATTACTTACTCATACCTGATAGGCAAGTTTTCTGGGCGACCGGACTCAAACCAAGTCCCAAATCCGTCAGGCTTGCGAATACAACATTCTTCGAAATGGTCGATGAGATGCCCGAACTGAAGAAAGTGAAGGGCTTGGTCTTAACCACAACTCCGCAGATGCTGACCAGGGCTTGGCTCCAGGCTGCTCGGGCATCAGGCGGAGATCCCATGGATCTCGAGCCAGGCAACGGTATCATACGTAAGTCTCCAATGTTCACGCTTATTAAGGTGCATCGATTATTTACAGTCACTAATCAACCGTTCTGAAGTTCATCTCATTGGATCTGCCTGGGAGAGCGAAGGTGATGACGAATTGGTTTATGAATTCAGCAGGCGTCTTATAGCTGCGATAGATGAGAGGAGTAAAGCTCAAGGCCTATACTCTCCTTTCATCTATATCAACGATGCGGGGCCGGGGCAAGAGCCTTTCAAATTATATGGTAACGGCAATTCAATCCACAAGATGAAGGCAGTTCGTGACAGATATGGTTGGTCCACAAGTTTTTTCTCTCTTCATCATTCCTCTATTCCTTTATCAGGTTCCTAGCCCTCCCTATGGTTATGTTACATAAGACCTACAGACTCATTTCTATGAACATGATGTTGTAGAGTTTACTAACATCGCAGTAGATCCCCACCATTATTTCCAACGTTTGCTGCCCGGAGGCTTCAAACTAGGACGGCCGTGATCTTAAAGAAGGCAGGCACTTTTAACCTGAAAAATAATCGACATAATAGAAGTTTAATGCTACAAACCTAGAAAGACACCTTTCTGGTAAAGAACTGCGGGTGAGGGCAGAGTATAAGAAGACATAATACATGAGGGTACAGTGGATGAGAGGTTGTTTCTAAAGTATAAACTCTTTTATTATCTATCTAGTTGATTAGAATGTTAGTGTACTTAGTTGTCTGGTTTTTGTTATCTTACCTGGACGTTAAAATTGCTAAAGTTGTTAAAGCAATATAAAATGTAGACCGAGCAAGTATAGAAATTCATTCTTGAAGAGTAAAGCCAGGGAAATACAAATACAGTTTAACCAAAACGGTTAACAGCTCGATTCTTTTCTTAAGAAGCCTGTTTTTATATAGAATTCGAGATGCCATTATCCTGTGCAAGGCCGGTGTTTCTCGATGGAAAGGGCAGGCTAACAGCATATTCCACCCCCGTTTAAAGGCTCAAGAAGCAGTGCTAAAGGTGCCATATTAAAAGACACAGAGGAACGTTATATGGCATTTTCGCACAACCACGCCAATCGAATCAAGACTGTCGCCTTGCAGCTAGATCGTGCAAATCGCCCTGTTCGCCGACCTGTACACGGCCGCCAGAAGACTGATCTGCCCTCTTCGGCCCAGTCGCTATAGCGCCGTCGACCTGGTCTTTCACAGCTTGCCCATGAGTCTCCACGGAAGAGCCTAGATCGGTCTGTGCATTGTTGCCATAGTTGGATTTTTGCTCGTCCACAATGTTCCTATTTGTGAAGGACCGGGAGTCAGTCTCGCAGTTCTAGGATGGGGGAATAGTAGGTAGTTGTTTGTTTGATAAATACGGTAGAGATACAATAACGACTGCTTTCATGTTTTCCTGACGTAGAAGACACAATATTTCCGAAGGAGAGAAGAACTTACTGAGCTTGCCTGAATTGGTGTGAATCAAGCGGCGCTTGCTCGATGTGGGAGGAATGACCGCTGTTAGAGTCTGCCATCGTGACTTGTGATAGGTAAACGGATAAGAAAGAAATCGTGAGATTTCACACGCGATTAGGATTTGCAGGAAATGAGATTCGAATAAGTCTTGAGAAGAGGATCAATCTCAACAATAGTTGGTGATGATGGACAAGCGTTGTCAAGAAGAGATTCACAGGGTCCTACCTAGATCGGACGATTGCATCATAGGTGGGGGACTATTGGTGACGTATGCCACCTGGGTCTGCACGAAAGACATTCCATACGAACGAGCTATTGGTTGGACACTGTCGCATTTGATTTGCTGCTGCTGGTGAGATATTCATCTGCAGAGCGAATAGCCTAACTCGGTGGTTGCTCCCGTTGTTAGGAAGCGTCGGCGGCTCTGGGTGGAGCGTTCTAAGCGTCGTCTGCTTTCAATCTGATTGTGGTATTGGTGTAAGATCTACAATACGCATTTCACATTTTCCGAATCCCTTAATAAACAACAACCTTCAACATGTGTATGTAATAATTAGAAATTTATTGAAAATGAAACCACCTTCGCATTGCGCTTGGTTGCTGCTGTGGGCTAATTAATTGACTATGTAGAATCTGGCGTTGCGGCAAATTATTTGAATATGTTACATAATTTGTATCCGAAATTGCATGATTAGATCACATGATAGGTTTCCTAGTGTAATGGTTATCACAGCGGATTTTGATTCCGCTAATCCGAGTTCGATTCTCGGGGAGACCTGACGCAACTAATTTTTTTGTTAATGATGCTAAGTGGTATGAAGGGTTCCATTTCCCCTATCTCTTTCTTCGCAGCGGTGCGGCCGACGTCCGTCTTGGCAGTTCAATACCAAACTACAACATAGTTAATTGGTTTGCAGTAATTAATGGAGATGTAGTTTAGTTGAAACGCATTTATTGTGGTGCAGTCAATTACGGTTGCGATACGGGACCTGACCTCGGGACGAGACTGTTGAGGCTGTCAGACTTGTGGCGGACCGATTCGGGCCGCCTTGAGCATCGCCCTCTTCTAAGGTTTTCGGGCTACAACAAAGGCTACCATACATAAAGGTCAGGTAACATAATATATGACTATGAGTACTATCGAGGGAGGTGTTTTGGAGACATAGATACAATTTACTCTTCCCAGCGCTGCTTTGCGTGAGTGACATACCAGCACCGGGTACTCACCCAGCTACGACGCTATCCCTCGGGCCTTGGCACTGGCTACTGTAGCCGTGAACTGCTTTTGTTTTGGGTCACTGCTAGGTACTGTATTTCACGAAAGTAGTCAGAGACAACGGGGAGTTCTTATGGTCATCGTAGTCGGGCTTGGAATGCAAATGGATAACTGTACGATCAGTGGAGTCTACTCCTCGGCTTATCAAGCATGCATGTTCTCTAAGGTCTGCTATGCAGCCTTCTCCTAACAACGCACAATGATATACTAGTCTGTTGCTTGGTATCAAGCGAACAGTCGCGATGATATACTTACCAACAGGAACGGCGACGATCCTGTAGTACCTGGCTTGTCGCGATTTCTAGGTTAAGGATGAACAGCGAGGAGCTGAACAATCAATTGGCGCCTAAGTACCTAAAGGAACTACTTATTTCGTCGTAGACTCTGTAGGCTTAACTGGTGACTGCAATAAACCCTTCAGAGACGCGATGTTCTCGTCGATGATAGCAATTTCGGCATCAAGTCGAAGGATCTTCTCTTCTATCTTGTCCATGTAGTCCTTGTCGGATAATCGCTGCATTGGACTCCATTTTGAATCGAGCCAACTCGTCTTAGGTTTTGTTTGGGAAGACCGAGACAGTTGGGACATGTATGAGCTGCCAGCTCCTAGGGTACCGAAGAAGAGCACTCCGGGTAATATGTTGCGGGGGCCACCTGGAAAAGATGAGGGCTGGGTCGAAGCAATATTCAGGGAACAGAGCATTGCTTACGGATCATGCCACCAATCATTCCTGATACACCGCCAGCCACTCCGCTCGCTTTAACTAAGTCTGAGGAACTTAGGTTCTCTTCACCTCCCCACGCATGACAAAGGAGGCCTTTCGAAGCTGAAGCGAATTAGCGTACGCCCGGTAGAGATACTAGAGGAAGACCCCGAATCGCACCCATATAGCTCGAGCCTAAAGTAAACCATTGGAGGCCAGCGAATAGCGCAAACAGAGTGGGCGGCGCAGAGCGCACGATACCAGCACCAGCACCAATAAGGAGACCGATACCGCCTACACAGGGCCGTTTAGTGAGAGAGAGAATATGTACAGGGGGTCGAATACCAACCCGTGACCATACCGGTCTGGACAGACTTGGAGGCTATTTGCCATAGTTCGGTAGACGATGGCATTTCTTTATAATGAGCATTCTCTGTCCTGGTGCTCGAAGCCTCAGCTGAAGGCGGGGCTGGCATTGAGCTTGGTGAAGGGCTGCTTGGCTTGGGAGCAAGTGATGATGGTGGTGGTTGTGGTTGTTGTTGCGGCTGAGAGGTGGATTGGGACCACAAAGACCAAGGAGCCATAACGGTCGATGCCAAGCGTAGGCAGAAGCGCTGCACTTGTTGAAACCAATTGAGATCGAATAGAGTTTCGTCAATATGCAGGATGGACCCAGGAAACCTCTGACGCCCAGAACTGCAACACAAGCTCCCCAGATGACCCCAGACGACCAGTGAGATTAGAAATGAGATAGGGGCCTTCTATGCCGTTGATAAACAGAGGCGTCGTTTAATTGATATGTTGGTTGGTATACAGGGTTATTAAAGAGAAGATATTATAAATTGAGATGTGATTGACTTTGGAATTCAAAATAGCGAACAGACAAAATGAAGTAAAAGAATCAGTTGAGGGTTCCTGCTTTCTGCCTGCGGGTTGCAAAAAGGCTCCCCGAGCGCTATTCAATCCCTGTTAAATCCCACCTGCACCTACACTAGAGGAAAGGAGAGACCAGCAGGTACCTACACTAAGGTACCTCTTTAGGTAGGAGGTACATAGCTCTGGAGTGTAGACTAGGTACAGTAATACTGTTGACAAAGGCTTGGGGTAAACATCGATTGAACCACGGAATATTTAAACTTGTGCTGTCAGAATATGATCAGCTGCATATAGCGAAGAAATTGTGTGAAATGTACATACCTAGGTAGGATGCAGAGTAGATCCTTAATGCTAGAAATCGGCGGCATGCCTTATATGTATGTATGTACTATGTAGGTACCTACCATATATATACATGTATGTATCAATATGGTACGTATATGTATGTACCTACAGCCACACGAGCATGTCATGTGTTGGGTATATGTACCCTGTGAGCAGGACAATCTTTGGTATGAATGACTGTACTTATACACCGCCCTTATTGTTCCCCCTCTAACTCGAATTGGCCCAAGCGGCCTCCCCACCACGACCTCTCAATTGCCCAGCACCCAAAATTGCCCTCCTCCAGCGATTAAATTTTTCTTGCTGAAGAAGCAAGCATCCAGTCTCCCCTTGCCACCTTTCGAGATCCTGTCGGTTACCCAATCGACCCATCCTCTTGCAAGATTGGCGACGATAATTGACATTATTGTCCATACATTCTTGCTATACTACCATTAAACCGACCGATCGACTTCAGTCCCTCTTCGGTCTATTATTCTCGACCACGCGCCGCCACCACTCCGGACACTGTCGCGCGTAATCGACAACACCGCAATCATGGGTTCGTCGCCGCATTCTCGTCGGCCTGACCTGCCCACTGTACTGACGTTCATACCTTGCAGCGCCTAAGAAAAAGGAGCAACAGCAGAAGATGTCCCTTGGGGCCTTCTTGAATGAAGAGAGTTAGTCCCATTGATTCCCGGTCCCAGCCTGCTAATTGTGCGGCTCGTAACAACATATATACTAACATAATACAGAGTATGGTGGATCCTGGGCTGATGAGGTCGAGGAAGTTGTCGGTATGTTAGACTGTCAAGCATCCTAGTATGAATCCATTTCTAATAAGCAATAATCAGGCTCCCAGCCTCTGCCTGCCTCGACTGTCGACCGCAAAGCCGGCTACTCTAGCTACTCTGGCTATGGCTCCAGTAGCCAAGATCGAGGTGCGTCATCCCACCGTCTTTATCACCATCACCTTGGTTCTCTGGTTTCCAAGGCCTAGTTCTAATTCATTCCTCAAACGCAGGTTATGCTACTCGGGATTCTTCCTCCTTCCCCACTCAACTCCCTACGAAGCCGCCCTACACCGCCCATCTGGGCAACCTCTCCTACGACGCATCCAGCGAGAGTGTTACTGATTTCTTCAGCGACTGCGAGATCACCAGCGTTCGTATCATTGAAGACCGAATCGAGCAGCGTCCCAAAGGATTCGCTTACGCCGAATTTGCTACTCTCGACGGTCTCAAGAAGGCACTAACTCTTGATGGAACAAGCTTCCAAGGTCGAACTATCAAAGTCAGAATCGCGGATCCTCGTAAGCTAACATGGCATTTTGATTCTGCCGGCTGGATATGCTAACTACAATATAGCTAAGGACCGTGACAACCGTGGCGACATGGCTCGAGACCTGCCAAGTTGGGAGCGCAAAGGTCCTCTAGAAGGTGGCCCTTCTCGAAACAATGATCGACGTCCTAACGACTTTGGCGAGCGTCGTAACCCCAGTTTTCGCGACGGCCCGACAGAGGACGGCAAGGTGCGAGATTTTGGTAACTGGGAGCGAAGAGGCCCTCTGTCCCCTCTTCCGCAGCCCGAACGCTCTATGTCACGCACGGATAGCCGCCCCCGGGGAAGTGATGCCAGCCGTCAAGAGCCTTTCCGACAAGATCGTAAGGTTTCACCTGCTACGTGGGGCGAAGGACGCCAGGAAGGATCCCGGCCTCCTAGAGAATTCAAAGAGCGACCTGAACGCCCAGAGCGGACTGCCACAGCCGCAGAACTTGATAATCAGTGGCGTACCAGCATGCGCCCGGCCGCCCCAGTAAAGTCTCCCGAACAATCACGGGAAGGTAGCGAAGCACCGCCGTCGCCGGCTGGTTCAGTCGCTGTCCCTGCCACTGGCGGCCGTCCCAGATTGCAGCTCACGAAACGAACTGTGTCCGAATCTCCAGATGTTACATCTCCAAGTGCAGGTGGTGATGCGAAAGCAAGCCCATTCGGCGCTGCTCGTCCTATTGATACCGCAGCCAAGGAACGCGAGATTGCTGACAAGCGGGACCAGCTGTTGAAGGAGAAGAAAGAGGCGGATGAGAAAGCGAAAGAAGAGCGTCGCTTGGCCAAGGAAGCCAAGGAAGCAAAGGAAGCTGCAGCCAAGGAGGCTGCCGAGAAGGCTGCTGCTGATGCCGAAGCAGCCAAGGAAGAAGCAACTAAGGAAGAAGCAACTAAGGCAGAAGCAGCTAAGGCAGATATACCTGAGGAGAAAACAGAGGCTCCCATCGAATCCGAGGAGGCACCAACAGAAAGCACTAAGAATGAAATCGCTAGAGACCAGAAACTTCCCATAAATCCCAAAGAGGGTGTTCAGAACCCCAAGTCACGAGCGGTAGAGAGTGGCAATTGGAGATCAGCATCAGGAGATCAGCGACAGGGCCGCGGTGGATATGTAAATGCCCCCCGCGGCCGTGGCGATGCTCGAGGTGGACGCGGGGGTGCGTCTCGTGGTCCACGAGGCAACTATGAAGGCCGAGGCTCACGTACGAATGGAAATGCTCCTGCTGCTGCGCAGCAACCTACCCAAGCTACGCCTGCTACCCCAGAAGTCGAGGCCGCCCCTACCCAAGATCCAGATGGCTGGACCACTGTATCGACAAAAGGTCGTCGCAAGTAGAAATGCCGCAGGTCTGTACAAACCAGATTCCTCATTGCCCAGGCTCTCTGGGAAGGTCCCCCTACTGGCGTTTTAATATGGGCCTTGTCAATACCAAAATCTTTCTTGATATTTCTCCTGGCTTCCTACTGTGACGATTTGTTCTTAAACCTTGGCATTTGTCACTGTGGATGCCAGCGCATCTCTCCCTTGTGATTCGGATCTCGACGATATGCTGGAGAACAGCTTGGACTGGGTGCCCAGCCTTCGGTTAAACTATGTGGTGGGAATCTCGCCTGGCAACTCTTCCGATTTTTTCCTGCTATTTCCGATCGCTATGTCTTCCTGCATAGAATTCCGCCTAATACACGCAGACACCTACCTGATCAGACGAAACCAAGCGACCATTCTTGAAATCCAGGAGTACGGGATATGAGTTGTAAGGAGCACGCATGCACTATGACGGATGATGAAGGAGGAATGATGAAAAGAGATCGGAATTATGTCTGTTCACTTGAGTTTTGTTCTTGATGAGCAGGGAAGGGTTACGATGGATCGGTTGCTTAGGGAATGTCTTCGGTGGGATGGGTGTCTAGCATTTGTTCAATAGACGTCGATATATGGAATGGCCAACGAAAAATCTCATTAAAGTTCTACATCGAGGTGTCGAATATTTTGGTGTGTGTATATGTGATAATGGCTAATGATATCTCGCGTCGCTGTCATCTCAACTTTTGAATTTACCAGCGTCACAATTGTCTACATATATTATCTGTTTCTGTGGATTAACCCATACATACTCTTACGATAATGGCATTTTAAATGCGGACAATAGCCAGCTTGTCTACTTATTTCTTGAATACTTGCGCTCCTAACCGCTCGATGTCCCTTCCTTCGGATGTATTCTTGCCCGCCGCCTCCAGGAGACGCATCCAGGCGTCGGCATCCTTGGCCTTGACGGCCTCCTCCGCTGCCTTGACGCGCATACCGCACTTCTCGTACATGGTGATCGCCGCGCCTGGCTCGAGGTTTGTGCACTTCGGGATGAAGACGGCTGCCAGGCGGGCGTTGCCTGCCTGCAATATGAGGTTGAAGAATGGCTATGAGCGAAGCATTAGTTAACCCAAAGAAAAATCTGAGATGTAGAAAGGCAATATCGTATTCGCTTCCTAGTGAAAGCTTCAACTTACCTCCCATCCAATAGGGCTCTTTCTACTCTTAGCAATCTCTTCGATTTCATTCCAGTCCCGTTTTGCGACGAGGGCTCTGAGCCTAATAATTTTCGCCATTAGCATCCTGAGTCATCGCTTTGATTGATGAAATTCCCTGCTCACCGAATCCACCATGTCACTTTCTCTGGTACCTTGAATTCGCTTTGGATCCGCTTGGCCTTGTTGGAATATCCCAAGAGAATCAACTTATATAGTGTCTCGTTGACACTGAGACCTTTGAAGGAGTCCGTCAGATCCCGGTCTAGGGATTCCTGCATCCGCAATAGCGTCGCTGCCTCCTTCAAGGCAAGCAGCTCGAAATTGTTCTCCCTCGAATCGGAGAGCAGTTTGGCAGCAAGCGCGAGCTTATCTGCCGATGTGCGTGTGTCCGGCTGCTGCAGAGCTTCGCGAATGAAAACTCCGGCACCATCCACTCTGCGGTCGTCTTGGTAGTAGAGGTCTTTGAGCAGAGCGTTTTCTCCGTCTAAGATAGCAGAAGATTCTACCAGGGCCGTAGCGGCGGGGCGAGCATTGATGACGCGGAAGAATGAGGCGAGTGGGAGCTTCTTCTTGAGCTGGAGGAGGACGAAGAAAATCAAATCTGAGTCGCCACTTTCAATGGCCTTATCTAGTGCGATTTCATCTTCTTCCATGCTCAGAAGAAGGGGTACCTGGCGGCCAGCGCGCGGTTCATGGTTGAGAAGTTCGGTAGCAAGCCGACCACGTCCCTCGTCGTAAGCGGCACGTGCGATAGCCTCGAACGATATGCCTGGCTTACCAGCAAGCTTCTCTACGACCAT
Organism: Xylariaceae sp. AK1471; assembly: GCA_023159215.1. Taxonomy (NCBI): domain Eukaryota; kingdom Fungi; phylum Ascomycota; class Sordariomycetes; order Xylariales; family Xylariaceae; species Xylariaceae sp. AK1471. The sequence continues at coordinate 2,623,593 of JAJKLI010000001.1, read as the reverse complement.
CCGGCAAATCGAGTTGTCGTCTTCCGTACCAATTCGTACTTTGGCAGACGCCCAATGAACGTATATGCGATCTGTCGGCAGACGCAAATATCCTGCGATCTTAAGGGCAAGGAGGTACTCATGTCGGTTGATGAGCCTTTGTATTAATCCTTCTGGTGTGAGACGCTGGTATTGTTCGTACGATAAGGGTAACCCAATCTCGTAATAGCGAACAGCGTTGAGGACTCTCAGCGTTTCACACATGTCGACAAAGTCGTCGCTATTGTAAATATCGAGAACCGACTTGCCGAAAGACGCTGCTTTAAGTAGCTGCTTCTGCCAGTGGGTGTCGAATTCGTGTCCAGCCGCCGCGACGCAGGTGTCCACTGCCTCCACGAGATTTGGTCTAATTAGCTGAATATTGTCGTCTGCTTTTGGCGACTGATTTTCGAGCTGCTCTACCGCATCTAGGAGGACAGAAGCAGGCGATTCAGTGCCATAGCGGAAGACTTCGTCAGTCGCATCTGGTACCTTCTGGACGAAATCGCAAACATCATTGCTCATGAGGCGAACACCGTCGTGATCTATGGTTTATTAGCTTTTGGCTCCGCTGAGAGATGTGGGACACCCCTACCAGCAATGACATGAACGCGGCCTTCGTACACGAAACTCGCCACAGCACTTTCGGGTCCGACCACGTTCACTTCATCCTCCCAGGCAATGACGACGGCATCGTTACCGCACCATTGAAGGTACTTTGGTGTAATCTGAGACCGAGAGTCGTATTCGCTCAAACGATCTTGAAAGTCGGATGTAATCACATGGGCTTTCCCCTGTGCAGTATAGAGAGCAGCGAATTTACCGTTGGGTGAAACACTGATGTGGGTAAATGGGCCAATATCGAGAAACCGATCCTCACAGTCGGTGGCATCCACAACATATATAGTCTTTCCAATGTTTAATAGTACTTCGACGGACCGTGATAGTGTAAAACTTGGAGGGACAATAGTCCAAGAGTGAACCTCACCCTCTGGCGTCTTGGCCAGCACTTTCGGCCGCGGCTCATCATACGACGACACGGAAACGAGGGCGTTGTTTGTAAGAAGTGCTACCATGCCATGATCATAGAAGCGACATGAGTGTACGCCAAAGTCCTCGGCCTCGCGTCCAAGCGAAAACTGAGTGAAGTCGCCCTGCAGGTCATAGTAGCAACGGACGGTGCCATCATAGCTCACAACTAGCAACTTCTCATCTTCAGACCATCCGAGCCCCTTTACGGAGCCCTTGTCCCAGGAAAAACTCTTGAGTAGCTTGCCTGCACAGCTGTATATATCAATGCTGGGCTTTGATGATTGGTTGGGCCGATAAGATACTATCCGAGTTTCATCCCGGCAGATGGCTGCGTGACGTCAGTGAGGTTATTCGCTTCAAAAGGTAGGAGCAGAACAGGTTCTCGAGATAAAAAGTGGAAAGCAGAAAATAAGGAAGGCGCTTGTATTGTGTCTCACCTACGGCGCCGCCGTATGGAGCTCCAGCTACGATATAATTGTCCAGGTCAAGATCCTGGTCGAAGACGGCTGTATAGAGTTGGGTCTTGCGGTAGAACCTATCACCAACCATTTCCCACCCCGCGGTCGGATTCGTAACCTCCATTGTCGAGCTAGCTTACCATTCTGATGACATCGTGTGCTCAGTCCAGTCAAGCAGATTCACTCATCAGTGTTGCCTCTCAAAAGTAGTGTAATTGGACGGTGCAGACAGGCAGGCGGCTTGAGTCGTGAGGCTTGCGAATCAGATTAAGGTGGCTGGGGTAGCCCCGGATAATCGTCGCCTGATTATGTAATACACCAGCACCTCAACAACAATCTCCTTCCAGGGTAGGTACCTAGTCGAGTTCACTGAAATGTTGGCGTGATTGTTTTGATAGTTCAACGGCAAAGTCTTACACATAAGTCTGAAATAAGACATCCCTTCATATCGAAGTAAATATAGTCTAGTTCCTGCGTGTATACGAAGTTTATAATCAATCGAACGTTATCCAGCTTTGTTGCCATGTTCAAATAATGCCAGTGGTCCTTGAAGCTTAGAAGTATTAGGCCTGCGTGTAGTTTTCAATTAAGTCGACTTCTGGCTACGTTAATAATAGGTTGCTTTTATAGGAAACCCATGAACTTACATCATTTTCAACCTAAAGTGTGCATATAGTGAACTTCATAAACTCAGCATGTAATTCTGAGCACCCCCGCTGCCCCGGTCATGGGCATATCATCTCCATGAGAAAAGATACAAACCACCAGCCGTACGTCTCTCACCCCTCTATTATTCAAGGTCACATTAGCATCGCAATGCAATTCTTGGCGAACCGGCCTAACTTCTGAGCAAGATTATTAAGCCACTCGGAGACATTTGCCACATAGAGCCATGTCTGTCTGACTCTCTTTATCTCTGGGTTTGGGGGCTATCCACGGGGAAGAACTACGTCGCCGTTTAACCTTGTTTCAAGGGATTCAGAACAGTCGAGAAAAGGCAGGCCTTACTGGCCCTGGGATCCCTCGCCATAGCCCTGAGAAGATATTAGTCGGGGCGAGTACCTACTTCATCCCTTTTGAGTGTTAACTCGGGAGCATTGTGGGATGGAGCACCCCCCCCCCCCGCCCCCCCCCCCCCCCCCCCCCCCCCCAACTACCCTACTAACAATTCAAAGTACAAATCTGATAGGCAAATGTTATCTCCACTACTTCCGCTATCTGCAAAATAACACCAAAGCGGAGGAACTCTTGGATACCGTGCTTTTGTTGGGTACGTAGACCTTGTCCACCCCGTTATCCCACATTACTGCTGAATCAGCGGTCAAAGGGATGACAGTAGATACGGAGGCCGGCGCCATACATCCTCCCGAACCTGAAATAAGTAAATACCCGTGTTTCATAAGAAGTAGAGTCTAGATAGGGGGGTTTCAAGGACTTTGACATATAACGCTCCTATATCCGCAGCTCGTTGTGTCCCCAAGTGATACAGAGAGACCATCAGTGCATACCCATATCATAGAGACATCCAACTAGCACCACGTAACTTTTGTAGGTCTAATTGCCATAACTGACAAAATGGCAACGCGATCGACCGGGCACTGGACACTCCCGTCCCAGAACGGGCTCGACTCTCTCCAGTATGATGCAAATGGCACAAAGTCGGAGCAGGACCTCGGTCCGAACGATGTGTTAGTCGAGCTCCGCGCCGCGTCTCTGAATTATCGGGATCTCGTCACGACTCATGTACGCCGAAATTTCCAATCTTCGCTCACCACGGCATGGATAGCGTTGCAAGCATCCCACCTGCCTATGTGCTAATATACCAAGTACCTAGGGCGCGATCGGTAGTCCGATGCCACTCAAGATAATCCCATCGCTGATCCCGGGCTCCGATGGATCAGGCCGGATCCTAGCCATCGGGTCTGCCGTAGCGTCCGCGAGGCCAGATCTGAAGGCGGGAGTTGACGGTGCGAGAAGCCCTTTCTTGCTCCCTTTTGTTCTCCTCTACTACTCCGCAGACACTACTACATTGACCGGGGAGGAAGCAACCCGCCATCTGCTCCAGCACCACTGACACTTCCCTGCAGTCGTGACACATATGGTCCCGGAAATTGCCGACGATGTCCTCCCAGACTTTGAGGCGATCACTAATGGGTTGGGAGGGAAGAGTCACGGCACGCTGTGCCGGCGGGGCATCTTCCACTACGGCGCGCTGGTCCCCAAGCCGTCGAGTCTGAGCTACGCGCAGGCGGCGACGTTGACGTGCTCGGGGCTGACTGCGTGGAATGCGCTGATGGGATACCAAGGCCGCGAGGTCAAGCCAGGCGACTGGGTTCTCGTCCAGGGGACGGGCGGCGTGAGCATTGCTGCTCTGCAGGTAATGCCCATTCTTCTTCTTCTTCCCTTCTGTCACTTCAGCTCTCCTCTCCGCGCGTCTTGCCTTTTTTTCAATTCCTTGTTCACACATTTCCTCTCGGTGGGAAACATATAGAGTGTGAGATGGACTTGGCATGTAGATGTGTGCTTCCACTGATAAGTCTTTCAGATTGCCATAGCAGCTGGTGCGACTGTGATTGCAACAACGAGCTCAGATGCGAAGGCCGAGCGTCTACGAGCCTATGGCGCGTCCCATGTGATCAACTACCGCACGACGCCGGACTGGGGCGAGAAAGCGAGGGCCCTCACGCCTAATAGCCGCGGCGTGGACCACGTCGTTGACGTCGCCGGCCCGATGACCCTGCCGGAGTCCCTGAAAGCCGTCCGCCGGAACGGACTGGTAACGCTAGCGGGTGTTGTGGGTGGGCTCACGAGCGAAGACAAAACCACCACTGACATCATGGGCGCGATGTGGCACATCTGTGTCGTGAGGGGAGTACTGCTCGGCACACGCGACATGTTGCGGGACATGATGCGATTTGTGGAGGAGAACATGATCGAGATTGCTATGGATGATGTTGAATTTAAACTGGAAGATGCTAGGTCCGCATATGAGAGGCTTAAGTCCCAGCAACATTTCTCCAAGGTTATCATCAAAATGGATTAACTGAAAACCCGAGATTACCAAGTAAGTATATAGGTCGATTACTGAGGAAAAGGTGGCTAGGTTTTGACGTCTTGTACGGCTTGAACAATCTTCAGTACCTAAAATAGTTGAATGACTCTTAATTTCGCCGAGTCTCATTTCGTACACATGTTGGTTATCTCCGTACTCAATAAGTTGATTTAAAGGCAAAATTGCAGAGGGTAGGTTGCTAATTGTAATTCATCACTATCCAGATCTTGTGGTGGACAGCTACGAGCTCTACTCTATCCCATAATTGTATCTTGCTGTTGACAGCTCGTTAAAAGATGTAGCCGTCGCTTTACGCAGTTAGGGTTGGGTAAAACCAGCCCCCACTAAGTACCTCTGCTACAGGGGTTAGAACAACTACGCCTATTTTAGTATAGCTTTTCAACCCTCGAAAGCAAAGGTACTTCTGGCTACTCTCTATCACGATAGTGAAATTAAAGGTTATTAAAGGCTCTAGCGGTTTTTCAGCCCGTATAAATAGCCCTTGATTAAGCTTTTCGTTAAGCTCTTCATTAAGCTCCCGTTAAGCTAGCGCTGCTAAAAAGTCTACAACGCGAATAGAAGCTATATAAACAAGCTACTGTTGAATTCGCATACAAATTGCCTATGTATCTGACTTTTTAGTGGGATCCACTAGATAGAGCAGACTGGGGCGGGCAAACCCCATAGTACTTGACAAGGTAGGTCTTATAGGGGGGTAGGATTGTATACGAGTGATCGTACTTAGCACAGGAAATTCCACTAAATACCAGATAACCAAGTGTCTAGTAGCTCTGCTATAGTAGGTTATCTGTCCCTTGCGGCTACAGGAATATCTCTCGGTCACTTCACCTTCTCCCTACATGTGATGGCTGTATTCAGCAGGCCGTCACCGGAGAGTAACAGGGTTGCTTCAAGTCCTTCGTGGAGCCTTCGCAGCAGCAGAATTTCGGCGTGATTGTCGACAGCAGCTCAAGCACGTCGGAGACTTGGACTCATACATTGATGAACCAAGAGACATGCTATAATACCCAAAGCGCAGTAGTGTGGCGCCCCGATAAGTAACCAACTTTCGGCTCAGTGGTCGCCACTACTGTCTGCTTCGCTGTCGGAAAGGCTATGCCAGACTACGGGTAGAACCAGTCGACCCTACTAAACGAACAGTGGGCTAGCTGTCGCCAAACATGTATCAATCTCAATCTAATCACTGCTGTCGTATAGAGAATGAGTATCTGGAAATGATCTCATGGTCCTCTGACATGACGCTCACTTGAGCAGCTCATCCCTTGTAGTTGCGGCCATATCTCTGTTGCATCATCTTCTTGTAATGTGCCTTCTTTCCGCTCGTCTTGACGGCTTGGATCTCGCCGTACTTGCTCTTGAATCGTCTGGTTGCATCCTCGGTTTCCAAGACCTCTTCGAGCAGAGTTCGCTTCCTGTCCTTCTTCGTCATGCGAGCGCTGAAGTAATCAGTCGGTCCCGGCATGACTGTTCCTACTTGCGAGAATTCAGGGATCGCTCGACTGTTATCCTTCTTATAATGGCGTTTGGGGTCCAAAACATCTCGCATTCTGAGGAGTTGTAAATCACGGCGAAGTTCAGGCGTTAAATCGGTCGCAGGCAAGTTGAACCATTGGGGACCTGCATCTGCCTTGTGTGCCTAGTTGTTTGCTGTCAGCTTATGTCCAGGAACGGGACGGTAAAATCAGAGAGTATCGAGGCTTCAATCAGCGTAACTATGATATAAAGATCATTCTGGCGCGAGAACATTACCCATGACGGGAGCCGTCCTCGCTTCAAGTAAAAATTGGGATAAATTTTCATCAGGGAAGCATAGGGGTAGAACAAGGTGACGAACACTGCAGTAAACATACCATTTCCTTCTTGGATTTGCGAGCCTCGGGAACCCGAAGAGATAGCTCCTGAACATGTTTGTTGCTAGAAGCTAAAGGGGCAGATTGTGAAGCAGACGCCTTGGTCGTGGTATTGCTGTTGACAATCTCATTGTTGGAGGCTTTGGGAACAACACCGCTTTTGCTTTGCTGTTCTTGTTGCCTTTCCAATAGTCTCACCTCTGCCTGATTGAGTAGCTCATCAATCTGCGCATCAGTCAAGCTGATTGCAGCGTCCGCCATGGTGGTGTAGTAACAAGCGACAGGAGCTTGATACTTATTGAAAAGATCAGGTTTTTAAAGAATTAGTTTGCAGCAATATTTTTCATGTGGAGCTTCCAGTTCTCCACTGTGGCTGGTGAGTGTAGTGAAATTTATAGTGATGGTGGGTCTTCTGAGAGTGTGGCTTGGCTGTTCCAACTGCTTGGGTTCCGCTTGGGCTCTGCTTGAGCTTATCTTCCCAACAAGCCAAAAACACCAAAAGAGCTGGTCTAGCCTAGAAGTTGTTGAGCAAAAGAAGTCCCTATCTATCTACTACTACCTAACTGAGTATAGTATTCCTACCTAGTCGTCCATATGCTCCTCACTGCCCAACTGCTACCAAAGGGCGTACGTTCGTCAAGGCTGTGTGTTTACAATAATGCCTAAAGTACCATGTTCCAAAGGAGATGATGCTGACATGCTCTGCTGTCTTAATAAGTGCGAAAACTGTTGACGATAATGCAAAAGGTGTGTGACACGGGGCGGCCGAATGCATGCGGCCATCACCAAGCTCATACATATTGTTGTCAACCTAAAAACAACAAGGCATACTGTACCTGAGGACTAGCAGGAGTATGTGTGAAAAGCGAAAAGGGGGCTTGCATTCATGTATACCTGACGTGCATTTTGTATATGTAAGCATGCATGTTGTAGCATCGCCATCAGGTCATTCACAGGTGACGGGGTTGACGATGCGTTTCTGCCCAACCACATTGCCAGCGCATACCCTCAGCTGTCAGCCTGGTCACCACAATCTTGATAAGAGGGTATGGGGTTCCTCTTCCTCCATGCATCCTTGCCTCTCATTGCCACTGATTAAACCCACCTCACGTCATTCATTGCCCAATGCCAATGCCAATGCCAATGCCAATTGCTTAAAGGCTGACCGACACTCTACGTTTCTTCCACAACCCACGGTCCGGAAGCTTGCCTATTGGACCCTCTCAAGATCCATCCATCGAAAGTCTTGCGTCACTGCTCATACGGTACGAAGCGAAAGAGAAACAAATATCCGGCTAGATAATCCAAGAAAGAGCACAGGAAAATACCTAGGGACAGACAGACAGACAGACAGACGCAGTTTGTACCACTCTTGACTGACCTCAGGGAGCTTTATGATAATTTCCAGGTTGAGATCTTGTTCGGATCGAGCCGCCGCCGCCACGACGATACAGTAGCAGCCAAAACTCGCAGTCAGCCAACAGAGAAGCAGGATTTGTAGGCACGAGAACGAAAAAGGAAGAAGTAACAATTTAAAGCTTAGAAACAGTAGCAAGCGAGAAAGATCTACACCCCGGATTGGTCAGTTGATGCTCTGCTCCACTTCCCACTCCACTTCCCTCTCCACCCTTCAGTGTCCAAGACTGGATCCACACCAAAAGCAGCCCGCTAATACAATCCCCATCATCACACAGGCCCAAAAATCCTCCAGTGGCTCCCCGTTCTCTCCCCCCTCTAAGCACCAACCCCTCTTTCCAGCCAATCAATCCCATCAATCCGTCCTCGAAGAGCCTCGATACTGGTGCAAGCAAGAGCTTATTCGTTACATCACCCTATCTGCGTCCTACACTAAATAACATACCCATTACTGGCGACGCGCGCAACAGCTCTCACGCCCTCACTGTGTCGCCTGCAACGGTCCAAGACAAGGTGCGAGAACAGCCACGCAACCGCCCATCCGACCTCAAACACACATACTCTCCGTCCACAACCGACTACAGCATTAGGCGCATCGATATTCACACCCTGCCACCTGCTTTCGCCAACGGCCGCGCCTCTTATTACGGTGATACCTTGTGCGTCGTGTGGCTGTCGCTGTTCGGGGAAACGAATTCGACACGGGAGACACAGTACGGACCGTCGCGAAAGCTCTCCATCAGGCCTCGAGGATATCATTATACCCGTGGCATCACGCGAAACCTGCTGTTCTTAGCTCCTAACAAGCGACATTGACAGTCATACGGTCGTGTGCACACAAGGCGGCAATAAATTAATAAAAAAACAGTAAAGCCTGTGTCTTTTATCACTTTACCTACATTGTGTCAGCCTGACGCTGGCCCTCTTGATTAGAGCCCTCTATTCATTGAAGCTGAATTGAGGTGCTGGCTGTTTGCTTACCCGCGCTCTTTTTGAGCCTTCCTATTTGCAATCATGGACCAGTCATCTGCAAATCATCCGCAATCATCACGAGCAGCCGGCGGGGCTGCAGGAGCGAGTTCTTCAGGAGGCACGGTTGAGTATGATACACGTCATGGTGGCCATTACGGTATGTGCATGTATCATCTTGTCGCGAACCTGCCTCTATTTTGTGCGACGTCGCTAACCATCTCTACTTCCAGGTGCCAGTGCCGCAGTAAGTTCCACCTAGCCGAATGTCGTTTCTTTCTTTACCCCCTCCCCCCCAGGTCCTCTCCTCGTTCACCAACCCACACACTCGATTTGTTTGTGACTGACATTGACTGCTAACATAGCTAGCGAACTCCGGCTTCGCGCCTGCCGAGCTTTACACGGGTCCCTGGGCAAATGTACACCAAGGTCTACACGGTCAATATAAGGATATTCTGACAACCTACTGGCAACAAACCATTAACCAGTTGGAGACGGAATCACACGACTATAAATTGCATCAGCTACCATTGGCGCGCATCAAGAAAGTCATGAAGGCCGACCCCGAAGTGAAGATGATCTCAGCGGAGGCTCCCATTCTGTTTGCCAAGGGATGTGATATCTTCATCACAGAACTGACGATGCGTGCCTGGATCCACGCCGAGGAGAATAAGCGTCGCACCCTCCAACGATCCGACATTGCCTCCGCTTTGGCCAAGAGCGACATGTTCGACTTCTTGATTGATATCGTGCCGCGCGAGGAGGCGACTCATGCGAAGCGGCCCAACCCGGCAGGCCAATCGCAGTCAGCACAAGGCGTACCGGCCGCCGCGAGTAACCAGATGCCCGGTCAGCACGGCATGCCAGGTGCAGCAAACCACATGGCACCCGGGGACTACATGGGCGCACACGGCATATCGCCTGAGCAGGAGTACCGTCCCCCGCCCATGTACAACCAAGTACAACCTGGGGCGCCGGGCGCACCGTATGGACAGCAACCCCCACAATCCATGTACAGTGAGATGGAAGGCATGTATGGGTATCCGGGAATGCCGCAGCAGCAGTAGGACGCTCAGGGCACGTCGACACCGTCAGTCTTCCATCCTCCCGTTCAGGACGCAAACCAGGGCGAATTAGAGGAACCACAGGAACCGAAGCAGGATGCAAGCCAGTCAGAAGTGGTGAACTAGGAGCAGAGCTTCGAAGGTGTTAGGCCGCGTTCAATGGACTCGACAAATGGACTTCTTTTCGCGTCAATATTTTTAACCAACAACGTTAGTTGTTGTGGTGCAATTCACAGCTTTTCTTTCTCTGCCAAGGGCATGGCGTATGGGAGATCATTTCTGTCTTTTCTTCTAGGTTAGGGCACAGTATACTCCTCCAGGAATTAAGTAATAATTCCAGCTCGTTGCCCATGTGGTATTCGAGATTAGTCGATAGAAAATGCGACCAGTATTGTTTCTCTCTGTTCACCTTTATTTTCAAGATGTGTAGCTGTGTAAGTAAGCCATCGCAGACATAGTCAGACCTAAGTTGAGGCTTGAAAATATATTTCTCACTTGTTGGACCCAAAACGGGATGACAAGTTGGATGAGAAGTTTGCAAAGCGTTGAGATGTCGGCCCTGCACTCGAAATTTGTTGTGTAAGCCTGCACATGTGTTAGCGATACTTGGAACAAGAATGTATATGTCGGCGAGATATACTTCTCGAGCAAGATAGGCCCGTTCAATGCGTCCACACGGCCGTACTTCTTATTCCGAATCGAAACGTCAAAGAACTCGTCTGTGTTCTCAGATTGCAATAGCTGGATAGTCTGCTCCAGTTCATCCAGATTAGATCGCAACATGAAACCGTTCTCAAGGCCGTCAACAAAGTCCGTTAGATGCTGGACATCTTGAGACAGGGCTGCGACACCGTTGGGGTTGATCTTCTTGACATCGGGCGAGAGTGGGAGGGCCTAGTCATTCGCATCAGCTAAGTCCCAAAAAGAAAGTTAAGGGAAAGACACTAACAAGTATCTTGCTTGCTGCGTGGCTGAGCGCGTCAAAGTAGATAAGCTCCTTAATTTCACGCGGTAAGCCCAACAGGGTCGTGCTCATAATGTTGGATAGATAGGTTGTTAGAGTCTGTATGTAGTTGCTTGGTTCCGAGGGTGGGTTATAAGCTATCCAATCATATTCCGCCGTCTCCATGAGGTCGTCAATCTTGGAATTGACCAGCTCGAATATTCGCTTCTCGGCTGTCTTCTTGTGTTCGCGGAATTGCTCTGTGGCAGCCAGCGTCAGCGGGCCACCTGCGGAGCCTGAGGACCGCGCTCTAATCAACAGTTGTTCTAGCTCCTGACATGCAGTTTCGAAATGCTCTAGATTCGTCAAGATTTGTACAATCTGACCCGGATACTGCGAGCTGAGCCGTTCAACCAATGACTTGCACACTTTCTCGGTGAGCAACTCATCCAAAGACTGCCCAGGGAATTAGTATTTTGAGGAGACTATCTGCAAACAACGACTTGCCTTTCGCAGTGTATCATCGATCTTGGTTGGATGCTGGAAGTAGTCATTTGAGAAGAAGTAGAACTGGTTGAGGAAATTCCTAATGTCGATACAACACAGTGGATACATCTGGGAGAATGGGAGGACACAGGGGAACCTTCAAAAAGTCAGATAGTCGAACTCTCGGCAGTGTACTTGAAGGGCAGACTGACGTTAATTCCTCAACAGGTTGCTCTTGAGTGAACCAGCTAACGTTAGCGACCTTCTCGTATTCCTCTCTTGTGTTGATAGCCATGGGCATATAGTCGTCAGTAGATACAATCTGTGGAGGATTAGCTAGTCCCTCTATGTAGCATCAGTAATCATACCTCTTGAAAGTCTTCGCTGAATCTCCGCTTCAGAAGCTCGGCGTATTTATCAAACAAGGTCACTAAAAAGTCATCGAGCCGCGTGACCGAGTAGCCCCATCCCTACCACATCGTGTTAAGACGTGCTGACTATGAAGAGGGGTGATCCGTACCTCCATGGTCTGGATGAAAAGAGCAACTGCTCCTTTAATTTGCACAAGCACTTCGGCATTGTGGATATCACCCAGAGCTCTCGAGGTTAGGGATATGGCGGTTGAGCACATCGAGTCCCAGAGTTCTTCAACCTACATAAACCGTCAGTGGTGCACTTGAGTTTCTAATGCATAGACAGCATACATCAACCGCCGTGCGCAATTGGGGGACTCTTCGCATAGTCCCCTTCTCAATGATGGCAAAGCCAGCGATGCCCTCCAGTAGACTGCTTAACGACTGTTCATCGTCAGTTGTCAAACAAATAGAGCTTGGTAGTAATAGCTCTTTCTGCCGCCTTCTTGTGGCAGCATACTCGGATCGAAACTTGTCGCTCTGTCCTAACGCCTCATGAATGTGCAGCGCTTCGAAAAGTGGTCTAAAATCGACCTTGTAGCGATGTCAGTACATAGAGAGGGGACCGCACACCCTGAAGGATTTACCTGTAGTTCTTCATTGTCTAGCACATCAAACTCCTCGCTTTCATCAAAGACTAGCTCGATGGCGGAATTCAGCCTAAAGTGATCCAGAAACTCATTTTGCTGTACGCGTTCTTGTTGACGCGACCGCCGCATATCTGTGTGATAGAAAGCCACTTCTCCTAGAAACTGGGACGTTTCTCTTATGCGGTACAACCAGGTGTTAAGGTCATTCATGACTGCTTCCGAAATTGTCCTTTGAGAAGCTGGTATGGACTTTTGAATTAGGTCGGCCAGCCGGTGCTGTGTAGCATATTGATTTTGTATCGTAGGGATGAGGAATTCGTTCTGGAGATCATCAAGGGACTTGAGCGCGCCATAGTACGTCTTCTTCCGTATCAAGTCGTGGGCATTGTTGACACTATGTAAGATCTTCAGAGACTCTTTTAACGCCTCAGACACGTCAGAGATGTTTTCCCGAACAGCGCGCGTGTTCACAAGTGCTTGTTTCTGCGCTGCCAGCTTCTCCGTGCTAGCTTGTATGGACTGATTTAGCTCGAGGATATCGGCTGTCAGAGTAACGGTTCGCTCGCGGACATTCTGGAGCTGATTGACAGAGCCAAGGAACTCCTCATGTTTTGTCAGACCTATCCTCTCAATCTCGACCTCTCGCTCTTCGGCATATTGCGACAAATTCTGGGTGAGAGCGCTTGCTCGATTGGTGCTCGTCGCATCTTTTAGGACGGGGATAAGCTGGTCGAGAAACTCGGCATCAGTGGTGGAAAGGATGATCTGCTGGACTGCCGAGCCGTAGTCATCGTAACTCTGTGCTTTTCGCGGCATATTAGGTGTAATCGTTCGATCGTCAATGGGTATAAAGGGTTCTGGGTCGAAGTTGACTCTATTCACGGGGGAAGAGGAGGGGGGAGTCGTAGAAGCCTGGCACAAGTCGCATCACCGGGTCAATCTTTCTTTAACATGAATCCAGATTGTGAACGTCAGGGGGGGCTCGTTTCATGAGGTTGGTAGCCATGAACATTGTTCAGAGCTCGCGCAGTAGAGGTGTCGTCTGGATGAGTGCTACACTAGACTACCTAGGTAGTACGTAACACGGACTAGTTCAGCTTTTGGGATGTCTTGAAGGTGAACCCAAGCAGCTCATACCGAAAGCAACAAGGACCGTACTGCCGTACTGCTGTACGTCGTACCTGTGGAGCTAAATAGCTGCAGGGGTAGCGCTAGCGTAATAAAGAAGTGGAACCCCCGGATTTGGCATCGTGAGCTGGAGCTGTGCGCTGTGCGCTGTGCGCTGTGGCACAGAACATCATCCCGGGTACTAAACAACAGCCTACCTACAGGTAGGTACTACGTACCCAGGCTTGCCAGGTGCGAAGCAACCTCATCATGAAGACAGGTAATAAACAATTCAATATGGAGTGGAGTTTTCCTCGCGTCACAGCTAGCTTTATCCTACACTGCACCTGGCCTTCCCAAGCCATCATGATTAGAGACATTGTAGACGAAATCTTCCCCGCCCATTTCTGATCCAAGCTTTGGCCTCGACATACCGACAAGTCGAAGAAGCTTCTGCTCGGCCTAGACTAACTGCTCTGATATATCTATCAGCTCCCTGGTATTTCCTCTGCAGCTCACGGAATATGCACCCCTAGTACTCTCTCCAGGGTCTCCGCACTCCCACCCGGCCCGTCATTGAACATGAGCGGCACGCTTGGCGTGATTGTTCTGCACATGTTGACCATGGTCTCGAATAGGGCTGTGTGCTCGACGTTGAGCCTCACACCGGCACCAATTCCAATGGCGTCGTACTTCCCCTCCCGAAGAAGCACTTCCAGATCCTTGAGTCCCTTCTCTTTCTCCAGTTGATTGAGCAAGAATACGATAGGTGTAATACCAGCCCGCTGGATACGGGCGTGGTCAGCGTCGAGTTTTGCGCCAATCTCCTCAGCAGTCCCAAAGAGGCCCCGGAAGTAGGGCGAGATCGAGATGTCAGGTTGAAATCCTATCAGAAGGACCTTTTTATGGAGGATGTCTGGCATGATGGTAAGGGTAAGGTTGACTAGTTGATCTCGAATTAGACTCGGGGGTAATAGAGAAGTGCGCGGCTTCGATTGGTTCTCTTCCTGCTCGAGGATAATTGTCTCAGGTAGTGAGTGACGACCTGTCCCCTCAGATATATATATATATATATACACGCTCTGTAGGAGAATTACTAGGTACCCTTTGTAGGATTTATAAGCCTCCTAGATTTATTATTGATCCGGTTGCGTTTGCTTACCTTAGGCTTTGAATCTGCAGCCGCATAGTGGTCCGTGCCCTACTATGAACTTAGAGATCACGACTACGCTCAAGGGCAACAGTATTACCCAACCGAAGCAGCAGTGCTCATCGTGCATGACTTACATGAGAAAATGTATCAAGTCTACCTACATGTCTATAGGTATACATATACCCAACATGGAGGATTAGCGGGCCCAGTTGGACGGAAAGGGTTCCCACATTCCAATCCAATGCTCTTACATGAGAGTGGGCACCTGGTGGTATAGGTAAAGGGGACTTTGAGCTACGCGACCGAGAAGCTCCTGCTGTAGTCGTTTATTCAGTTCTACGGATGCATGTCGCTAGCCCGTCCAAGAAGATAATCGGTTTTCCGGACGCGGTGGTGTTGAAGTCGGGATCACAGAACGGCCATTGGAGAACGCATCATACGAACATCTTTCAGGCAGGTAAACTATAGCCTCACTTGTTGTAATGTAAATACTTTAGGTTGCAATAATAACAGACTTCATGGCATTAACTTGAGTGAATGTATGCCTACCAGTCCATCATACTATCTGTCAGTGGTGTGACTATCGTGAGAGTGTACGTTAGGTAGGTAGGTAGGTAGGTAGGTGAATGCAGATGAATGAAGGCAGTTGCGGTCTACTGGGGCACTGTTGGATGATATAAGGTATTTCCATCTCTTTGATTTCATTGTGGGTTCCTTCCTGTTATGTACCAAATGATGCACCTTCCTCCAGATATACATGCCTTACCTACTTGGAAGAATTTGGCCCACCCTTAAAATCCCCATCCCATCCAGGTCACACTCAACTCTACTTCGTTCCCTATGGAATTCCTCTCTCTTTCTCTCTACCTCTCCTATTTCACACCCACAATAGATTGATCCTCATTCAATCAGACACTTAGGGTTATACCTAGGTACACACCACACACCTTAGACATCCTCCCTCTTCATCTACCACCAACTTCTACCTGGTCATCCATAGTATCCCCCATCTAGTCTGTCAGATACCTTGGGCCCCGTTCTTTCCAACCGCCCTAGGAGTAGAGGTCTTGTGAATGCCTCCAGACAAGACCTGAGATTTCGCGTTGCCTCTCGGCTCTTGCACATTGACAAACTTATCAAAGCGCGGAATTGTGATTCACTATTGCCCCGTGACCCCATCTGAAACCAACAATCATTTATTTTACCTATTGTCACGAGCATCTGATTGTAAGCTTCCAGTGTTGACCAGCATTGACCAGCATTGACTACCTAGGTAGCAGGTCACAGCTCCTCAGTACTGACTATTTAACCACAGTCGCCGGCCAAACCATACCGATACAATCTATTCTTCCACATATCGCCGATTTCTAATCTGATCATACATCGGGATCAACCAGATCGTCCGGACGCATTCTTTTCTGTCTTCAACTAAACACTTCGAGCGACATTTACTTCTTTGTCATTCATTCACTCTATTTGTGACAGCTTGATCAGCACATTTAAGCACGTATCAAACATACCTGCGTACACATTCTCTAACTTGCCAGTGAAGAATATACTCGTCTGAAGTAAGTCAATACACATGCTTTTGTCTTCGTTGACTTGCATGCTGCATCAGTCTGCATCTAGGCTCTGCTCAACAAGCAAGGTCTTGCATGCTTTATCACACATTTCCCGTTCTACCTTGCCTTTCACCTTTCACCCAGGTTTATAGCGCCTTGATTCCCAAGGTCGCAGCCCAGCCATTAAGCTTTTGAAGTTATCTTTACACTTATATTCTAAATGCGGGTCTGTCTGAAGCTGAACCTGGGCTCAACCACTCCTTTCTCATTGCACCCTATAATTACCTTGCACCACTCCTATTACTGCCTCTTGAAACAGAACAGGGCTGTCGCCGAGGAAAGACTCTCGAATTTGATCCACAATCAAGTCCCATTCACTGAGCTTCTTACAATACCCCCACATAGCTTGTCGTCCTGCCACCACCCTCCTGCAACCTATTGATTGCGGTTCGTTCGTTTGTTTGTATTGTTTATTCTTTATTGCTCTGGAGATCTAATACTATCTATCAGGCCAAAAAATTACTGTGTCGACGTTATCCACTAGGTTGAAAACGTGTGAGGTTAGTTTGCTTCCCCTCCATCTGATCTGAGCCAGCAGTTTCTGAATTACAGGACACTACAGTTCTGTTGTCTCTCCTTTGGAGCCCAGTTGCACTAACGACTTTTCAGTTAACAGAAATCGGTACAAACTGGACATTAGGGTTTACGAGTTATATCCATAGAAGCCTACAGTAGTCGTGACTACTGTCCTAGTCATTAGACTCAAGGCCTAGATCTTTCAACCAGAGAGGAATCTGGTTTACATACAGTCAACATCCCCAGGAAGCAATATGAGCACCAATCCTTCCCACCGTGAAGGGCACTTCAACCCTACTTCGCCCCATTCGTCAAGCGGCGCGGCGGATTCGTTCAAGGGTACCCCAGACACTCGCTTGACGGCCTTCTCTCCCGAGAACGGCTCTGCCAAGTCCTCTAAGGCACCACAGTCTCTAGGCGCCGGGACTCGAGAGAACCGAACACTTAGATTCGTACCTAACCCTCGGGGTGCTCTGGATCTCCCAGGCTCATTCGTCCGTACGAACCTGCATTCGGAAAGAGATCCATTCATATCCTCCTCAGCTCCCGGCGGCAACAGAACACAGAAGCTTTCACCCACAGCGTCTGTTTTCCTGCCGTACCATGGAGCCCTTCAGAATGGCTCGGTAACTGAGCCAGTTTGCCAGCAAAGAGACGAATCCGCAAGCAACCATGGTCCTGACCAGCAATCGACCCCCAATGCCCAAGTCAAGTTTGCTCACAGCATTCTAAGCACGGATACGGAGTTGTCGAGATACTTGATTATTGCTGACCCTGGCCGTCGGCTGCGGGCTCACGATGTGGGCTCATATCTATCGGTATGTTACGGAAGGTATCCAGTTATGGTACATGCCTTCAGCTAACGGTTTCTAGGAACTCGAATCTTCTGGACTCGAAATGCACGGGAGTCGACAGATATGCGAGGATAAGAACGGCGACAAGGTTTTCGTGCGCTTCGTCAATATCCGCGATTCATGTGCTACATATTCGGACCTCACCCTGACGTCCGACAGAGGTTGGTTTGCAAACTACATCAGCCCCCGCGAGTACTCTCAGGTAAATATTTGTGCCAAATAATAATCACAACCAGTCTAATCAAACGTCAGGTCGTTGAACCCGGATCTGGTCTCCCAACAATCCATGAAGGCCAAATTTACCTTAATGTTTTCCCGACACCAGCCGCCGTCCCCATCGAATCCCAGCGACTAGAACTGGCCCTGAAGAGGCTCTTACAAAACGAAGGGGATCTTTTTGCTTTCAAACCTGAACCAACGACTGGCGCAGAAGGCAGCCTCTTCAGTGCAATTGCGGAGTATTGCGATAATGACGTTTCTCTGAGAGCTGTAGCGCGATTCAACAATACGATTATGGAGGTTTGTTGTTTTGCTTTCCGGTTGAAGTTCACACGCTGACAGACAAAATAGGGTGACTTCCAGCTTTGTATTGCGTTATATCGGCCCGATATTCCCTCTTATGGGAGCACCATCAATAGCAGCGTTATCAGCCCTGCTCGGACTTCAACAACCGAGTCAGATCTCGTGCATGACTTACAACGATTGACCATGTCGCGATCTCAATCCGCTGTGCCAGCTTTGAACAACGCCAATGCTCTCCTTAGTACTCCAGTGCGTTCGCAAGCGTTACAGATGCAACCAACTTACGGAATGTTGCCTATTCTATATCACGGAATTCCTATGACCACTCCACCATACGTATTCGATCATATGCCTTCCCGATCTCATAGTGGAACGTTTTCGTCGGCTGCATACCCGATTCTCAGTCCTATGACACCTCGAAGCGCCTATATTCCGCGAGACATGATCGTTCCACGTCAATTCTCAGGTTTACATCGCAGACAGAATGCTACACGA
Organism: Xylariaceae sp. AK1471; assembly: GCA_023159215.1. Taxonomy (NCBI): domain Eukaryota; kingdom Fungi; phylum Ascomycota; class Sordariomycetes; order Xylariales; family Xylariaceae; species Xylariaceae sp. AK1471. The sequence continues at coordinate 2,605,012 of JAJKLI010000001.1, read as the reverse complement.
GTCTCTAGATCTCCTTACTACCAGCAGACAAATAGTCACAACCACGTTGATGTCAACCGCATCAGGGAAGGGACTGACGTTCGCACGACGGTAAGATTCTTTTATGATTAGGAAGGACGAAATCTCTAACTTTCAACAGATTATGCTGCGAAATATACCCAATAAAGTTGACCAAGCGATGTTGAAGAGGATCGTAGATGAATCAAGTTGGGGCAAGTACGACTTCATGTACCTTCGGATCGACTTTGCCAACGACTGCAAGTAAGTGATTCTGGTTTAAGAGGAAATATACGATAACTGACTTGATAATATAGCGTCGGCTATGCATTCATCAATTTCGTCGATGTGAGTATTATGAGCCCAAACAAGCTTTCTTTATGGTCTTTGACCCAGCTAACCGTCTTCTAGCCATTGGACATCATTGATGTAAGCCAACAACCTCTAATGCATTGATAGTGTGGGATTGACATATGTGTAGTTTGTGAGTGCGAGAGGGAACCAGCGTTGGAATTGCTTCAAGAGTGACAAGGTTGCTGAAATTTCATATGCCAGTAAGTTTGCCTATTATCTAGAGGTATGATTGTCAATGCACTCTGACCCAATAGCCAGCGATCCAAGGAAAGGACTGTCTCGTTCAGAAGTTCCGCAACAGCTCAGTCATGTTGGAGGCGCCACATTACAGACCCAAGGTAAGGTGAGCAATCCTTTGCTAGTCAAATGTTTAACTAACGATAACGTCCTTCAGCTGTACTACACATTGAATGGCCCCTGTCCCGAACTCGCTGGAGAAGAAGAGGCCTTTCCCGGACCGGACAACCAGTCCAAGATGAAGCGAAGCTGCGAAAATGCTGAGCACGTGGGTATGTAAACTCTAGCACACTATCCTGAGCCCGATCTCTAATAACTAGCCAACAGGTCTATTTACTCCCAATGCAGGACAACACTTCCGTGACGAACAACGGCGCAGACGCTCGCAGTTTGATCGTGGTACCCGTATGGCAGAGGCCGAGGAGTTCGATTATGATGCAGCGTTGCATCATAGTCTCTACTCCTCGTAATCACCTACTAGCGCCGGCGTTTGAGAAAGAGACCAACCCTAAGCTCTCAAGCATAAGGTTTCTTGACGCCAAATGCGCTCCTAGTGTCTCTATGTACGATATCCCAAGCCCCCCATTAATGTCAACTCCGTTTACTCGCACTACGGAAAAGACAGAAAAGGGGTTCGCACCGAAGTTTCCACTCCCCTCTCCCTGTCAGGGACGCGAAACGAATTACCAATTCGCCGTCCAACGAGCTATACGGCGTCTTACAGTTTTGCCTTGTCGTCAGCGAGTCGGTGCTCGGACCTTGCACCTTTCACCTCAAACTCGTTTCCCAAACGATATTCATACGTTTATGACTTCCAGACCACCAAGCTCTGAATCTGTTCGCGGCCAATACTGCATGTGTGCGCTAGTCTCGATGCAGCAGACTCAACAACCATCTCCGCGGACATGAATGGACTTATAATGGTGGTATTGACTCAGTCAAGCATTTCCACGGCATTTTCATCAATCAGACCAAACGAACTTTTTGGTACTTTTACAGTCCCCAACCGTCCGTGTATTAGCACGGCACCCGGGATTTGGCAGCCTTGTCTTCGCCAGAGTGCGAATTAGCAATTTTTTGCGACACGCGAATCTATCTATTACGGCTGGCGGTTGAACACAGTGCAGCCAATCTGCATGATCGTACTGGCTACAGCCTTCCACAGAACTCAGGCCGCTAGTCATAAAGCAATCACCATGCAAATCTTCTTCGAAATTGAACGCAGGATGACCATCTCCCCAAATTTGGCAACATTCAACATGGCACCAAGGCTCAGAAGCTGCCGCGGTCTTTCAGGGAACTTCAGGTACTGATCTGGGACATTCCCATACCTACGGGACAATCAGGAGAGATTTTTGCTGCTCATTGAACTTAGCGAGAATGTAGGAGATCAAAAAAATTGGGTGCGGTGCTTTCAAGGAACAGGGAATGATATTCGGGACGAAGCAGTGTGGTCTTCTCGAAGATCTACATTGTCCAGTTGCGGTATCGCAGCGTGAATATCAATATAAAATCGCTTTGATTTTCACGACTGGCCTCACCAAACAAGTATGAAATGACTCATTTCTCACAAGGTATCTAAAACCGCAGCCTGATGAATCCCTGCAGCCTATGGCAGGCCCGAAATACTTGTGATACTGCTTCCCAGTTTAGTTCACAGCCTCCGGATATGGCACTGACACAAAATCCCTATATGCTCCATACCACGACAGATGAATCTCCACAGCATGGTAAAGCTCCATGCTAGCCGTCTTCCTCAGAAGCCGCACAAGTCTAGGTACCAAAATGCTGCTATTCGAGCAGGAGCACTGGAGGCGGGCTTCTGGTTGTTGACCTGTACTACCGGTCGGACCCTTTTGACAGGGAAACATCCAACTCGCCAAGCGGGAGATTGTCTCCTAGGAACTGTCGAGCATATTCCGGGTAAGAGAATTCATAACTCACAATCTACGAGAAAACTTTTACCTCATGTCCACACCGCGTCGACCAGTTCCAGTAATCAGTTTTACACACGTACGGCGGTGCCTCGCAGACCAAAGCATTCCATACGTATCCTTGGCGTCTTTCTCATCTTCCATTTGGCTGAATGGGCTTCTCAGAATACGAGACAAAAAGGGTATTAGAGGGTCGTGTCATTTTCAAGCCTGGTACGCGAGCTGCTACTCCAATGTCCTCCGAAGCGTCATCACCGAATGATCGGTTATTTTCAGCTTGCCTATTGGTGACTGGAACACTGACGACCACATGATCGATGTTCTTTCCTCAAGAGTTTCATTACTCGCTTCCTCTCCCTCATTTCTGCCATGCGCTTTCTATCCTGACTTCGGACCAAATTCCCCCGTTTCCTTAACTTTAGGTCCTGCGGTCATCCGAGACCCGAGAAACTTGGTATTTACCCTTTTCATTTACGAATGAACTCAGGACGACTTTCGCCTGTCTAGTGACGGAGAGGCGCTCTTTTCCTCGGCGAATTGCGCAGATGATTCTCTTGGGGGGATCTAACCTCGCCACCGTTTGATAAATATGACGGACAAATATGACGATACATGCCTCGTTCTAAATTGGTGATAGCAACAAGGGAGGAAAGGTGGATGCATTCATGGATTGGAGAGAATAGTCCACGCAGAGAGAGAGGGAAACTTACACAACACACAGAATTTGCGTTGATTTTAGGTGCAAGTTGAGATGGAGCAGGAGCAACAGCAGCAGACGAATCCCCACTCTAGTATTGTTTTCTTCTTCTTGTAACCTCTCCGGCGTTTCCCCTACCTCTGATGTGATGATTGAGCGTATGAGTGATCGAGTGACTGACTGGGTGACTGTCGATGCTATGGCGTGAAACGGATTCACTCTCTTGTACGGAAAGGGTGGCTCGAGTCAGTAAGCTCAGGTGACTGTGGCAGAGTATGAGTATGGTCGAGTGAGTTGCTTTGCAGCAACGATGTGCGATGAGTTCGGTATGGGATAGGATGGGATTACTGTGCTGCTGACAATTAATTAAAAAAGCGTTGTTTTCAGATGTGTTCATGTGTGTGCACAGATACAGTCACAGAAGCGAAGTGATTTGCGATGAGATGCATGTCTTCGTCATCATTCGTGTCCATTACTCTTCGTACGTATGCGTTACATGAACTATATAAAGTGGTGACAACCCTCGTCCTAATCCGGATCCTCCGGTAAAGCAGGTAATGGCTTACGAGTAGAGCCAGAATGCGACAGACCGGGCCTGCCGGATCGTGGTATCATGTATTCAGATCCATCTGCGTCCGATGATGCCGGGGTAAGCTGCCTCTCGGACTGTCTTGCCAGCATTTCGGAGTACATCCTCGATGATATCTCCTCGACTTCTCCCCCTACCGAGGAGTCATCATCCACGCTCGTAGCCGCCGAGAAATAGTCTCCGCTCGGCGTCATGGCGGGCTCGGAATCATACGTCATGTCGTCTATACTAGAAGGCGTGGGCGGCTGAAAGTCTAAGCCTGAGGGATCCGAGACAGCCCTGTTTGGTGTCGGCGGCCGCCGCGTAGAGTCCGAATCAGCTTCCTTAGAACCGGCCAGACTCTGGACTTCGGGGGTCTGACTGGAACTATGGCTGCCATTGATCCGTAGCCCGATCTGTGTAGAATTGCTCGCCGCCCGGGTCCTTGCGGGCGTGCTATGGGCAGAGCTCTGTTCCTTAGACAAGCTCAGTCCGGGACGAGTCCCTTTTAACTGTGCCTTGGGCGTAGAGGGGAGGATGGGAGAGACCAGTCGAGACGATGACGCGAGGAACTGGCTCGGGTAGTAGGTCTCCACGGTAGAGCCGGCAAAGCCACGGGAGAAGATGACTAAAACGAGGCAGCCGAGCAGGAGCACGCTCTGCACGATGGCCATGCGTTTCTGGAAAACAACCTCGTCGGCTAGGACGCCAACCCTCGTACTTAAGGCCACGATTTCATGTTCAGTCTGCTCGCGCTGCGTTTCGAGCGCGATAACAGTAGACTGCCAGATATGATCGTAGAGTGTTCTGACTTCCCGAAGCTCACCTAGGACTGTATTGTTTAGCTTGTCAAGAAAGAGGTCGACCTTGGCGATTTGCCTGCGTTCTAGCTTAGCAAGCGCTTCTTGGAGAAATTTGGATTGCGACTCGATATATTGCATGGATAGGGTAGTATTGGACTCGAGGATCTGCAGGCGCTTCGTTAGAGCCTTGAAAAAAGAGTCCTGCACAGTAGGGGTTGGTGCTGCTGCCGAGGTTGTTGTGCTGGTTTTGTTGCGGGTCGTCGGCTGTGAGCCAGAGGCGGCTTTTGTGGCTGACCTTGATGACGGAGGTTTAATAGAGGTTGAAGCTGGAGATTTGCTTTTGGGCACAGTCTGTACCGTTGAATTTTCGCCAATAGTCTGTGACACTGAAGACCCAACAGTAGTGACAGAGGTGTTATCTCTCGACCCTGATACGGAGGCTGGAGTTGGCATACTGATAGCGGAGCTTACGGAGTATTCTACTGAGGTAGAGACTGAAGACCTAGGTTTGGGTACATCTACTGGTGGCTCCGCAGTCTGTCTCGCCGCGGTCGCTGCGGCGGAGGTATTTGGGACGGCAGAACCAGCCTGTCCGTCGAAGCTCGTAGGTTGATACTCTATTGGAGCCGTTTGCTGCGCTGCATTGTCGAGCTTAGATATGTTGTTAGAACCTGGAGTATTTGCTTTTGCACAGTCGCTAACAATGGGAAAGGTGCGTTCGAAATAAGACTCGTCCCAAAAAGGTGTCCAACAGCTCTGTTCCATAATCACAGTGTGGCTCTCGACTGGCGCAGGCTCAACGGGCTCTGGTTCTACTGGTGGTTCGTCGACAATTTCAATGGTCTCCTCCGTTGCCTCAGGTAAGGGCGGGGGAGTTTCATCTTCGCCTTCAAGTTCAGAGGGGTCGACCTGCTTCCACGAGTCAAGCATGCGGAGTCCGTGGACGCGCAACAGAGACACAGGACAATAATACTCATTTCCGTAATGGCTAAGGATCTCGACTCGTAGATATCTTGCCCAGTCCTGGGGATTTTCAATCAGGAAGGGCTGAATATCTCTAGAGTTCCGAGCCTCGAAAGTGCCTAAAACCTTCCACTTATCTAGCTTCACGGGATAGCGGTCACTGATGCTGACTCTAAACTGGCGCACCATGCTTGAGAAGAACTCGAAATTGGCGAGAACAACTGTATCGACTAAAATCACGTCGCTTAGTTCGACGATAAAGAACTTGTTCTTCTGGCCGCATTCCAGCAGCATGTACGAGTCTTTATTCTCGACCAATATAGCAGTGGGGTTCTTGGCCCCAGAACTCGTCTTCTTGACAGTTGCGCCGGCGTCGAAGGACGAATACGAAAACCTCTCCTTGCATGTGGTGCCCGCGTCTTTGCTCCTGTAATACGTGAAACCCTCATCGTAGGTGACCTTCTCCACCTGCTCTTCCTTTTCTTTCCCCTGCTCGGGGGGTCGCGCAGAGGAGGCGATCTCTGAGAGCTTATCTGAATATGTGTCGAAGTCGAAGGATATCTCGCCTTCGTCTCCTAGGCTATCGAAGCCCTCTCCGGGGACGGCATCTGCGCGTCCATCCTTGTTTCTGCGTGGTCTGGCTTCGAGGGCGTCGGGACCAGATTTGGCAAGCATCATGGTCTTCCATTCCTCAAAGGACATGAAAGCACTAGTGCTAAGATCCTCTCCCTCTTCGTCAAGCTCGTCTTGTACGGCATTGCTCACCTGAGCCGAAGAATCAGCATTGGTCGAGGTACTGGTGGTCGCAGTTGCGGCAGCCGTATCGGAAGTTGGTATCGAGACAATGGGACCCGTAGTTAGGCATTGTTGGGGTAATGTGTCAGTGATATAGTTGACAGTCCGCGATTCGCAAGTAGGCTGAATCGACGAGACACTCGAGCTCGATTTGGTGACATCGCGAGGAGTCGAGATGGTCCCATCACCTTGGGCGCAAGTGACATCTGGCAAAAGTAGTACAAGCGAAACCAATGCGAGGACCCGGGGCCTTGCCTCGACGAAGGGCCACATTGTGCGAGTATGATAAGAAGTCAGAGGGTTGGTCCATGAGGACCGATACGTCCCGCAGACGTTAGGGGAAAAGGCAGAATGCAAAACCGGGAATGATCGTGAGTCGTCAGAAGGTGTTATCTAGCTGTCATCTACGGCAGCTTGAATCTGTACATGGATGGACGGTCCGAGATAAAGGTAGATTAACCTAAATCAACCACCCGTTGACCCAAAAGCTAGTCTAACTGACGTAAGTATTATTAGTGCGACAGTGGGGCTACCTGGGCAGGTCTACGTAGATCTATTAGGTCCCGGGTAGGCCGTGCAGGGTAGCTCTTAGCGACATGGCATTGGTTCCTGCCCATTGGTGCAACTCACATTTGAATACCGGGAGTTGATCAACCATGAGCGCTTATCTAATAGGAACTTGACCAAGTTTTCATCTTAGCATGTCAAATATGGCTAGTTCACGTCCAAAAGCAACGAGGCTTTTGTTGTCTCCCTCTTCGTTCATAAGAGCCGCAACCGGCGAATTTTATACCCTGCGAGAAAACCGATGCGCCGTTAGTAGTGGCCTGGAGAGGCAACGAAGAACGGGAAGAAAAGGATGATTTCAAATTGAAGGCCTATGTCTATCTGATACGCCTACGCTATAGTCCTGCCATGAACTCCATCCCACTCGATGACTAGACAAATATACTGAATAACAAGCATCACTTTTTCGAGATCTGCTCTAACCGATAAACCGCTGAAACCCCTACTTATCCTACACGATGTCCGACACGAGGGAATACAATCTCCTCCCGAAGTGAAAAGCAGTCGCTGCGTGGAGTAACTAAAATGGTGATCCCCAACCAAGCCAACAGAGAAACGCCGCGTTATTCCTCCTCGCGCCTAGAGCAAAAAATACATGCCTACTGCTTAAAATCAGAGTATCGAACAAATAAGCGGTCTAGGAAATGCGAGTGCCGAATCCCATTAGGTCTAGCCTCTGCAAAAGTGTCGATAGCCTTTTGGACGCCGTAGCCGCACCTCTCGATGAGGTAGCACACGACGAAGTAGCCAGTGCGGTTGAACCCGTAGTGGCAGTGGACGCCGATCACGTAATCTTCGCTCCAGTTCGCCTCTGTCGACGACCTCTGCTTCTGGTCCTCGCGGACCTTATCAACGAGTCTGATGAAGCCTGCTACTTCAACGTCGGTGGGGGGTATTTTCGACACTGTCGGAAACTTGTGATACTTGATGCTATCGCCAAAACTTTTGGGGTCATACACGGGATCAGCATGACTTATGTCGATAACGTCCTTGATCTCATTTCCCCTGATGCTCATTAGCCCGGTTTAAGTAACTCGGTAACCATAATCGTTGGCTTACCACCTAGATGCGAATACCCTTGGGCAGTGCTCCTCGTCCACCTCTCGGAGTGTCTTCATGGCTCTGAAGATGCCGCCGATAGGCTCAGAAACAGGCTGCACGCTTTTCCACTTTGCCAAATTCTTGACATCCCATTTACCTTCGCGTGAAAGATACTGGAGTTGCCAACCACTGTCATTGATAGAATTAGTCTAAAAACACACAAATGAGACCTTCATGAGCTCGGAGATTGTTGCGTACAGTGAGAACCGACTAGTAATGTGTTCATTCAGGAAGTCGCCCGCTAGTCCAGCTAGAATTCGTACTGTTGGAGGCGCATACAACAAGGCGTGCCCAGCAGGGAGAATTGTAGATTTGATGACTTGTCTTGGATGAACCGGCTGCGAGGGAATATCGCTTAGGGAACCTGGCTCCTGATGATCTCTTGGAGTTGATGGATCTTCGAAAGAGTCTTCGCCGCTTGCTAGTGAGGGTTTCTTGCGTGTAAAGTCGCTGTGACTGATTTCCTCAATTGACTGTGGCATATGTTCCGTGCTGGGAATAACTGGAGCCGCAGCCTCGCCAAGTGCGCTCCCTTTAGCGGTGGGTAAGTGCTTATCCTCAACATTCCCTCGATTTCCTGTTGCTACTTTGAGCATTTCTTCAATTTTCTTGACCTCTTGGGGTGGCGTCACGACGTCGTATTCGCCTCCGATCAGGTAGATCGGAACGTCAAGGTCGGACCAACTAGTGCTTCCAAAGAGTCCTCCAATTGGCTCGCCTCGAGTGTAGACCGGTAGAGAGCCCCAGGCCATCCGGCGAAACACCGGGGTTCGACTTTGACTATTAAACCTATCTTGAAGCTGTCGGGCTTCGAGATCCCCTCCTGGCCCAACAAACCGCTTGACGCTAGCGCTTTCGGGGCCTCCTCGCCTGTCCCAGGCCCTCCAGAGGTTGAAGATGACGTCGGGTATCCAGAGAAGTCTGCGAAAATTGCGCACTGTTGCCTCAGGTGGTGGACCAGATAAGGGACAGATGGCAATAACACCCATGACATTTGAAGGAGGCAACAAACGGTTCGCAGCTTTCTTATTCGCGATGTGAGCGGCAATTGCAGTTCCCATACTATGAGCAATGAGCACGACTCCTTGGTTTTCCTCACAATAGTCATTGATGATGGTCTCAGCAAGATCAGTGAGATTTTCCGTGGTGTATGCGTCCCACGAGGTCGGCATGAACTGAGACCGGCCGCAGCCTGGGAAATCAATCGCGAGACATGACGCCGAGTTCGTGAGGCTGGTCAAGAGTGGATGAAATTGTGCGACCGAACCCCCAAGGCCGTGGATGAAGACCAGAAGCGGCAGCGGAGCCGGATCCTTTGGGAGCTCATCTGCTTTCGGGTGGCGCCGATAGAATATGCGGAGACCTGGATACGTAATGCCAGACCGTGCAGCCTTGTAGGACTTTATCTCAGAATGGTTCCGTAGAAGGGGAGGGTCGGTGGTTTCGGCATCCTTCGAATCGGGCACGGTGGTTCGAATCTGAGCCATTCGCCACAGAACGAACGCACCCCCCAGGGCGAGTGTGAACCCTAGGCTGACAGACCTGACCTCAACACGAGGCAAGACTATAGAAGAAAGGGACATGGTAAATATTTGATATACTCAGATACGAAAGAATGGCACGGAGCATTCGTGGTATGCGATAATAAGTAGGACTTGTTCTGATAACAGCATTATCTAAGCCAGAGGGAGAGGCTCATGTCCGTGGTGGTAGTATCGTATGTACTGTTGTGAAGTTGAAGAGACCAGGAGACATGGTGACCAGGTTTGACTCGAATGAGACGATCGGCCTGCACTTACTTAGAAACCGAAGAGAGAGCGAATCCTTCCCTCCCAGATAGCCGGCGAAGGGATGAAGCGAAAGGCACTCTTACTCTTGCTCTTGTTCGGTGAGAGCCAAATTTAATGCAGAATTGAAGAAGGCAACTTAAATTTAGGTTGCTTATCAGGTATCTTGGGCGAGTGCGAGGCCTTTCGGTCAATGAAAACAGATTAGCCCACTAGCCCGCTACTTTGTCCGCCTGCTTAAATCATACGTTATCTAGGATGTTATTACTGAAGGTAAATAGGTGGTTGGGCAAAGCAAGATTCAGATGGCGGTACGAAACAAAGAAAGGAAGGAATAAAGAAACAAATAACAAGACAGACAGACAAACAAACAAACAAACAAACAGAAGGGGTTCAGTGTTGATGAGGGCGGGACGGACGTATTCATCTATTAATACCTAATAATGAGAAGGGGAGTTCATCACTTCTCTCTTCGTGCCCAATGCCCATTCTTTTTGTATGAGCCTAACTAAATTGGAAAGAAGCGGAGCAACGTGAAATAAGCCGCCGTCAGCCGTTAGGTGAAACGGGTTCGAGCGAGCGGTCGTACTTGTGTCGAACGATGATAGTTTTACAACATGCTAGGAAAGAGTCCAATTCGCAAGCCGAGGAAAGTATGTAGTATCACGAGTACTTACTAAGTAAGTATGGGTTCTGGTTGCGTGGCTTGCATTCACACAGAGAATGCCGGGAGCCGGCACGATGTCATAGGTGCATGAGTCCTAACCTTGTTGGTTGGTACCTCCACTAATAACTACCCGCAACGCTTCAACGTGCCGCTATCTTGGGAATGCATTGGATCCTACCTCTTCTACCAATCATCGTCTCGCTCTCTACCACCAGTGGGAATCCAGCCATGGTGATTTGACGCGACAGTGTGATTGACTTAAGATACAGCCAAATTTTTTACATTGTCAATGCTGAGAGTCTGTGGTATATCTTTAATGACTTAGTGCGTACTACTCCGTACCACAGGGGCGTAACATCATAGATTACCCTCCAATGTGATAAACATTGGCTATTGTTATTTAATAGAATGTTGTGAGCTTAATATGGGAAAAGTAGCACGAAATAAATCTTCCCGTGTTCAGATAATTTCCCTTGTCCGTATCAAAAGTTACGGCCCTTGCTCCAGGTCAATTAGTAAAACCCGAGATATGCAACGGTAACAAATCTCAATATGAGAGCGAATCGATGTAATAGTCCACCTCAACAGGTGTGTGCTAAGGAGACAATAGCAGTAAGGAGCTTTCTACACTAGGTTGATAGCAACAAGCACTAACAAGATGTTGTCGGTTGCTATTAAGACATCTATGATACATGCTTTATACAGTCGGGCTTAAGATAGTGAGAGCTTGCTCTAAGAATCAGTGCCCATGTGATATACATCATAACATACATTTACTTCCCGAGCTGTCCTGAAGCTGTGTTGCTAATATGCCTGGTATATGAAATAATGACTTGAGAACTCGGTAAGTAAACTCATCAAGTATTAAGTATAACGCTGCGGCAAGTAAGCTGGTCCAAGACTTCAAGAGGAGACGTGCGGGCGTCCAGGGGGATCACGACGAGGTCGCGCTTCGCCCGACCATACTTTGCCACATGTGTCAAGTTGAGGAGATGTGAGAAGCCTGTTCATTACCAATTTGCTCCAATGCCCTCTTTCCAGCCGATTGGTATAAGGGCAGCCGCGATATCGTTGACTCCCCTCTCCGTAGCCAGTAGATTGAACTGGGCCGCCGCGTTACGGGTATCGAGAATTTCCACCCTCATGCCCAAGCTACTAATGTGTCGACGTAGCTCGGGGCTGATCGGTCGGATTTCGGGTCCCAGTCCCAGTATCAGAAGATCTGCAGCGGGCATCACACATCAGCCTCACTTTTCCCTCGTTCATAGAGTGGAGTGGCAAGAAAACCTACCAGGACGTGGCCATAACAAGGACAGCAAGCCCATAGTCTCGTTCGGTATCTCCCACTGGCCCTTCGCATTCAGTAATCGGTGCTCGCCGCGCGGTAACCACGGCCGCCACGCGAACGCTTCGCCGCCGACGAGTATGACGCCCTGGCCCTCGAGGATCTTGGCTCCGCTGTTTAACTGGAAGCCGTCCGACTGGCAGATGTCGACTGCTGTCGAGGGTACCGGCGTGTTTCCCAAGACGTCCATTGCGGCGAAGTCGGTCGGCGGCCGTGGCTCGTCGCCAGTATTTTGATGGCATTTGGTGGCATGAAAAGATGCGGTTGGGTACGAGAAGGATTTCGTTGTCGTTGTGCTACTTGGACGAAATGTATAGCTTGGGCTAGCGGTGGATAGTGGGCGGCAGCTTGAATAGCATTGTCTTCGCACGGCCAAGGCGGCTGCAGCGCCAATGGGCCGGGAGATGCGTATCAAGGAAGTCATAGCGAGCGACAATAGTGTCGTATTATCGCTGAGTAGCAATGTTCATAGTGCTTCTGCCGGGTGTTTTCTTTGGAGCCCGTGAGTGGGCGAAGCTACATTTGATGTTGCAGGGAGAAATTGTGGATTAGACGTCATTATACAAACTAAACCCGTTGCCAAGCATATCCAAAGGTAAAAACTCCGACAGCGCTTAATCAACCACTATTTGCGCGCGCCGACAAAATGGGTAGTATTTGAATATCACTGACAATGCCACAAAAGCCCATTTTGTGCATTTGATCCCGGCTTCGAAAGCTACAGGTGAATCAATGTAGGCCGGAATCAACTTGGAAAAGAATGTTAGAGTCAATATATTTTTCGATTGGCAAGATATGTTCTCGTGAGACAATGCATAGTTCGAAAAAGGCTTCATCCCCACACTAGTATGTGTAGTAGCGTTGTTTGCTAATTGTTGATCACGGTACTATCACACTCCTTACAGAGCCACCATCATCGCGCAACATGTGGTCATCACTCATGTGCCGCAATAAGTTGTCTGAAATGTCGTTTATACCATTCCGATCATCTAGACAATGAGAAGCCCTTAAAGCAGAAACAGCCTTTTCGTAGCCGTTTGTATAATGCAGCCATGTCCCTCGTGAACACCGAACCAATGACGACCTAACCATTCCATCCTAGAATCGATCACCAGTTTATTTCTTCTTGGAACCCTGCTCCTGCTCCTTCAGCACTTTCTTGACGATCTTCTGCTCCTCGATAAGGAACGCTCGGACGACACGGTCCCTGTCACAGACGTGTTAGTATTCTGGCGAGTGATGTTTTGCGTGGGCCGCAGTATGGTATATGACCCTCAAATGGGCAGGTGTAGTAGAGATAGGTCGTGATGGCTTCATACTTTACGCAGTTACCGCATCGTGAACCACCATAGGCGCGCTGAACCGTCTTCTTGGGCTTGGAGATTTGAGCATACTCGCGAGGTCGAAGGGCGGGAACCTGTTAACAGTTTGTTAGTGATGCTTGAAAAGGCCTGGAATTCTCTGAGCGAATAGATGAGCTCATCGTCTAATCGACACCCATTGCCTCTTCTCAGATTGAAGCCTATCCAGTCCTTGTCTTTCGTTGCCCATGAGATCCATTACTAAGAAAAAACATGCGACTTACGCCGGGCAGCTTGATTCCACAGTCTCCGCACTTAGGGGCAGTGCCAGCCCTGATGTACAGTTAGCGATCGAAGCGTAAAATGCGGCTCACCATTGCAGAACGCTCTTTCGCGTTCGAACAATGGAGACAGAGGCGGAGGAACGTACTTCTTAATGTGGAGGGTTCGAAGTTCGCCGCCAGGTGTGCGGATGACACGAGTCTTGTTGCTCTGTAGGCCGGTCTTAGTCCTCATTTGCTTCTTCACTCGAACTAGCCGAGAAGCTTACAGTAGTGTTGTAAGGATTGCGCCTTCTGTACGTGACTCTGTTGTCGTTTCCCATTGTGACTGTGGTTGTCGTCTCGTCGTCGGTGTCGTCGTCGTCGGGATGGTTGGCTAGTTACGAGACGAACTTTTTACGAGTTGGTTGAAGGAATTTTGGTGTTGTCTGAGAATAGGTTGGAGTGTGGGGTGGATCTTGCAGGTCACTTGTGCCGAAGGTACACTGGCCAATAAGAGAACACGCTAGTGGGGCGTACTTTTAAGCCACAGAACAATTTGAGCCACGTAGCTCCACGTGACATACACGAGGCTGGTAGGTGTGGCTAAAAGGTGGACTAGCTACATTGCGCATAGCTCTACAGTAGACTACGGAAAAATTCCCACTCTGCGATCGCGAGAGGCGACATTGAAACCTTCCGTCAGAACTGCAACTCTCTCATATTGAAACACGTCGCGAGCCTCATCCAGAGGAAACACCGCGCATACGTCACGCGTTATTTGGTTTTCTTCATCTAACCTAACTCAGCTCGCCGAAGTATCATCATCTTGGCTGCGACGGCTAGTCACGTCATCCCCGCGACACATCGCGGCGCGAAAGCGACTCCATCAATAGTCGCCTAGCTATCCATCACGATCGAGTCTACGATGTCGTCTTTTCCCCCCCCTCCGCCTCCTCCTGGCTGGGGACCACCACCACCTCCTCCGCCGCCTCCCCCAGGACCTCCTTCTGACTTCCTCCCTCCTCCCCCAGGAGCTCCAGCCCCTCCACCCCCTGGCTACCGTCCGACTACCGACCCTCATCTTGCGAAGTTCGAGCAGAAGAAGAAGGAATGGCTCCGCACACAGCGAAACCGCTTCGGTGAAAAGCGTAAAGGAGGCTTCGTTGAAACCCAGAAGGCGGATATGCCCCCAGAGCACCTGCGCAAGATTGTCAAGGATATTGGCGATGTTTCCCAGAAGAAGTACACGAGTGATAAGCGGAGCTACCTCGGCGCCTTGAAATTTATGCCGCATGCCGTCATGAAACTCTTGGAAAATATGCCGATGCCCTGGGAGTCTACAAGGGAAGTCAAAGTGCTCTACCACGTAAATGGTTGTCTCACACTAGTCAACGAGATACCTCGTGTTATTCCACCAGTATATCACGCACAGTGGGCCACGATGTGGTTGACTATGCGAAAGGAGAAGAGCGACCGAAGATTGTTCAAGAGGATGAGATTCCCACCTTTTGATGATGAGGAACCACCTTTGTCTTGGTCAGAGAACCTCGAAGACGTGGAACCGCTTCAGCCGATTCAAATGGAACTCGACGAAGACGAGGATGCTGCTGTTTATGAATGGTTCTACGACCATCGCCCATTATTGGACACCGAGCACGTCAACGGGCCTAGTTATAAAACTTGGAATCTCTCCTTGCAGCAGATGGCTACATTACATCGACTCAGCCGTCCTTTGCTGAGTGATAAGGTTGACCAGAACTACTTCTATCTGTTCGACCTAAAGAGTTTACTCACTGCCAAAGCTCTTAATGTCGCGCTACCCGGTGGACCTCGATTCGAGCCACTCTATAAGGACATTGATCCTAATGATGAGGATTTTGGAGAGTTCAACGCTATTGACAGGATAATCTTCCGCTTGCCGATCAAAACGGAATGCCGAGTCGCCTACCCTTACCTTTACAATTCGCTGCCACGCAGCGTTCACTCACACTGGTACTCACATCCACCCAAGGTGTACCTCAAGTCCGAGGACCCCAGCATGCCCGCGTATTATTTTGATTCTCAGATTAACCCCATTTCTTCTCGGTCTGTTGCGCCTAAGAACATTACCGTGAGCCATGAAGATGAGATTTTTGGCGAAGGGAACATTGAAGAACCTGAGGACGAAGGTTTCACACTACCGGCAGGCGTAGAGCCATTCCTGGCCAACGAAGCGCTCTATACCGATGATACTACCGCAGCGATCGGGCTCTGGTGGGCCCCTTTCCCCTTTGATCGCAGATCTGGCCACATGGTACGAGCTCAGGACATTCCTCTTGTCAAGCAGTGGTACCTCGAGCATTGTCCTCCTAAACAACCAGTGAAAGTTCGCGTGTCGTACCAAAAACTGCTTAAAACCTTCGTGCTTAATGAACTGCACAAGAAGAAGCCCAAGGCATTGAACAGACAGGATTTATTGAGGACCTTGAAGCAGACCAAATTCTTCCAGCAGACCACTATTGATTGGGTCGAAGCCGGTCTGCAGGTGTGCCGGCAGGGCTTCAACATGCTGAACCTCCTTATCCATCGAAAGAACCTTACATATCTCCACCTTGACTACAACTTCAACCTGAAACCTGTGAAGACCTTAACCACTAAAGAACGAAAGAAGTCACGATTTGGCAATGCGTTCCACCTAATGCGTGAAATTTTGCGTCTAACGAAGCTCATCATTGATGCGCAGGTCCAATATCGACTTGGAAACATTGACGCTTTCCAACTTGCCGATGGCATTCTTTATGCCTTTAATCACGTTGGTCAGCTCACCGGAATGTACCGGTACAAATACAAGCTTATGCACCAGATCCGCACTTGTAAGGATCTGAAGCATCTCATCTACTATCGGTTCAACAGTGGGCCTGTTGGCAAGGGACCTGGCTGTGGTTTCTGGGCACCGGCTTGGAGAGTGTGGCTCTTCTTCATGAGAGGCATTATCCCACTTCTAGAACGGTGGCTAGGCAATTTGCTTTCCCGTCAGTTCGAAGGCCGCCACAGCAAAGGTGTTGCTAAGACTGTTACCAAACAACGAGTTGAATCGCACTATGACCTCGAACTTCGTGCTTCTGTGATGGCTGATCTCATGGACATGATGCCCGAAGGTATCAAACAGAACAAGGTTAATACCGTTCTCCAACATCTTTCGGAAGCGTGGAGATGCTGGAAGAGTAACATTCCTTGGAAGGTGCCCGGACTGCCTGCCCCTATTGAAAATATTATTCTTCGCTATGTCAAGTCAAAGGCAGATTGGTGGATCTCGGTTGCACATTACAACCGCGAACGCATTCGGAGAGGTGCCACGGTTGACAAGACCGTCGCCAAGAAGAATGTTGGACGTTTGACACGGCTTTGGCTCAAAGCTGAACAAGAGCGGCAACACAATTACATGAAGGATGGCCCTTATGTTTCTTCGGAAGAAGCTGTTGCCATTTATACCACAACTGTGCACTGGCTTGAATCTCGTAAATTCACGCCCATCCCCTTCCCGAGTGTGTCGTACAAACACGACACAAAGATCCTGATTCTTGCCCTTGAAAGACTTCGCGAAGCGTATTCAGTAAAGGGTCGCCTCAACCAAAGTCAGCGAGAGGAACTCGCACTCATTGAGCAAGCATATGATAGCCCAGGCACCACACTAGAAAGGATCAAGCGATTCCTCCTGACGCAACGTGCTTTCAAAGAAGTTCAGATAGACATGAACGACAACTACAGCTCAATCAATCCGGTTTACGACATTGAGCCTATTGAAAAGATCAGTGACGCATATCTCGATCAGTACCTCTGGTATCAGGCAGATCAACGACATCTTTTCCCTGCATGGATCAAGCCTTCCGATTCCGAAGTTCCTCCACTCTTGGTCTATAAGTGGGCGCAGGGCATCAATAACCTAGATAAGGTCTGGGAAACAGCTGACGGGGAGTGCAACGTCATGATTGAGACGGAGTTATCCAAGGTGTATGAGAAGATCGACTTGACTCTCTTGAATCGTCTCCTAAGACTCATCATGGATCACAACCTAGCGGACTACATCAGCTCAAAGAACAATGTCCAGCTGACATACAAAGACATGAACCACGTCAACAGCTATGGCATGATTCGTGGCTTACAATTTTCCGGCTTCGTATTCCAGTATTATGGTCTTGTCCTCGATCTTTTGCTCCTCGGCTTGAATCGTGCTAGTGAAATTGCTGGGCCACCAGCAAGCCCAAATGACTTCCTTCAGTTCCGTGATCGTGAGACAGAGACGAAACATCCCATTCGCTTGTACACGCGGTATATCGACAAGATCTGGGTATTCTTGAGATTTACTGCCGATGAATCTCGTGATCTTATTCAGCGATTCCTCACAGAGCAACCTGACCCGAATTTTGAGAACGTCATTGGTTATAAGAGCAAAAAATGTTGGCCGAGGGATTCCCGCATGCGACTCATGCGCCACGATGTCAACCTTGGTCGTGCTGTCTTCTGGGATCTTAAGAACCGTCTCCCGCGGTCCGTTACGACGATTGAATGGGACGACACATTCGCCAGCGTCTACAGTCGTGACAATCCGAACCTTCTCTACTCAATGTGCGGATTTGAAGTCCGTATTCTACCCAAGATCAGGAATCAAAATGATGAATTCCCTATCAAGGACAGTGTTTGGTCGCTAGTGGACAATACCACAAAAGAAAGGACAGCTCATGCGTTCTTGCAAGTGACTGAAGAAGACATACAGAAGTTCAACAACCGTATTCGTCAAATTCTTATGTCCTCCGGATCCACCACATTCACTAAGATCGCCAATAAGTGGAATACAGCACTCATTGCTTTGTTCACTTACTACCGTGAGGCTGCGGTATCAACTGTCAACCTCCTTGACACAATTGTCAAGTGCGAGACCAAGATCCAAACCCGTGTTAAGATTGGCCTGAACTCGAAGATGCCATCGCGTTTCCCTCCTGCTGTGTTTTATACACCAAAAGAGTTGGGAGGTCTTGGTATGATCTCAGGTTCTCATATCCTGATTCCTGCTAGCGACAAGCGATGGTCCAAGCAGACAGACGTTGGGGTCACTCATTATCGGGCTGGTATGACACACGACGAAGAGACCCTAATCCCAAACATCTTCCGATACATCATCCCTTGGGAGGCTGAATTCATCGACTCTCAGAGAGTCTGGACAGAGTACTCACAAAAGCGCCTGGAGGCCAACCAACAAAACCGGCGCCTCACTCTCGAAGATTTAGAAGACAGCTGGGACCGAGGTTTGCCTCGTATAAACACTCTCTTCCAGAAAGATCGAAGTACTCTGAGCTTCGACAAAGGCTTCCGGGCCAGGAGCGAATTCAAGATCTATCAATTGATGAAGAGCAACCCGTTCTGGTGGACAAGTCAGCGTCATGATGGAAAGCTCTGGAATCTTAACGCCTATCGCACTGATGTGATCCAAGCCCTCGGTGGTGTTGAGACAATTCTGGAGCATACCCTGTTCAAAGCGACGGGTTTCCCCTCTTGGGAAGGTCTCTTTTGGGAACGTGCTTCGGGTTTCGAGGAATCGATGAAGTTCAAGAAGCTAACAAACGCCCAAAGATCTGGTCTGAACCAGATACCCAACCGTCGCTTTACATTGTGGTGGTCTCCGACTATCAACCGTGCCAATGTTTACGTTGGTTTCCAGGTCCAGCTTGATTTGACCGGAATCTTCTTACACGGCAAAATTCCTACACTGAAGATCTCATTGATCCAGATTTTCCGTGCCCATTTGTGGCAAAAGATCCATGAATCTGTAGTGATGGATTTCTGCCAGGTCTTCGATCAAGAGTTGGAGGCACTCGGGATTGAGACAGTCCAAAAAGAGACTATTCATCCCCGAAAGTCGTACAAGATGAACAGTTCTTGTGCTGACATTCTACTATTTGCCAACAGTAAATGGAACGTCACCCGGCCGTCGCTCCTGTATGATACGAAAGATGTCATCGAGCCCACGACAACCAACAAATTCTGGTTGGATATTCAACTTCGATATGGTGATTACGACTCTCACGACATTGAACGGTATACTCGTGCCAAATACCTTGATTATACCAATGACAACATGAGTATTTATCCTTCAGCTACAGGACTTATGATTGGTATCGACCTGGCATACAACTTATACTCGGCTTATGGCCAATACTTCCCCGGCTTGAAGATCCTCGTCCAGCAGGCTATGGCGAAGATCATGAAAGCGAATCCTGCCCTCTATGTTCTGCGAGAGCGCATCAGGAAGGGTCTGCAGCTTTATGCTTCGGAGAGCAACCAGGAGTTCCTAAACTCTCAGAACTACTCTGAGCTGTTCAGCAACCAGACGAAGCTATTCATTGACGATACCAATGTGTACCGAGTGACAATTCATAAGACTTTCGAAGGTAACTTGACTACAAAGCCTATCAACGGTGCCATTTTCATCTTCAACCCTCGTACCGGCCAGTTGTTTTTGAAGATCATCCACACCAGCGTTTGGGCAGGCCAGAAGCGTCTTGGCCAATTGGCGAAATGGAAAACCGCCGAAGAAGTTGCAGCTCTCATCCGATCTCTCCCCATCGAAGAGCAGCCAAAAGAGCTCATCGTCACCCGGAAAGGTCTTCTAGATCCTCTAGAAGTTCATCTTCTAGATTTCCCGAATATTTCCATTCGCGCATCAGAGCTTCAACTACCTTTTCAGGCTGCAATGAAAGTAGAAAAGCTTGGCGACATGATTCTTCGTGCCACTGAACCCCAGATGGTCCTTTTCAACTTGTATGACGAATGGTTGAAGAGCATATCATCTTATACCGCTTTCTCGCGTCTCGTCCTAATCCTCCGTGCTCTTCATGTCAATCCAGATAAGACGAAGCTTATCCTACGGCCTGACAAAACCGTCATTACACAGATGCACCATATCTGGCCCACGCTGTCGGACGAGGATTGGATTAAGGTTGAGACACAATTACGAGATCTGATTCTGCACGACTACGGAAAGAAGAACAACGTCAACGTCTCTAGTCTAACCAGCAGCGAGGTTCGTGACATTATTCTTGGTATGGAGATCTCGGCCCCGTCTATGCAACGACAGCAAGCTGCCGAGATCGAAAAGCAGCAGCAAGAGCAGCAACAACTCACCGCTGTGACAACCAAGACTCAGAACGTCCACGGCGAAGAGATTATTGTGACAACCACGTCACAGTTCGAACAGCAGACTTTCGCTTCCAAGACAGAGTGGAGAACTCGAGCAATCGCCACATCCAATCTACGGACTCGATCAAACAACATTTACGTCTCGTCTGTGGATAACGATTTAGAGGATGTCACTTATGTCATGCCAAACAACATACTAAAGAAATTTATTACCATTGCCGATCTTCGTGTGCAAGTGGCAGGATATCTATATGGTGTCTCGGCCCCAGACAATGACCAGGTCAAAGAGATCCGCTGTATTGCCATGGTACCTCAGATAGGAGGTCTGCGCAGCGTCCAGCTTCCTCAACAACTGCCGCAGCACGAGTATCTCGGAGATCTCGAGCCTCTGGGTGTCATCCACACGATGGCTGGCAACGAATTGCCGTATATGTCAGCGGCGGATGTTACAGAGCACGCCCGTCTGCTTGATGTTCATCCCAAGTGGTCCAAGGAAAGCACCATCACGGTCGACGTCGCCTTCACGCCTGGCTCAGTGTCTCTCTCTGCTTGGGCCATAACCCCTAATGGCTATAAATGGGGTGTTGAGAACAAGGACATCGGCAGCGACCAGCCGCAAGGCTTCACAACATCTATGGGCATCAAGCGTAAGCTGCTGTTGAGTCCCCGTTACAAGGGTTATTTCCTCGTGCCCGAGAACGGCAAGTGGAACTACAGCTTCATGGGTAGCAGCTTCGCCGGCCTCGAGAAAAAACCGATGCACGTCAAACTAGATACTCCGATGTCGTTCTACAGCGATCAACATCGTCCTCTACACTTCCAGAATTTTGCAGAGCTAGAAGACATCGGTATAGACCGAAGCGACAACTTTGCATAAGCGGCTTCGAGAAAGTAAACCCATCAAGATGGAGAGTTCTAGGTGGGACCTGCGGATGATGCAGTATTTCAGATGAGTTAGTACGTCACAGGACAAAATTGTTGCAACAGCACAAGAAATCGTATTTTTAGCAATGGTGAGGCGTTTGGGGATACTTATGGTTTGCGCTAAGCCGAAGTAATGAGAATATGCTTCGTAGTTCGAGTAAGGGAGTTTTTTATTGTATATCGCCCAGCACATGCAGTTGGAATTGTAAACCAAATATTCCATTTACCTCCAGAATGAAGCATACAAAGAAGGACTGTACAAAGAGGGAAAGACTCGTTGTACAGTAGCATGTATTTATGTGGCAGATACTTCCTGCAAAGTAGACAGAAGACTCTGATAATAAACTTTCCTGTTACACACACACACACACACACACATAATCAAGTGGTTATGAGCTTCTCTTTCTACTGAGTAACACTAGCATTCATACTCTATTTATACGACATTCATACGCTATTCATACGCTATTCATTCATACTACGACATCCCGCCTGGGTTATTCTAGAACTCGTTGAGGTAGCCGCGCTCGTTGAGCTCGTTGAGCTCGGCCTCGAGTTTCTCGAATTTATACTCTAGAATATATAGGATGGTGCTGCCTTGCCTCTTTTCGTAACTGTCGGGCAGTTTCGACAACTTCTGCTCAAGTTCTTTTATCTTGAGCACATGGTCTGCAAAACCGGTGAATTCCTGGATCTTGATCTTGTGCACGCGAGGCTGGTCAGGATGCTCGGGCACACGGATGTGCATGCTCGGGGAATGGTGCATGTGGCGCTTCGTCGTGACTCCCTGGCATTGCTGCGTCTGTGTCCGCCCAAAGGGAACTAGGGCTTGGAATCCACTAACACTCGCCCCCATCTGATGTTGGGTAGTGGCGAAGGTGCGCTTCTGGATCTGAGACAGCGGTGATGGACCGGTCTGCATTGCGCTGACTGGGATGGAAGGCGGGACTTCTTGTTGAGTTGTAGAGGAGGCGGCTGTCGTAGATGTGGTGGACGTGGACGGCACAGAACCTATCCCTGCGATGGCGACAGGAGGAGTAGTGGTGTTGGTGCCGGGTACTACAGCTTTGGCGGTGGCGACAGTGACTGGACGCTTGGGCTGGAGGGATGGCGGAGGTGGGTAGAGAGCCGGGTCCGGTTGTTCGAAGGCCATCCATGAGATACCTCTAGGAATGGTACGGGTGGTGGCTTTCTGTCAAGGAAGAGACAGGGTAAGTTAGGAATGGAACTGAGAGCGCGTGCTGAGGTCGATAGACATTCTGGACTCGATGATTTTCTTACCTGAGTGACCGCAGACAGTCTGTGTAGGGTGCCAATGCCGTTCAGGCAAGCGCATGCACGATAGAGGGCACTCATCTTGATTGTTTTTATGGTTAGAATGCAGTGTATTGTGGTTTAGATGAATGCTGGCGGTTGTGGAAAATGAGATGAGATGGGAAGATGATGTACGACGTGGGTGAGTTGGGGGGGAGAGAAAGAAGGATATTATGGTGTTTAAGTACATGTAAGTTGGTGTTGAGTTGAGAGTTTTTAAGTTGTGTCGAGATGGGAAGGGGGAGACCTTGTTGGATGTTTGTGGAAGTCACATGTGTGTGCGAGTTCAGTTGGAAAGTAAGTAAGTACCAGTAGGGAGTTAGGGGTTGGAAGTGGCATTAGCATTAGCATTGACATTGGCATTAGCATTGGCATTAGCATTGGCATTAACATTAGTAGTAGTAGTAGTAGTAGTAGTAGTAGTAGTAGTAGTAGTAGTAGTAGTAGTAGTAGTAGCAACTCTCTTCAATCGAGTATTAGTACCTACCTAGGTAGTAGTAATACCGTTTACGTGGAGGCATCTAATTATTCAAGCCATTCATTGTATTATGTAGTTATGATCTGCTAGATACGGTGGATACTAGTTATCATATGGCCCAGTTAGTTCGCTGGATATCTATCCATATGCTTTGTGTCGTGGAAATATGTGTCAAAATATGTCTTTTCAGTAAGACCGCATGATGATTATCTGGTGTTGAATCTTTGGTCCACTCTGAATTTTGTCTGCTGTGAAATGCCTCGGTTTACTTACACCGCCATTTAATTCCAGTTGTCGTGGCCACATGTCTTTTGAAGCTCAGCACCATGCAAAAAGTGTTAAACCACAACTTTCTACATCAGCTAACAGAGAATCAATCTTATTTTCTTCTAGTTACTAGTCTACATTCTTCACGCCACCAGTCCAAGATTACACGGCTAAGTCCAAATATTCACCTGCATCTCTTAGTTAAACTATGGTGAGATGATTCTGATAGGAATAAGTTTGCAAAATATAATACCTCAGAGTTATGCCTCCACTCAATAAATTGGGTTCCTTGACCTCGGTAACCTCGAAATATGACTATTAATTGCTAGCTAGGTAGGTCGTATAAACTATATTATCAAGCAGCATTGATTATAATTTCAGCCGCCCTCTCTGCCACGGCATACAGCGTAGCCGTAAGATGGCCACTAAACTGCAGAGGCAAAACTGACCCATCGACGACTCTGACGTTATCCGTACCATAGACCTTCAATGTGGGATCCACCACTCCACCCAGTTCACGGGCCATCATCGACGCTGTTCCGATGGGATGATGATTGGGCGTCACTGGAAGCACCCGTTGTATTAGCCTTTTCCTCTCAAATGAGAAGTGGGTAGGCTATAAATGGATGATCAGAGGAAACTTACAAGAATCACTGATATAGCTAGTCCACTGCTCATCGGTAGCATTAAGGGGTAGGACATCGTCCGTAGGCAACACGCTGCCGGTAATAAAGTTGCTCACAGGTGCAGTATGCCAGAGCTTCTGTGACAAACGGCCAAGACCAATCTGCACATCTAGATCAAAGTCGACGAGAAAATACTTAGGATCAATGGCCGGGGCATTGATGGCGTCAACAGACGTGAGGTGAACGCTACCCCAGGAGAAGGGCAACAGGAGCCACATGGCTGACACGAAAAATTTGCCCGAGATCGTCGTCAGCGTCTCGCCAAGCGTCACATTCTGCTTGAAGATTAAATCGTGCTGGATGCGAAATAACTTCTCGATGTTTTCGACCTGCACCGCCCCGTTGCTAGCAGCTGTCACTTCCCTAGCCCAGTCCGCTATTTTCGCCGAGGTCGATGCTTCGATGGCGGACGTCTCGTCGCCGAACATGTCTTGGGCCGTCGGAAACGTCACGTACGGAGCTGATCCGGTTAGGTTCAGCGTGCCGCTATAGATGAGGGCAATGTTGGGCTGTTCCTGCAGGTATTCCCCAACGCCCGGGAGGTCGATCTTCGTCTCGATCCCAAGCCTATTTAGAAGACTGGGAGATGTCAGTGGGAGAACGAAACGAATGGCTAGAGATGGCTTGGACGATGGTTTACCTTGGATTTCCGACTCCGGAGCTCTCGAGAATAAGAGGTGATCTCAGCGCACCCGCGGACAAAATCACCTCCTTGTCAGCCTTCAACTTGACGAGTTTCTCGTCGGGAGTTACGTATTCTACTCCATCAGCGACTGCGGACTGACAAGTCGCTGACGAATTCGCCCATGTAACCCTCTTTACCGTGCCCTTAATGAGCGTGAGGTTGGGTCTGTCTTCGACATCGTAGTAATAGGACCGAGCAGAATCAAAGCGCAAGTTTTGATCCCGATCTAGCGTCTGCGGCCACAAGCTAAACCCATGCACACTTCCCGCGTTAACGTCTTCAATGAACGAATAACCCAGGGCTTCCCACGCCTCTCTGGCAAGCTCATGGAAACTGCCATTGACTAGTGAAAAGGGAAACCCTACGTGAACATGGCCAGTATCGCCGTGAACCCCGGGATCATAGGTAGCGCCAGCAGCCGTCTGTGCTACGTTGGGAGTAGTGAATTTCTCGGCCTTCTTATAGTAAGGATACAGAGACTCCCAGTTCCAGCCTTCGTTGCCGAGCGCTTCCCACGCGTCGAACTGAGCCTTGCCACCACGGATGTAGGTCATGCCTTGAGCACACCCCGTTAGTTAATTCGTCCGACGGCTGGGCTGTTTTACCTTACCATTGATCGTGCTCGTCCCGCCAATAGCTTTGCCAGCGTGCCAGGGTATCGTGCGGTTCCCCGCTGCTGCTTGCGGCGTCGTCGAGTACTGCCAGTCTATCGACGTGTCAAAGGCGGCGGTGAACAGGCCGGGGTCCGTGACGTTAATATTGTTCCGCACGTCCTCGCCCGGCTCGATCACGGCGACCCGGATATTCGGGTTCTTGGAGAGACGGTTCGCGAGGACGAGGCCGCAGGTGCCGGCGCCGGCGATGATGTAGTCGAATGTCTCGCACGCCGCACGAGCACTTAGCACAAGCACTATGCTGGCGCGAATCATCGTTCTCTTCATCTTGCGTCTCCGCAAAATGACTGCGATCTGGTACCGGTATCACTGGGGCCGGGCTCGCTTGTGGGAGATCAATTGTATTTGGGAGCAACCGAATGGAACGGACCGGGCATTGATCGGCTCCTTAACTAAGTATGAATCCGCCGCAGCTCGTCCTCCCCCATGCGCTGACGCGCACGCACCGCTCATTCGTATTATCGTAGTCAGTGAACGGGCCGATTGAGTTCGGAGCTATACAATCCTTATTCCGGAGCTGAAAACGCGACAGGCATCATCATACGCGACTGGGGTAAAAAAATATGGGGGATTTGAGGGGAAAGATTGGAGAAATGCTTCTCCGCATTGAATGTGGAGTTTGTTAGGGCTGGGAAAAGGGTATTTCCTCCTTTTATGGTCCGATTCAGAGCATAGATTAGTCTCTCGTCTGATTGTCAACTCATAACTCTGATATGATATTCGAGGCTACATTGCGTCGGTTGTTCAGATATACCAATAAGAGAGGGAAGCGAGTTTTCATCTCATCTGCTGACCTTACTATATCTATAGGACTCACGCTTATGGCTTCGAGGCACCACGTGGGATGAATAAGAATTACCACCGACATAGTGCCGAGTTGAGCTTTTGGAAATCAAAGGAACATCCACCGCCTTATATAGATTCGTATTGACTCGTACGTGACGGGATCCTTCAAAGATGTAAGCAATCCATGATGTTCTACACTATCTATCTATTGGTTCCAAGAGCCACGGCAATTACCAACTCCTATCAACGTAAGTTAGGTAGGTTATACTTTAAATGAGAACATAGTGTATAGGTGCGTTTGTGGGTAAACTTTATCTAGCGCCTTTGGCGAACAGTCACCTAGAGGAACTTGTCTATCTAATCGGTGTGGTCCAGTGAATACTCTCAAGTGGTTGTTGGACATAATTCATTGATACCACAGAAGTTAGGTGCCCTAGGCCTCATGTCGTAGCGCCCATCGAATACTATGAGAAGCTTCTTCCATGTTTGCTGTCCTACATTTAAGCGCCTTGGCTGAGAGACAACATCTATTGGTATATGTCATCTATGTTGCTTCCGTTTGGGCACCTGACAGATAATAACTAGACATGAATCGATAAGGGAAACCATCGA
This sequence comes from Xylariaceae sp. AK1471, assembly GCA_023159215.1. Lineage (NCBI taxonomy): Eukaryota > Fungi > Ascomycota > Sordariomycetes > Xylariales > Xylariaceae > Xylariaceae sp. AK1471. The sequence goes on along the minus strand of JAJKLI010000001.1, from coordinate 2,578,034 downwards.
CTATAATCGAGTAATAGCATATGTGGACTGGGATCACCGGTATAACATAACAAGGTCGACAGCTGTGTGCGGTGTGGAAATCCCAACCAAGTCTGTAAGAACCTGAGTAAGTAAATAGTCAATTCATTCGTCATGGTATCTGTAGAAACCTGCGTATAAATCCCCACCAATATCTAGAAGTATGTGTGTATATACAGTACGTTAGTCATAGACGTTAGGCGTAAAATCCTGAGATATGTCCAATCAAAGCCGCTCAATAGCTCTCCCTCGCAGTAGAAATACGCCGAACGAAATCCCCAACTGGCACGCCAGTTCTTCTGTTCTAATTCTTCTTGCACTCAACGAAGTCATTCCCGCTCGCACCAGTGTGCGTGAGGGCGTCCTGAAATTTCCCAGCCCCGTTGAAGACGACGCGGTCCGCGCCCGGTGAGCCGCCTGTGTAGGCGTCGTATGAGCTGAGGATGGGAAACTCGTACCATGGCCCTGCGTCGGGGAAGTCGAATCCTTCGTAGTCGTTGTATTGATGCGGGTAGTCGTTGTCGCCTAATTAAAGTATCAGAAAATCATGGCGGTTGTTTTCTTTTCAAGAAGTAGAAAAAATATCTATGAGGACAGGAAATAATAATATGCTTTTGTTTCTGTGATCAGGGCCAGACGGACGGATGGATGGAGAGAGAGAAAGACGTACCAACTTGTGTGTCAGCCTTGTAGTAGCCGTAGCCCTGTGTCACGGCCTCGTCGATGTCCTCCTGCCAATAGCACACCGTGCCACAGGTGTAGACGCACGACTGCCTCTTATCCACGCCCACGCCCACGTCCACGGCGGTGGCCAAGACGGACACGGTCACGGCGGACAAGGTCGCGAGAACGACGGGGAGAATCTATGTATCATTATTGATTTAGCATCCAAATACAACACCGATTGTGCCATGGACGAGGATCATACCTTGGAGCCGAACATGGTGGAGGCAACAGGGCGGGTGTGCACAAGGAGTAGGTAGGAGACAAAGATACTCAATGGCTTGGGGATTCAGGGGCTGATTGAATAATCACTACGACTGGATCGCCGTTTCTTATATACCCAATTATTCAACATACATACATTGGCACCAAGCCCTCCGAGGAGTCGTGCTACTTCCCATCATGTTCCAACATATCCAACCATATCTCTTGGCCCGGCATATCATCCTATAAGCAGACAAGCAATGGTCGAAACCTCCTGCGCCATGAGGTTAAAGACTGGAGCTCCCCCCCTCCGGACTATCAACCAGTCCTAGTCGACTTACATACCTTCCCGATTGATTGCCAGGCCCGTCGACCGTTGGCCGGGCGGGGTCTTCTTTCAACATCGCGGTGCACCATACAGCATATAACAAGTGCAGACCACGCGAGTGGCAGTTCGGACAACTCCACGCGAAAGAAGAAGAGCGAATCTGATCTATCGCGCAACACGGCAAAACACGGATTTTTTGAAAGCCAACAAGTCGCTCATGATAGGTTCGTATTGTCTCTTGATTGGCGCAATTTAGCCCAGAGGCTGGTTGATCGTCGTTCATCCGCACACGTTCCACCTGCCTATCACCGCAGGATCGGCCGTATGCTGTATGGGGGTCGGGGGAACAAAACAGGTTATCAGACCTGAAGATCTCGCGAGGAAGCGGCCGGGCAATAACCTGCGCAGCAGTCCCAGAGCAGAGGCACAAGGCATCAATCCGTCCTCTCTCCTGCTATGTTTGCAACTCTGAATATTGGCATCTGTGACTCTGGGCAGACAGAAACGACCTCTGGGCGCCGAGCGAGTGAGTGACTGACAAGCGGAGAAGCAAGCTTAGGGTGGCAGTGATCAGCGTTTATTGTAGACTTACTTTCTGGTCCAGGTAATGAATCAGGAAATTCATATGTTGTACTCCGTAATGGACCCAAAGGTTTTAAGGCGCTTATGTTTATGCCGGGATTGGATTTCTGAGTTTAATGCAGTTCTCTGTACGGTAAGTCAATCCCTCATGAGTGAGGCACCTCTAGGGCTGGGTTGATAGTGGTACTATCGATGAAGGACTTTGTAGCACGGTGAATTGACCTATGGCAACGCTTTCCGGTGAAGCGTAGAGTGTATCTGAAAGTAGGCACTATCATGGCTCCGAAAAGCAGGGCATCTTAACTTTGCGTAAATCTGTTTGCATTAGCACATCACACGCCGTCACGACGAAATAGCTGCAGATTGTGAAAATATTGGGGTATCAAATAATGTATTGATTCATCCGAGTTGAAACTCTAGACTATGGTTTTAAACTATTACAGCACGCTGCGCTAAGGCTTCTTACGCAGGACAGGTCGCGACCCGCAACCGACCTTTCGGGGCACCTGGCACCAATTATTATTGCTAATGACATGCAGGTTTACTGCTTCTGCGAGATCATCATCTCCTCGTTCTCGGCAATGGGGGCAGGGCGGTTGATGCTCTTGTTGAGCTCGTTCTCACCAACCACGCTGACAGTGCCCGTACTGTTTAGATGAGCATCATGGTTGTGGCTAAGAACGTATTCTTCCTTGTCGATGTGGCGGAAGGTGAAGTAAAAGACGACAGTGAGGATGGCGCCAGCAATCGCTGAACCACCGAAATCCCAGAGTAGATGAGGGTCAGTAATGACCGATGAAGCCGCCAGACCGATGGCGTAAGCTATGGCGGTGTTGAAGAGGTTGATGGCAGATACGAGACCCCTCATATTGACGGGAGCGCGAGAGTATGCAATACCGTAAGCAGGAACGTTGATGAACAGCTCAGAGATACCACCGATGGCGTAGGGGATAGCCATCCACCAAATGGTGATGGGCGCAACACCATCACCGATTGCGCAATCGCTGGTGGCCATGTTACCGCAAGGCGAGAGTTTGTAGGCGTAGTATTGAATAACTGTATAACCAACACCACCAATGGTAGACATAGCAAGGCCGGTAGTGATACGGGCGACAGGACCATAGTGGATGCCCAGCTTTCGTAGCGAAGGGTACAAAATATAGTTAAGAATAGGCGCGAAGGCAATGATACTGAGAGAGTTGAAGTTGCTAATAACGTCGTTGGGCACACCATCAGTTCTTAAAGCGGTGGTCAGGAAACTGGCGGCGGAGCCAATACCGTTGTCGTTAAGAAACTGAATGGGGAAGAAAGAGAAGATACCGGTAGCTTGGAAAGTACGGCGGACATCGTCGACAAAAGCATCGTTCCAGTGAGTTTTGATGTTTAGGCCAGCCTTGGCGATTTCGCTGGGCTTAGCAAGATCCCAGAATCCGCTGCGACCAATCCTCTTGATACCTCCACGTCGCGCAACAACGCCAAGAATTCGGAAGACGTTGACGAGATCGCTTCCTCCAGGCGGATGGAGAGTCAGGCGCGAGTAGAGGAACCAAAGGAGGAAAGGGAGAGGGATGTACAGGAGGAGGGGAAGCAGGAAAGCTAGCCACCATCCAACATATTTCTCAGCGTACGAAGTAGCAACACCGAAGAAGCCACCAACGTTGATGAGTAGATAGAACCATAGCATCACTCGCTCAGTTGTGGATTCTGGGTCCTGGATGACGCGCTCACCGCTGGCGAGCGTAATAACCTTCGGGACAGTGTTTGTCACTTGATCGAGCAGTAAGGGCGAAACGTTGGGCTTGAACATGGCAGCACCAACTGCGAGAACGTAGACGGAGATGAAGTAGGGGGCCTTAGCGGTCCCATCGGCGAGAAGTTGCTTGGAGCCAGCGGCAACCATCAGAACGTGAGCGATACCAAACACTCCAACACCGTAGCAGATGATCTTGAAGCGACCGAACTTAGCGTCGGCAAAATAACCGAAGACTAGGGGAAGGGCGTAGGCCAGAAAGTTGAAGGACTGCGTAACAGCATTGGCGGTAACCGTTCCTAAGCCGAGGGCACCGGCTGTCTGCTGGTCACCCCTAGGAGGAGCACCATAACCGTTTCCACCCACAGGCACTATGGGAAGGAGTCACGTTAGCCTCATTGATAATGCTGTGCGGCGTGGTGGGGATAACTGAGGAAGGCTAATGGCGATGGTGTCGGGAGTTTGCTGAACTTACGCTTTCGGTTAACGAAGTTAGAGATCAGCGGCTGCACACCGTAGAACGAGGCACGCTCGCAAAACTCGACAATGCAAATCAAGTAAGCGACAACGGGAAGATTGCCGGGAACTCGGCGCAAGGTCTTGAGTTCTTCTAGTGTTGGCTTTCCCTCATAATCCGCCTCCATTATCGCTGGGTCAAGATAGGCATTGTGCTTGTCGCCCGGAGGGGTGTGAGAAATCTTCTCATCACCCGTGGGAACACGGTCAAGATCGCTTGAGCTCCCTATAGGTTGATGTTAGCAAGCAGCCACAACAAGAATTACTTGGCGCAAGGGCTCTTGGATGTATCCTACCCATGGTTGAAATCGCCCTGCGCAAGAATAGGACTTGGCAAACGTGTCGAAGTAACAATGGACACAAGGTGAGAACAGACGACAAAAGCTGAGATGGGGAGGGGGGAATCGCGCTGGATTTATGCAGAACAAGGGAATCTCAAGTCTGCAGGGTGGTGTACGGGTAAAGACTAATAAGAGACAGTCCCGACAGCCCGCCGATGCACTCCGCAGTCGACTAGTAACTAACAGGGTAGGATAACGTGATAATACTAGACTAAATTGAGATGCAAGAAGGCAAATGGCTAGACTGCACGACACTGGCGGAGCTACCGTCCCAGTCCAGGACTCCAATATGTCTAGGGGGATGAATTTCGAATTCGATAGGGAAGGCGACCAGTCAGCGCGCTTCTCCCGTTATCTCGAGATGGATCGGTGCGTGAAGGAATCGCAACAATCTCACGCGACTAAGCGATCAATGGCCCCGAATCGCCTAGACCGGACACTGGACCGGACAAAGGCCGGATAGTCAGTGTGAGATACGAGCAGACATTGTAGCGCTCCCACACAACACAGTCCACTCGTTGACTCAGGCCCTCAGCTCCAGCTCGTTCTCTCTTGCCGTGAACAGACCTGAAAGACCGACCGAGGTGGGACCGGACTGCATTACCAGATTAGGGAGGTGTTGTTACATTGTCTTGATTGCATATCCGATCTAGACTGGGTTCTGAGATATGGTTTGCCTCTTCTTGACCAACGGGAGCTCTCGTATTTGAACTAGACAGCTTAGTTGGTGGCCGCCGACCAGGGATTCGCCCGTGATGATTGAGGTGGCGAACAGGGATCTGCATCGAAGCATCAAAGAACGTTCACTAGAAACACTCGAGAACGCATTCCTACACGTGGAGTGCACCAGCAACTGGAACAATACGAAACTTCAACTGGTGATTGTCAAGCTGTCTGCCAAGTCGCAGCGTCACAGCTGAGCTCCAGACAAGCTTCCGCCTAGCCCGGCAGTAACGCCTCGCCTCTGCCCTGCCAATGTTTCCAAGGAAGCCTTTGAGCCTTGGTGGCGGGAGACATGGGAGCTCTTTCGATGTGGCAATCAAATGATTCCATCATGAAGTCAGTCATCATTCATGAGTAGAAATCAATCAGCAGAGATAACAGTACAATGCGACAATGTTTCTGACCCCCACTTTTCGAACTCCTCTTTGTGAGACCCGACTTCCGCTTTCGAGTATTTGGCTTTTGATCGAGCAGCCGCTAATGAGGTAAAAAAAAAGAAGAAGCGGAAAATTGATCAATCAGCACTGTCTGTCATGTGTGCGTGAGTGTAACAAAGAAAGGGTTCCTTAGCACTGAAAATGTCCTAGTCTACCTGTAAGACTCCACCTCCGCCGTACTCCGACAGTCGGACAGGCCTTCGAGATAGGCTAAGCTAGGGTAGATGAACCCTCTTATACTACCTACCTAGGTACATCGTGCTGTTAGTAGCCTGCAGCCGAGGCAGCTAAGAAGCCGCCAAGGAAGCCAAGGAAGCCAAGGAACAACCTCAATTTCGTGTAGCTGAAATTCGTGTTGGGTAGGTTGCATCGTATCATGTACTTCTTACCACTATACTATACGGCTATAGTAGGTATTACAAACTGATACCTAATGGATACTTGATTAAAGGCTATCTATCTCTACACTGATAACCAGGTGCCTATTTGAGGAAGGCCGATTTGTCGATAGATTATGATATTGTCGTAGCATGTTACCGACGGCCTGGTTACGCTACTCACGCGATCACGAGTAATGTTGGTTCCTTGAAGTTCCTTCCAGCCTCACACGACTCGCGACGGATTCCACAAATAAGAGCGCAAAATGCGTTATCGGCGGACGCAAGGAAACGCCAAACATCAATGATTGTGCCACACGTCTAGACCGACAACATCTACATCTCCAAAGTGAATAAACGGTCAGGCTGTGGGAAAGCACGGCTATACCGCACCTGCAAAAACTGTTAACAGGGGTAGAAATCCAAATAACATGCACTCTGTACAGTCGCATGGCTCCGTGGCGTCTGTTGGACGACTTACGTCTTACGACCTTGGTAGCTCGGGAGTCGCCTGCGTTGCATTGTGCCGTCCCAACAGCAGACTGCGAGCGGCTCTCATTCCGTTCCACTGGAAGGCCGGTAAGCAGCACCTGGGATTACATGTGATACGCAGTATTGCGAGCATTATACAGCTCATACACGCAGATGGTACCCGTAATTCCTTAGGGCAGCTGCTCAGGTGTCAGCACGCCTCGAAACAGCTCCCGTAAATGTTCCTCGGTGCTGTCGATCACTGCCCATATAAGCTAGTATAATACCATTGGTATATTGTAAGGGGGGGTTGGCCATTGGTGTACTTAGTAAGATCCTGTAACGTAGCGGACATGGATATAATTCCGAAAGACGTACATAAGCTATAGGTAATCACGGTTCATGGTCATGCTATTGGCGCATCTTATAGTGCTAGCACATCCTCCAGTTATTTTGGCCCCTACTTATAGGGGTAGGCTGTCAGCAAATACCCGTTGGTATCCCAGATGAGAAAGGCCAGCGCTGTTTGGTAGTGTAGACTCCGTTCTCCCCATACCAGCGGACTCGAGTCGTCGTCTCAGCTCACGCGATGGATTCATTAATTCGAACCCAAAGCGACCCAGAGACTACCCAGAGCTACTGCAGAGCTATAGGCATTTACGATTTCAAGCTCAATGACCCGTCTAACTCTGAGTGTGGTTTCGGTTAACTCGGCTCTCCGCCGTTGCAAATACCTCTACTATCCGTATGCTCACGGCTGGCTCACTGACTAAAGCTTGGCACAAGCGCCACCTCCTTGACCAGAGATCAAAGGCTGTCGAAAGGAATGCAATTGTCGTTTGAAATTTATCTTGCAGCCCACTTTATGGTCATCACCATCGGCATCATGAAGCGATCGTATCGACATTCTAACTAACCACTACAGATGATTTTCAAGCAGATCGTGAGGATCTGATGAGGATCTTATTAGTGATGTGTCGAAAATGCGTCAAGATGTGGAAGATCAATTCTGCATCTTGATCTTATCTCGACAATCTGAAGGAGTGATGCTATGCAAAACGGAGTCCGCCTCCAGGACCGCTTACTAATCATGTAATGCGCAAGCTCCTTTCGTCATGAGTGACATGTTAGTGAGATCGTGAGATCTTGGTTTTGCTCGTGTCTGATCTATCTGATCATATCTCGAGATATCACTGATCAAATATTGGGTGGCGTAATGATCAGCTGCGCACTGTATATCTGTTGCGCTTCTTCCCCGCGCTGACAATCGCACGAAGCAAGCCACCGACGGGAACTTCAACTCGGGGCTGCATTGGCCACATAGCTAGATAGGTAGTAAAGAACGCGTTTCTTGATTGGGTAATTTAGTGCATTGCGGTTGTTTCCGGGAGCGCGGGTCCTGGATAAATCTGCGTTACATGTTACCACCTGCAGTCGCAGCTTATCACTGCAGGTGGTGTACGGCATAGCATAATAGGGCCAACTAGAGGGTTTTGACATGTTAGATAGCGAATTTCATAGGGTTGGGCTGAAAGGCGTTTTCGGATACCGAAGCTGTCAATTGCATCAAAGCTGAGTATTACCCCTCTCTGATGATCACGAGAGCATTTGCCTTTTACGCGCTGTGATAGGGCTGGCTACAGCTGCAAAGCAATTGAAGAAAAGAAAATGCACCCTCCAAGGTCGATCCAACTAATAGATTACGGCATTCATTCTCGGATAGGATCAGTACAACTGTAGCCGCCTACACTAGATTCGCGACTAAAACTTCACTGTCTAGGTTCTGTCAATGGAACACTAATAAGGAATATGAAGCTGCAGACTTGAGTGGCTGCCGTTGTTGGCCGGATATTCTCTGGTGAGGATGCTGCTGTAGTGATTTTGTGAAGTTGACAAAACCCACAGTCTAGATGACAAGTCTCTGCTGATTTGACTCATACTAACGAGAGATTGATCTATACGGAGGATGAAGCCGTGCTTATGGCTTCGCCGACTACTTGCATTTCGTCAAAGCCCGATACGAGAACTTCGCTGTAGTAAACGAACATTTAGATGAGCTTGCTTCCATCAACACAGCCTTCTGGGTCGCTTATCTCTAGGCTTTAAATTTACCGATCTTTTGAAGCTTGAGTTTGTGATATGAATGCTACCTCTGAACTGGTACTGAGGAAGACGCATACCAACTGCAGGTCTTCTGCTTAGGGGAGCGGTATGTTGGTCTTTACGCACCGCGGTTCGTTTCTGTCGAATAAGCAGGAGCATTTATCTGCACCTGTATTGAATTGTAGACCTCTCGACCCAAGAGTAAGTTGACCTGCCATACATGCTTCAAGATTTCTATATCGAATTGTTGAAAGGCTTCCTACGAATATGATAGCTCGCATATAGAGACAAGTATTAAGATGTGCAGAGGCGGCCCGGGACTGGCCTGAACGGACAATAACTGTCGTAATGTCGAAAGGTTCCTCTCGTTCTCTTTCGGTAATACTATATTCCCTCACGTAGTCTTTTCACGATTGATCCGTATCCATACGTACAGCTCGTAAGCTATGAAAAGGTAGAGGAGGCAGGGTACAGACGTTATAAAACCGGATAGAGGTAAATGTAAGTTCGGGGGTCCAAGTCTCAAAGACGAAAGACTGTGAAAACTTATTAGCTATGTACCCGGGTAGATCGAATCGTCCTACCATCTGAAGGTTTCGAGTCGTTGCCGGTGAGGTATCGTGGTAGGTTTTTAAGACGAGGTAAGTCTACATAAAGCCTTGCATCTTGCATAATCCAATGAGGATTTGGCATTCAATAATAGAATCTATACTAACAGTCGAGGCGAGACACCGACTCTCAAGGACTTGCCCTTGCGGTGGACATCTGTAACTCGAAATACCGTACAAATATGCGATCAAGCTTTAACATTCATATAAACTGCAGGCAGCAATAGACGTTGGTGGGGAAAGGCTCCATGTTTCCATAATGTCTCATTTGTTCTGGCTTAATCAAGCATGTAGAGTTTGTAGCTATTCTGGAAAGCTTCGTCTCCCTTTCTAGCAGAGTTGGCTGACTATTCATGGGCTGCAGACTCGCTTTGCCAACTTCACATGCTAATTGAGCGGCGCGTGTTTGACAGACTACCCCAATCGCAAGGAACTTCGCGGGCCGTTCCATCATGCAGGATGCGCGTCGCGGGCGTTCGGTCAATGAAACATTAATCTCACCTAGTCGCATGTCTTGTTTTTTTCTTTGGAATTTTTTTTTGCTATAAATCTAGTTACAGTATTCAAGATCCGATGTATACTCTTACCTATCAATACAATGTGATCGAACACGGTTTTCGGTTGCTTGATGGCTAGTTGAGTTCAGTGGTTGTCGCCAAGATGCAGTGGGCCTCTCTTTGTGTTCTCTCTGTTCGAGTTTGTTGCCTAGCAACCAATGGGCGAGACAACGCTCATTGGAGAACCGGTGGAGGAGATTGGTGGAGTAACATGGCGAATAATCTGGTTGATGACGGGGATGTGATTGATCGAGTCGGTAATGTGACAACTAACCGCCATTGTCTTTTATAATCAACTGCCATGTGATCGTCGAGGGTATGGTGTCGCTTAAACTTCAGATTTTCTCATTTCGTCAAGAGCACTGGCTGGATGGTAGCCCTTGATGGTGGCGAGACACGAGAACCCCCGTCCAATATATTCTCATTTCTTCATGTCGTTCACGATTGGATGAAGAGTGGAAATTGATATTCCAGTGCTAGAAAGTGTGTGTGGCATGTCAGCCCTGGAAAAAAGGGGGCTTCTCGACCGTTGTGGTGTGACGCGAGCCAGTCAGCAGTCACGATGGCACAGTAACTTATATACGCTGCTGCAGTCATCGCTTGTCTGCAACTTGTCTGAACGGTATTGGTCTCCGGCTACTTTGATGTCCTCATGCCCCTCACGACGCGGCATTACTAGGTAAGTAGATCGAACGCGTAGTCATGAATGGAGAAGATTGGGTAGTGGCTGTTTATGTAGATAGATACTCGGATACTCTATCAGTATAGAATCTGACGGAGCGGTATGTCCGCGAGAGATATCAATATGCCTGACGATCACTTTGTCTACATAATAAGGAACCTTGTTCATACAATAAAAAAAGATTGGATGAAACCCCAAGATGCTACACACAATTTACACAACTGCCATCATGAATACGTTGGAGACTTCTACATATGTGTTTCTCTTATCATAACCACGATGACCTCATACAGCAAGCTGTCACAAAATAAGGGTTCAATCGTTACCAGGAACATCGTTGAAGAGTCAAGAACCGAGAAATCTAAATAGACTAGAAGCCAGGGTTTGTTTGTATGTATGGCTGTATGGGATTGCGGGATCAACCTTTGGCCATCACGGAACCGTTCATCAGATGGGCCCCAGAGCAACTAACTGCCCAGAGAGAGAAGTCATTGGTGCCCAAGATGTTTTTTAGCTATAGCGCTGGCGGGGTTGTCTTCGCTAAGAGCTGCCTTCTGGCGTTTATTGGTGGACGGTGTGGGGATCTGCAAGAGTTGGACCTGTCACTGGCCCTGTCACTAGCTCTAGTGGCGCCAGCTCTGCAAGAGCTTGGGTTCTGCTTGGGGTTTTGGAGGGTTTCTCTGCTTGCTTGCTGGCTGCAGCTTAGCGTCAACAATTCAATTCCACTTTTTTCTCTCGTCAAAGTAAACATATCCACACATCACACATTACACATCACACACCGCAACACTACTTTTTTTGGTTGAGTGTGAACGTAACCACGCCCATGTCATTGTTGATGGGTTTAGGGCCACCCGTTTGATGTTTTGACCAACTGATCGGTAAACTGATAACCGCCACTTGTCCAATTCCATCTGTGCAAACATCTCTTTCCCTCGAACCACCCTACGTCCGATTTCTCCATATGGAATTGAATACCGCCTTTCACAGTAGCACAATCACGACGATATCTGCAGGATACTTCTTCTCCTAGACGAATGGCTTAGCTGGTGGTGGAGACGGACTCGTCGTTTGTGTATCGTTTCTTGCATTTGCTGTTGCTGCTTCTGCTTGCATACAATCTAGCGTTTTGTTACATATCTTCTTTGCATTGAGTCTTGCGAAATTTACCCCTCTGCCTTCAATGTAAGTGGTTTTTGTTGCTAAAATCGCCAATACACTCTTGCGACTTTACCTTTTTTGTTTTACTATTTTCGCAATTGAAGTTCTCCGGTCTGACTATGAAGCAGCAGCAGCAGCGGCAGCATCTCTGACGACGTTACGATTCCTCATGGCTCTTCAATGATACCCTCGTTTCCCCTACACGCGTACATACAGCCAACGAGCTTTATACTCTGCGTCACTAGCGTACATCATATTGCATCCCGAGTGCACGATTCTTTCCACCGCATCTTCCACCGCATAGATATCGCCATCGCGGCGAGCTCATTGCCGTCATGAGCGACCAACCCCCTCCACCGCCGCCGCACGGCTCAACCCCCCGGAGGTCAAACACGAATCTTCCGCCAGGGAAATACGACATCTTCATCATACCTCCCCATTCTTCCGGCGCGGGATTTCTTTATCTGCCATCATTGAAGCCAAATGTGAACAGCTTTGCAGCGGGCTTCGCATCAGCGTTGGTGCTGGTCGTACTCTTCCAGAGCATGGCTCCTGCCTTCAAGGTCTGGTATAGTAACTTCCAAGGTATGGGAAACATGGGTATGCTGCTGTTGGTGATTGCTGTTGGTGTTGGAGCTTGGGCCTTGGGCAGGACACAGAATGAAGGTGGTCCACCACCAGGAAATGGGCGCAACTCAGGTCATTCATGGAGCTATAACCCAGGGAGTGACGGGCACACTGGTGGCTCTTATTCAGGCACAGGCCCACCGCCAAATTCAAGGTCTCCTGATTCCGAAGGCCCGCCGCCACCGCCGCCACACAACTCCCCCCCGCCTCCACAGTCCGGCCCTCCACCACACAATGCTGGAACAGAAAAGCCAAAGTCGTCCTGGCAACAACGCCCTCAAGATGAGAGCCCTCCCCCACCTCCACAGCCCGGTCCTCCACCACATAATGCTGAACCAGAAAAGCCAAAGTCGTCCTGGCAACAGCGTCCTCAGGCTGAGAGCACAAAGGGCTCTTGGGAAAAGGCGAGGGAAGAGACTCGGCGGAAGGAGGAAGAGCGAAAAGCCAAGGAGGCCGAGCTGCGCAAGAAAGAAGAAGTAGCTAGGCGTCTTAGAGAACTTCGTGAAAAAGAGGCAAGGGAAAGGGCCAAGCGCGACCAAGAAGCTAGAGAGAAACGGGAGAAGGAAGCGCGTGAAAGAGAAGAGCGCGAGCGAGAAATAAGGGAGAGAGTAGAGAGAGAAGCACGCATAAGAGAGGAGCGCGAGCGAGAAATTAGGGAGAGGATTGAGAGAGAGGCACGTGTAAGAGTGGAACAAGAACGGGAAGCTCGGGAGAGACTAGAAAAAGAGGCCCAGGAAGCTAGGCAAAGACAAGAACAAGAGGCTCGGGAAGCTAGAGAAAGACAAGAAAAAGAGACGCGCGAAAAGGAGCAACGAGAAAAGGAGCAGCGCGAAAGGGAGCAACAGGAAAAAGCGCGGAGAGAAAAGGAGCTGAGAGAGAGGAGGTTACAAGAGGCGAGGGAGAGAGAACTTCGCGACCGACTCGAACACGAGAAGAAAGCACGAGAAAAACTAGAAAGAGAGGCTAAAGAGCGAGAAGCCGCCTTGCTAAAAGAAGCTGAAGCAGCGAAGGCGGCCGAAGAGGCAAAGGCGAAAGCGAAGGAGGCAGAAAGCCCCAGGAAGAGTACATACGCCTTCTCATCTGTAGGAGAGAAGACAAGGATGAGGGAGGCAGAAACCGCCAGAAAGAGTACATATGCCTTCTCCTCTGTAGGAGAGAAGACAAACCCCTGGCCGAACGGGAAACCACCTACACAACCTCCTTCTCCAACCAAGCCTACTACGGCTCCGAGTGCAGTTCCCAGAGCAGCTCCGAGTGCGGCTCCAAGTGCGGCTCCCAGCACCGCCAAACGACCTCCGCCACCAACAGCCCAGTCATTCCGTGGAGCGGATGATGACGCATACTCATATCGCCCATACGACCAACCGAAAGCACATACTCGAAGAAGATCAGGGGAGACGATCTTTACTGAGTCGTCGTACGCACCATCTCAGTCCACCTCTAGAACGACGCCACCACCATCGATGCGAGGGCCGTACACTACGAAAGACCCAGACAAGATTGTCATCAAAGCGGTCTATGGATTTCTCAATCAGTTCTCCAAAACACCCGCTTCTCAACTTGTGTCTGGTGTTGGCCCTGTCACGGATGGCCTTATCTTACGCATCACGACTGAAGGTCTCTTCATTGATGATGATGTTCGAGGCGTTCCTCAGCGAGAGTGGGATGTAAAGGCCTGGACTCTCAAGCTCATGGAGGTGTGGTGTCCCTCGCATACCTCTGCTGAATCCAACGCATCTCCTCGAGTGTTGAACAAATCGGCAACTCCTCGGTTCAAGTTTTCAGCCCGCGGCCAACCGAAGACGCTTATGGGAGATGATGCCGATGCATACCTGACCGAATTATTGCACGCATGTAAAGATGACTGTCGTATGGGACCTCATGGCGGGTCTGATGCTGCATCATCCCGTGCTCACGCGCAAAGCAGCGATTGGAGGCATCGTGGCTTACATGTCTTACGTGCGACCCTAAGAGATCAAGAAGGCAAACGCTATTTATTTGTTCTTGGCGAAGAGGAGGGCTGGAAGATGGCTGTTGGCTTGCAGCGCTTGCGGAAAGGAACCCAAGTTCGGCAGCTTGGCATCCAACCCATGCCTCTCACCGAGGCACGGAACACTGTTGAGACGTTAGGATGGTGATTGGGAATGGTCAATTGGACTTTCTCAATGGTAGCGGTATCTCCAGCTTGGGATATCAGGTTTATATACCATGCAATGCGGAATGCCAACTGGAATGAAGACTCCATAACTACATTCCAGACGCATGGGTCCGACTTGCCAACCAGCTCGAGATCTTTGGTTCTTTTTGTTTTCAATGCATGGCGAAGCGAGGCGGAGGCGCAATGTGGAGTCGATTCAGATAACAGCATGAATGAATGGGTCGGAACATTTTCTGACAGATTAGAAATGCATGTAGAGTGAGAGTGTCACCACAATGCAAAGCATGTAGATGTTTTTAATAGAAAGCGAAATAACTCGTCATGGTCGAACATGAACACTTTTCTACAATGGCTTTTTATATCTCTCCTTTCAGTCCCCGCTGTGCAGTAAGCTTCTGCTGACTCCACTGCCATGTAGGAGATGAGCGTTGGAGCGAAGTATGGTCATCAGCTGATAACCCCCTCCATTGCATTAATTCCTTTGGGTGATGATTTGACGTTGTGCGACGGTGTACTGCATGCACTTATTAGCCTCGTATACTGATGGAAAAAACCCGCGAGGACTAGCGATATGTTTAGTTTGCTAATGGTGTCGTCTGCCTTCTTTACTACGAGATGGTAATGCTAAGAATATTTAAATAACGTAATATAGAGTGTACGAGGGTGGCTAGATTCGTGGGTACTGTGATTTTCTGCCTGTCTATGATTCGTATTAATCAATTAATCTATCTATGGTCCGATTGATTGATTGCACTGATAGCGAAAGTGTTGTCTGTTTACCTCGGACGCCCGTCCCAGGATGAGGGGAAGTCCGGCAGCCACACTCTCTTCTCTCTCTCGCATGGCCAGGCATTATCTTTTCTATCTTACCTACTAGACTAGCCTGCAAAACTAGGCAAAACTCATGATTGTAATAATTGCTTCTAAGAGCTAAATATCGGTCCCAGTCTCTTAGTTGAGTGACAGCAAGTATCAGCATTACCCTCATCAACCCAACTCCTGGCATGAGTAATCAATGCCAGCTCAAAGCTCATTCCAACCCCCAACAGCTGGCGTTGTCGGAGCCGGGATCGCAGGCCTTAGCGCCGCAATCGCGCTGCGGCGCGCGGGATTTCAAGTCCAGGTATACGAACGCTCACGCTTCGGGAACGAGATCGGGGCCGCGATCTCGGCGCCCCCGAACGCAACGGCCGTGTTGCGACGCTGGGGCTTCGATTTCGCGGCCGCGGGTGTGGTGCCCAATGTATATACGCGGCATGCAGCGGCAGGGGACCTGAGAACAGTACTTGAGTTCAAATATGAGGATATCGAGACTGTGATGGGGGCTCCGAGCCTGAGTTTTCATCGTGTGGACTTGCATCGCGGGCTAAGAGACCTCGCGACGGAAGGGGAGGAGGATGGTGAGAGTCACGGTGGGAATAGAGGTATGCCCGTCGCGATCCGCTTAGGTTGTGAAGTCCAAAGCGTAGACTGCGAAAATGGCGTCTTGACGCTGGTGGATGGCACCAAAGTCCAGAAAGATCTCGTCATTATAGCTGATGGTGCGCATGTAAGTCGCCCCTATGCTTCTCACTAGAAAGTTTATTGACACGTTGAAGAGCCATCTACTGGCTGACTTCCTCGGTCATCCGGCGCCGGCTCAGCCCACGGGTCGCTCGATTTACCGCTGGCTTGTCTCTATGGATGACGTGATGGCGGATCTCGAGCTTGCAGAGCAGTACCGTGATCAGCTGCCGGGCTTTATTAGTTGGTTCGACGCCGCGAAGCGCATGCTCTGGGTTAGTTATACCTGTCGCGGGGGAACTGTGTTGAATAGCGCTGTGGTGCACGATACTGAGGATCATCCCTCTTCGCAGCCTCAATTCAACGACAACGAAAATGGACAATTTGACAATAGCAGCCAGAGCGAGTGGGCTAAGAATGGACAGGGCAATGGAGAGAACATATTATGGCATATCCCAGTGGCGAAAGAAACAATACTCAAAAACGTGGCCAACTTCCACCCAGCCGTCCGTCGCATTGTATCTATGGCTTCTGAAGACGGCATTAGGGTGCATCGACTATTCAAACGTCCGCCGCTAGAGAGTTTTGTGCACGGACGGGCGGCTGTTATAGGCGACGCTGCGCATGTAATGATGCCGACGCATGCCGCAGGATGCGCTATTGCCATTGAGAGCGCGAGCGTGTTAGAAGTGCTATTTAGGGACTTGGATGCTCATCCAGACAGTTCTTCCAGCGGTCATGACGTCGGAGGAGAGACAGAGGGGGGGACGAGTACCAAGCGGCAAGAAAAAGGGGTAGATGAAGGAAGAAAACATCTCATCAGAGAACGTCTTCAGCTATTCGACAAGCTTCGAATACCAAGATGTAATCTCACCTTGTTGGTCTCGAATGCTGGACCAGATGGGTTGCGCGTCCCGGGTGTAGAGGAAGAGATTCGAAGATTTTATCAAGGTCCGCTGCCGCCGAACGATGCTTTGCCTTGGTCCCAGGAGTTCCGCGAGGTATTATTTCATTATGATGCTTTCGAAGCGGCGGAACAGGCATTGAATGACGAGAGGGAGAGGGAGAGAAAGTACCATAGCCAAGAGTGAGATCTGGGTACGGGCTTATGACTCGCTCATCTCGACGACCCTCCACCTTTGAAGGGGGTCTTCTGATTTGACTTCTTCTCCAAGGGACAAAGCAGTGCTATACAGATCCTCCGGATTGGGTATAGAGAGATCACCAACGCGATACTTGCGTAGCCATTTGCCGTCTTCCCACAGCCATCTTTCCGCAGCGAACTTATCGCCTATCCTGGCGATACCCTGAGAGTAGCCGCCGAGACAGATTACCATTCCTCGCTGCTCACGCGCATCATCTCTCAGCTCTAGTACAAAACAGCGGGCTGCCTGCTGTTGAGAACTCCGGCCGTCAATGATCCGCCGAGCATCAAGATCGGACCATATCTCTTCATAATTGGTCAGCTTCCCCGTAGCCGGGTTCATCATGCGCCCCGTCTCCAGCGTGTGTCCTTCGTCCTGCGGGAAAACATCCCCTTCGTCCACGACATCTTCTGCTGTGTGCGTCCGTGAGTCCACGGCGTGTCGCCAGGTGGAGTGATGCACGCCATCCCGGATCTCTGTAGATGAGATTCCTGCAAATGCCCAGTCAAGACCACTGGGCGATTGCTCGTCAGGGTGTTTGAGAATGCGGATGTCGACGAAGTGGTGCTCCGGCGACGTCAGGACTACTGTCGATGTAGGCTCCGAGGCGGCATCGGGTAACCAGCGAATTGACTCTCGTATCGAAATCGACATTGTTGACTGAGAAGATGAGGTTCGTGATTAGTGTAGGTGGGTGGAGACAGATCGGGAGTACAGAGCGGAGCTCACCAACATAGCGCATGTACATAGGTAGTAAGTGATATCCTACTACCGGCTTGTCCCCCCGGACGATTGAGTGGAGGTCCAAGCCCCGTCATATAATATGGTTATAAGTATTAAGCTGTATACCACTTATCTACAGTACCTAGGTAGTCAATTATCACGCATTCAAGATCTGTTTTCTGGCGATCTCATTAAAATTTGCTTTGCTAGCCTGGGCAATTAACTTAGTCTATTGAGCTACCTAGCGGGTACTACCGTCGTGAGTGGGGTTATGCAATTAACGGATGTCAGTTAAGGTTTGACTAGCGTCGAGGTCGGAAACTCTATATCAGGGCCATGTTGTGTCACAAGATGTGCGAAGTAACTATTTAGGCCAGCTCTTCTCACGGGACACAGACTAATAGGACTACAGAAACTTCAATGCTCTAGGGTAGGCCCGAGTTGGCAGGGGTTGAGTGCAAGTGGCTGCAATATGTGTTAAGTACCTTAGTAGCCTCGCTAGATTATCAGGTAGGTAATCTCAGATTCAATCATATGTGCAGGATAAGTTTAATATAGTATCTACAACCCATTGTTTAACGGCATCGCAACAACTTAGAAAAGCATACTCAAGAAGCCAGGGTGGTCGACCGCGACACTCAAATGTATCTTTCGAGAAAGGCCTCGCATTCGACATCATCACCAGGTTCAAGATACCGCCAGGCATCCTACTCATAGGCATGGCACACAAATAGCTCATGGAACTTGACGAGCAGCGCCGGGAGAGGAAACCACCAGGTACGCATTTGAAGCTTTCTGTGTCCCCTTCTTGTTAGTTTGGGCTCTTCATTCTCACAGAACCAAAATTCTTTAAGCTAGCTTTACGATTTCTGACCGCTGACCTCGAGGAGTTGTTCGCTCCTCTTCTGGTGACGAACCACAGACCAGCTGAGGGCCATTCTTAGTTCCAATATTACTTGCAGTTTACACCAAGCAGCGATACCCACTTCTACTTAGCGATTTGCAGCGACACACCGTTCTCTATATTATTGTCTGACTCGGGTTTACGTTTCCCACTACAGGTCCTTTCACAAGAGAAAGGCTAAATCTGCTGTTCACTGTGGTATAGATCTGCTGTCCTCAAGTGGGGGCAATTGGAATCAGCTGTGCTACCGTGTGAGCTACTCCGCACCTAAAATTGTATAGCAGCGTACTTATCCAGCAGCACGCAATACTTAAGTACTGTATAGTAGGTTTAACTTACTTACACAGCTATATATATATTATTACGTACATGTTAAAAACAAATAGTTATGCTATAATAGAACATAAAAGCTGCAGCGCTGTTAAAAAAATTTACTTAGTTCGATTAAAAAGTTGACCCTAGTGGAAGCTTTGTTGTTTTAATATAGTTTTAATAGTTGGAGGTTGAAGGATGTATGTATTGAAGTTAGAAGGACGGAGGGTTGAACGATTGAATGAAGGGTTGAATGAAGGGTTCAACGAATTCGAGGTGGGGGGGGGGCTCACAGCTGGAGGTGGCTGCAAAAGATTAGCCCACTGTGCAGCAGCTGAAGGCACTTGGTGCCAATTGGAGGACAGCAGATCTATACCACAGTGAACAGCAGATTTAGCCTTTCTCATAAAAAGAATCCAACAGGTCGTCCTGTTCGGCCGGAAAACCACTGACAATTCATTTTCCTGGCGACTAGTTTGCCATACGACTGCGCGGGTAACAATCTCAAGTTTAACTGTATCACTGCGCATAGGGCGCAATTTTCCGGTTGCCTTACCACTGAGCTATGGGGTGCGACTTTCTGGGAACGTTGAGGGAGAGGCTGGCTATTTGTTATTGTATGGTCCCCCTCGGTTCTGAGTTAAGTTGACATCGCCCTGGGCTTGATTTATGCCCCCCACATGATGCTACATGCGTTAACGCCTCTTGTCGGCAGACGAGCATTGTGAAAGGAGTCATATGGTAAGGAAATAATATCTCTTTGGCACATATAAACCATGGTTGTTAGGTCGATTATATCATCTGAGCAGTGAGTGTCATGTTGCTAGGTGAAGTTGAATATGCTCATAAGGATTACAGTACTGATATCCTGCCCTGCATTTTTCTCTTTCTCACTAAACTCTTTCTAATAATCCGCCCTGTGATGATATTGCTCAACGTACCCTGAAAGATTTAGTCATTCTAGATATGAGAGTTCTTCTACACACTCGATGCCTTTCATATTGGTTTCGGGGTTTAGTTTGTCGGCTTTTCTTACATAAACTCTCTGCTACCCGCTTACCAAGCTTCGCCTTCGCCTGCAGCCATCAAAGGAGATGTCAACCAATGAGAGACAGGAAACCCATATAGACGTCAGATACACCCAGAATACACTCCAGATTCAGAAGCTAGTGGCTTTCGAAACTCAGCACTATCTTAAATAATAAACCGGCGCCGCACTTTTTCCCTTTAGGATAAATCGACCGACAGTGGTGGTGCCCGCCTCATTTGTCGGCAACTCTGCCAAACATTGATCTTGCCACCCAACAGATAACATCTTTTTCTCTTCAGCAGTCCAATTAGGGTTCCTAAGACTTCTTAAATATCAACCATCTAGACAGAGATTCAAGTGATCTACAATGTCTACAGGAATATATTAGTCTTGTAATATAAGACCTACGTATTATGTTGGCCCTCGGTCATATTCTCAGGAAATAGGAGGAAAGTTTGTTTATAAGTATGATTATAGTCTCATCGTAACAAACACGCTAGCCAGTTAATTTCAATCCAGAACAGGTTTTTCAGTGCCCATGTCTTGGCACAGAATATATAGCGTACAGTCCAAAAGGAGCAAGTTCCGTCTTGGGAATCTGCAAGATAGTTTGTACACCATACCCGCTCCTCCAAATCTCTACTGTCCACCGGCAAGATCCTCTTTTCATCGAAGCTCCACATACCTATGAAGAATGCCTGTCCAAATGGTGTTCCGAAATGGGGTTCATGTTAGAAGACCCTGCTCTCAGGTGGTGGCCGCCTCCCCCTGACTGAGGTTTGTCCGTGCTGCCCGTGCTTTGGGGCGAGACAAACGGCGCGGACGGCGTCCCACGCTGACTGTCCGCATAGTCACTACCTATCTCTGAAGGTGGGTAATATTGATTTGGAGTGATTTGAATTGAATTCATCCTGTTCACACTGTCACCTTGCGTATATTTCTCCGCTGAAAGCTCCACCTGGTGTGTTGAGTCGCCGTGTAGCTCGGGCTTGTGTCGTAGCCACCCGTACTGCGCGCTTTGAGAATCGGGACTGTACGTTGGGGGCGGCGAGTGCTGCTGCATCATGACGGCGGGGTCGTGAGTCCCTCCGGAGGGGAGCTCCGACGGCGGTTGTTGTGGATGTTGTTCTGTATGTTGTTCTGGCGGCTGCGGTTGCTGCTGAGTTCTCTTCTTTTTTCGACGCAAGAAAAAAAATATGAAAATGGTCGCCACTATCACGGGTACGCCGACACCAACGCCGACACCAATACCCGCTTTGGCACCGGTGGAGAGACCCCTTGAGCCCGAACCGGACGCCGACGCCGGAGCGGTCGGAAGCGCGGTTGGATTGAAGGAGATTGTTCCCCCGGCTGTAGTCGGGAGAAGCCCGATCTGATTTAGAGTAGGCTGTCCATGGATAGGGTTCGAAATCAGGGCCGAGGCGGCATCGCACGTGCAGTCTTCGTGCTTGATCTCGATCTCGTCCGTGTGGTGTCCACACCCAGAGAACAGGTCGATATCATCCCCGTCACACCTCGCCAGTGCCACCCACTGTTGGTCTGGATATCCTGCCTTGTGTGGACACTTGGACGATGAGTAGGTCGCATCTGTGCACCCGGTAATGTACGTTACGGATGCTGTTACTCTGGTCAGCGTCAACGTTGATATAAGGAAATATTCATGTATGTCATGAGGTATTGCCCAACGTACTGTCGTTATCGTAGCACACGTTAGAAGACAAGCAGAAATCCCCTTGGAAACAGCAGGCCTGAGTGCCCGCGACGGCGGCATTGCCACAAGGGATAAATTGCGAGTCGGAGATCTGTCCTTCTCCGTAGAAGCACTGCCCATTTGAGATGTAGAGATCAGCCTCGCTCATAATAGCAGGAGTGAGTTATGTATTCTCTTTTACATGGGATGTAGCCAAAAAAATTAACGGATTGAGATAGAAGAACAGTTAGAACTAAGAGGATAAGCAGAGATGGGAAGGGAGAGAGGAGTTACGAGACTCTGGGGAAGATCTGGTAATTATCATAACGAGACAACCTTCATCCTTTACCCCAAGATGAGGTGAGCACATCCATCATGTGGTAAGACGGCGACCTGAGAACACGCTAATGTTTACGCCCATTCACAACCGACAGATGCTGTTGGTTCACGTCGTATTACTTGCAGCATGCCACAATCTCATTGTGGAAAGGATCATCTCCTCCTAATTGAAACCCCTCACCCATGACGAGCAAAATTGAAGATGATTTTCATGCATTGGACGCCATACAATTGGCTTTAGACTGAAGTGTTGGAGAAGAAACCGTCAAGTTCTGCCAAGTCCTGCCAAGTCGCTATTCACCTCGGTATGCCATTTACGTTTGCCGACACCGTACGTCGGGCGCAGTTATAGACTCGATCTTGATTGGCTACTCCGTGAATCTTGGCAGCATTGTTAGCAATCCAGCATTATCTAAGACGAGGCAGATTTAGTCCGTAAACGATAAAATCATCTGCAAGGCCAGGTACAATTAGAACCACGTTACCGACAAAGCGAGCGGGAAGGGGAGGGTTAGGTTGAAACGGATTTGAGTATGAAGTTTCTCGGGCCTCCAGAGTTCATTCCTGCCCCGACATAAGCGTAGCCCGTGGCACAGGCGTATGTTTTTGTGAGGATGTTAATGTATTTCCCTATCCTTCTAAGCGTGGGACAGGCCATCATTGATAGTGCGTGATTGCGGAGCTGGAAGGCCGTTTTTTAAACGTCAGACTCGATCTCATGTTGTAATAACCGGTTCGGGCCGCTTCCACCTAGCTACTGTAAGATTAGATGACCCGGTGGCCCGGTAAGTACAAGTAGTTACACTACAGCAATCGGGCCCAGAATTCCGGAATTCCAGAATGCTCGTGATACCCCAATCCCGAAAAATCGGAATCCTCAATAATCACCCCACCTTATCCTTCCTTCAACGGTGGTAATCGATTGTGCCGCGCAGCTCAACAATTCGTGCATTATCTAGCAAAGATAAATCATATGTGGACACTAGATAGAGACCCAATTTTGCAGGGGTATAGATAGGAGGCAGCAGGGTAAAGATACCGCACCGACATGTACGATAATACAGATAGATATACCTATGCGGGGGAATACAACTATACGATATACGGGGACTACCTAGTCTATAGACTCTATACGGGGAATGCATCAAACGGCTCCGGACTAACCGGATGGACGTAAACTAACTTAAATAGTTTACTTTGCGGGGGAAACGACCATCTAATCCTCTTGCCAAAACCCCTCCGTATCCTAGGTCTTCACGATGCTCTCATCAGGGTCGCTCGTTGCAGTACTTGTAGCAGGCGCTTGCGCCTACACCATCTATCAGTGTGTCCTCTCGCCTTTAGCAGCATTTCCGGGGCCGCTTGCTGCGAAGCTTGCCAAGTCATGGCGTTCTTATTCCCACTATAGAGGGAATTTTCATCGCGACCTCGTGGACTTGCATGAGCGGTATGGACCTGTGGTAAGGATCGGACCTAACGAGCTGTAAGTCTGTCTAGCGAGTTAGGTGTTGCCTTGAACATGGAACCTCTTCGAGAGATCACATTAGTTGATTCGGTATAGGAGCGTGGGGGATCCTGAAGCGTTTCGTAAAATCTATAGTGAGTGATCTCCTTCAAAGTTCGGAGAATGAGATAAGAGGCAGCTCTGTCTCTAGAGCTCTTCGCTTAAAGTACACGGAGTGACTGATCGGCTTCTAGGTATCAGCAATGCCTTTCCAAAAGGGCCGTCATACTCAGTTCTCCGAGGAACGCGTCCATTCGACTTGGCAAACGAGCGAGACGAGAAAGTTCATGGTGCCCAACGTAGACTAGTAGCTCGGCCATACTCGATGGAGTCCATGAAACATCTTGAGCCGCAAATTAGCCTACTACTCGAATCCTTATTGCGCCAGCTTGACAACTTCGCAGAATCGTCACAGGCTATTGATTTGGGTTATTGGGTACAACTTTTTGCTTTCGATGTCGTTGGCGCCGTATCTTTTGGCAAGTCCTTCGACTTTGTCTCGTCGGGGTCAGATAATGACATTTTTATCCGTCTCGAGAGGACCCTGCAGAGCATCGGGTGGGTGATACATTCTGAGTGGTTCTTCTGGTTACACCAGAAGGTTATTATGCCCTGTGAGTCAGGTCTGGAATCTTCTCTTTTTTCCTTGATCTTTATTAGGAGCAAATCTCCTGTTCGGGCGAACTTTATCTCCGAGATGCCACATATCTCCGGAGCCTCTTATGGTACCGATCAGAGCAATTGCTGACCGAAACGCCGCAGACTTCGGCAATTGGCTGGCCATGAATGATAGAAACGGCTTCTTCCACAACTTTGCGAAGGAACAAGTGGAAATACGGAAAGTTGAGGGTGGCGAGAGAGATATCGCAGGACAGCTTTTCCAAGTACAAGCCTCGAAATCTGAACTGTTCGTGTCCGGGGCTGTGTATTCAGTAGCAATATACTGACAGTTCGTTTTTCTCTAGAACCGACACGATGGTATCACTCATGATGACGACGAACGTTTTTGCGGGATCGGATACCACATCGACCACTATGCGTGGCATTTTCCTTAGCCTCATGCGGAACCCCAGAGTACTCGCCAAACTTCAAGCTGAGCTACAGCAGTATCGTGCTTCGGACAAGCCTAGCGCGGTGTTCAGCTCCGAGGAGGCCGAATCATGCCAGTATCTCCAGGCGGTCATCTACGAGGGTATGAGGGTATTCCCTGTGGTGTCGCTCGTATTGGATAGGGATACGCCCCCGGAAGGCATGACTATTTGCGGACGGTTTGTGCCCGGCGGTGTAAGTCTAAGCTGATCGCTTCTGGCGAGGACAGTGATCTTATTCCCGCCGCATTTCTCGAACTGACTGGTGAGTCTACAGACGGTGGTCGGTTCGAGCCCCTGGGTAATACACCGCATGCGTGAAGTGTGGGGAGATGATGCCGAAGAATTCCGGCCAGAGCGGTGGTTGGACAAAGACAATGTTGGGGAACTTAGTACGCTGCTACCTTGGATTTCCAGAGCTTCCAATTGGCTAAACTCAACTGATCATTTGTTTATCAGGGCGTTTCTTTTTTGGGTTTGGTGGCGGTACTAGAACTTGTATAGGACGCAGTTAGTAGCGAGTGCCACCTCCGCAAGCACATGAGAGAAAAAAACCGCTAACAGCATACTCTTTATAGACATCAGCTGGCTGGAGATCGAGAAACTAGTCGCCACTCTCGTGACGCGATATGACTTCAAATTCTCCGACGATGCAAACATCCATGAACAAAGCGGGTGAGTTTTCCCTGTTTTGCTAAATAGGCTAACAGCCGTTAACCGACTCATAAATTACCAGCGCTCTCGTGTTCCTCAAAGGCATGCGTGTGCAACTCACTCGCCGAGATGTCTCTTAGCGTCGTTCTCAATTCGGAAGGAATTGACACCGTATATATACATGGCCCATCATGAGACAGCCTTCATGCCCATGTAAAGGTGAAAATATCATACTGGATGGTAATATGAACATGGGAAATTGTTGACAGGTTGAGTTTCATTGTATACGCTACACCATTGTCTCTGCAATTGTCTCCTTTGCTATGCTGCCATACCATGGTAATTACCCAGCAAATACTATTTTGGAATTATCTTCTAATGGGGCATTTCGGCGAAATCAGAAAACATCATTGCCTCCTTCCTGATAATTATAGTATTGCTCTACAAACCCGAAATTCTGATAGCGCGAGCCTAATTGTTGCGAACTCTCAGGCTAAAAGTCAATATTCTCATCTCGTAAAGCGGCACAATTTACCAAACTCAAGTATACTAGATCAGAAACCTTAATAGCAGCCAACCTCTCCCTTATAAAAACTCGAGCATTTCCCACCTCCTTTGCTTTCCTTACACGCCAGTCACCCTATCGAAAACAGCCTTCAGACAGCTACGCGTTATCTACTCGTCTCTATAATAGCGACCTCTTCAACGCGCGAAAACAGACAGTGTCCTGACGTCCTCTCTATCTTCTTCGCACATATTGCTGCTTCAGAAATCAAAGTAATCTAAGTCTTGACATATATGAGGAAGCCAATCACAATCTGATCGGGATAAAATGAGGTTTTCAGCGCTTTTCTTCGGTGCGCTCGCCATCGCAAGGCCAACGCCAAGCCCTCGAGCAAACTCGGCCGAGAGCGACGCGCAAGAGTGCAACGCGTCTGTCGAGGCTTGCACCACAGTTTATTATGGCATCGATATCAAGAACCCGGTCTACGACGCGAATCCTCCTTCGAATTTCACAGATATCCCTTCAAATTTCACAGACGTCAAACTTAGCTACACAAACAAAGATCCAATTCCATATAAGGAGCTCCCACCTTGCCATGTCAAGTGCTGGGACTCGGAAGCCCACAAAGCGATGTGGGTTCATGATGTTCGGGAACTGAGCGTCGAAGACTTCTGCTGGAAGAAACGAGTGTGGACGGAGAGTTGGATGATTGATCATTTGATAAATTGCGTGGTGAAGAACTGCAATGGCTGTGGGAAAGCTTGTGGGCAGGCAAGCCAAGCATGGATGCACAAGTATTGCCACCGGCCTTAGGGCCCAATAGGCTAAGGTAGAGGGTAACTTTCCAATCTAGACACTCAACGTGTTCTGATATGTGATAACTCGAAGGAATGTACGTCAGACTTCGTGCGTGGCTCTTCATCTGGGCGATCCTGCAGCAGCCTGCCACTGAAGTCCACCTATAGATTACGAGAACGAGGGCTGTCTGCATGCCCATTGGAGTATTCACGCAGCAGACGGAGCGCCGAGCCGGCCAGTCGCATTTTCATTGACTGTTTGCTTCTAAAAAGGTGTTGATGGTCCGTGGCTATTGTTGTCTCTTCTTTTGCACCTACAAAATGAAAACTGACAAAATTCTATATTAAATAAATAACACACAGCGCTTTTTGCCAGATGCCGGCCTACAATTAATGAAGTATCATCTGCTTCAATATTGCTTCTACGATTATTCTAAAGTCAGCGTTGCAACTCCCAGGTAAAAAACCGACATCCCATACAGACATGACAACTAAAGTTGAACATAAGTGTGGCGGATGCGGAAGATCAGCATCTCTAAGATGCATGGGCTGCTTGAACACCCCTATGCATGATGGAAACTCGATGGCAATTACAGCATATTGTTCTCGAGATTGTCAGGTGTCGCAGTGGCCTGCACACAAGGCCCCGTGCAACATCATGCAGAAACGAAAGAAACTGCTGAGAGTTTCTCAGCTTCTCAAAGCCACAGTCCTCACCTATCGCGATTGCGCTTTTGATCTCGATATTACTAAGATTAAGCTTCGAGGCGGGACTCTGTACATGTCTCAGAATCGACTCCCTAATCCACGGCGTCCCTATCATAGTCCCTTCCCCAGCGGTCTTACCGACAAGGTAGAGTTCAAGGAGGCCGCGCTGGCAAACAATCAATGCAGCCTTGCTATGGCCCTACTGGGTCCCTTAACTCGACATCTCCTCGCAGGTATTGGCTCACGCCTTCTTGTTCTTTGAGTACGAGCTCATATTTGATGCAGACGTGGCTTCGTCTATCCGAGTGGTGGATATTGAAGTGACACCCCTGATTCCCACCATACTGGTCCCTGCTAGTAGCCTATTCGGCGGAACGCCGCCACATACTGTTCTGGTTGTAAATCTCAAGAACGGAGAGAGTTGGGTGATCGACACTACAGGCTGCCAATACGGTTTTCGCGATGTCCTCGTGCCGTACGACAGATACCTTCGAGAAAAGGTTCAAAAGATCACAAGCACGCCGCAAAAATACGACGCTACAGAGACGAAGGATCTCGATTACTATGACACCCTGTCGTTTATGAACACGTCAAAGGTTACAAGGAGACTTGAGCGTGCTGCCCGTTTGCACTTTGCAACTTTCGTGGACGAGATATTTGGGCAAGGCAAGGAGGGGGTTGGAGCTGGGTTATTGGGCGGTACCGATGATGTGTTTCAACAAAATTTCAACAACTTCATCGATGCTTTGAGAAAACACATGATGGAACATGTCAGCCGACCTTTGAAGTAGCGTCTTTGGTGAAAGATATCAGGGGTCCATATTCAACATATGGTGGAGGTCAATCAAGTGCGCTTCATCTTTTCATTCTAGGTAGCTTTTATGCGAGGTACTACACATTCACAAGTAAACCTCAACGGAGTAGATCATATCTCCAAACCAGCTGTATGAATTCTGCCGCGTGAATTTCTCTCGCCTGATAATGTCTCTAGGACCTTGGGCTATATATCGTGTAATATGTGTTGTCGCACGGTCCCCAGTGTGTCTGGTAAAATCCATCGTTGTCATCGATGGGCCCGTGTTAGGTCCACGGCTGGTGCACCAAGCTAGATGTTCAAGAGGTTCGTGTGCATGCTGGCTTTTCGTGAGCTTGTGGCAATGTTCAACGGAGCATCGTGAAGTCTAGTGTATACAACGTCTACGCCGTCAGACTGTCGCGACCTTTTGATCCGGGCTGGGTCGCTGTCCCCAGGGTAATATTGGTTGAAGTTCGTATTATTATCGCAGGCCTGAGTGAAGTTCACAAGATGTGTATGGCGTACTAAGCACGAATCCGAAATCGCGGTGAGGTCGGTATGTGTATACGTTATTTCCTAGGACCTTAATGCGGCGAGAGTGGAAGTTGCTGTAGTGTAACGAGTATCGCACTATTTGGGTACCTACTCGGTTGTGCTGCAGAGTGGCCACTTAGTATATCTTACTCGCATAGTGATGTATATATGTATCTTGATGCTTAGAAATCATTGGTGATTGCAATTGATGTGATGTACCCATGTACAATGGTGGTGGTGGGTTGTGGTTGCCCTGGGGCACACTCTCGTGTTGATATTGTTGACGGGGCTTTGCATCCATATATACCCGCCCTCTGGACTCTTCTGACCTTCTCTTCTCTTTTCTTTCTTCAGCCTCGTCTATCGTGACACTTCGTTATCCTTCGATATCTAAGCCTCTAGCGATACTCGACATTATTCTCATTCTGTTTTCGAGATCTTCGACGTTTCCCTCTTCTTTACCATCGTTTTTGCCCTCCTTTACCCCTTTTCTTCCGACCCGCAGACATCACCCCTTTCTTCGACCCGTTACCTTCTATCCGACTCTCCCGACCGTCATCATGCCTCCCGCCCACCGCCGTACGGTCGTTAAGCTCTGGGACTCATTCCTCGGATTGGGTCCGCTTTGGTTGGTCCTCTACCTTGGTTGTAAGTTTTTTACCTTTCTTTACATGCCTGTCAGCCACCAACTAGCTATTCTACCGTTTTTAAGTCCTTTTATTCCTTAAATATATAATTGCTTATTCGTCTCGATACAGTCAGCATCTACTCCAACGACTACCGATTCGCTTGGACATTGCTGGTTCTCTCTGGTCCGACTGTTGGTTACGACTATACAGTCCGCGCCAACACGCCCCTTGGTCTTTTCCTTCTTATCGTCTCGGCAATCCTCAAGTTCTACTGGGTTACCTCTTGGGTTCAGTGCCTGGTTATCACCTGGCTCTGCGACCGCAAGTGGGTACCTAAGAAGGGCTTCAAGAATTCGATTAGGCAGGTCGACGGCCATATCTTTCCCGACCTTAGCTTCAGTGGTTCGATTCGCTTCGAAGAAGGTAAATTTTCTTTTAAGCAATTGCTCGTGAAGTTGGCTAAGACACGCTCCCAGGACGACACCTTCGGAAGTGCCCCCATGGCTGTAAACATGAGTAAGTTGTCAGCTTATTATCGTCGACATATTGCTATATATTAACTAGTCTACAGCTTGACTGATAGAGTCTATCACTGCTCCAAGTTTGGTCGGTGTCTGCCTCTGTATCATCAGTATTGTCCATGGTTATGGGTCACAATTTACCTTCGGACCATCAAGCCTTATTGGTATACGATTCTATTCTTGACACTCGATGGCATCTTCACCCTCGTTACAAGCATTACGGCACTCAACTGGTCCCATCAGCCTGCTGTTGCGCCGTTCGTGGCCGCTGTCTTATTGGCAGGGGTTGTGATCGCTTTGGTAGCGGCTGATACTGTACATGTACAGTTCGATCGTCTGCTCCGGCGAAATGTAGTCGCCGCCGAGGATGTGATTCCTGTAAGTCCCCTTGATCTCACCTATGACACGCCGGGGGCCCCTTGCGTGCTAACCTGGTTGCAAACCGATAGGGCAAGCTTGTCCATCTTGCATTCAAGTTTAAATCTCCTGGTCCACGTGGTGAATGGTAGTAAGTAATTATCAGTGTTATTTTCTTCCTATTCTAGTCCTTTCCAAGAGTGAAAAGGCTCCTACTCAGGCTAGAATCGTGTCTTAAGAGCCTTACATGCTCCCGAAACCCTTACAGATTCCGCTCAAGATGGAAATTACTGACCCCCAGTGTTGTAGTCTTCGTCCGCGTCATTTCATCGATCCTTGGAATCTAGGATTCGCAGCCAATTGGCGCCAAGTCTTCGGACAGCATTGGTACCAGTGGCTTGTCCCATTCTGGGCTCCGGAGAGAGTTTCTCGTTATGGGAAGCATGGTAAGTAAAACTCTTATACCGGTTATTATTTTGTTATGAGTCCCTTTATTTCTCAAGTATCCCAATGCCTATAGTCAACCTAGCCTGCTATCCTATCATTTTTGAGTCCTTTATTCCTCCAATATCCAGTTGCTTATTCTACCTGCTGACAATTGTGCCAGGTGGTTTAGGTGATTTTCCCTGGAGTCATGCTGTGCGCGACTTTCAGGCTGAGCTACTCTCCGTCCCTCTGGCAGGTGTCACTGTCGATGACCCTGGATCTGCTTCAACCCATGTTGCGGGTCCTTCGCATCGTGGACAGGGCCGCTCTGACGCCTCACGTCGCAGTCAACAACGGTCCAGCGGTGCCTCTACCAACCAGTTAGCGGCGCTCAGCTGGTCTGACCTGCAACGTTTCCGTCGTAGGCCAGAGCAAGGAAGTGATCAGTGATCGCTCTATTCCACCACTCTCAAAGGATCTTTGAATAGGACGTGGAGATGCCGGGCTCTGGATTGTTGCAGCGAGAAAGACCCAGACTAGACCAATCACCCATACACTAACGCGGCGATTTTGTGGTGTTGGGGTTGACTCCAGTCGACCCAAAGCTAAGTCCATTTCCCTTCGTCATTCACTCGCTGTTCCAGATTCTGCTAACTCGTGTGTGCCTTTTGCTCAGCTATGCTGGCGCCGGCCTGGCTACCACCGTCGGTATCCAGATCTCTCCAGGGTTAAAGAGGAGATACAGGGAGTTCATCCAACCCAGAGCTAAGTCTCCCTCGCTCCCCCCCTTTTTATCTTGAATGTTGCTAACTCTTATGTCGCCTAACGTCTGCGCTTGTTGGCCATGTTCTCCACCGCTAGCAAGCAGGCGGAGGGAGAGAGCCACATATACATGATCATCGATAAGAACACCGCAGCTGCCCCGGATAACGCAAAAGATCGGATTGGCTCCCTCTCAGCGAGTTATGTATGAAAGGAATGGATCATCTGGAAGCACCCCCAGACACGAACACCGCAGCATGCCCCGGATAATGCACATATATCGTCAAGTCTTCCCGGGTTAGCTCTCTCAGACGGGCTAGATGATCTTTTCTTTTCGGCGCTCTCTCTCCTCCACTTCGTCCAAGAACACCGCAGCGTAAACGCCTCTTAGCCCAATCCCATTTCTAAGATTTTATACTGACATTGGCTGCAGCTGCTCCGGATAAGGCAAATTATTGGTCTAGTCTGGGTCTTGATCTCGCTCTGTCTGGCATTTGTATGGTGTCACATGTTCTTCTGGAAGCGTCTTACTGGCACAATGGTTTCCCCGCATGTCGTCCCCAGTCGTCAGTCTTGACTCTCGTAGTCTTGGCGCCGGTCAGTAGCTAAGCTTTTCTCGGTTCACTTACGGTACAATGGTCTTCACAGTTCTCTCCGACCTTCACCGTCCAACGTGCTTCGGCATCTTGGCGGTCAAGGTCTTGTCTCTTCGGTTGGCTCTGGCATTACGGTTCTTCAAGCTTATCTATTATTGACTGTGCGGCGGCTGGCGACCTGGGGACATGTCTCTTGGTATTTTGGCTTTTGGCACAATGGTTCTCATGGTATCGGTATTTCGGCCATCTGCGCATGGCCCAGGGTACGTGTTTCCTCTCGGTGTTGGCTGAACGGTACAACGGTACACGGTTCAAGGCCTTTTAGGTCAAGTCTCTTCGGTTCGGCTATTGGTATGACGGCTCACGGTTTGGGGCCTTGGTCAACATGATGGGCGATCAAGGCATGTCTCTTTGGTATACTTTTGTCGGCGGTCACGGTTGTCGTGTTCATCACTGTCAAGCCTCGTTGTGACAAGGCAGTGAAGGACTTGTCCCCTCTTTCGGTTTTGGCTCTTGGTTCAGCGGTACTCATCATAAGGCTCTGATCATTGGCGGCGATCGGGAGCCAGCCTCCTAGGTTCGGTTTGTGGTTGACTATTTCCTTGCTCTTTAGCCAGGTCATCTGACTTAGGCATGTCTTCTTTGGTTTGGCTCTTGGTAGAACGGTTCATCGAGTTAGAGAGAGTGCGTGAGCACTCGCATTGGGCTTCATCGCTGGTGCAGCAACTGGACTCTCTGGTAATTATGGGCGAGGGCAGGAAGGTTGCAAATTTTTTGTTCAGTTGGAAGCATATGTCTCATAGGCAGCTTCAACCGTGTCCTGGTATTACACTGCCTCCAGGGCACGGCCACACCCTTTTTTTTTTCTTTTTTTTCTTTCATTGCAACACCTGGAGTTTCCAGGGTTGTAAAGAAGGAATATTCCCTTATTGGCATCAATCCCAAACAATGTAACCTCATCTTCAGATACAGCGGCGGCGTTCCTCATTAGCTGAACTACCCAAATATCCTACTATGCGACTGTCCTTGAAAGCAGCGTGTTTAAGCAGCTCACCAGTCGTGTTACCAGGCTGGAAGTAAGGCTGAGGGTTGTCAGAAATGCTGCCTTGCTACAATGCCCAAGCGCGAAAGGAGTCTCGTGCAGACTGATACCGCCCTAGCGAAGAGATGCTATGACAAGATGGACACACGAGCAACAACTGTACGAAGATGCACACATACCTCGCGCTTAGACTGTCCTACCATGATGTTTTAGCCATAGGGGATAGGTTACGGCCACCTGCTAACACCTCAGCGCTTCGGCAATAATTCGGTTGTATAGTATAGTGGTCAGTACGGCTCGTTGTGGCGAGTCAATATCCGAGCAGACGCAGGTTCGATTCCTGCTACAGCCAAAGTAACCGAATACCTTTTTTTTTCCTTTTTTTTGCTTAATGTTAATTGTTATCTCATAAACCTCACTCATCTGCCTGCCTCCCTTTTGCTACAGGTGAGTCACAGGCACTTTTCCGGAGAGTGCACCTTCGTTTAAAAAGTGAATCATCCACAATGCCAGCACCGAGGTTTCGTGCTAGAGCAGTCGATGAATAACATGGTTACCTATAGATTAGAGTGTACTTAAAGAAATAGAAAAGGTCATCGGTGGGGTAGCTAAACTGCTATTGTAATGCCAGTAGGTTTGATAAAGTCACTCTGTAATTAGTATGCGTCGATAACGTACCTCAAATTGCATTCTTGCATTGGCCTCGATGTACCAGGGGCACCAGCTACTGTGCCTCAGGTGTAAAAGTTTCCGGCCATCACTACATGGAGGTTGCAATATCCGTCTTCGACGACCTTCTTACCCATTGTGAAAGAGAAAGGCTAAATCTGCTGTTCACTGTGGTATAGATCTGCTGTCCTCCAATTGGCACCAAGTGCCTTCAGCTGCTGCACAGTGGGCTAATCTTTTGCAGCCAACTCCAGCTGTGAGCCCCCCCCCCGCCTCGAATTCGTTCAACCCTTCGTTCAACCCTTCGTTCAATCGTTCAACCCTCCGCCCTTCTAACTTCAATACATACATCCTTCAACCTCCAACTATTAAAACTTTATTAAAACAACAAAGCTTCCACTACTAGGGTTAACTTTTTAATCGAACTAAGTAAATTTTTTTAACAGCGCTGCAGTTTTTATGTTCTGTTATAGCATAACTATCTGTTTTTAACATGTACGCAATAATATATATATATAGCTGTGTAAGTAAGTTAAACCTACTATACAGTACCTACCTAGGTATTACGTGCTGCTGGATAAGTACGCTGCTATACAATTTTAGGTGCGGAGTAGCTCACACGGTAGCACAGCTGATTCCAATTGCCCCCACTTGAGGACAGCAGATCTATACCACAGCCATACCGCGACCCACTAGGCTCAGTAAACCGTTTATTAATAGTAAATCGATGGTTTAATATTATAAGCGTTGATTTGAAAATAAATACGTAAGCGATTATTGACGAATTTAAACCGTTAAATATTTTTAAACGTTAGAAAATTTTATAACGATTAAATAATTAAACGTTAAAAATACTAAACATTAAATATTTATATACGTTAACGTAATAGAACGTTAAAATTTATTAACGTTTATATTTTTTTTAACGTTAAAAATATTAACCGTTAAAAGTTACTAAATATTAATACTTACTATATTAAGCGCTATAATATAACAATTAAAGCTTTAAGCTAAGTATAGGTTTTAATTTTAGTTAGTCTATATAATTTATTAGCTACTACTTATACTATTATATATAAGCGGCTATATTAAGTAAGTAAGTAATAAATTTATCTTAACTAACACTATAAACTATACTGTTTAACTACTTGTTTTAACTTAAACTACTTTACTTATAATAGATTTATCTTTATAATATAAAAAATATATTAATACTATAACCTTTAATCCTAACTACTAGCTACTGTATTATTATCAGACTTTTTGTCTTATCCACGGGTATAAAGTTATATAAAACTAAAGTTTTAATTAACATGCAAAACACAGCTGTTTTAAATAACTAAATCTTTAATAGTATATACTTAGTTGTTTTAATTATCCTCTTTAAAAAAGATTATATATAAAACTATAATATTAATTTAAACAAAACTAATAATAATAAAGTCTTTATAATAATAAATATTAAAACTAGTAAATATATTAATATAAACCTAGTTTTTATTAATTATAATAAAAAAAACAACTATAAAAACTTAGAAATAATTATAACTTATAAAGATTTTTAACTAAGCTTTAATATTATTTATCCATATATATTATATACTTTATATAGCATTATAAATAAAAATATAGTTTAAACAGTTATATTAAATAATCAAGTCTTTCTTAAAGGTCTTCTCAGTGTTTTTTTCAGCTAGAACTTTCCACCTAATATACTGCCCCCTTTACTTAATAATACGCTTTACCGAATCCTTAAAATATTAATTAAGTTAACTAAGCTTGGTCAGTTTATACTATATAATAAATTAGCTAAAAAATATATAAACCCTTTTTAAATATAATTATAATTTAAAAGTCTACATATAAAATACAAACAATAACAATATAGCTAAACGAAGCTAAATAGTAAAAAACAATATTATAATAAAAATATATTACTATAAATTACTAAAAAAAAAAAGCAACGATCTATTAAACTTTAAATACTTATTTATTTTCTTAAAATATTTTTTTTTACTACTTAAAAAATTATTAAGTTTTTATTATAATTACTTTACGATTATACGCAACTTTATATATAAACACTAAAAAACAATAAAAAGTATTCTATATTTATAATTTTTTAATTAATAATTTTAAACTAGTTATAATATCAATTTTTACGCGTTTAAAAATATAAACTTTAAAATAATTAACGTTAACTACAAGCTTAATAAAATCAAGCTTATTAAAGGTTAACTTTAAATCGTTAACTCTAATAACCTTTTTTTTACCTTTAAATATAGTAAAAAATAGTGCTAGAATAATCTAATATAAAGCTTTCACTTATTAAATTAACTTAAAATAAGTTTTCTTATACACATTAAATAAAAAGAATTTTATAGTTTAAGTAAAGTTCTTCTAAGTAAACAAGTCCTTCTTAAAAAATCAATAATTAATAGTATAAATAACTCTTTTTTAAAGCTTATATATTATTAGCCTTATTATATACTAGAAATTATTACGCCCTATTTATACTTTAGCTTAAAAACTATTACTATTATTACTAATATAAAACTATATTTATTTATAACGTTATTATAGTATAAACTAATATATATATTAAGTTTAAACATTTAAAGTTTATATTTAAATACTTTAATAGTTATTAACTTAACTAATGCTATAGTTATTTAAAGATTTTTTATTTTCTTAATAAACTAAATAATAATAATATAGTAAACAGCTTTTTAGCTATTTTTTATAGTTATAATATTACTAACAATTATAAATATAGTCGTTAAAATAATAAGTTTAACTAACTTACTTTTTTAACTTAAAATAATATAAACTATAGCGTTAATAAACTTTTAAAATAAACAGTAACTATACTTAATTTATTTTTCAAAAACTTAATAATTCTATTTTTAAGTAAGAAAATATTTTATAATTAACAGCATATTAATATAAACGTTTTTAATTAAAATCTTAATTATAACGTTAATAAAACTAATATTATAAATATTTTTAAAAAAAACGACTAAATCGGACTAAAAAACAAATATAATAACCTTTAAAAAAACCGCTTTAATATAATACAGCTTTAACTTAAACTATAACTAAAACAAAAACAGTATTATTATAAACTAATAATTATACTTAGCTAAAAAATACTATAAAATATAATAAAAAAACTGAATTATATTTTATTTTAAACGTATAAAAAACGTTTATAATATTTTAAAATATTTATTATATTTAGTAAAAGTTAGGACCTAGTTAATAATTAGCAAGTATATTATTTTTATTACTTTACTAAACTTAAAGTATATAATATTAACAAAACAACTCTTAATAATATTAAAAACTAAAAAAATTAATTATAACACTAAATTTTAAATAATAAAACTAAACTTATTAATATTAGCATTAATAAGCTTTTTTATTATTAAAATTACTAAGAACTCTTTTTATTTTATAATTTTATAATAATATTATAAATATTTACTACTAGATAAATTATATTTTAGGTTATTACGATTAGTTAAAATAACCTTATATATTTTATAGCTTTATTTAACTATAAAGCAGCAAAATCTTAAGTTATTTTATTATTAAAAAAAATTATTAGCTAGAACAAAAATATAGCTTAAAACAAATAACAGCTTATTATTAATAATAATTATAAAACCCTTTTCAAGTTTTTTAAGCTTACTACTTACTTATTTTTATATTTTATTATTATTAAAAATATAAGGATTTAAAGTAAATAATATAACGTTTATTTGTTTTAAACGTTTAGCTTATTTAAAAACTATAATAAAATAATAAACACTTATAATAAACTTGTTTATTATTTAATATAACTTAAAATTATTTATAAACAAGATTAAAAAAACAGCTAACACGTTAATATTTTTTTAGTTAAAAAATTAAACTAATATATTCTAAATAAACTTTTAAATTTTAAGTTTATTATAAATAAACGTGCTTTTAACTATAAAAATAAATTATATTAATATAATATTTAGTTTTTAACGTATTTAAAACTTAATATTAAATAAAACGTTAATATTTTTGTTTAAATTAACTAAACTATTAAAAAAAAAAATTAACATAAACAAAATCAATATACTAAATTAAATAATTTTTTTTAATTAAAGCTTGCTAGTCTTTAATTAAAGCTTGCTAGTCTTTAATTAATAAATACTTATTCTATAAAAACTTTTTAGTAAAAAATACTTTAAAACAAGTTTTAAAACTTTATAAGCTTGCTATAATTTTAATAAAATAAACTAAAAGTTTGATTAAAAAAACTATAATATTATATTTTTATTATTTATAGTTAAAACAACTATTTATTAAGCATTAGTTTTTTTAAACTTTAATAATTTAACTTATATGTTTTTTAAGTTCTATATTTTTAAAATTTATACTATAATATAAATAGTTTAACTTATAATACTTATACTTTATAAAGTTTAATAAAAATAAAAACTAACTATTAATATAAATAAACTAACTTAATATTGTTTAAATAAACAATATTTAAACTTAAGATTATTAAAAATGTTTAAGCTTATTTACTAAATCAGCTATATTAAAATATATATCGTTTTTTAGTTTTAATAATAAAAGTTTATTAATATAATTAATAAAGTTAAAAAAATATAAGTTTTAAATAAAGACTATACTATTTTATTGTTTATAAAATAATATTTTCTCTATGTAGAGAGCAATAAATGCTTTTTTTATTTTAAACAAAAGTAAACGTTAACGGATAGACTTTTTTAATATACTAACTATTACGGACAGAAAAAATATATCGCGGATAATATCGCAAATAAAGTTATTATTAGCTATAACATAAAACTAAAAGATTTATTAAAGCTTATAATAAGTATTATTAAATATACTATTTAATTAAATTTAAATACTTAATACTATATATATATTTAATAAAAATGTTATATTCTATTAATAAAAAATCGTTTTAGATTTATTCTTAGCTGTTTAAAAAACTTAACAAAATAATTTTAAAATACTAACAAGTACTTATTATTTAAACGTAAAAATAAATAATGTTAAAAACTTAAAAGCTTAAATTATTTTACTAATAAAAATATTTAACGATATAAAAATGCTTTTATAAAATATATTATTATTATTATCAGATATTTTATCTTCTAATAGGTTTTTATTAATATTCTAGAAATTAGCAAGATCTAGTAACTTGTTCGTAATAGGAAGTTCTTTATTTTAAGCGGTTAAAACTTTTATATTATTTTCTTTAATATTAAGCAGTTTAAAAAAAAAACTAGTTTTATTATATATTTAATACAAAGTTTTATTAAGCTTGATAAAATCGAAGTCTTTTTTATTAATAAATGTTAAACGAATATATCGTTGTATATGGGTTATGTATGAAAGGTAAGACCGTAATGTTGTTTATAATGAATGTGTTGAACTTATTGTTATTGTTAAAGTTAATCTAGAAATCTAGAAATAAGACTTTTATATATATATAATCTTTCTTAATTCTATATATTTCTAATATATTCTATCGTATTAATAAGCATTTATAAGCATTAATAATATATGCTTATAAATCAAACGAGTGGAGTCGAGTGGCGTAGAATATTTGAAAATATTTTACGGAATTTTATGGAATTCTATAGAATTTTATAATATTCTATGACATTTTATAAGTGAATATCGGGTAAATTATAGAATATATGCTTATAATGAAGCATATTTTTAACACCCTTTTTTTTAACCGGTATTCGAACTGGTTAAAGGTGTATAATTCGAAGGTTAATAAGTCGAACTTATTAAGTTTTTTTTGTAAGTGGTTTTTAAATAAACTACTTGCTGGCATCTTGTTTAGTTGAAATATACTGTTTATTTTTAATTTCGTGCTGTGTATATGAACGGGTTTTGTATGTATTGAGGGCTTTTAAAGCTTTTTTGCGAATAATTTTGTTGATTTCTTTATAATTCGCTTTAAAGTAATATTCTTATTCAGGTGAATTAAACGCTCGTTTAAGCGTTTTCGGTTTAATATATCTTTTAATATTAGGATAAGCAGTATTTATATATGGATAATTGAATAAATAGTAGAACGAATCGTTGAATTTCTGGTTTTTATTTCGTTTTTTGGCCGGTAGTTTTAGTAGGGTTATTTCGAATTTCGAATTCGAATTCGATTCTGGTGTTTCTGTACTTGTTTGGCCGGTATTACCCTGAATATAGGGTAAGTTTTTTGAAATTGATTTTGAAGTCTTCGAAACGGTTTGAGAGCTGTTACTCTGAATTTTGGGTAGGTTTTCTCGATTTAAATTTGAAATATTCAAACCGTTTTGAACGTTCTGAACGTTCTGAACGATCTGGGGGGTACTACTTTAAATACAGGGTATATTTTCCTTTTTTTTTCGAAGATTTTCGTTAAATCGACTGTATGATGTACGGACGATTCGTGGTTTTTTATATGTACGGTT
The DNA here is from genome assembly GCA_023159215.1 of Xylariaceae sp. AK1471. NCBI lineage: Eukaryota > Fungi > Ascomycota > Sordariomycetes > Xylariales > Xylariaceae > Xylariaceae sp. AK1471. Next base: position 2,537,958 of record JAJKLI010000001.1, on the reverse strand, counting down.
AGCGTTATATTTTAACTGCTGCTGGGTAGGTTTTTCGGTTATGTAGTTAACGCTGCGTATATCGTTTTTTTTAAACGATTTCTTCGTTTTTTTTTAGTTATTTTAACTGGTTTATTTAATAAACTGTAATTAGGGTTTGTGAAATAATTCGATGAATTGAGGGGTTCTTGCTGGGTAGGTTTGTCCTGATGAACTGGTTTTTTTGTAGTGTTTACTTGGCTTTTTTTTAAGGTAGTTTTTTTTAGTATAGCTGATATAAATTTCGATAGTTCGTTATTAACGTTTGTTTTTAATAACGCTAGATTCGGCTTCGTTTTATATGTTAAATGCAGGAAAAAACCCTGTTTTTTAAGGTTTAATAAAGTGAACGGTTTTTTTTTTCGAATCTAGAAGAGTTTTCCCGCTTATAATATCACCACTTTTATAGTGTTTTTGCTCTGAAAGTATATTTATAGGGAATTTCGGAATATATAGTACGTTATTTAACGTTATATTCTGTATTTTCGACTATGGGTGTGAAAACTGCAGTGTTATATTTCCTGTACTAATAGGAAATACTAGTTCAGCACTTGTTTTAATAGGTTTTAACGTATTTAAATACGTTAATTTATTAAATAAAGCTTTATTGTTTGATATATAAGCTATAGATCCAGTGTTATACAGTTACTAATCGCGTGGTAAGGCGGATACTTGGGACTCCTGGGTAGGCGTTTTTTAAGTGCTTATATTATAGAAATTTTTATTAGAACTATTGTTTTTGTCGATATTCTGGAATTTTTTCGAATTTTTATATTTGTTATATGACTTATTCTGTTTAAAGTTATGTGGTTTCCGTGAATTATTGTTATAACGGTGTTGAAAACTGTGATTATTATTCGATTTGTTTTGTTGATTATTTTGAGAACTATTGTTTCGACCTTGGATATTTCGATTACTGTTATTTTGATTGTTATTATTATAACGATTTTTATTGTTATAGCGAGTAGAATTTCGGTTTTTAGGGTTATTATTTTTTGTATAATACGAATTATTTATCGGTGTATCGATATTAATTAGTGTATTGATTTTTTTTCGGTTTTCGTTGAGAATATCGTTTATAAAGGATTTTAGGGTAGGTGGAATAATTGTTCGTAAAGCTGATCGTTGGCGTTCGGTTTATATAGGGTAAGCAGTTGCTAAAGCCGCTATAAAAATTGTTTTTTGATTAATATTTTCGATTTTAGCTCTAACGTTTAAAAGCTTTGTTAAATACGATTTAAAGGTCGAAATAAACTCTGTTAAGGAATTATAATGCTTGAATTTAATAGAATGGAATTTGAGATATAGATTTTGCTGTAATATCGGTCCTGTACTCTTGTACGCTGATTTAAGCGTTTTTAATGCTTTAAAGGGGTCCGATTTGTTGAATATTAAAGATAACGGGTTTTCCGTTAAATTCTGACGAATTAATAATAGGGCTTGAGTTTTTTCTGGTTTAGAAATATTTATATAAGCTGTATTATTGCTAAAGTAGGTATTTAGATTTAATAATCGTAGATATAAAATAAACGTGGATTGCTAAGTATTCCAGTTGTTCGAATTTTTTAGTTTTTGTTTTTTAGGTATAACATAGCCTGTTAAAGCTTTAATAAGGTTAGCTATCGTTTCGTATAATTGAATAAATATTTGTAAGGTTTATTGATATGTAATAATCGAGTAAAGTTAACTTGAAAACGTAATAATTAAGTTGGTTTTTTTAATTATTATTTTGAGAATTTGGAGGGAAAATTCGGTTGGTTTTCTGAATATAAAACTGTATATATATATAAAAAGTAAAATATAGGGTTTTTACGTATAGTAGGCTTTTAAAGTCTTCGAAAAGTCCAGTAATATACTGGAAAAACTGCGTTGATAAAGCAGTAAAGTACGGGGTTTTACTTTAAAAGTAAACTTTTGTATAATTCCCGATAAAAGCGTATTATAAAACGTAGATTTTTATAGCTGAATAGCTGTATATTCGGTAAGGTAATATATATATATATAGTGTTTATATATATATAAATATCGATAATAAAGCCGATAAACGTTGAGGTATAGGGTAGGTTAAACCGTAGTGGTAAAATACTGGACCGGGCTTATAACTTGTTAAACGAATATATTGTTGTATATGGGTTATGTATAAAAGGTAAGACTATAATGTTGTTTATAATAAATGTGTTGAACTTATTGTTATTGTTAAAGTTAATTTAGAAATTTAGAAACAAGACTTTTATATATACATAATCTTCTTTAATTTTATATATTTCTAATATATTCTATTGTATTAATAAGCATTTATAAGCATTAATAATATATGCTTATAAATTAAACGAGTGGAGTTGAGTGGCGTAGAATATTTGAAAATATTTTACGGAATTTTATGGAATTCTATAGAATTCTATGATATTCTATGACATTCTATAAGTGAATATCGGGTAAATCATAGAATATATGCTTATAATGAAGCATATTTTCAACAATAAATTAAAATCTAACGTTTAATTTAATAGTTTTATTATAAAACTTACTATTATAAAATCGTATACTTTATTAAAATTATTAATATTATTATCGTTAATAAATATAGCTTTAACGTTTTAATTTTATATAGTCTACTTTTAAGTATACTAATAAATATCCCGCTTAAGCTAAATAATAAAAACTAGATAATTTGTTCGTTATAATAAAAGCATTTTAATAAAGTGTTAATATTAGATATAAGCAATAACAGTATTTTAAATGTTATAAGTAAGTTATTAATTAATAGTATTAAAAATAAGATTAATATAGCGTTTAAATAAAAAAAAACACGAAATTAGTACTGTAATAGTATTTAAATATTGTTTTTTACAATATAAATTTTTTTTTTTATTTTAAAGTTAGTATAGTTATAAAAAGTTGTTATAAAAAAAGTGCGTTTATATTAATATACAGTACTTTTTTAAGTAATTATAGTTATATAGTATACTAATAATATCTTAAAATAAAAACTAAAACTTAGCGCTTATAGTATACTATAAGCTTTTAAATAGATTATTTATACTATAACTTAAAAATATTACTAGATTTTCTTTATTAAATTTTATTTCTATTTTTTTATATAATAATAGTATTATTAAGTTTTTTTAGTCCTATTTTTTAATATAATATTTAATATTTAATTACTTTTTTTTTGCTTATAATCTGCTAACTATTTAATTAAAGTATATATTAAATAATTACTTGCTTAAACATATATTAAACTATTATTTTTACGCTATTTTATTTTATACTGTTTATAATAAAAGTTAATATAATTATATAATAAGTCTGCTAAAAAATACTTTTATATTATTATATTTTTATAGAAGTAGCTAAAAATAAAAAAATATTAAAAAACTATTAATATTCTAAAAACGTTATAATATAATAATATTATCACGATATTATAATATTATAATAGTAATAAAGTTATAGCATGCTAATATAAGCTAACGATAGTATTATTATTATTATTATTTATTATTATTGTTTTTAGACTTTAAATCTTATCGTGAAAAAAACGTTAATTAAACTTTCGTTAAAGTGGCGTTAACGTTAATTTTAGCTTTTTTCGGCCCGCGAGCACTTTTTAACTTAGAAAGTTTTTAACGAAATGTTTACGTTTATATAACGAGTATTTCTATTAGTGCTAGAACTTTATATAAATATTTATACTTTTAAGAATAGCTAGCTTAAGATTTAAAAATTCCTGTATAATAAAAAATATAATTACTTTTTATTAATAAATATAAATAAAAATATTTAGTTTTATAAGCTTAGCAAGTTTAGTAGACTTATAAAAACAAGTTAATAAATAAGTATTTAAAATAAAAAAACTAAAATATAATACTTATTTAATCTGCTTTAAGTTTTTATAGCTAAATATAGTAATATAAAACGTAATTTGCTTTTTTTAAGCGTTTAATAATATTATCTTGTTATTTTTAAGTTTAATACGTAAATAACGTAAAATTTTTAACGTTAACTATTTTTAGATCTTTATATTAATTTATTAGTTAAACTTATACTTAAATAAGTAATTTAATAAAATAAAAAAACTGTATAAATATAAAATAACAAAGTAAACAGTAAAATAATATATATGCTAATAATAATATTAAGCTTTTTTACCTGATATTTTTTTGTTTATATAGTTTTTAAAATAGTTAAAAAATAAATAAAATTTATTTTATAACTATTATTTAGTAATTTTTGCTAATATAGCGCTGTTTAATATAATAATATCGGTATTTTTTAAGTTAGCTAAAAACTTATTATTATTTAAATATTTTTTTAGCTAAGTTTATATATAATTAATAAAAAAATAATTTAAATTATTATAGTATTAAAATAAAAAAATAATAAAATATAATAGTATTAAAGTATATAATAAGTTTATAATATAATATTGTAAGAATATAATAAGCTAGTATTAAGTATAATATATTAAGTTATTTTATAGTATTTTATACTAGAACTAATAGCTATACTGGATAAGTTAATATTAGGTTTTTTTTTAGACTTAAAAATTAGGCTTAAATCTATTTTTTAATACTTTTTTAAGGACTAGCTAAATTTAAGCTTTTTTAATTTCGCTTTTTAAAAAATGTTCTTAATAAACCTTACGTTTTAACCGAGTATTTTACTTATTAGCTATTATTACGCTTTTTTTAAAAAGGTTTATATCGGCTTTTTTAATATAGCGTTTTTTTTTGCTCGTTTGTTTTATACAGATATTACGCTATAAACATACTAAAACTTTAAATTATAAAAATAAAACAGAATAAAATTTATTTTATTTATATTTATAAATAAGCTAGAAGTAATAATAAAGTTAAGCTATATAATAACTTATTAATAAATTTTCTAGTATAATAATAAAAACATAAAAATATATTAAAAACATATAGTAGGTTAAAAAAAGCTAAGTTTAAGGAGATTTTTAGGCATATTATTATTATTATTATTATTATTTTTTTTAAAGTTTTTAAAGTTTTAAAGATAATTTTATATAAAATATAAAAGTTAGTAAAAAAAAGTAAAACTACTTAACCTATAAACTATTATAAGCTATTAATACTTAATTATAATATAATAAATACTTATAAATATTATAATAATATTAAACTACTTAATATTAAGTACTTAATTGGGCTAAAATATTATATTATAAGTATATACTATAATATAGCTAACAAAGCAGGATTAAAATTTGTTAGATTAAGCAGGCGAAGCGGAAATATTATATAATAGAACCAAAAAATAAAAAGCTATAGTTAATTAATAAATTATTTAATTCTATACTACTACTTAATATTATAATAATAGTAGCGGAAGCAGCAAATAAATAAACAAATAAACGGACAAGTATAAAGTGTATAATACTAAAAGCTTTAAAGAACTATTAATATAAAACTGAAGTTTAAACTTTATTTTTAAACCGCGAACTAATATTACGTTAAGCGTTAAGCGCTAAATAATTTATTGATTAATTTATTCTAAACGTTAAAACCGAATAATAGGTCGATTAATAATTTTTTAACGCTTAAATAATATTAGCGTTTTTATATTTTTAAACGTTAAAAAAAAATAAACGTTAAAACTTGTTTAAACGATTAAATTTATTAACGGTAATCTATTTAAACGCTTATAAAAATAGACTATTAATTAACTATTGAAAAAGACTAAACTATTGGTCGACGGTTTATCCTACCCAGCTTATCTCCGTATGGAGTGAACAGCAGATTTAGCCTTTCTCCTTTTTATTGCTAGATTTTAATTTTGGCTTTTTATTCTCTTGATTCTTTATTGATTTCGTCTTTTCTCTTCAGTGCCTGCTACGTGATTCTCCTCCGTGATTCCTTTTCTTCTTGTCATGTGTAGACACATATCATTACTGCCCCCAAGTCTTCTTTCCGAGGTTATTGAGATGTAGCGACAGGGAAACATCAACGCATTCTGATTCAATGCTACCTAATGCTAACTTCTTTGGAGCCGTAAGTTATTTGCCTGAAACCTTCTGTTGTCTACGTAAAAAATCGGCATCTCCATATGTTAATCACTGCCCTCCGTTTCTTGATTTTGCTCAATAGCCAATGTGTCTAGTTTAAAGACAAAACCATCCCTAACAACAGTCATAACAAGCTCCATAATAACAACTAACTCCTTGCTAACCAAGATCGTTCATATATGCGCCTTCTCATTATCTTGAAGTCCTGAAAATGTCACCGTGTAATCCAGACGAACAAGCCTCCCATCTATGTTATGTACAATTAGATGAAAAAAATCGATACATGATTCGCTTTCAGATGCGACTTTGTAGGGTAATATAGCAGTCGAGGACCATAATCATTGTTTACACCGCCCAGATTGCGCAGGCCTCTTGCCCGGGGATACGTCTGCCCCACTACTGAGTGATCTCTTCATAGGGGACCGGTGTGGTCGGCATGGCGAAGCCTTCCCTGGGTTGTTGATCATATCCGATAGCGTAGCCCCTGTGGCAGCCGGGAAAGTTCTCAAAATGCACGGCACAAGCAGTTTCAAGTCAGATCCGACCTGTTGCCATTTAGGAATCAGTTTCTGGATGACTTTCGCAAAGAAGCGTAGACGCCCAGGTTCCGGCCGCTTCAGAGCAAGCTCTTCAAGATGGATTCGAAGCAGTGCCAAGGCCTCAGCCATCTGCAGCTTGCCTTGCTCGATGTCGCTGTTGTAGAAGTCCTCTATAGCGTGCATACATTCTCTCGGTAGTCTATGAGTATTTCTGTATTGGAATAATGCTGTAATAAAATGGGTAGTCGCCATCTTGGAGCCGCCAATATCCGTTAGGAGAGAACGACCGGTTTCGTTTCTTAAAAAGAGACGATCTTGCGACTCCAAGTGCAAGGTCTTCTCTCCCTTAGCTCCATGTTTGATGAACTCTGAGAAAAGTGAGTTATATAGCGCCATGGTGAAGTTGTGATCGGACTTCTGCATGCAAGTCGATTGCAGAAAAAGAGCCCAAGGTATCTCCCAGCTGTCAGCGTTAGGGTCAGCACCACTCTCTAGAAGCCGTCTAATGATGTTGACATGGCCTTGGGACCATGAGGGATATTTTATAACTGTGCACAAAGGGGGCTCAAAAACCGAGTTAAAAAAGTCTAGGTTGTCCTTTAGCTTGATGGTAACATATCTGTCGACTCCCGCTCGAAGGATTTCTGACCGAAAGACAAAGTCAGGGGGGACATTGAGGTATTGAGAGTCCATGTCAGCTGGTACATGCTCATAAAGATCCTCGACTGCATCTAAGAGCATCAATGCAGCTTCTGAATCTTCTTCGAGGGCGTCGTTCGCATATGCAAGGCCATTGCGCCATAAGTCTTGATCATCAGCCAGGGCCACATGACTTTCGCGTTGCAACCAGCACCTAAATGAGTACACATAGGTCTTGAGCGTTGATAGGTTGACCTTGAATTCTGGACCGCTTTCGAGGTGGAGGTAATCATTCATCTCTCGCGTCAGCAAGAAATCTCGCACTGACCGGTGAAGAAACTCTACTCGTCCTTTTCGTATCTCTAAGAGTCCACCACAGCGTGCATTGATTCTTCGCCGACAGGATTCCTGTATCCATCCTTGCTCACCCATACCGATTTCTTCCGTGGGCATGTTGAGGGCGTAATCACTATCTTCATCCTCATATTCTTGTCTCCGATAAAACTCTAGATCTAAAGACTGTCTTGCATTGACAGCTGTAAGTAAGAGCTGCGCCATCTTCTTATGATAGAGAGTGTTGACCTGGCTGATTATGTGCCTAAAGAACGACTCAAGGTCACTAGGGAGACTATCCAGTCTTCGCTGCAAATCGCGCAGCGTGTCCCCGTCGATTAATCCGTCTCGTAGAGACTTTCCCACAAGATAAACCCAAAGGAACACACCCTGAGCTCTTTCTGTTATGATATTGATAATGGAATCCATTTGCTCCTTGGGAAAGCACGTGGCGCTCCAGCGTGGATGTTCAGCGAGTCGACTTTGGGCGTATATCAGAATGTCCCAGCGGGTAAGCTGATGAAGGTGGATTTTAGGGATTGAATCCTCTCTGAACGCATCCTCAAAGGCGTTCAACGGTCGACTTGACATGCAACATTTAATGTTGGGTGAATAAGAAAGTTCCTTCAAAAGCTGGCAAAGTTCAAAGTGGTCCCCTTCATATTCGTCGACGCCGTCAATGAAAATGCAATATTTGACGGGAGAATCTGGGAGACGGATCAAGTTCCGAATTGCTTCCAAGAGCTCTTCAGCTGACCAATCGTCAGATGGAAGAGGGACTAGGCTTATTTTCGTGGCAGTCCATCTACCCGGGCATATGCGGGGAATCTGTTCGGGACAAGCTCGAAGAAAATCGTATAGCAAAGAACGGTAGAGACCATGTTGTGACTTCTGCATCGCAGTCCCCGCGTTCCAGAAATAGTGTGATGCGATGACAAGCTTCGTCGTACCACCCCACGCTTCAAGGGACTTGCGAGTTTCATCGTGGTTGGCTATGTACTTCATCAACGTCGATTTTCCTGAACCTGCCTTACCAGACAGCCAGAAAGTCCCATTACCATGCCTCAACCATTGACGTAATAGATAGCGATTTTCATTTTTGTCTTCTTCTATCCGCTTGGAAGGGTCGAGCATCCATTCAAAGGTTCGCTTGTGTGCCTCGGGGATGTCGTCATAACGGTAACGGCGAGATGTAAAATCTAAGCTTCGGAGAAACGTCTGTTCTCGCGCTAGAGCTGAAATATCACGTTCGCTGAATGACAGGTTTGAAATATCATTCACGATGCTATCGATGCCCTCCTCAGTGAGATTTCTTGTTGTATAGGTGGCTTCTCCATCTAGTAGCTCTGTGACGGTGTCTGGAGATGCCTCTTTCCTAGAATGCTGGACAATTTTCTGTGGCACAGTCGCTGAGAGATTCTGCTTGATCTCGTTTAATCTTTCGGAAATTTGATCGAAATGATTGGTATGGTCAATTCTCAGGAGCGCACTCTCGTAGCGTAGCCTTTGCACCAGGTCATTCGTATAGGAGGTATGCTCCCTATGATGCCAACAATCAGCACGGCCGGGCTGTGGTTGATTCACACGGCTTACTCTATTAAAGGCAGGAAGTGAAGGGCAATTGCTTGCTGATATCGATTTAGTCTCTCTTCTAAATCACCTATCTTCTTTTCGCCCCATAATGTTTTTAACGCCACTTTGAAAGACCTGAATTTATGACTTGAATCACCCTTCGCCTGAAGTTTGCTAGTCACAGATAGCAGGTGCTGGCATAGAGTACTGCAGTCCGCTGCAAGCTCTTGGAGGTCTCTGGTATGCGATTGGACAATCACCTGCCGCTGCAGGTCACGCACAGGGTTCGAGAATAGCGCTTGCACGCGCTTCGATTCATTATCGCTGTCCACCGTCTTCGGGGGTGTGAGTAGACTTAAACTGAAAGTATTCAGCTTTCCATAGATCTTATCAAGCTCGATGGTGCGCTCAGTCGCGCCACATGTCGAGTTTGCGATCTGCCCTGTGGCCGATGTCAATCGCCATGTAAAATCAAGGAATTGAACAATATTGCTGGCCAAGCCAAGAGCAGCCAGCGCCTCCATTGTGCTTAGCTACGAGTAATATAGTTGACTTGGAGCAACCTGGGAATTGAGCATGGTTTTTTCGTCGCTATTATATGAATAAGCCAGGTTGGCGTGCGGCTGAGCAGGGCAGACATTGCCACAAGACCATCGGCAGCAGTAATTCAGAGAATGCCTTGTTGCGGCTCAGCTCCATGAGCTAGTTACAGTGAGGCGTATCTAGAGAGGAGAGTTCAGCTCTTCACGCAACGAATAACGTAGCTACTCCACTCCCATCTCGGCTGGGGTGACCGGCCAAGATGGGGGTGGAGAACGTTGGCGAGGAAGATACAGTGCTCAATAGATATCAAACTGTATCCAGGACTGTGTGGTATACCACCCCCTTCGATGTTGTCCTGCCATGTCTTGAATTCATAGCACATCGCTTGACCGGCAAGTTAATAAATCGCTCTTCTTGTCATTCTTACCGCGATATAGGCAACAAGCAATTGCGTGTCATGTAGACCACAAGTTTTGGACCGCCATTACAACGGAGAAGGAAGACTACTTGCCAGCAAAGCAAAGAGAGCTGATCAGGTCTCCTAAGCCGGATGGTGACGATATTCGGGCTCGAACTCGAGGGGTCGCGGATTTGTCGCGACTTACAATTATGAACGACCCAGCGCGCTGGGTAGTTAACATGGACTTGGATGCATACGACAGGCAAACGGACCTGTCTGAGACGCCAGCCCCGCTTAAATGGACTTGACGACAGTCGATTAGAATAAGAAACATTCTCGATGTGGCCTAGGAGCGGTGGCTCAGTGCATGATCGATGGGATGAAGAAGTCGCCAGCATGGCTGAGGATGCGAGATATAAGGACACGAGAGTAAAGCCATTGCAGCTAAGATAGATGAGGCACGTTGATAGCTTCAGAGCATCAAATTCAGCATATAGACAACAAATAAGACGGCAACATTGTAGTATCGCGGGCAGGTTAGTTTGAGCTTGATGACGATGATCCTTCTCCAAAATTCGCCGTTTCTTGCCGTTTCCTAATGAGATGAGCGACGGAAGTAATCAACGAACGAGGTGCATAAGAGGATCGGTAACATTCATGAATTTGGGGTATATTGCATCTTCTCTTCACATGCCCAGCGTAACCAACAGATGTCCCTAAGACATATGTAGGCTTTCATCCCTCACCTCCTCCTCTTCCGGAGGAAACCTCCACTCCGTGATCCACTGGCCTCAATATCCGCAATATCCTTCTTACTTAGCTTCAACATACCATTGCTCATCCTGCCCACAGCAGGGGCATCAATAGCGCGTCCAGGGCCTCTCCTCTTCTCCTTCGCCGCCTTCTTGCTCAGGTTAGAAGCTCCGGGTCGTTCCAGCACAATGCCATTCTCCCTCGCCTCACGCCGGCGCTTCGATTCCCGTCCCTCTACAGCGGCCTGGATCCCTTTCCGAAACGACATAGGCATCTTGGCCTGTTTGTATATCGAAGTCTTGGATCCCAGCGCCGCGAGTCGCAGGTCCGTAGCGAGATGGCGGTTGCGGCCTACATGCTCTATCGCGTCCCCAGAATCTCCGCTCTTCGCCGCTGCCGACGAGAAGAGGTGGCTTTCTGCAAGTAGTCTCTGAAGGGCGAGATCATTCTTTAGTAATGACGGCGCGTCTTCGTCTGCCGTGGCCTTGCCCTTCTTAGTCGTGGATGATGAGGTATTTTCAGTGGAGGTTATTAATGATGTAGGAGGCCGTGAGGACAGCCAAGCTCGGCTTTCGCGCTTATCGAGGGCTTTGGTGGCTGTTGAATATGCGTCGGTATGTGCCACAACTTCGACGGCGGTATGAGAAGCCGAGGACTCGGCTTCAGACTCGTCCTCTAACTCGCTCTCTGAACAGCCGTCCCATGAGTCGTTTTCTGAAGTATCGGAATCGCTAGCTGGTTCTTCTGCTATCTCGGGTGTGGGAGTTGGTTTCGTAGTGGGGAATAACGGCTTGAATTGCGCCTCGAAAAACCGGGCTAATTTCGCTTGGACCTCCTCTGGGGATATTGAGGGATCTGCTTTCTGTGTGCGCGACTTGCGCTTCCCTAGTACCGTCGTCATGATATTCGTGTCGCGTCTTTCTGCTAAAGGAAATGATTGGGGGACGTCGTTTTACGTCGAAAACAGCGGTTGACCTTTTGGAAAATTAATGTGGAGAAAGACAGCCTTGCATGCAACTAGATATTTTAACCAATAAAAATCTTCAATTACTGCTAGTTGTAAAAACACCCCGCCATAGCCTCGCCAGTGCAATCTCACATCAAAGCGATCTCGGTCACCCCCACAAGTATCATTTGGGCCTCGCAGCTTTATTTAGATGTTATCAGTCGAAAGACATTATTCTGCATGTTGATCCTCTTATAGCCCGGGCGCAACATTCTATAAAAAAAATATGACGCGCTTTAGGCCTTGCATAGATCTCCATACCGGACAGGTGAAGCAGATTGTGGGAGGCACTCTTGACAGCTCAACTTCTAAGCTCAAGACGAATTACGTGTCAGAACATCCTGCGGGGCATTATGCGAAGTTATACCGTGACAACACACTCGAGGGTGCACACGTAATTATGTTAGGGCCCGGAAACGATGAAGCTTCACAAGAGGCACTAACAGCATGGCCGGGACATCTCCAAGTCGGAGGTGGCATCAACGATAAGAACGCCGCGCTGTGGATCGAAAGAGGTGCAAGTAAGGTTAGTGAATCCCTTAGACATGTATCGTTGAACGATCCTAGCCAGCTGTACACTGTATCATCACAATATCATGGCGTAGAGATCGTGTGGTTGCTAAAAATGCGTCAACCAGTAGGTTATCATCACATCCTTTCTTTTCCCAGACGGCAAATTCAGCCAGGAGCGGCTCGACGCTGTATTGGCAGCTTTGAGCGGTGATAAAGATAAGCTCGTCATCGACCTTAGCTGTAGGCGTCAAGGCGATGACAGATGGTTCGTGGCCATGAACAAGTGGCAGACCATAACCGATATGGAGGTGACCCAAGGTGCGTTCTGGGTATTTTAATTGGGTGAAGTAGGACGGGTGGCTGACAGCAGGTGTATCAGAATCAATCAAGAGCCTGGAACCATACTGCTCCGAGTTTCTCATTCACGCTGCGGATAATGAAGGGTTGCAGAAGGGTATCGATGAGAAACTTGTTGAGAAGCTTGCTGTGTGGTGCAGCATACCTGTCACATATGCTGGCGGTGGGAGGAACCTGGACGACCTGGAACTCGTTAAAAACCTAAGCAATGGTCGAGTAGATTTAACGATTGGAAGTGCATTAGACTGCTTCGGTGGAACCGGGGTGAAGTTTGACGATTGCGTCAAGTGGAATACGGAACAACCGTCATAAATATATTTGGAGCCTGCATTTTGTAGTTGAGGTCACTCCTGCTAGACAAGAGTTGGCAAATGTACCTAAACCGCATAGTATTTTGTGAGCAGGATCAACCGAATCAAATGTACGTACACGCTTTGTGGAATCATATCTAAATAGCCGCACACACCAAACACAAAATGCCTTGTATCCTACCGGACTTCTTTGCAAACCGACCAAGGTGGGTTACGACCTCAACTCTTCCAGCTCTAGCTCTAACTGTCGAATTCGCTCACTTTGGTCCTGGGACCCAGAGCCAACTCGCTTCTTCAACGAGTCGACATCGGTTGTCAGGCGCTCAATCTGTTGACCTTGCGTGCTTAGCATCTTGGTTTGGGTTTCCAGTAGCTGTTTGATTTGATCTAAGGTCGACTCCACACCCGATCCCGCCGAGACAGTCCGGGATACCGTTGGAGCTGGGATTGAGGTTGTTGGTGTAGACGCGAATGTAGGTGACTTAATAGGCGAAGAGGCCCTTGGTAGCGGGGCGGAGGTAGTTTTGGTGGGGGAAGGAGCTTTAGGCTCAGACCGGGCAGGTATTGCGCTCCGCTGCTGTGGTTTAGAAATCTCTTCGAAGTTTGAGGTTTCATTTACTTCATCGTCCTCGTCATCTTCATACTTAGAAACCATGGCTGCCATAGAACCCTGCTGTTCCTTCGCAGAGGGGGGAGGACGAATAGAAGCTGGGGCAGGGGTTGGTTCTGGCTCTTTCTTGGGAGCCGGTTTTGTGACCGGAGCCGGAGCCGGGGTGGAAATAGGAGACTTATAGTCAGCCGGCACTTCAACCGGCGCATTGCCCTCGTAGATGCTCTCGAAGTCGATTTTAGGTGGAACGCCACTTTTTCCTGCTACCCATTCCTGAGCACTGACAGCAGGCTTGATACCAACACACGGCTCATAGATGTCGGATTGGAAGGTCTCGGCACGGCGAGGGACTGTGAAAGAAATGGGTTCGATATAGGTGTCATTGACAGTCTTGTAGGCCCTCATCACCTCATTTTCGTGAACCTGCAACCAATTAAAACCAAAGCCGAGCTATTCCTAGTATTGTTAACACTCACATTGACGCCACGCTTAGGCAGGAACGCAAGTCCGCGTTGGGGATCTGGTGATTTATACTCAGAAAGGAATTCGAATTTGTCGTTCTCATATTCGAAGTATCGAATGTTTCCATCACTAGAGGGATGTTAGATATACTCAATGACACTCCCTCGATAGAGGGGAGGCTTACCCCTTTCCGGCAAGGTAAAGACAGTTGCAGCCATCATCTTAAAAAAGCAGTCAGTGTTGTGCTCATTGTAGCGAATCAAGAGGGAGGCATACCCCAGAAAGGCATGCAAACACCAGAGATGCTGTCAAGTACTGTAAAACCACCAATGGGGTCAGGATTGCCTGGCTCCCATAAGGCAAGTTGCCGGTCGCTCATCTTGGAGAAACCTGTGGTAGCAATTCGATTATGTTCTCCAAGCCAGACGGCTCGGCTGTTCTTGGCTCCTTCATGTCCTTGGCTCTCATGAGCAGGCTTTTCTTGACGAACATCCCACACTCGAAGCTTCTTGTCTCTAGAAGTAGTGGCCATCATCGTTCCATTAGCATTCCAAGACAGGCTCTGCACGATGTCGGGATGCTTGAGAGTATGGACAGCAGACCCAGCACCAACATCCCAAAGCTTGATAGTAAGATCTCCGGAGGCAGAGGCGAGAATATTTTCGGCGGCAGGGTTGAACAGGACTTGTCCAACTTTTCGAGAATGACCTATGAATTTGGCAACGGGGGCAACGTCCGCAGGCTCCTCGGCATCGGTGAGTAGAGTGAACCCTTGAGGGACTTGCCATATCATGACTTTGCCATCGTCGGAGGCAGAGGCAATCACACGGTCGTTGAAAGGGTTCCTTGAGCAGGGTTAGATGTGTACCGGAGTAATCAATTGAGGGGTCGCGTGCGCACCAGTCGGTATCGAGGACAGCCGCTGTATGGCCACGGAACAGAGGAATGACATCGGGAACCTTCCCTCGTTCGTCTAATGGGATAACAGCAAAAGCGCCTCCTCCACTGGCTTCCCAATTGACTGCAAGGTACTCCGGGTTGACCTGTCGAGATCGATCCTGTTAGTACCAAGATGCTCATTGCGGGCTACACATGCAGCGTGGCTCAGCAAAGTATGATAATTGAACCAACCTTGACCAAGTTCGTGTCCCAGGCATTCCTACTGATGCGTAGATTGTCATAGCAGAATTCCTTTCGCGTGGATTTCCCGAAGACGTGCCCTGAATTAGAAGGTTAGAGGTGCTGTCGCGATCGAACGAGGCTGGGCAACGGGCAACGGCGTACGGTACTTAGACGCCCGAACAAAGCGACCAGCCATAGTTTAAAGACGATCAAGAGCTACAAGGCGGTTATGTTTATATTGACTAGTTGTTTGCACGATATAGACGGCAGAGAGAGAGCTAGTCGCGAAAAGGCGCAAAGATTGTTTGTGTATGAGATTCAAAGTTAAAAGGAGCTGCGCCTCGCGGCCTCCCAAGTCAAGGAGTGATTCGATGAGCTAATGAATGTAGTGGGCGAGTTAATGCAAAGCGACCCCTGAACCTGGTTGCCTGGGCAGTTGAAGCCTCTAGGTACCCCAGTTTTAATTAGGTCCCTCCCTACCTAGACTAGGTGGTCTAGACTACTAGGTAGGTACCTCTCTAGGTAATTAGCGTTCTCTCAGACACTAAAGTGGTACTTAGCGGGGGTTTACAGATAAGCAACAAGCAGTGCCTCAGGTACACACACCACAACCTTCCAGTGCCTCAGATTCAACCCTTCTCCTTCACCAGGACTATTATTATTGCAACATGTTATTCCTCACCCTAAAACAACCGTGTCGTGGGATTAAAGGCTGCACTTAATAGCTGATGCTCCAAACGTGCCCGAATATAAGACTTTGCGTCCTATAGAACTAGTTTCATTTCCCCTTCTTCCTACCTAGGGCAGCCCGAGTTCGTCCCGCCATTATTCTCGGGGGAACAAATTTGGGGGTATGATGCTATAATTTTGTGCTGCTGCCTTCAAAGGACTCTCATGTCGAGATGATATATATCAGCACGCAATGTATTCGTTAGTAGAAGGAGGCCAAGCAAGCCTAAAACCGCTCCTTGGACTCGGGTCTATTAGGCAAACCAGTGTAGTAGGATGCGTATGAAGTCTTTGCGACGTTGTCTGAGCTCTCATTAGCCGGGCTAGTCTCATAACCTGTAGGCTGTACACCATGGCTGTCTTACTGAGATGCCGCATTGGTCGACTGTAGATTTAGACTCAATCAACCAGCCTCAACTACTATACCAGATTGTTATGTCCGAACAGGGGTCTAAGGGCTTGTTTAAAAAGTAGCAGTTAAACTCATCTCTCAAAAATGACGTCAGCTGCTGAATCCAACAATATTGATATTACTCAAAATAGCGACGCAAACCGTCATCGAGACAGTTGAACCTACCATAGCAGTTGCTAGCTCTCACGTTACAGCTCTACATAGTCATAGGTCACCGGGAGAAGCATTGCTCACGTACGGCACATTCACATCTGACGCTACGACAACAATGTCCTCTCTAAAACTCGAGTTAATTAGCATTGTCGTTACCCAACTGTTAGGTATAACGCTCTTCAGCAGTATCTGTAGTGGCGCCGTTGTAGTGGCCTACCCGCCATCGCCGCTGCCCTACACCTGGAAGATGGTCTCCTCCTCTGGCCCACCCCCGTGTTTATCTAACTACAGGGTCATATCCACTACTCGCCGGATCGGTTGTCGATGTTTCGGGCAACAAACGCGTGAACATGGTGGGATCTCTCCTCGGTGACGTGTTCGCTCTAGCCTGTGGTTTGGCCCGAACCGGCGGCGAACTCATCGCCTTCCGGGCTTTACAAGGCGTCTCTAATGCCATCATAGTCTCGTCTTCTATCTCTAGGATAGCTGATTTCGTCTTGTTGCTTATTGGTATCTGGGCTTTGCTATAGGATCTACCGTCGATAAGCGGACAATCGATTTGGAAACGACTTAATTTGGAAATTGATTAAGTTGGGGCGGTCCTTGCGAGCACGGGGTTGGCGACTTTGTCCTATGTCTTCTCGTGAATCATTACCCCATATGTGTGTGTTTCTCTTGCATATGACTTACAGGTTACAGAAACTTATCAGCAAACATTGATAATATTCGTCGTGCATCTAACATTGCCCTTCTGGCCATCAGTGCCGCTTCAGTTCCAGCATTTGTCGGATGGATGCACTATCAGGTAAAGCAAGGTCGCATAGCACTTATACCCAATTTGCTCTGGCGCAGCTTTGTCTTTACCAGAAGCTGTATTATGGTTCTCGTCACCTCCGCCGTTACTAATTGCATGGAGCTATATAGCAGTTTGTTGTCAGTTGTTCTTTTTTCTCTCTACTATAGGAGCCACTGACGCCTCCTAGCTTTCAAGAAGTTCAAGACACCTCAGCTCTTGGGGTGTCACTACAATTTTTGCCCTCCTTGAGTTGCGACAGTGAGTGGTTTTAACTGTTGTTTCCTTCCTATTATGACCACTATGGTGAGAAACAGTATCTTGTCCAGATTAGGTTTATGTTATGGGAGTTTGCATGCTCTCAAACCCTTTTTATTCGCTTGGAAAGAAAATTACCGAATTTTGATTCGAAGTTCTTTTCACCGTTGGTCTACTAATTGTCTCTAATGATTTCCCAAGAAATATGCAGGGCCTGAGTGGCCCCGTGTTCAACACCTGCGCGCAACTCGAGACAGCGATGGGCTTGACCGTGACCTCAGCCATTGCGATCTCCGTGACCGATCCTTCGCAATATATTAACAAGAATCTCCCCCTTGCCCTTCTAGTCGAACACCGTGCTGCGTTCTAGACCATATTTGCTTGAGTGTTAATTGTCTGTTTAGCCTGCATGTAAGGGTTGCGCAAGGTAGGAAAGGTTGGCATGAAGCGGGATTAACATGCACTGGTGTACTTATTTGCCAGCTTTGCCCAACGGTGTTGCAAAAATATGGTGTTTTGTCATACACAACTCGACAAATTCTTACATCAAACGAGTTTGGATAGAAAATATGTGGAATGCTCAGTAATAGGAAAGCTAAGGATTAACCTGTGGGAAAACAGAGCTTTATACTAGACTCAATTTAAAAAACTAACATTGAGCACAAGTTGGCTGATATATTCCCTACGGCTCGACTGCCTGTGTTTCAACAGTTATAATACGAACAATATGTTGATAGACTCATATACAATTGAGTTAAATCTCAAACCATACTTCAATACATATCCATCTCGTTCCACAAACCACCCAACCTGTCATTCATCAAGATCTTAAGTTGCAGGTGCAGTCGAGTTCAATTTGTAGCACTTGTCCGTTGGAATAGTTTCACCCTGATCCCACTGATAAGAACAGTTAGTAATTATGACGCAGGCTTGCTCAAGCTTCAAGACACGTACGTGTTCGTGGACACAGCCACCAACCCAGCGCCATCTATCTATGGTCGAGTATCGCGCGTACGACATGTTCGTGCTAGCATCGAAGCACCAACCCGAGTTTTGTTCGGATGCTATCTTATTCCCGTTGCAGAACAGTGTCCAAATGGTTTGGGGGCCGCTTGCATATCCTGGATGGTGTTGCTGTGGTAGGAGCACTGTTCAGTCCCTATCTTTGCTTCTCGAAATGGCATGCACCGTCGTATTGGACTCGGTATGAGGCCCACTTACTATATAGGATGAATCAATCAACGAAAACATTGTCCTGGGATCACCATCGACCACAAAAGCACGGTAGAACTTGTAAGCCCTCTGTGCTGTTTCCTCAACAGTTACGTTGGCGTTCGGTTGGCAGAGAGCCGGAGGAGACTTCAAGCTGCAGAGGTTTTCTCTCTTCCAGAGGGCCTCATTATGCGTAGAGATGTCTCTGGCTGGAGCAGCCAGGCTGGTAGGCGCCAAGATGGCGGCAACGAGGGAGAGTAAGAGATGCATTTTCATGATGATCGTGAGCGAGAAAATCTAAAGCATGATTTTGAATCCGCATTCCACGGATTACACATTGACTATATAGCGCGAGCTCTCATTGAAAGTACTATTATCCTTATAGATGTGTTATGACGCGGGGAAATACCTAGAACCAAGGTTCGTTGAGAGGACCGGGATATCTGTTAATTTAGCCACGTTGATTTCAATCTACCATAATCTATTTGACTACCCGAATGGAACCTGAGCCGGGAGGTGATGTGGATAAACACGACAATTTGAGAAGTGAGGTAAGTTCTATTAGGACGATTTTGGGACGAGCACTACATTATTGAATACGGATGCAGCCTGTGGTCCAACGACATCTGCACGTAATTAGGTCATAATGCGTTGTCAGACAGGGAACGGCTCTTAAAGAACATCCCAAAAATATTTCGCTTGCACTGTTGCTATTTGATTGAGGCTAGACCTGATGCATGATCAAATGTATGTAAGCTGATATGCAGCATGCTTGAGCTTCTTACAGACCAAATCAGATATTTTAGCTTCTTTGGTTCAAACTAGCAACATTGCATCGGGAGGGCATATATGATTAGCATATGCAATGATACGCAGTTTCTAGCTAGACAACCCAGGATTCAATTCACTCCGAAACTCCTTTGGATGCACATATGTCTTTGGACCAACCCACATGTTCAAATGCTCGAACTGCCTTTGCGTCTGTAGTTTTCGTTGGCTGGTCAGCTGTTGTTCTTCACGCTCCCCATCATCTCTTCTTCAATGGACCTCATTTTTCGGAAGCAGCAATTTAATCTTTTACGTTTGCGAAAGCAGGCTATTTTAGGAGTGTGAGGAAGTGCTAGTAGTCATTGTTTGGTTGGTTCATGTTGTCAGATAGCCTAACCGTCCATACAAGCACTTCCTTCCATCTCCTAGACCAACCGTACCTAGATCACGTGCCTCGGTGGCCACTTAACGCCTAGCCCCACTCTGATTAGCTAGGGTGGACCATCTATCTACCTAGCCAGAACCTAGCTTGCCTGCGCGCGTTCAGGACGCGACAGAACTGTGCCCACCTTGCCTGTTCAGGTACCTCTTTTTTTTCCTAATCGGCGACCTTGAACTTCAAGCCTTGCCATCACCACACATTTCCCGCCTTGGAGAGTCTGTTATCACAACTGCAAGAATTGTCAAAATGGCAGCTATGTGAGTGTTACCCAACCGTCGGTTGCCTAAGAACCTATGCACTAACTTCAAGCTTCTAACAGCGAGCAATTTGACAACATCTACCTCGACTTATCCAAGGAGTCTGGAAAGTGCAGATTCGCCGAGAATGGACTGGGCTGGAAACCCTCTTCTGGCGGCAACACCTTCACCCTCGACCGTGGCGACATCGCCTCTGCGCAATGGAGTCGCGCTGCCAAAGGCTTCGAAGTCAAAATCCTAAAGCGAACCTCTGATCTGGTCCATCTCGATGGCTTTCAACAAGAAGACCTTGAGCGCCTGGGCAAGCTCTTCAAGCTCTGGTATAGCATCAACCTTGAGTCGAAAGAACACGCCTTGAGAGGATGGAACTGGGGCAAGACCGAATTTAGCAAAGCTGAGCTTGTCTTCAATGTCCAGAATAAACCATCTTTCGAGATTCCCTACACCGAGATATCAAACACCAACTTGGCCGGTCGCAACGAAGTCGCCGTCGAGTTTACACCTTCCAACGAAGACGACACGGGCACGAATGGCCACTTGGGTGGTGCGCGAGGACGGGGAAAGAAGTCGGGTGCCGGAAAAGACCAACTTGTCGAAATGCGATTCTACATACCTGGCACTACTACCCGCAAAGAGACCGAAGGAGAAGAAGCGGGCAGTGATGCAGAACAGGAGGAGAACAAGGAGAAGAACGCTGCTACTTTGTTCTATGAGACACTTATCGACAAGGCTGAGATTGGTGAAACCGCCGGTGATGCCATTGCCACTTTCCTGGAGGTGCTTCACTTGACACCACGGTGCGTTGTCCGCATCCCTTTCGCGGTTCCGCTTTGTTTACTGACATTTCTTTAGTGGACGATTCGATATCGACATGTACGAAGCATCTTTCCGCCTTCGTGGCAAGACATACGATTACAAGATTCAGTACGACGCCATTAAGAAGTTTATGGTACTTCCTAAGCCCGACGAGCTGCATTTCATGCTTTGCATTGGCTTAGATCCACCTCTCCGCCAAGGCCAGACCAGATATCCGTTCGTTGTCATGCAAGCCAAGAAGGATGAGGAGGTTACCATTGATCTGAACCTCACCGACGAGGAGCTGAGCGAGAAGTATAACGGAAAGCTGGAAGCCCACTACGAACAGCCTCTACACCAAGTCATCACGTACATCTTCAAAGGCCTGGCCAACAAGAAGATTACGTCTCCAGCCAAAGATTTCATGACACACCGACAGCAGTACGGTATCAAGTGCTCGATCAAGGCAGCCGAAGGTTTCCTGTACTGCCTAGAGAAGGCCTTCATGTTCGTACCGAAACCTGCCACCTACATCTCCTACGACCAGACATCGTCCATCACATTCTCGCGTGTCAGCGGCGCGGTCTCGGCACTGTCGACGTTTGACATCCAAGTTGGAATGAAGAGTGGGCCCTCGCATCAATTTAGCAATATCAACAGAGAAGATCTGAAGGCGTTAGAGGACTTCTTCAAACTCAAAGGCCTCCGCGTGAAGAATGAGGTCGATGAAGAGGCTAACTTGCTGGCGGCAGCGCTCCGGCAAGAAGTTATGGACGACTCTGAGGAAGAGGTCGTTGGCGCCGGAGCTGACCGTGGATCCGCCGACGAGGATGAAGAGTCCGTCGACGAGGATTTCAGGGCCGAGAGTGAAAGTGACGTGGCGGAAGAGTATGATTCAGCACATGAGTCAGACGGTTCCGGTAGTGACGAGAGTGGTGTGGACGATGATGATGAAGACGAGGAGATGGGTGATGGTGGTGACGACGACGAGGAAGAGGAGAAGAAGCCTAAGGCGAAGAAGCAAAAGACGAAATGAGCATCTTGAAATCTTCTTTCCTAGTTGGTTGGTACTGATATGGGATATCCGATGTTTGTAAAGGTTGTTTCATGGGCGGTAAAATTCGGCGTTGGGGAGTGTGGCCAGCACGGCTTTATTCATTTCTCTCTTTTTTCATTTAATCGATTCCACGAGATCTGCCTAATCACGGGACAAGGAAGACGTTGCGAAGAATAGGCGTGATATGGGCGACGCGTTGCCTTGCATATAGGAACAGGACCTGTCCTAGATGAATAGAGCTTCTGATGAGATGAATTGGCTGGAACATAGGGTGTTGATTTTTTGGTATGAGGGCAATTATGATACTTTTGACATGATAGTAGGTAGAAGAACGAATGGTATGTGATCTCTAGGCTTTCACTGCGTTTAGTTAGAATGATAGGTACGAACCGCAGATCGCCGAGATTCCTTCGGCATTCATCAAGTTGCCAGACACAGGTCATCAATCTAGAGCTGCAGGGTATGAGAACTCAAAGTCACAGTAGAAGACACAAACGCAACAGTCAAGTTTATCGTAATTACCAATCCTAGTGGGTACAGAGAAGAGAAGAAACCTAGTATCAGACAAGAAGTGGGCCGAATCATCCATCCATCATGCAAGCATGCAAACCCGTCAAACAGTTTCCTCTCTCTCTCTCTCTCTCTCTCGTACCCAATTCCATTTTCACAAACTTATCGCTAGGCAGCCGCATGGGACGAAGCCAGCCCTACTACCACTTGGCTGACAAAATTATCATCTTGAATAGGTTCATTCGAACCCATTGAAAAAGACAAAAGACAAGTCGAAGACGAGATTGAAAACGCCAACCTTGTGTAGATGAATCCAGTCGTGATGAAAACAAAAGCAGATTCCATCAACAGTCGCATCCCATACGTTGGCGTTTCGTGTCCTCGTGTCATACCCTGTCCAACCAAACCAAACTCATGATCATCAATCATGAACAAGAAGCGAAAGCAAGGCACAGCCTTACATGATCATGCTCTTGGTTCGTGAGTGAACCCGTCGGCCCTCGGCACGCTTGCGCAGTGACTCCTCTCGCTTAAGGATGAGTTCACACCACTTGCGACGGACATTAACGCCTGTCCCATCATCTTCATCGCCGCCTCGGCCGGTGACGTCTCCGAGCACCTTCATCCAGCCTTCCTTGTCCTCAGGGGTGTCGGCATAGAAGTCAATAACCTCCCCGTTGTTGAAGCGGATACGGAACCCTTCCTCGACGAACATGTAGCCTTCTTCCTCCTCGGCAAATGCAGAGCGACGTCGCTTGCCATTGCGGCCTGTTGTCTCGGGATTGGTTAATTGCTGGCGGTCATCAATGAGACGTTTGGCATTTGATAAATTGATGGTAGCACGCGGTTGACGCGTTGTCTCGTGGTATGCAGTAAGTTTGGTGCCCACAAGTTTGAAATAGCGGCGGCGCCAGTACTAAGCTAAGTTAGCATGCACACATTATAAGAACTCTTCAAGTTGTGGGTAGTACTCACAGGACAATCTCCACCTTGCTGGCTAAGATGACCTTCCCAATTTCGACTCATTCTTTCCTCAGCGGCCTTAAGCTCCCGGATGCACGAGTTCATGCTCTTGGGCATATCGTCATCGGTGCTGCCCTTAGGGCGCGGTACGAACAGAAGCTGTACCTCGAGCTTGCCGACCTTATAAGGCGCACGACGTACAACGCTGTTGGTAGGGATACCAGAACGCTTGCTCTTGACACTGCTTGCAAACCCAGCCTCTTCAGTTGCCCACTCGTTGAAGGCGGCGATCTCTACCATATAGGGCCGTCCGTAGCATCGTGATTCATGTTCTTTGAGGCAAACGTATGAACGTGCAAAGCTGCCATCCTCAGCAGTCAGGGGAGATAGAAGGTCCCAGGCTGTGGGCGCGACGCTCAGCTTGCTGGCGGCTTCTCGCTGAGCTTGGGCATATGCCTCTTCCTCCGCGCGGTGACGGGCCTCCATTTCCTTCCGCTTCTTGGGACTAGCAAAGACCCGAGAGAAGGCGGACGTCTTGGGCTTCGGCATCTTAATCGGGGAGGCGGGGACATGCTTTGGTGCTTTTGGTTTCTCCAACTTCACATTAAGAGTAAGCTGGAACTCCAAGTCATTTGGCACGACTAGCTCGAACTCCTGGCCAATTGGTGCGTTACGAGCCAGTTCGAGCCAAGCAGTAGTGACACAGTGCACACCGTTGTCGAGTGTGAGGCTGAACCAGGTCCTCTCATCTACACGAGTGTTAATACGCTCGAGTTGAACTCAATAACGCGTTGGAGGGAAGACTTACTTCTAGGGAGAGGCAGGTCAAGATCCTTGACACCCATTACTTTGACGAAGAGTCGCCCTCTCTCGCCGCACTCTTCGGTAGCTAACTCGGGCGTCTCTTCCTCCGGCACCGAGTTCATTGCAGCAGCGTTGCTCCCTTGGCCGGGCAAAGGTGGCACTGGTCCGCTAAGACTGGGCCCGTGTCGCTTCCTAATACTTCGTTTCTGCTTACCATTCCAGGGCTCAACAGTCCACGACTGTGGGCGTTGCTGTTGCTGTTTTACAGGAGAATTGCCAGCAGACCGGGTGCCGGTTCGAAGGTCTTCGTTATCCTTATCACTAGCCGTGACAAGTTTTGTGTTTTGTCGCATAAGGTAACCGCGCTGTTTGCGAGCAGTAATATTAGCACTTGATGCCGCCTGAAAAGTAGTACTGCCTGGGGTGGGGTCAAGAGCAGTATTTGATTGATCTGAACTGGACGCTTGTCTAGTATGGCTGGTACTTGCAGCTTCAAACTCCATGTTGAGGGTGGCTTGTTGGGATCCAACCTTTTGTGCCTCAATAACTCTATCAAAGTCGTGATCAAGACTGAGGCCTAAATCTAGATTCAATGTCAAACTCTTGTTCTTGAAACTTGGGTGCCGCTCCAAAAAGTCGTCGCTAGTGGAGTTGTTGAGCTGCTCAACATCAAAGTCGCGGGACATGCGATTACGGTGGCGTTCTGGGATGGGTGGAACAATAGGTGCAACTTCCCGGCTAACTTGCCGACGAGCTTCACGCATTGCCTCGATATCTGAAGGAGTTGCAGAAGGACGCGTTTTGAGCTTGGAGCTAGACGCCTTGATTGTCGCAACTCGTTCGGGAACGGCCGGGGATTCAATAGGCTCATCATCTTCAAAGTCTGATTCATTATCAGAAATGGGATGATGAATTACTGATTCAGGTGTGCCCGCCTCCTCTTCCTCCTCAGGTTCACCCCAGCCTGAGCCGTCGTATTCTGGCTTTGAGACTAGATGTTGTGGAGTTTGTGGCCGTTGCGTTTCATCGTGCTGTTCGGACCCCTTATGGCTTTCTGTATGCGTTACCGAGTCCGTGTCTTTCGGTTTAGGTAACATATAGGTCTGGAAGCTGCGCGAGAAATCAGAGATCCTTGAGGGACTGTTAACCTGAGGCAGAGTTGCACTAAAATCGGTAATCGCGCCTTCTTGCACGGGACTAGATGGCCGGGGCGTAGTCGTACAGTCGTCCTCCGTCTGTGCGAATTGTGGCTTGGGCGGTTCATCAGAGTAATAACTCTCAGAATCATCATCTTCGTTGCCTTTCTGTGAATCTACATCTTCATCTTCGGATCGCTGATATAGATCGTAGACGTCGCCCTTCTCGTCATCGTCCACCTCATCCTCATCTACTTCATCTTCATCGACTTCGTGTCTGATGACACTGTCTTCGTTGAGTTCGGAAAATTCCTCTAAGACCGAGTCCTCGATACTAGCGATGGGGACATCGGGGTCGTAAGGAGCACTACGTCCAGGACTGGAATCTGGCGCGGGCGAATTGAAGTTGTAGTCGGATGGACGATCCAATGCTTGATTACCATTAACGCGTCGTAGGATTGATTGTCGCGAGATGCTTGGAAGTTGGTAGTCCATGTCCAAGCCGGAGATATCGCCTAGCGTATCATCTGCTTCGTCAGCTTCCTGGTCTGCTTCAGACTCCGGCTCCTCGCGCTCGGGGGTCGGGCTAGCGATTCTATCGCGTGGACCGGCTCTCCTCATGCGTCTTTCACGCTGCTGCTCAGCAAATGTTTTGGCCGATTTATCTCCCGATCTAGGGCTAGTCTCATCGGAAAGCATCATGAGCTTTAGGCGTTCCTCCAAGGACATATTAGAATTACCAATATTATGAATCTCAGACTTTGTAACAGAAGCTGGCGGCGGGGATGGTAGGTTGCGCGGGGACCCGAGCATACGCTCAGCGGTGGTTGATAGCCCATTCGAGGATGCCGAATTGGACCGGGCATGACCCATCCCAGGGAGAGGGGGTAGTGGTCGATGATCACCGCTAGAGGTGGATGAATTTGTGCGACCATGTTGTGGACGAGCCAGCGCCGGTTGAGCTACGGTACCTTCAGGCATGGGGCTGCTATCGAAGCGGGAGTCAAGATCACGACGCCAATCATCTGGACCGACGACTGGGGTCTTATCCGTATCTTCCAGCGTGGCATCGAAACTATCGTCTTGCAACTCGCCATCCTCGCCGGGATAGGGCCCATATATATCATCTTCCTCGGATTCAAAGCTGCCCTCGCGCGAGTTCGTCCCAACCGAGGATAGATCCGGTGTTGCCATCTCGTACTCATTGATCTGGGGTGGAGCAGCATCGAAGGTCACCGATTTCGGATGACGTTGGAGAAATCTTCCTTCCGCTGTAATGGTGTCATCGATGGAATAATCAGAGAAGACATCATCATTCTGAGAGTCATAGCTGCTCTTGAAACGCGATACTGAAAGCGAGGACTTGATCGGGGAAGGCTGGCCTTTGCTCGGGGTAGGAGGCCGGTTCTGAGTCCCGCTGACAGTCGGGCTTGTGACGGATTTGGTCGGGCTATAGAGGGGTATGTTCGTCTGACTTTCTGTGCGGGCATGGGACGAACGAAGACCAGCGTGGCCAGTGCCACCAAATGCATTTCCCTGGACTTTAGCAAGAGGGCGCTCGAAAGCTGGGATTCTAGTAGGATCGTATTCTTGTTTCTGTTCCCGCGCAAACATGGTACTGTTTTTCACACGCGAAGCCTTCTCCAGGCGCTCAATGGAAGAGCGCTTTGTTGGAGACGGAGAGCCTGAGCGGCCACCGTAGAGGTCATTCTCGACAAGTTTGTTGGCATTTCGAGTCTGCCAGAATAGACGGGGGGATTGAGCTGAATCAAGCGGGGATGACTGGAATGGGGACGAGTCGGTGCTGAGGGTCATCTTCTAAGTACAATAGAAGTTAGCAGGTTGTAAACCAAAAGTGAGTCATGGCTGTGTGAGAGCGTGTAGGGTGTAAGGTGTACGTACCTTGGATGGCGACGTCCAGCTAGGGGAATTGCGTCGCTTCTCTGTCGCTGAGATCTCAGACAGTGGGCGAGGCATGCCACCCTTTGATGGCGAACTGGTCGGCGTATTTTTGGAGATGCGCAGTGGCTCCGTAATCTGTAAGGACTGTTTAGTCGGCGTTGCCCATTCCTGCACCGCTCTGATCTGAGACAGTCTACTTACCGGCTCCTCTGAAGCCATACTTAATGATATGCTTCCCAATTTCTGCTGACTACAAATTTCCCTGCCAATTCATATCTTCAATAGAGGTATACAACAGAAAGGATGTAATGCTGATGGTAGAAGGAACGTGAACAGGTTGCGCAGGTATGAGAGGAGGGGCCGTCAGACGAGATGCAACAATTCTGGCGACAATCAAGCAACAACAAAGCTCCAAAGAACGCGCAATGCAGCGTCGCGCACAGAGTCTTGGGCTGTTATTATTTCAAGGAAAGTCCCTTCAGTGCGCAGCAGCAGAGAAGAATGCAATATCAAGATAGAAGACGATTCGAGTGCCACTCTGGTCGCAGTTGTAACTGTTCGCAGTCGTTACCAGAAGAAAAGGACAAAGGAAGAGTGTGAAGAGTGTGATGAGTGTGATGCGATTCACGCAAAGGTGCTGCAGCAGCCTCCTCTATTTGGGCGGGACACAGATGTAAACAGAGCAGGGGCCTAAGAGCTTATCCCCGCTAAACGTTCTCAAGCTCCCGGCGCTATCAATAGCGCTGTGACATGGGTGTGACTACTTTCCGTTACCCCGTCAACCGTCGCGTGCATGGGCCACTTTTATGCCCCTCACAATTCTCCGATGCTTCAAGCTTGTTCTCGAAAAAATCAACCAATTGGAACAAACAACGACTTTCCTTTACAGGCATTCCGCGTCAACTTAGACTCTTTTTGTGCAGGAACATCATGCTGAAACAGTTCAATTTATGGCGGGGCAATTCTCATGCAGTGAATCTTGATCATGGTGCTTAATGCAAGTGAAGCTTACAAACTTTCCCCCCAGCACAGGGAGATGACCCAATGAAAAGACTGCGAACATATCATATGGCTTCCTTTTGCTCTGCTTGCCTATATTACCTTAGGTGGCATGAACATCATATCATGGTCCCACCTTGTTAAAGCGAAATAGGTTAGGGTATTCTTCTAATCTTGAAAATGTCATTATTGTTCCAACATAGGGTGAGAGGGTGAGGCCCTGAGTGGTCTCGACTTTCATGAGACATTAGTCCTGGGTACCGAAATGCTATAAGAGCCGCCTAACCCCTAAGTGCTGTCCAGATAGGCAACATTGCAACCAAGACATACCACTTCAGTCTAATAGATATCTACCCAAGTACACTGATTAGCATGTCTTTCTTTTAATTCCGTTTGCTTGCTATATAAAACAGTGCCCAAACCCGCATTATGTTATGAAGCGTGTGCCATAGTCCTAGCTACAATAGGACAGTGGTAGCTTAACAGATCTAGAGCGACACAACCTTGCTTTGTCCGACATACCCCACAACGTGGGTTTATCCAATGCTGTCTTTAGTATGGTATACTCTAGGCTCCCATCAAGCGTTATGGTTCTATTTCTCATCCACTAAGTCAAGTAGTATGAAGGCGGTTGGCTCTTCATTGTGTTGGTATTCCTCTATTCTTTGTGCCAAATAATGAAGGTAATAGGGTCATATTGCTAGGCATTGATTACAGCTATTGTACAAAGATCGGATCGGCAATGCCGCAACCTTGACCATGACGTTGGAAGACCGTTATATGGTGGCAAGCTTCATATCCTGATTGAGTTGAGATGACCTGTACTAGGAAAACCAAGAGACCCCTTCGCGCCTGTCGCTCACGTTCTCTATAGACCTCTCTGGTCCATCGGCGATTTTCTTCGCACTTGTCATGATTTGTTCCATGACTATGTGTTTGCCACAGGCTGAGGCAAATGTTATACTTTGTGGTTCCTATCGCTTTGACATTCCAAGCATTGCAGCTCCCTCATCCAGTTTGCCTGATAATCCTCGACACTTCTGTGGGAACATCATACTCACTCAACTTCCGCTGGTAGTTTTCTGTAATTTTGAGGCGCGAGAACAGCCAGACAAAGAAGTACATGAACATTTCTTGGACAAAGCCCATGTCTTGTTTCATTCCGGCAAGCTGCTGAGCCTTCTTGAACACCATGTCTAGACGCGGACGACGGAGATCAGAATACTGCTTTGCCGCTCTGAGGAGCCCATTCTCCGAGTCTTCTTGCAAGTAATGCCGAAGCAGGAGGGCTAGGGCCTCGCAGTCTTCTAGTGCCATGCTAGCGCCCTGGCCCGAGGATGGTTGTAGAGCATGTGCTGCATCACCAACAAGCACACAACCGCCCTTTTCCCATGTTGGCAACAATGGAGTGATGAACGTCGGATACAATGAATCGACCTCCACATCTCGGACGATATTTTGGATGGCCGCATTTTGCCACCCGAGGTGTCGCTTCTGAAGCTCTTTCTTCACGTCGTCTTTATCAATGTTTCGCCAATCGTCAGGACACTTGTTTAGGGTATATGTAGACCACCAAGTTGCTGTGTCGCCTGCTTTAGAGGAATCTTGGGGATTGCCAGTGGTATAGCCGTAGCCGAAGAAGCCATTTGCACCTAGGACAACGTTCATTTCACCATCTAGCGTGCCTTTGATTTCGGAGCTCGGAATGAACCCGCCCACACCTACAAGA
The DNA here is from genome assembly GCA_023159215.1 of Xylariaceae sp. AK1471. Taxonomy (NCBI): domain Eukaryota; kingdom Fungi; phylum Ascomycota; class Sordariomycetes; order Xylariales; family Xylariaceae; species Xylariaceae sp. AK1471. Next base: position 2,507,830 of record JAJKLI010000001.1, on the reverse strand, counting down.
CCTTCGTACTGCGGTGAGAACTCGTATTCGTCGCCGTCTTGAGCGCCAAACATGGCTCGTCGAGTGCGTGACCAAATGCCGTCGCATGCAATCACAAAATCAACTTCCTCCCTAGTGTGGTCTTGGAAGAGTAACGCTGGCCTGTTGTTGCCCTCCGCAAGTTTTACATCAATTACCTTCCGCTTCACGACCACATTATCAGGAACCCGCTTTCTGAGGATCTGACAACAAGCATCTCGTCCGATCATGACCATCATCTCATTCTCTCCTCCGGCTGGCGAATTGGCCAAAGTCCATCCTCGCGCATTCGACATACGCCAGCTCCGGATGATGTGGCCCGTCCTTTGAACTTCATTGTACAAGTCCTGGCCTAGGCGCTTGAGAACATGAAGTCCTGTTGGGCTAAGTCCGATACTGGCACCAATCACAGATGCATTGTATGTTTCGAGATTGGCAACGGCTGCAGCGCTACGGTCTTTAGCTCCTCGAGCTTCGTATATGGTTACGGAGTGGTCGTTTAGCAGGCCAAGCTTCTCCAGCCAGAGGTACTGAGAGAGACCTGAGATCCCGGCGCCAATAATTGCAATCTTCATTATGTGGCGAGAAAGCAACAGCGGTTGATAGGAATTTTGTTCAGAGACCAAAATACAATAAAAATAGAACTAGGTACAAGCGTTTTCGCCTAGTCGGCGGCCTTACAGATTTTGATCACATGGATTTAGGCACCTACCTACTCCATGCTTGCGATATTTCAGCTGCTCAAATTTCAAGTAAACCTGCATCTATAACTGTACATCCAGGGGATAGAAAGCTGACACATAATTTTACCTCACATAAACGCCTATTTTGATGCGCCGTGGCTGTGTAGTAGAGAACGTGGTGGATCTGTAGACTAATTTGATTGAAGAATTAATAATGTTTTCTCAGCAATTCTAGAGTACCTAGGTACCTTCCTGTGTTCCGAGTTGTGAACTGAGGAGTGAGAGCAAGAGATCTGGGCGGCATCATAGGTCTATGGATCCATGGGAGTTTACCCTAGTTCTGATTTGGATTAGTAGAAGATCTAGCCTATCTAGATCACCCCGCGCTTGACAGTGCCCAGCTGTTTGAGCCACAGCCTCTGTTCCCTTAACAGTTAGTGAAAGGGACTGAACTTTGCAGTGCTCTTCATCACGAACTGTCACTTTAAAAAATATTAGATATGAATATCGTGTAGTTACAAGTACACTACGCGTAGTGTGCTTTTAATACATTGTTTCACCCACAGTCACATATTTGAAGGTGGTGGTTCGTACAGCAGCCACAGCTCCAGCAACTATAGGCACTTGTGGAGCCTAGGTGAGGCTTGGGTCTACCTAGGTACCTAGGTATGTATTAGCCCCACCCAGCCCGCGATAAGATATGGCAACTTTATTTTTCGAGGTTGCAAGCTCAAGCCGCGGGACCTTTCATTTATTGGTTGGCCAGTACCGGTGTCGAGAGGATTTGCAAACTACCATCATCATTGGCATCGTGCTCACCTTGTTGTTCTACTTTCTCGATATTGAATCCATTGCCAACAATTCACAAGAATCCTAAAGGGTTCTCAATTTGCCATCATACCTGTCTTCCTCCCCTAGCGGGATCACTATAGCCTAGGATGGCGAAGCGCAAACTTGATGACTTGCAAGAAGACAAGCCGGAAACTGTCTCGTCTGAACCTCAAATCGTCTCTTCTACCGTCGAGAGCAAATCGCAATCACAAGATGTTACCTTTACCAATTTCGGGCTCGATTCACGAATCCTAACCGCGATCGCAGGTCAAAGCTACCACAAACCAACCATTCCGCAAGCTTTGGCGATACCCCAGATTTTGGATGGTAGATCCGTGGTCCTTCGCGCGAAGACCGGTTCAGGGAAAACCTTGTGCTATCTGCTGCCAGTCATAGAAAGTATACTCAGAAATAAGGCAACTGTTCAACATTGCACGTCGGCTCTGGTGCTCGTTCCCACCCGTGAGCTGGCCGACCAGGTACTGAAAACCATCGAGACATTCACCGCATTCTGTCAAAAAGATGTTCGAGCGATCAAGCTTTCTGAGCAGCTTCCTGATGAGGTAGTCCGGTCGATGCTAGCCTCCACACCCGATATTGTCGTAGCTACACCTTCACGGGCGTGCTCGAGCCTCAAGAACTCCTCATGGTTCTCCAACCTGAAAGTTCTAGTCATCGACGAATCAGACCTGGTACTGTCATACGGCTACGAAGACGACCTAGCCACGCTGGCCGCCTCGATACCCAAGGGTGTACAAACCGTTCTCACGTCTGCGACGCTCAGTAGTGACGTCGACCGCCTGAAAGGTCGTTTTTGCAAGAACCCAGCTATTCTGGACCTGAAGGAACCCGAGGCTGAAGGAGAGGGTATCACACAATATGTCGTCGAGTGCGGCGAAGACGATAAATTTCTACTAATATATGTCTTACTAAAACTTAAGCTCATTAAAGGCAAATGTCTAATATTTGTTGCCGACGACGTTGATAGATCATATCGACTGAAGTTATACCTGGAGCAGTTTGGCATTCGCTCAGCGTGAGTAACACCCCAAATCGTTTTCTCCTGTCCAGCTTGTTTCCATGGTTTAGGAGCTCTACAGGCTCCCCGACCCTTCTACAACTTTATAATATAGGCCAATTACTAACATCACTTGTTGAAGCGTTCTCAACTCTAAGCTTCCTATCGCTTCACGGGTCCATACCGTACAACAATTCAATCAGGGCTTATTTGACATATTAATATCGTCAGATGAGATGGAAGTTTTGGGAGATGAGGCTGAGCCAGTGGGCGAAGATGATGGAACACACCTGAATGCTGATCACGATGAGCAAGATCTAGTCGAGAAACTTGCCAGCAAAGATAACGAGACCGCACCACCCAAGAAAAAGCGGAAACCTTCCCGTCGGGACAAGGACTACGGTGTATCAAGAGGTATCGACTTCAGAAATGTGGCCATCGTGGTAAACTTCGATTGCCCTTCAACCGCGCGCAGTTACGCCCATCGTATAGGCAGAACAGCACGAGCAGGACAGACTGGAACATCTCTTACTATGGTGGTGCCTTCTGATAAGTTTCGCAAACACATTCCAACAAGCATACCGTCCGCCGAGAAAGACGAAAAGACTTTGTCAAAGATCAAGAAGCAACAGGCAGCAAATGGGAAGGATATAAAACCTTGGCACTTTGACTGGAAGACTTTAGAGGGGTTCCGCTATCGTGTCAACGATGCCATCCGTGCAGTTACAAAGGTCGCTGTGAGGGAAGCAAGAATGAGAGAAATTCGTCAAGAACTCTTGAAAAGCGATAAACTTCAACGGCGATTCGAGGAAAACCCAGCAGAATTGAACTCGTTACGCCATGACGGGCAACTTCGTTCTGCCCGCACCCAGGCTCATTTGAAAGATGTTCCTGACTATCTTCTTCCGGAAGGGAAGAAGAAACTGACTGCAACTGACATCGGATTTGTACCAATGAAGAAAGAAGGAGTTACCAAGAGTAGAAGAGGCCGATTCTTCAAGGGTAAAGGCAAACGACCTGGTGGCCGGAAAGTAGATCCCCTGAAATCCTTCAAGGCTCGGTCCAAGGCGAAGTAGATATAGCGTGGAATGAATATTTGATTCTCCTAGATTTTTCATCTCTCACTTTATAAGAGAGATGTCCTTCATCTAACATTTACTGTGAATCTAAGCCTGCTCGCATAGCTACAGAATTAACAAGTAGCAGATTCAGGTACTCCTACCGAGTCGCTCAGCATCGCACAACATAAAGAAGGTATTAAACAGAACACTCATGACAGTATTTCCGACTAAGCAGACATGCCTCTCACTTAATATCTTCCGTATTCCGCCGATTCTCCGTCCCATAGAGTAGATTCCACCACATGGAATGAAGGTGCAAAGTACTCTACGTGTTGAACACGGGTTACCTCTATCACAACACACCTAGGTACATTGCTTGCCACACGACGGTTTCACAAAGGAACCTACCGCCCATTTGTTAACCTTCAGATACCTTCACTAACCCGTTCCGCCTAAATTCAATAGCTTCCTCAATACCTAGTGTGGTAAACTTGCGTCTAGCCAGATACTGTGTTGCAAGTGCACTAGAAGTGGACATGCCAGCTTGTTGCAACATCTGATGCCTCCAGTTCAAGCTACTTTTCGAGATTGACTTCGCGAGGGAGGTCAGTAGATATGTACGTAAAATTCGCGGATTCTTCTCTGACGCCATACCGGAGACTCTACAGGCCCTGGGACTGTGGCCTAAAGTGCCTCAAAACAGCCTACAGCATCTACCCTTTCTCCAAGGTTGAAGCAGTTGGTAATGCATTATCCTTGAACCTCATATTAGCATTCATACTGACGAATTCTTGCACCACATAGGCACTACCTTCCGTGACACATCTACTGCATTCTACATCACTTCTTCGGTCTTTACATACTGATACCCTTCTCATCTTCAATCTACGGCAACAGTCACCATGGGAGTACAGCAATCACAGCCTGTTCTCGAGGAACTCCCATTGAACGGCACAGACCCCAGTGTTCAAGAGCAGGTGATATGTTCACAAACTCCCCACGTACTTCGTCAGGTCGAAACAGAGCACGCATTACAGCCCAAGTCTTCGCTGATAACAGCCTACTTACCTGCCTCGAACCAAGCCTCTTCCTCCACACCCATATCTCTCTCATCCCCACCAACAACATCAGATCAATCCGGAACCAACAAGATTAACGATGGGGCTTCTCCTCAAACTGCCCTTACCGTGGTGTCTTCAGACGACGAGGATGACTTGCTTACCCTGCTCCGTAAGCATCGCAAAGCCCGTGCTGCAGAAGAAACCAACACGGTGATACGACAGGATGACTGGAAGTCGCTTGATATAGAGTGGTGGTCACACTTGAAAGGTCCTCGCGACAAGTCTTACAAAGCCGGAAAACCTGCAGGGCAGCCAAAGGCCCGAAGGCGCCCAAGCCCAGATGATAATCAACCCAAAGTCGGAATCAGAAGAACCAAGCGACAGGCCCAAAGCCAACGCTCTGGCAACGGTCAACACACAGCTGGCACTCAAAAATCCGAGCCTCAGACCAGAAGACGTCCGGATAATGGCCAAAGGAGAATCAACGGTCAGAAAACAAAAACGCAGACCAAAAGCTCGCATAAAGCCAAGCCAAGCAGCCTCGCCCGTTTTCGTGTCGACCGTCGTCAGATCGACCGAAACCTCCAACATCGTTCCGATAGTGAGCCTGCTATGCTAAGGCCTCGACCAGCCAGAAATCCCATCGCTAGGATCGACCGAAACTTTACCTATCAATCTGATACCGAACCCTCGACATCAAGACCTCAGAAAGGGAGAAATGTTGTTGCTAGGGTGGACCAAAACGCCATATTTACTTCCAATAATGAGTCGGCTACACCAAGAGCTCAACAAAGTGGAAACATCGTCGCAAGGTTTGACCGAAACCTTATAATAAACTCCAAGACTGAGCAGAACGCATTAAGAACTCCACAAGATACACATGTCGTTGCTAGGGTTGACCGAAACCTTACCTATCATTCCGATACAGAGCCTGCTAGGTTGATATCTCAACAAGAAGGATATAACGGCGCTAGGGTTGGCAGGGGAAATTTCGTCGACACACCCTCTGTCCCAGGACCCGGAGTAAACAGCACACAGTTCGACAACAGTAGATTCCTTGCGCCAACGGGCAATAGCAATGCAAACCGGCTCCGTCGTCCACCTCCAGCATCAAATAACCACCAAAACGACGATTTATTCCGGAAGCTGGATCGAGCACCGTTGCCACGCTCGCAATCAGAGGAGCGCGAAGCAGCGCTTATCCAAGCGTTCGAACGCCAGCAGCAGCAGCGCCCTCGCGAATACGTCGTACCCGATCTCAAATGGGGATACGCGATCAAATGCGTCGACAATGCAGATATGCTCTTAGACGAAGAAGATCAGGATGCAAGAGCCGTCACAATCCGGACCTTTGCCGACCGCGAGAAGGCCAACGAATACCTAGACAAGAACACGACCTCGGAAAAATGGGGAGGCCTCGAGGCTATTGTCAGCCGAACTGCTACTCTTGAAGGCCCAGAGCGATTCCTGAAGGTGGACATCGCGTTAAGCGACGGCGAACGTCATATCATGTGGGTGGAGCGAGGCATGGTCGTGCTCAGAAACCTCAGCGAGAAGCAACGCAAACAAGTGCAGTGGGCACCGAACCCGCGGCCCACGTTCCCGCATTATGTCGTTACGTGCGATTTGATCACGTACGAGACCAACCCCGTTACTCTATGCGATGATGTCGAAGATGATGACGAGGATGATGCGATGAGTCTCTCGGATCAATTCGGCAAGGTGGGAACTTCAGGACTGGCTGTGAAGCTTGGCATTGAGAAGTTTCCCCTCACGACGTTCACCATTCGCGAGATGGCCAATGCGTACGCGGGAAAGCTGTTCCTTGAGAAGTCAACTGTTCATAAACAGTTTGCTGAGACTACTGATGTGCAATGGTGGGAGCTCAACGCGTGGCGTGAACACGAGGCGGCGGAGGCTCGCACCGGCAGACCCGATGGCCTATATGAGATTTCAATGGAAGCACACGATATGAATTGTTTGCTTGGATGGGATGAAATTGTGGTGCATGTGCACGAGGTCGATGATGTTACCGGACCGGTGAACTTCTAAGTTCTGGAACGGCAATTAGAGAGGGGCATAGACAGCTAGGAAGTATGAACATAGGGATTCCTTTGTATATGACCTTTTTTCTCTTGAACATTTCGATGAGCTACTCAGATACAAAAGTTCTCAGGACATATCTCAATAAGACAATAGGTCATCCTAGGTGAGCAGTTCCCATCAACTTCATGATGCGCACGCCAATCAAGTTCATGACTGGCAAGGTAGGCCACTTATTCTCTAATTACAGTGTACGAAAGAGGCATCAGCGCTGAAGTAGAGATTGGCATGGCGGTCACAAAGGCATGTTACGGGGGCGTCATTAGCTCCATCATACATCCTTGCTACTATGTTTTTGTTGTGGCTGCGCCTAGGCTGTGTGCTGTAGTCTTCATGGAAACGAGGTCGCCGTAGCCAATGAACTGGTAATTTGAACGCCGAGCTTACCTGTGAACCTGTAACCACCAAACATACAATATGCAATATGCAGTCAGCACAGCCACCGCCGAGGCAGAAGGGATCAAGAAAATGCTTCACCACTCCTTCCGGCGATCTGCTTGGAAACCAAGAAGGCAATTAGAGACACAAGACCAAAGACCAACACACAAGTCTTCTTTGACAATCAGTCTCTCTAATAACACTTTGCGTACGGAGAACGAAAATGGTGGCTCCATTTGATCCAGTACAAGCCGCCTTTGAGAATGCGATGCGCAGCTTTCAAGCTGAATTGCAAGATGACCAGGTTTACAATGATATGCTGCAGATAACCAGTATCGACCACGTTTACGACGCCACAGACCAGATCCAAAAGGAACAAGCCAAAGAGGGCCGTCTTAGAAATTTGACCAAGATTTCGCCGTATCTTGACCGCCTCAATCAGTACGCAGCTTCGATAGAGGTTTTCATGCAAGTAAAACCAGATGTCTTAGCTCTGATTTGGGGGCCCATCAAGTTGCTTTTGCAGTGGACGAGTGCCCTCAAGGCTTCCTTTGACGCAATAGTCAACGCAATGGCGGAGATCGGTGAACTTTTGCCAGAGTTTAAACGAGTATCGGTCCTATTTGACCAGAACGCCGCAGTCAAGGAGGTCATGGTTTTGTTCTTCCGAGATATTCTGGACTTCTACCTTGTAGCGTTGAAGTTCTTCAAGCTCTCACGTGAGTTTCTAGGTTCATGCATTGGCTGCCGTCACTAATCATAGTGAATCATTCAGGTTGGAAATTCCTTTTTGAATCACTATGGCCTAAGCACAGAGAGAAAATAAGAATCGTGATGACACATGTTGAGAATCATGGGCGTCTGATGAGGAATGAAGTTCGATTGGAACACATCCAGCAAGAACATGAGGCTCGGCGACGGGCTCTGGAACATTTTGAAAAAGAAGACCGGGAACGAAGAGCTCAAGAGTTTTATCGCATCAAGACTGATATTGCACCGCAGTCTCATGATCACAGATTTGATTTACTACGAGACCTTGTCTATCAAGGAACCGGGACGTGGCTTTTGCAAGACGCATCCTTCAAGAAGTGGCTTCAACCAACCCCAGGGAACTCACGGCTGTTGTGGTTGCAGGGCATTCCTGGTGCTGGTAAGTCAGCGGCCGATATGACTCTTGGTTTTAACTTCTATTTGCTGTTGGTTCTTCTAATATTATTTTCCATACTCATCTGACTTTGAATTGTCCAGGTAAAACGTTCTTGTCAAGCGAAGTGATCGCAAATGTACAACCACTTGGGCATACAGCCTTTGCATTTCTCAGTTACAAACAGAACCGCGATGCCACTGCAATATCTGTACTTCACTCCTTGATTTTCCACCTGGTATCCGGAAATGATGACCTGCAAACAGTTATTTGCCAATCCTGCAGTGAGGAGTCCAAGAGAAATCTTCAAGGGGCAACAGAGCTTCTTATCATAATACTTGCCTGCGCCGGGCCAGCCTATCTAATAGTAGATGGCCTTGACGAGATGGAAGAAGTGGAACGAGGCAGGTTTCTCACGCGGCTTCTACAAATACTTAAGTCATCTCCTGAAGCGAGGCTTTTTATCAGTAGTCGGCCAGAAGCGGACCTCACCTCTATTCTTCAAGATGAGGCTACGGTTCTACGAGTCGAACACAGGAATCTTGATTGCATTCAAATATTCATCAAGCAATGGACACAGTCATGGTTCACAGAACGCGGCTTCTGGCCGGAAGAACGGACTGAGATTGAAGCTGGTTTAGTACCGCTAGCGGCAAAGTCACAAGGTACGATAACATGCGCTATTGATATTGTACTTTTGTATTGACTGGTTCAGGCATGTTTCTCTATGCGCGGGTCGTGCTTGATAGCATCAAGTTTCTTGACAGCTTTGTGGATATTCGAGAGGAGCTCCACGCTCTACCCGAGACACTTGACGATGCGTAAGTTAGCATATCTGGACTGAGCTTTGGAAATTTGCTCACAAAAATCTAGATATAGTAGGATCCTCAAGCGGATCAATGATCTAGGTAACGGCGCCTTGAAAGAGAAAGCGCGCGCGATTCTAGGATGGGTTGCCTGTGCCCCAACAGCACTGACAGTCCAAGAAATACAACAAGCCTTGGCTATTGATATAGAACACATGGAAAACCTAGAGAGAGTCCGCGGCAATCTCAACATTGTCCGAATCTGCGGCCCAATAGTGGAGGTTGTAGATGACGTCGTCCAGTTTGTTCACTTTACAGTTAAGGAGTACGTGGTAGTAATGAGTGCATTGGTGTTCTCTGTTGACCGTACATCAGATATCTATTTAGTCCCAAGATCTCGGGTTTCATCGATCTCGATTCGGCCACTCTCGACCTTGCCCTCCGCTGCGTCGCCTATCTCTGCCAGGAACACCATGATCTAGATTTAGAAGCTGAGCAGATCAACCTTAATATGCTCAATGGGGTGTACGTGCTGGACTGGTTTGCTACAAACATGTGGCCACAGCTTACCAAGAAATATCTCGTGGCAACTCGACAAAAGAAGCCACACCCAGCTCTGGTTTCGCAACTTGAAGCGCTTCGCACAATGAGGCTGCAAAATCAATCACTGGGAAAAAATGATGTCGACGACTCACTTTCGGTCAATGACTCCTTCAAAAAAGTCCACCCAGAAGTCCATGCATTGATAGGTCAAGTCCTTCGGTTTCGCCAGATGTGTACAGTTTCTGAGCACCGCATGCGCCCAGGGGCTCCATGGATAGGCCTTGACCCACTGGCAACCTCAGAAACATCTGTTCAAATACATCAAGCGGCGGAAGACCTGCTCCATCATCACCAGGAAAATGGAGAGTCTTATCAGCACATAATGCAACGATGGTACGGCCAACAACTTTATAAATGCGATTACTTACATTGCCAGTTCAACCGTGTTGGCTTTCGCCAGAGTTTGGAAAGAAGGTCCCATCAAAAAAATCACGACCGCCCCTGGAAGTGCAGTGTTACTGCTTGCGAGTACGCAGAAGGCGGTTTTCTGTCTAAAAAGATGCGAGACGACCATCTCGACCGGGCCCACTCAAAACCAAATAAGCTAGTCATTGACAGTTCTCATGCAGAGGATGATGACGAAGCAATGTTGCATTTCTTGGACTTGATAAAAGCAGGTTCAGTCGAGAACGTGGAAGATTTCTTATCTAGTAAAGACAGCGAATGGATTAAGACTGGCGGTTCCACGAAGACTGGAAAATGGGATGATGCAATATGTTCAACTGCCGTCTTCACTGGGTCTATACCTATGGTTAAACTATGCAAGTCGCAACTAGCTTCTTACTACAAACATGACCCTTGGTGGCAAATGATGGGACCGGCGATTTGGGGAAGTGCTGAAATCTTCAAATATACGCTTTACAGCCTTTCACCACATGATCGATGTAATCCGTGCTACTATGGGGACATACTGTCGCTTGGCGACTATGAGAAACTTGATATATGGGTGGAATTCGTGGAAAGAATCATCAACGAGGGGCCAATAATATCCCAAGATCGCCGAAGGGGGTTATTTAGCGGACTAAGCCAGCAAGAGGTTATTCGAGCAACGACCAACGACAAGTCCAAAGAAGCGTTGCTCCTCCAGTTATGGAGATCGATCCAAAGGGGAGAAAACAACGAAAATAAATGGAAGACATTTCTTGGGAACGCATTGGTCAACGTTGCAAGTACGACATGCTCTGTTGCTCTTGCCGAGTATCTTCTCGAATCTGGTGCCAAGGTGGACCGTCGAAGGAGCGACAAATATCAAACGCCACTTCAATGTGCTGCTAGACAAGACACTCATGAATCTGCCGCTTTATTGAGGTTTTTGCTTCTTCGCGGCGCTGATCCTAATCTCAAGCGGACACCTCTAGCTAGTCACAAAGGCAATAGTGAAGGAATTAGGGGCACCAAATTTACGCGGATCGAGGATGAAAAGGGGCCCCAAGGACTTTCAAAATGGTTAGGCATTACCTGGGATGAGCTGGTGGAAGAAACCAAAGCTGGAAGAGTCTCCGAGTCACTCGACCCATAACACTACATAGGTACAATTACAGGTTTTCTTTTACGTGTGCTGCTGTTATGGGTAAAATAAGCAGACGGTAGTGATTAAATACCTTCTTATTTCTTCAACAGCTGATGCAAGAGCACCTATTATTTTAGCAAGTAGTGGGTAGAATATATGAGACACCAGACTATGAGTTGCGCCTACCCCTATCGTTATTCAAATTAATCGACAAACATACACTGTATTTAACTTCATCTAATACTTACTAAAATTCGAAGATTTTATTTTTACTTGTGCAAAGTTCATAAATGTTACGAACCAACAGCCAGAGGCCTAGTACAAATAAGACCAACCAGGATCACGAGGACACGGACCACCGCATGGCGGAGGGTGTCACGTGACATGATCAGAGATGCTCAGTGAGCAGGACTGAGCAAGCAATGGATCAATGGAGGAAGGAATCCTATATAGTCTACAATGTTTCTAGTCATTCCTTACTTCAGTGATCAATCTAAGTATTCACTTCTTTCTTGGAATTGAATAAGGGCAACCCCTTTACAACCCTTGCGTTTACGACACGATACTTATTCATTACTATTATACCCCGGTATCATAGTACGTCGTCACGAAAGACTTATTTGCACCTTACGGGACTAAGACACGAACGCATACCCATTCTATACCCTTGTGATATAGACCCGGTTGTAATAATAAAGGGGGTTTTTTGCTCTATTTTCTGACTCGCTTATAAATCGGTTATTGTTTATTTAAACCAACCCCCCCCCCCCCCCCCAAAAAAAAAAAACTAGTTGCTGGTAGGGGTGTCCTCTTAATTTTTTCCACTGCTTGTCTAGTAACGCCTTCTCGTGGCCGTTTGCTAAGCTTGTCGTTCACATAAAGCTATCCGTACTCGCTACAATTTGACTCTTGGGCAGACTGTCTCCTGGAAGACGAAGTTTTCGAGGAGAGTCGGACCTCTCTTTCTGGCTATCTTGGTCGCTGATTTGGCTACAACATCGTCATTTCGAAAGCGGGTGCTGCTATTGCCGATGGCGCCCGAAGGGAGAGTCTGGGGAACATCGGCAGCTCGTGCATGAAGATATGGCAGGATTAGCGAAAGGGCGGCTACCCGTAGGAAACGAGTCTCTGAAGCGCCAAGACGGGTCACAGTCAGCCTAACGAGGCACAATCCGATTACTACAGCCAACCCGACAAGGGTATTATGCACTGAATGCTAACTCATGCATTGAGCTAGGCAGTTTTTATTTTCAGCTTTTCTTTGCATCATCGTAGTCAGTCTTCACTCATCAACACCACTTCACATACTACCAAGGGCACGATGGATGAAGAGACAACGAACGGGAAAAGGAAAATCAACTTGGGAGCACAAGACTACGATCATATTTCGAAGAAGCAGTGCTCAGAAGAGTTTCAGACTTTTCAGCATTACAACCCACCCTCGCTCGAATCATTTGATGTTTGGCCCCCTATTAGCGAAGGACAAGCACTAGGAGACTCCAAGTCGGAGATACTCAGTTACACCTATCCCCAAAGTCCGCCCTCGTTTGAATACTGGCTCAATCTGGATCTGGGGCAGCCGATTGGCGATGATGCTTGGCCTTCGTTAGACCTGACTCAAGACGCTGCCATTGCTGGGGTTGACGCCATCACCACCACCACTACCACACACGATGCGTATCAGCCGAATATTCTACATCAACCCCCCTTAGCATTTTCTGACTTGCAATACTTTGATAAACTGAATGAATCCGCTACAGCAGCATGGTTGTCTGTTAATCAGCTTACAAAGGACTCAGAGCCACGAATGATTGATTTTACGACCCTTCAACATACCGAAGTCACCCCTGATGCCTTGGATACTTCTGCTTCGTCTATTGCCAATCCCGATTACTCATACCAGTATGTTGATAACTTGACAACCGTACAGACATCTCAGATCGTGGAGCAGGGAACCGGGCCGTGCGAGAACCACCACATACCCAGGCACACCGAGACCAGCCCAACTTGCACACCGTCTGTTCACAGTAGAGATGATTCTAGTTCCGATTCTCAGAATCAGCTGAACGATACTCAGTATGATACATGTTTTGGTGTCGTGAGTAACAACTGGGCGCGGATGATTTGACATCTGCTAACTTGCGTAAGATCACGGCTACTCCGACTTCTTCCTCGAATGATAGTCTCCTTGACAAGCCAGCAGCATCAGAAGTAAAGTTGATCCCTTGTGGGGATATGTTCAAGATGTATTACGAAGACACGAGAAAATACGCTGGGCTGTTAGCTCTTCCGGCTCTACGTGATCTCTTGGCGACATACCAGACCAAGCTAAAGGGCTACCTTTCAATGGTTAAGCAAAATACACTCGTTCCGGGAGGTAGAAAAGGGAAAGCAAATCCGCACTGCGCACGCGAATATTCCCTGCGAATTCTTGTCTACGGCTTATGGCATGATAAAAATGCAGTAGGCGAGTTCCTTTCCGATTCTGGGCTATTCCTTCAACACCCAACAGGGGCCGAATGCGACCTCAATATCAATTACTTCAACCCGCACTACCTTGTTCGCCTAGGAGGAGAAATGCCAAGGATCGAAGAACTGTCGTTGGAGGAAGATGATCAAAGCGCGGAGTCCACAAGTATCATGGACGATGTGGCTAAAAATCGGCTTTTGAGAATGTTTGACCATGCAGACGGAGCAGAAGCCGTGGTGGATGTGAGACCGAGTTCTCGTCTGCAGACACCTTTAATGGAGTAAGTCTGGGCTCTCGATTCGTTACCTTGATGGGGTTTCTGACTTTTATCCAGACATCAAATAAAAGCTCTTAGCATGATGCTAGAGAAAGAGTCCAACTGTTTAAACAATTTAAAGTTTCCATCGCTCTGGCTCCAGGTTTCTGACACAACTGAGGGGACGCAGTAAGACATAACACATAGCCTAGACGTTACAGAGTACCACTGACACTGACACTATCATATAAAGGTATCGCCATGTGATCACAGGTGTCTCTAACAGAAACCCAACTCCTGTTAGAGGAGGAATAATCGCAGATGTAAGTCTGATAAGACTTGTAGGGTAAGAAATATACTAAGCAATTACCTAGGAGATGGGTCTTGGCAAGACGCTCAGCATGTTGGCTCTAATTTGCTCTTCCCTTGATTCACTCCAGTTTGTTACAGCCGACGGCGAACATTCGAGGACGACTTTAATAGTCACTCCCAAATCTAGTATGGCAACTATCTACTTACCCATTCAAGAAATTCCGATGAAAGGAGTTCACTAACTGCATTAGCGCTATATGGCTGGCAAACACAGATCAACAGGTGCAGTCTGTCTACTAGGGATTTTGTCAGCATACTAAACCCAACTATAGGCACATCATTGCTGGCCAGGTGAATACGTTGATTTACCACGGATCTGAGAAAAATCAACTAGCATCTCAGTTCGACAACGTTAACATCGTGTTGACGACATATGAGACCCTAAGATCAGAGCATGTATTGAAAGGGCCACTATTTTCCAGGCCTTGGCTGCGTCTCGTTTTGGATGAGGGTTCGTATCGTCTCACAGCTCCAACGCTTACTACTCTAATTTGACACCCAGCACACCATATTCGGAATCGAGAATCCCTAGTCTTCGAGGCTTGTTGTCAAGTTCGTGCACAGCATCGTGTAAGTAATGCTCGGTGTTATTTTCTTCCCATTCTAGTCATTCTCAAGAGTGAAAAAGCTCCTATTCGGGCTTGAATCATGTCTTAAGAGCTTTACATGCTCCTGAAACCCTTAAAAATCTCGCTCAAGAAGGAATCTTCTGACCGCTACTGTTGCAAAAAGTGGACTGTCACGGGTACGCCTGTTCAGAACTCACTTGACGACTACGGGGCACTCATCAGCTTTCTGGGAGTCTACCCGTTCCAGGAAAAGAAGCAATTCGACCGCTGGATAGCTGGGCCTTTCCGCAGATCTGAAACTAATGCGATCGAAATGCTGAGACGCCTCGTGGCTGCAACGTGTCTCCGGCGAACGAAAGCAAATTGTAAGTTGTCTGCGCCCCTTCCCTCGCGATGTGATGAAACCCAGCACGTCACACTCTTCACTGAAGACCAAAATATATATGATTTTTTCAAGCAAAAGATTCAAAGCATTGCCATGGGTAATTCTCAAAATAATGGTGCATCCAAATCGAAGAAGTCGAAATGTCCTAACATTCTGCCTCTCATTACTTTGCTTCGGCTCATTTGTGCCGATTCTCGGCTGCTTCCACCATCTGCCATCGACTCCTGGAAGAGGGGAGAAGATGTTCTCTCCGATGATACTACAAATCTCCTTTTGTCTCCCGACTCCGACATGTACAGAGAAGACCCTGAAGCTCTACAGGCTGTTTCAACGAAAAGGAGCCAGCCCTCTTTGGGGCCTACCAAATACAAATTAGAAGATACAGTCCAAGACATAAATCTTCATAGCGGTCAAAGTGCGACTGATATCGTCGAGTTGATTAGAAAAGAGGACCAGTTAACAGAAGCGCACCCCGCAACTTCGGCGAAGATCAAAGCACTACTGGTGAACCTTTCTCTTCAGCAGGCGAAATCCAAGGGCCCTCACCCACCCAAAAGGTTAGTTCATGTTATCCCTAGGGGCTACTGAAAGAAATCTCATTTGTCTGCAGCGTCATATTCAGCTCCTGGACCAAGATGCTAGACCAAGTAGAGCAAGCTATTCGGGCGAATGGTTTCAGCTATCAACGAATGGATGGACAATCAACTCTTAAGTCGCGATCAGAAGCTATGAAGATATTCAGCGAAGACAGAAAGTGCACAGTCATGCTAGCGAGTACAGGAAGTGCTGGTGAAGGGTAAGTTAAATTATCCCGCAACACTCGAAGACATTGGTATTAAATTGCGGGATAATTCTGACATGTCCCAGCGTGGACTTCACCGCTGCACAATATGTGCACCTCCTTGAGCCCCACTGGAACCCCATGGCTGAAGCCCAGGCTGTCGACAGAGTCCATCGCATAGGCCAGACATGCCCCGTGACCGTCACCCGATATATCGTGCCTAACTCCATTGAATCCGTGAGCCGTTATAGCTGAGACTTTTCTATAACGCAACGTATTAACTTATAAGTAGTATATTCAGTGGGTTCAGAGTGACAAACTCAGAATTATCGACGCGTCTCTGAACACGTTGGAGAACGCAGTGGGAATTGAGGAAAAGAGATGGCAAGTAAGTGAACTATGTGACACTTTCATCCTAACTTTTGAAACTAGAGGCTAACTGAAGGTGGAGAAACTGGTGAGTTATTTGCAGCAATGACGTCCGAGGAGTTTTTCCGTCGTCAAGGTTCTCTAGCGACCCAATGACTGGTTGTTCGTCCATTCTACCTATTAGCTCAGCAGTAGAGCAAACGGTCGGGCTAAGCCCCATCCATGAACCGAATTCCTGCTGGCATGGCCCCCCTTATGATCTTCCCACATCGATAGGCAGACTCTTTAAGCCTAAGGGGTCATATCAGCCGGTGTTTCAGCCAATGACATACTATTCATTATTGATATTGTTGGAATTCCCGGTTCTGGTAGGACGTATCTGGAATAACAAGAATACCAGGAATATCAATAGGGGAAAGAAAAATTTTGGTTGTCAAAGATAATAGAATAATAACAAAAGTAAACATAGAGGACTAGAAAGCTTAGAACCACACGAAGAATGTTGCTAGAAGAGCTGCTATCGCAGCAGGTATGGTCAAAGAGGGCAACATGGACATAGCGGATCCCTCATCGACAGTATTGAGAGACGCCCTCGAGGTCCCATCACTCTGATGCACGTCAGATGAGCGTTAATGCCGTTGGCTATACTTCCGTCCTCACTTAGGTAGAAGACCGTAAGGACAGGGGTGATTGCAGGTTGAGCTTCTTGAGCGCCCACGGCAAGAAGGGTACCCTATCAGCGATATACATTGTCAGTTTCAATTTCTCGTATGATAGCTAAAGTGCGATTAGATTCTGAGCTTTAAGGTGACGATACAAGGGATAACTACTTTCCGGAACTATATAGTCGTTTACGTGCGTAAGTTGATATTGCTTTGGTAGAGCTGGCTAGCATGTTGAAGTCGAAATTTCAACTTCGCGAAGGCTTCTGTTGGAACGCCACAAATCTTATCAGGGAGGAGGGCTGCTTAGAGGACCGCGGTAAAAGGATGGCCGTTAGACACTAATGTCTCAAAGACTTACATAAACCACCGCGTTAGATTGCCTTCGTCCGAGTATACGGAGCATATTGACACACTTCGTACCGATTTGATCTAAGCCAATTATTACGTAAGCGTATTAGGTTTGCAGGGGCTAGGAACTAACTCCATAATTATATTTACGAATATAACTACGGTTGGCCTAATGAGTGTTTCAGCATGGTTTATGACGATACGCTTATGGGACGATCGTGGCCGTGGTCAAGGAAAGAATGCGAGGTCAATATAAAGACCATGACTATTTTGGCGAGGTAATTCAAGGACGCTAGATACATAGGTACTAAATATCAAACACATTGTTCTCTTGTTATGTCCCTAAGAGTAATATGAGCGAATCCATATAATCTCACAAGAACCATAGTCCTATAATACGATAAAATCACGCTCGGTATAACTCAAGAGTCCAACGCGTTCACATACAGAGGAGACACCTTAACCTGGCGGACCCAAAGAGCATAAGGCCTCTGGATGGTCCCCATGTTGCTGTCCCAGCTATCCGCCGCCTGCTGCTTCGCGAGGTAATGGACGCCTTCGCGTGGTCTAGTCCCAGTACCGGAATCCTTAAGTTCTAGCGCCCCTGTCTGCACCTGTGCGTTCACCTGCGTATAAATGGCCTGAAATACAGCTGTCTCAAGGGCCACGGCGCACGTCGTGAACCCGTGGTTGCGTATCAGCACTACGGCGTGATCCGCTAATGGGCTTCTCTGCGAAGCTTTGTCAACCGCAGAGAATTCCGCCGCCAGAGCTGCGCCGAGGGGAACGCTGCGCACGAGGAGGTCCTGGGTGTCATTGGCGGTGTAGTTCTTGGCAATGTCAAAGACGGGAACGTCCTCGCCTGTTCATGTGTTTATTTTCTAAGCATTATAGTCTTTTCTTGATCTTAAGGAGACTATTTGCCGTTTGATAAATATACATACCCAAGAATCCGGCTAGATGGATAACCGGCTTCAGAGGAAGGTCAACAGCGCTGTAGGGAACCACCAAGGGCGAATGGCTATGCACCACGACGTTAACCTCGGAAAATCGCTTCAGGATCTCGCTGTGAATGTAGCGCTCGATGAAGCCGCCGGGCGCATTCGCGTCCACGGGCGATGCGTCCGAGACGTGGTATTCGACGATGTCGTCAAGGGAAGACACGAGAGCCGGCGGCGGATTGCGGGACATGAAGAATGTGGACGAGTTGTCCGGATTTCGCATCGACATGTGTCCGTATGCGTCCAAGACCCCATTGTAATGTAGGATATGGAGCCCCGTGATGAAGTTCCCCAGAAGCTGATACATGGTTGTCATCGCCATGGCTATCCAATGTTCTTTATTTTTCATGCGGGGTCTGGTAATCAACTACTTGGACAATTTCATAAGCAGATGGCTACTTTCAATTAGAGATGAGGTTAACATGGTCGGTTACGTATCTATGACGGCGGGGTTGGAGTTGTGTTGTGATTGCAGTTGTGCGGGGATTCTTCGACTTAGTAGGAAACGTGCCATGCGATATGTTTGACCCATAGCGACATGGCAGATTCGAGCGAACATCCCGAGGTCTTGTTCTGGATTTAATGTGTTGTAAGATAGAGAGCTTATTGCAAGTGTTGGCAGCTGCCCATGGGACCTGTGCTGTGACGGCCGGGGATACCTAGCTAGGAAAATGTATATTGAACATGGGATTCTAGTAGCTGTGGTGCTGATGAATGTTCGAGTGCAAAGAAAAAGCGGTGGGCTTGGCTCGGCTTGTGCTTAATACGTAATTAGTCATTCCTCATGGTCCTAAATATAAGCGCCTTTGGCAAAATGATGCCTTGGGTTCATCCCTCACAGCGATTCTTGCGACCAATCGAAGACAGTCGTTGGCTACACTGCAGTTGTAGTACAGGATAGAGTGAGGTATTATTTCCGGTCTAAAAGTTCTGTGGGTATCTTACGCGGTACCTGAGTAAGTAAAAGAGACCGAATATTCTTGCTGTTATGAAATGAATTAATATGCGTACTGGTATGTGCTGTTGTTGGCATTTCCATGTACAAGCCGTATGGTTCTGAGTGAACGGACGTTGTGAATATACTGGGAAGGATCTCTCGTCACTCCCTGATGGAACTATATATCTTGTTGTATATCTAGTGCATGCTCGCTAACGAGTGGCCCCGTCTGATATCTTAGTGGCACGGCTCAGCCTGCATTTACACTTGTATCTCGAAGGCATGCGGGCCTTCAGGAGGCTAATCCTTCACCTGCAAGACTAGGAGGTCCACCCATGGCGAGGAGCTGCAATCAAGTTTTCGATAGGTCAAATTATAAGCAGCCTAGAAGTTGTAATAGTCGGGCTCTAATGTCGCATGCACAAAATCTTGTTTTTAGTTTGTGAGCAATACTGCTCTGCAGTCGCCGTCCCTTTACCTCAACCATGCCCCGTGCACGCAGTGCAACACAACGTTTCATCGCACTTGGGGTTGTGCAAACAAATACGTTAGCTACGCAGAATGATTGGTAATAAATGCTTCATGGTTGCGGCTCCTCAAAACAAGAATCGGTATTCCCTACGTTTCTTTAACATTATGGATTCAAGGAACGCCTATGACTTTGTGGTTGTTGGTGGAGATACGGCTGGCCTTGTTGTTGCCACACGTCTCTCAGAGAACCCAAGGCACAGCGTCCTCGTTGTAGAAGATGGGTCTGATCACAATGAAGATCAACGAATAAAGACACCGGCTCTTTTTGACACACTAAAGGGAACGGAAATTGACTAGAATTTCGAGACTGTGCCTCAGGTTCGTGTGTTCAACTCCCGCATTGATCTCTAGCTAATACCGTTCCAGGTAAACCTTAATGGACGACGAGTCGGTCTAAACCAGGGGAAGACCCTCGGTAGCTCCAGTGTTATGAATGCATTCGTCTTCGTACCTCCTACTAAAGGACCTATAAACGCTTGGGAGGCTCTTGGGAACAAAGGCTGGAACTGGGACAGTATCTAGCCATACTTTCGAAAGTCCTATACGTCACCACTACCCGGGGACTAACTATTGAATCAGAAGCTCGGTATCGACAAATGGACTGCCCTGAATAATAACGCTAAAAGTCCAATTCAGACCTCGTTCTCCGCAAGTTCCACGTTCGACAACCCTGGGCGATACGTTTGCATCCCAACCCTATTTGATGCCGAGTGTTGAAATAGATGCAGGTTATGAGTGTGTATATTAACAGTTGTAGAGTAGAGTATCTATCGTGGGCTAGTACGTTGGAGTACAGTATATATATATAGCCATAGAATGGGTCGCCAGCCACCTGTGTTACCAGCCACCCAATATTTCAACACCGAGTGACCCATTCATCAATCACTCGGTCAGCTAGTTCAGCTGCCTCGCTAGCATTCATCCAGAAACAAAAGAGAGGAGCTATTCTGCATCGGCTTACTACCACCCTATGCAGAGCAGGGGGAACCTCTATGTCCTAATTGATACTGAAGTGCTTAGGATACTGTTCGAAGAAACCGGTGGCGATGATAAGAGAGCTTCCGGTGTTCAGTATAAGCATGAATAATCCTAGCTGCTGGGGCTTTGCAGTTACCCGAAGTCCTCGAGCTTTCTGGAATCGGCAACGCAGACAGACATGCTGAAAAGCCTTGACGCCAACGTCGTCCTGTATCCGCCTGCTGTCGGGAAAACCCATCAGTATCATGCCGTTGCTAGCATCGGCTTCGAAACAGTGGACTGCCTTGAGACTTCAAATCCTCTGATGAGACAAGAACCCGAGGCCCTAGGCAAGGCCATGCATGAGTACATGACAAACCGAACGGGCCCACTGTCGCATGTTGGAGTCACCACGTACGCTTATCTACCCGTGATATCCTGATTGGAGAGCAGACCTATAGCGGCTTGCTCCTTTTTTTAAAGTCCCCGCGTCTATGTATTGTTCATTGGTAGAGAGATAAAAATGGCGTATCAAGGTGCTAAAGCGAGGTATTATCTATAGGTAATTCATTTCCAATCTACATATGCATGTAAGTCAGACCACCCTCGTACGCCCCTTACGCCATACCGGAAATGCACTGCCATCCTACCATTTCTCTCAAGCTACGGGCTTCAGCATCGGTCAGCCCTATGCCGTACAGACGACTTAACTGAAGCGGGAGGCATACCGGTATATTTTTTCGACGTATGTGATATACGAAGACGATCCCCCCGCCTCAATTCCAAGAGATATTTGACAAGACTGAGAATTCTGAGATCATCAGAATTAGCTCAGGTCACTCTCCCATGCTCAGCAACACCGAAGAGCTCGCGAATTTAATTTCTGTGAACGGTGAAGGGGCCATGAATTTTCTTTCCCGAGTATATACTGAGCAGGCGAGCTTATTTTCTGATTCTCGTTTTACTTATAGCTCTTTATATACATAACTATTTGAAGGGTGCTCTTTGTCAGTACCCTTAGCTCATTGTGATAACTCGTTCTCATAACATTGAAGGCGATGGCTTGTGCGGGCTTGGCAAATGTATCCCATTTAGCAAGTCCTACCCGGAAGGAGTGGTACTAATAGGAATAAATAAATCCTCCTACATGACACCAATTTATGTGTTATGATGATTGACTCAACTCTCAGCCATGGGTACATTTGGGTAGCGCTAAGCTCCACAGCCCATTACCTTGAACCACCCCGTCAAGCATCTAGGGCCCGATTGGCAAGCGCATCAGCCTCCTGATTCTTCTCGCGTGGCATGTGCCAGAACTGGACCACAATGCCGCCATCGTCCCCATACTCCATTTCGGAGAGCCTCTCGTGAATCGCCTTGAGCTTCTCGAAATGGGCGATAGGCCGGCGTCTCGAGCGCACACCACCATTCTCGATCCAACCCTCAATCCACTTTGACATGGCGTTGACGAGATACTCAGAATCCGACACGACCTTGACATGCATGAGGGAATAGTCGCTGGCGGCGATGTTTCGAACAGTATCTAAAGCATGAGAAAGGGCTTCAATCTCGGCGCGTGAGCTGGTCTGCGGCAAGTGAGCTTCTAGCCTACCGCTAGCATTATGGCGTGACCCAGGGCCGACAAAGACCCCCCACGAAGCACTGGCCGTGGGTTTGCCGTTGTCGCGGCAGGCGCCGTCAATACCGATGACCAGGGTGTGGACGTCAAGCTCAATAGCGTTTGTGCGTGGGTGCCGGATTTGGAGCTGAGACACCTAGTCAGAAGTCCGGAGTCAGTAATTGCTGCTTAACTATTGCCCAAGCCATGCCAAAAGGGAAATAAAAGACTCCAGAATGCTAACCTGCTTTGCAGTGTTGTAAGTGATGAGCTGAGACTCCGGGACCCGGCGATGCATCCTACTGAGGTCTGGGTCGAAGAGCCGATGGATTTCTTCGCCGTATTCATCAACGGGATAGTCCGCGAACATCTTTGCGGTCCGGATGAGAGAGAGAGAGAAACAATTGGGTCGATATTTTCGGGTGTAAAGAATCCCGCAAATACGATTTGGTAATTATTGAGAGTTGAAGTAGAAGAGATGGAGAAAAGGACCTGGGCGCCAGTGCCAGAACTGCTTATATACACAGTGTGTTGCACCTTCCCCTACTCCTCCATCTAAAGTACTTTTCAGTAGTGGGAAAACCAATGGGTTAATTACCAAGTAGCCAGTGCTGTTACGTTTCTACAAGCATGATTAGCACCCAGTCAAACAACAATTAATTATCTACATAGTAACTTGGGTAACAACATTTGCCGTCTCTCCTGTTGGTAGTACCACAATGCAATATGAATTTCTTTTTAAAGGGTTATATCAAAATAACAAGCCGACCCGCTGTGTTTCGACCATTTCACTATTTGCGAAACGGTCATGGAGCATAGCGGTCTGCGGTGACTGCAGTTGGCAGGCGGTAACCTTGTAACCTACCTATACTCCCAAGGTCCCAGTCCCTTGACTTCAATATCTTGTTACCATCCTCACTATCATCCTCATCATTCCATGGCAAATGTCTGGCCATTTGTGCCATCAACGACACTTGTCACAGACATCCCTACTAGAAATATTCTCACTGAGATCTACTCTTTCTAGTTTTTTATTTCCATGGTGATGGTAGTTTGCACACTCTTGAATTTAATGTGTGCGTTTGGCTAGGTCCTGACTACTACTAATAGCAAGAGTACTCTAACAACACGTATATCAGTTCCGAATGCGTTACCTAGCAAGACAAAAACTCTGTGACAATGCAAGCTCTGTCCATCTTTTGACCTCGATGCTCGAAATGGAAGAGCAGCACATGAATATTAAAACATGACACTCCACCTTACTTGCCGCTTCTTAAATGAAATGCACAAGCGACATTTACGAAATGCTTACGTCAAATCTCAATGCCAGCAGAGCCTAACTAGTAAGTCTTTTAAGACGACTCGCAATATATTCGCTAGAAGTAAGCTTCTAATTGACTGACTGAAGATGCTACGGTCATGTTGACCTTGCGATGGCCACAGCTAGCCACTAGTAGTGGTCACGTAAGAGTTTAGTTCGTCGCTGTCGCATCTCAACAGATTCCTGACTGGCGAAAGATTTATCAATCCAAGTGCAGCAAGGACCAAGTTCAGATTCCCCGTCTCTATCGAAATGTATACCTTACAATATGAGCTTGGGCGGTATAGCATCACGCCTCTGCGTGCTATATTGCCGTATCAAGCATCAGCCCTACATTGCCTTCATTGTCTGCATTTTCCTTTATGGCATCTTCTTCCTCAAAGATCTTAACAGCCTGTGCGAAGTTCTTATTCTCTACCATTGCATCCTCTAAGGTAATATCTCGATGTTGCGCCATCGGCTCTTCGGGAGATGGCGCAATGTTGACCTTGACTGGGAATCGCTTGTCGGGAATCCGTTTTCTCGGGCTGTTTAAGGTGGATGTCTTCGCGGGTGATGGTATCTCACTATTGGGAGGAGATAGACCACCGGGTAAGATCTAGAATGGTAGAAATTGACGCCTCCTTATGCGATAACACTAGTTATGCCTGGAATCACCAGCAATTAGAACTGTGATACTTTTCTACTTCCGCTAACCTATCCATCCATCACCCTACTCGAGGCGATGGCCGTTTGAGTTGCCTGGAGTACGGTGATCATGGTCTTGAGTGTTAACTATCGAGGAATATCAAACACCCGGATGATCGTTAATCATGTAAAAAGCATCGCTTGTAGCATTGCGCAGAGTAGATAATACTCGCATATCCATGATGTCGCTGCCAACAACGCGGACGACGATGGCAGCGTCGGAGTACTTCTTAGCAGTATCAAAATCAAGCCTAGCCTTGGCCATTCTCTTTACGATAGCTTCCATCACATCCTTGTTTCGTCTCCTCGAGGCTGCGAGATGTAATGGAATATCTCTCTGGATGGCTTGCACCGTGGTGTCAAATGAAGCACCTCGAAGAAAGTGGCGACACATCACCGGCGGTCTCAGCAATCTCAGCCTTGACGATACCGGTCTCGAAGAATAAAGTAGCAGCATTCTTCTCCTTGTTCTCCTCTTGTTCCGCATCACTGCCCGCTTCTTCTCCTTCGGCCTCCTTACGGGTGGTAGTACCAGAACCACTTGGAGTACAGCCTCCAGTTTCAGTGAAGGAAGGCTTGGGAATAGTTGAGAATTTGAAAGTAGTGAGAGTCGTTGCTGGGAGACAGCAGTCTTGGTCCAGAAGCCTGGTTGCCCAATAGCATTAAAAGAGATATTCAGCTTCCACCAACGCTCTTCTACCTTAGGGTCCTTCGATTGAATGTTGAAGGGAGGGAAGTTCCCTGAAAGACATCACCATTGTCATCAATGGCAGGGGAGCGTATATGGATGTATGGCGTTCTGGATCAAATGGACTGGCACCACCCATATCCCAACCGGTCAGTTACCACCTTTTTGAAGCAGTCAATCGAGTTCTTATACAGTCGCCGTCTTAGGCCAGCTCCACGCTGGTTCTGCATACGCGTCTTGACCAAGCGGTCAACATCCACTAACATCACCGTAACATAGGACCACCTACCCGGGAATTTCGAGCCTGGGTAGTCCAGGGTAGCTTCTCTTGAATTGGGCACAATTTCATGGCGACTTGCATGTACAGGAAATACGGGCAATGCATCAATAGGATACACCATGAAGGCACCAAAAGTGCCGGCCAAATTACCAGAAAGGAAGCTGTATGCAGAGCCAGCAACTTGCGTAAGAGCAACGTCGGAATCTGAGATCGATGGCCCAGTCAGTTCCGGTGCGGTCGGTTCTGGCACGCTCATGTCGAGGTCGATCAAGCGAAGAACTGACACGGGGCTTAGCCTTGAGATATGCGAGGCCAGTCTCCTTCTCGTAGTACGTTTGAGTGCCTCCTTCATTAGGGTATTGTGCCTGAGCTCCCGCATACAAAAACCCAATAAGGGCGTAGTGCCATTGCCCCTTTCCTGCAAATAACCATTTCTCATACTATGGGGTGCGGTGTTGATT
This sequence comes from Xylariaceae sp. AK1471, assembly GCA_023159215.1. Lineage (NCBI taxonomy): Eukaryota > Fungi > Ascomycota > Sordariomycetes > Xylariales > Xylariaceae > Xylariaceae sp. AK1471. The sequence goes on along the minus strand of JAJKLI010000001.1, from coordinate 2,481,918 downwards.
GGTACCTATGGCTTACATCCCATTGGCTTAGTCTCCAATCCTTGATGTAGCGCCGACGCTGCCTCTTTGCGCTTTGGCATGACTGTTACCTCAGCTACCATGAAATGTAGGCGCTTCTACAGCCTCGGCGAAAGAGTTGGAGCGGTCTGTACTCTCGGTCGTACTGTTCCCTAAGATTCGAAATAAGCCTTGGTTCTCACCAGCCTCGCTGTCCTGGGCCTTGGCCATCTCCGCAATAAGCTTTGCATGATGCTAGCTTAACTTGCTGTACTTGTCGCCGACCAGGGAATACCAAAGTTGGGCCACTTGCGATAGAGGGAAATACAAACAATCCGGGGATCAACCGCAGAATATTTCCTTAGAAATAAACTCTTCTTCAGGACCATGGTACTGAGAGGTCTTTGACACCTGAGTACAAAAGGGAACGCCCAGAAAGTCACCCATAGCATTCACTCAACGGTAGAGTACGGTCCATATGAGCGTCCACCGGCAAACCGGTGTCGGAAGCCCAGCTACGAGCCGTACTGCGACGGTGTAGCCACCCACCCCGACAGCCAGAGCAGGTCGGTTCATGCTCTGAACGTACTTCGTTATTGTTCCTCTTGTTGCTTCAATGCCACCAACATTTCTGGCGCATCTGTACTTTTATCTTCCCGATCTGGCAGTTGTCCCTCAGTCCGCAGGCGTACAGTTGGCATGACTCTCCATGCTTAGTTTAAAGCAGAAATTTACACTCTCACGCAATGATTGAGGTGAACTTTCAAGTACGACTCAGATCGCCTTATAAAGCATTTCTGCCTGTCGTTGTGCTCAGCCCGAAGCATTCTCATTCGCGTGAATGGTGTTAATGATCTCCTGAGCGGAGCTCATCACGCACCTCAGGCAGATGTACAACAGCTACCCTATAAGGGTACGAATATAGCCTGTCGATCCCCCGGCTATGCTTGTGCATAAGGATAATGCTGCCACAGTGAGTAATATCGAGATTCTCTAGAGAACCCATCTGCCAGCAAAGGCGACGTTCTAGGATCTGAATTGCTAAGTAGCATTAGTCATGTATACCCGCCCAACTCATTTTCTGAGAAGAGCGATAATTTCCTTGTTCACAAGATGGTCGTAGGTGCCGAAGCGCGAGCACGGTTCGACAACCCATGGGAGTTCAACCATCTCAAGGAATTGTGTTTCAGGACGATTCTTGAGAGGGTCCTTGGACAAGACCCATACGTCATCAATCATACCACATCATTGGCCCTTAGACCGCCTATACTTAGTTGTGATGACCCTTCTGTTCACTCTGGCTATGTCGGTTGGACAACCCAAGAGATTCCAGCTAATTGCGAAACTGAGACTCTCGGCGGTTATTGAGCTGGTTCTTTGACAGAACCCCAGACGGCCTCAATCATGTCTATGCTCTGGCCCGTGAGAGAAGGGTAGACATAGTAGATCATCATCGCAATTTATCTTCACAGCCGGCCAGAAATTCAAGGGGGCTCCTTGACGAGGCGGCTGTGAAAACCATAAGGGATAGGGTGTTCTAAGCCTCGGACTGAAGTAGAATCAGTGTTCGTCTTTGCGTATCAGGTATCACAGGGTCCATCCATGAATCGAAGGATCGCGTTCCAGGTCTTCTCATCTCCGACCTTGACGCGACCGAGGTTCTCTTCGATATCCAGAATGATCTTTAGCGGATTACGGCTGCGGGCGTGTGGTGAAGCAACGCCTTTCTCTATCATAGTCAAGACGGCTTCAGCAACACTAGTGTGCACTTGTTCTTGTTCAGAACTGTTACTTATTCTCATTTGACGTAAGGGTCGATTCCTAAGGTTTGACTCGCATATCAGTATTAAGGACTTTGAGCAGGCTAGCTTGGCATCCGTGAGCCGTTCGAGGAGGGAACGATCTGCGGGGATTGACGCATATGCAGGAGAGTCGTTATCAGCCCAGCACACGAGGGGTTCGCGACCCTGAGGATCCCGTATAACCTCTTTGCCTTTGCCTTTGATATCCGATTCGGAATGCTCCTGATAAGCCTCGCTGACTGTAGTGATGGTGCGATCAGGCATCCGTGAGCGTTGTCTGAAGAGCGGCTGTCTGGAGTTTCAAGACTGTATTGACCGAATCGCGAGAATCGCGAGAATCTTCGGCAATTGACGCTACAAGCCGGCAACCATGCCACCACAGGATGTTGAGGAGGCCATTCAATGTCTATAACGAAAACCTATATGTAGACTGAGCGACAGGACATTAGAACAGGTTATATTGATCTCAGGAATAGATTCAATGGCTATCCTCGTCGCGATCCGGGAGTGACTTGTCTGGGTTGCTGGAGTCGACGGAGGAATCCAGATGACGAGTATGATGAATAGCAATTCTAACCGCTATCAGAATGATGATCATCATTCTAATCTAAAAAGCCTTGCTTCTTGAGAGCTTCATTGACATCTCGTACGGCGGCCGTAATATTCCCGTTGGTCTATTTCGAATAAGCATCCCTGTGTGACTGTTTGATCTCTGCCGCATACTGTCCTTTGTAAGATAGTCATCGTGGTGCTGGAGGTAGCCGTTGTCTGCGACCAAAGCACCTCGCTTGTGCGAAGACACGTTTTGATCAACAACAAGAGCTGCCGAGAAATGACGCTAGAGCGAACTCTCGCGAATCATCTCCACAACGATGTTCATACGCCGTGTCCCTTGAGATTCTAGTCCGCTCTTCATCTCAAGCCATCCGCCACTTCTTGAAATTCTCTTTGTAGCGTGTGCCATCCTTCTGGATAGATTGGTACGCTAGCCAGATTTCGGTGACGTAGAACCGTGCTAGGACATTGTAGCGACGGTCCAGCTGCACAGGGGATAGGCTGTTGACGAAATAGGCTGATGCACTTAGCAACAGTTCATTATAGAGAGAGATATGAAGTGTACTTTTCATGTTGGCCTCCCTGTAGATGAGCTGCTCAATCTCATAGGACTCAGTAAGAAGTCACTGGCTTCCTTTTCCCTATTTATCCTGCCATTAGTCGGCCGTTTGTGCGCTGTGTTCTTAGCCAAGATCTCTCACCTTGCTAGAAAAAATTTGCCTGCTTGGCAAACCGCTTTCTTGTTCTTCTCTCCTGTCTAAGTGCATCGAAGTGCAACCACTTTCTATCGAGGTTAGTCAACTTGATCGGACAACAACGTATACTGACTGAAGCCCCAGCATACGAGACATAATCGACGACGATGACATGGATGATAAGCGAAAAACAAATCGACTCACATGGAATGGGAATTTGCAGCGAAGCACCACAGATCCTCTTCTCATCCTTCTCTGCAATACGCCATTTTCTGCTTCAGTACAATGTCTAGCTAGTGAGAAGCGACATGACTGTCATAGAGACCCTCACGATGTGCTGGAAATGCATTCACCCGTAAGAGGGGGAAGGGGGGCGGGCAAGTTCAAGGCATGCGATGAGACGCTCTAGCATTTTTGACACTGTCCATCGCCCGTGCTGAAGGTATAGGGAAAGCATAACATGATGTCGCCCATTACTGAATATTGTTAGTGATCTCCTGTGTGGAACTCATCAGACGGTCCTGAGAATCATATGTAATACGATGCTCTGACCCCAGGACTGTACTGGAGTCGCTTCCAATGTTGTCCTTGCCGGTAATTACGGAGCTTCCATCAACAGTATCAGCTAAATCATCATCCGCATGATATATGTCTGAGCTGTTAGTGGCGCTATCGACATGGTTGGAGATGTCAGTGTCGTTCTGAATTCCAGACTTAGATTTCGCACGGAACCACATCGTGGATGGGGAGCCGAGAGACAGTGCTACTACAATCGGCAGTCTACCTCTGTCCACCAATCCAGTAGCGGTTACGACCACCAAAGATTACACCTGAAAATTTGCAGGGTAAAGGAAACATGAAGTTCCTATGGCGTTCTGAGATGAAGCGCAGAACTTGATTTCAGCGTTGAATGAGACCATCCCCCGTGTCTGCCAGGCGAAGCCAACGCTGCTTCTGCGTCGGCGATGTCCCAATGGAGGCGCCTAGCGACAATGAGATGCAGACAATTCAACTACTATCACTGCCGAATGTTGCCGATGAGAGTTGGGGTTGGCACGATATCTAACCCGTCAGTTTCCTATTGCGATAATACATGATGAGAAGCTTACCAAAGTTGAAGAGGAAATTCGATCGCATTTCGAGACAGTCAGAGTCCACGAGTAGATGAAAATGTCTCGTGAGTTAGAAGAACCCTTAGCTTAGCAGTCGAGCTTCTTCCATAGCTGCTCGACACGCGCGTCACACTCATTTTTTCGTTTAGCCGTCACGGCCGGATCGTGGATCCGAGGATATTCCACAGGTCGCCGTGGACGTGCTTGAAAAGCATCGACTGTAGGTGGTCGAGCGTCGCGCAGATGTGGACGTCGACTTGGATGAATTGCGGCTTAGGACTGGTGGCGGACTTGTCATCATTTTGCTTGCTTTTAGTCTTGTCCTCTGATGAATCAGTCAGAGACTTGAACTCAATCTTTTGCGTAAGGGAAGTCTGTGGGCCACGAGATGGCTATCATCGCTGTGTTCTGGTTCTCGCTCTTGAACCGAACGCCACCAAAGACCCTATCAGCTCGGTTACCAGGTCGGGAATCTTCATGCCAAATGTTTGTAGCAGCATAGCAATCTGCATGAGGCTGCGATTTGAGCATCGTTGCCTCATGCCAAATTCCCCTCGTCCAGCAGATTGACTGAGTAGCGAGCTCGAAGACTCTCCTGCTTCATCTTCATGGACTCCTCCTTTAGCTGGTTAAATATCTCGTGAACTGGATACTAGCCCACTTCGCTCAAGGTTTATGATGGTATGAGAGCAATCAGAGAGCCTGGAGAAGAGTGGGAGGGATGAGGTTAAATGCTTTGAGAGGAAGTGGATCTGGAAAGATCTGACAAATATTTATAAGAAAATATTTGTGGGACAATGACTGGATTGTGGGAGATAAAGAAGAAGCAGTGGGTGTTTGAAACATTTGATCAACCCCTCGTGGGTCCTGGCACGTCTATGACATCGTTGATGCCTGGGGATGAAAGGCATGGAAGGGCACGGAAGGTTACCAGCTACTCAGATTTTGGAGTATATATGACTCATATGAGTATGATTACTTGATGAGTTCGAGGCTTGTTTTGTGCAGGGAATAGTATATGCCAAGGCATGAGGTCCAGGGAAGAGATGGTGAAGAAGTTGTTTGTGTGGCTTCGAACCAGATTCGATTGCGCACGGAGGATTCTGCGAGTCACTCAGAAGTATGCCTGGCGTGTCGAAATGGATGAGAAGGAGGGAATGGGAACAAAAGGATTGGCCAGAAACTTGAAAGGTTCTTATATAGAGTGAACAGCTTCATGGTGGTCTCCCTTGCTATCCTGGGTGGACCTTGAGGAAGAGCCTGAACTGGTTCTGGAAGTTGGATAGGAGCTGGAGAACACTGGGAGTTAATGAGGAGCGCGGCTAACGTGTGGGATTGGTTTGAGAGGAGGGAAGAGAAACAAATAAGATGGGCGGGGAACTTGAAAGGTTCTTTATAGATCTGACAGCTTCATGTTATGCTGCAAGTCACTCAGAAGTGCAGCTGATGTAGTGGAAAAAGATGTGAAAGAGAAAAGAAAAACAAATTGGGCTGGGGACCTGAGAAGCCCTTATATAGACCAAACAGCTTCATTAATCGCAAGTCTTTTTGATCGTTAGGGTGATTTGCGAGTAGATAGTTGTGTGTAGTGGTTAACCGTAAAGCCCTCTTCAGTACGTTGTATAGTTGCGTAGTCTTTTCCAATGCACGCCCTTTAACTGCAAGAAGAGGCTGCGCGCTGTTTACATGCGTAGTTCCATGTAGTTCCCTATCATGAACCCAGACACCACTTCTTTCAAGGCCCAAAGAAATGCCCGTAGGCTCTTATTGCCATAATCTCGGTGTTAGTACCTGAGGTGACAGTCCTGTCTTGTCTCTTTGCTGAGTTTCCTGGCTCTATTCATGACCAAGAAACAGTACAGAGCTCCTTACACTTCTTCAAAGACATGGTTAGTTGAATCGAAGCCATAGTAATACTGGCCATCATGAAAACATATATGATTGACTAGCTTGTCAGCAACTGTTATGTCTTGCTCAGTTCTTATATTACTGAATACTGGGTAGTAATATTCTGGACAAGTTTTAGTCAGGTATGTCTTCTACTTGCCTAAGATTTTGTACAGAACTCAGATTATGGGTTTTTCCTCTAGCCTGCTACATCTTCTGAGGGCCACTACATCAAAAATGAAGGTCACGTCCTATCCTACATTGTCATATGGCACCCCACGCTACTGCCATACACCAAGAACAAGTGTTGTGAGTCATTTTTTTGCTCCTACAAGTGTGGCAAACAACCATGCTTGATAAACAAAAAGGTAGATGGAAGACAAGGGCTTTACTAACCTCCATGATTTGCAAACAGAATGAAATGACAACGGAATAGTGGAACTCACCTTATTAAAGCACCACTGTCCCTGTAGATCAAATACCTGCGGGATGTATTTTAACATGAAAGGTCATTATATGTACGGGGTTAGTTAATACAGCAGGTGTTATCCTTGAAAGTGATGGTCTACCAGAACTTATACCGATTGTTGCTCAAGATATATGCATATTGATGAGTATGGAACCCCAAATGTCATCGAGCTGTCCTGCTATGGCACAGTGCAAACGCTACGAATTATTTCCTTACAGCTTGCTTCCACGCTGAAACCCTTTGTGGCATGCAGTCTACCAATGGAAATGAGGGGGCAGAGAAGCAAAAAGGTGCAACCCGTAAATTGTTATTCATATTACTGAAATTCTAGGTTGAGCTCTCAGAATATATAGAGTAGTACCAATGGAGGGTATCAGGGAATTCCTGTTACCCTCTAGCATGAGCTGAACACGTATTTAGATTTTTTTAGCCTGCGACAAGGCTCATATTCTTCAGAGGGGGCTTGAAAGAGGGAAGTATGGAAGTGGAATCTTTCCGCCCCATAATGAACGGGAGCAAACTAACTATGTACTGGCAGCTAGTAAATTACTTTCAGTTCCAACGAATCCATTCAGAGTAAGAAAATGACGGGGAGTGTTGGCACAACACTATGTAGCACCTCTCCTTACACCCCCTTCTATGCAACCGATTTTGCTAGAAGATTGCCAAAAAGAACATACTTTGCACTTGTTCAGGTTACCCACTTTGTAGCCAGATAACTCTAGCTAGATGATGTCGAGCCGGTTTGCCTAACTGACACATTAGTTAGTTATCTTGCAAAAATGGATTACGAGCTTGTTATCATTTGTGGAAGTCTTTAGTGCCGGAAGTTTTCTTGCTATAGGCTATACATTTGAATTTTTCCGAGCCTTCGACCCAAGAATGAAGTACAATATCTCACGTGCTGATCTACTGTTTAGAGAACGACACGGAATGGTGGTCAGTAAGTTAGATTGTTATTTGTCAAAGATCATATCGCTGAATCTTATCCTAAGTGACTTGCTCTCCATATTGCATTAGCTGTGAAGGCAAAGAAATAGGTGCTAACAATGAGACTGGTATATTGTTCTTCCTACTCTACATAGAGCATCATCCAGCCAAAACCAAATCCTAGTCGTCCAAGATCGATAAGAGCTAAAGACTAGCTCCTATAGAAATACATATCTATACTCTGCGTGGTCAAATTAAAGCCCAGTCACCAACATCTTGCTAGCAGTGTAGAAGAAATCAGTCACTTCGAATGTGATGACCTAGACCCGGGGGCGAACGCAAGTCACCAACATGAACCCAGTCCGGCTCCTTGCAAACATGTATCCATTCCTCAAAACTCATATTATGACCCAAGTCGGGAGTTTCACAGACGAGAACCTTCGCGTCTTGGCTCTCGGGCTCCGGGATCGACGGGCAATGAACAGATACGGATTTCCGTGGCCCATCGAAGCCGTCGCTCAAGTAAGGCACATAACCAGTCAATCCAGTATCAAGCTGCTGCTGGTTGATGATAAACAGGCGGCTCAGGTCCTGCTCGATGCTCTCCTCAAGACCGTCAGCGAGCGACCGAACAGCGTCTTTGAGATTCTCTGCCGGCGCAGTGTCAAGTATTGCGCGGAGATCGTAGAGACGGTCGCGCGTCACGTTCAACTCCATTTCCAAGAGGAAGAAAGAGTCCGCTAATTTTCTGAGAGCTTCTGGGTTGGCTGTGGCGGATCTTTCGACAGAGTCTGCTGCGGATGGGGTTCGGCAAGAGGAACAGCTACATAAAGTAGATGGAGTCGCGGTTGATGCGGTGGATGCGGTGGATGCGGTGGATACGGTCTTGTCGAAGCACGACATCCCCGTACCACAACCAAAATGAGGATACATAGCATGCGGGTACGGAGGATACCCGGGAACTAGCTCGTTAGGTAAGGAATCTGAGGCTGTTGACGAGCTGGATTGGCTAGAGCAATTGGTGCCGTAGGATCTAATGTAAGAGTCCTGACGATCTACACGAGAATCAGCGATCTCCTTGATGGCCACTTGCAACAAATCGCAGATCTGGTCGAGGCGGTCGACAACTTCGTCGTGCCGTGTCTTTTGCATCTTGATCTGCTTCTTCTTTCCGTTGCGACGACCGCGGCGACGACCGCGCTGACGCTGAGCAGGCTTGAGGTCCCCGGCAGCAGGGGACAGGAGGTCTGACATGTCGCAATAGTTATAGGGAATGTAAGGTATGGCCATTATTTCCTGCAGTCTTGTTGTTGCTGCATCGGGTAGTGGAGGAGCTGAAGTCCAAATTTATATGTAGTAAAAAGAATGTGTTTTATACACTGTTGTAGATGATTCAATCGGCTCTGGAGCATTCACTCGGAGTCATACGCACTCACCTATGTGATTCTCAGTGCTCCGCAACGAACCGTGTCTACGTGATTGAGCAAACAACTCATCTTCACTAAGCTTGCGGCTCGCCATGGCTAATGACCACGGGGTATTTCTATTAGTATATCTTCCTGTTAACAACACCATTTGGGATCTAGCCCCCTTTACCCCTTCATGAGAAGTTTGTTATGCTACTTTCGTGTCAAACGTATAAAACGACCCTCCATATCATTCCTCCACAGGCCCAGTCTGTGTTGAACACAATCCGACTGGCAGGTGTTTTCACATCCCACAAGGATCAACTCAAATGCGCGGCTGTTAAAGACATTGAGCGTAGCAGGAGTGATATATGAGCTAGCGCAAATTTCGTCTATGGGCTCAGGGTGGAAGGTCACGCCAGCCTCCGGCGTCGCTCAAAACCAGTCACAGCACTCAAGACTCCGTAGGTTAACAATCCAATGCGGGTGGATCAATAGAATGCCGATCGTCTGCTGGTGGGAGGTGACCATTTTCTGAGCCGACATAAGTGGAGGAGGAGGATGAATCGTCGGGAAGAGAAAGCTGCGGCAATGGGCCTGACTCGATGTTTGAGTTTCGATAGACAGTAGAGTAGGTAGAAAGAACATGTTGGAATGCCATGCCTAGGTCTTCTTCGTCTAGGTTCGAGGTAGTTAGCACAAAAGATGTGCTGATGGTTATGCGTGCATTTACCTTTGTTGTGGTGGTGACGAGAACGCCTAGAGTCATAAGAGGTGAAAATCATGAAAACGAACTGAAACGTGGCGAGTATCAATTGGAGTAGAGCAATGAGGGTCTGGGAGGGAAGTTGAGACATGGTGATCCAATTTCAGTCTGTGTTCTCGAGATCATATTGCAATCGTCCTCCAAGGAGATGGGACGATTTATTAGGACGGACTATTTAACGGAAAGTATGGTGAAGAAGAGCCTCACCGACAGACAGACAACCACCCTGTAATTCGTTTTCTCTTGGTCTCTGCTATACATGCTCGCAGTGTTATCATCGCAACTGTCATCGCAATTGTTGACATGATTGATGCCGCGACGGAAAAGTTATTGTCGGTAAGCAAAGGGGACGTCGTCGCAAGGTAAACATTTCCGGTGTGCAAGGGTATAAAACGTTCCTTGTCAGGTATCGCGCCAAAACCAGGGCCTTGTGGCTAAAGCTGTTCAGGTACCGCAAGGCGAGATGGTCCCAGTGTGCCGTATCTTTGGTTAGCGTGCCAAGTATACCTGATAAGGGACACTTTACTGCCATTTTACTGCAGGTGGGCAGCAACTATAGCACACGGAACCTCTTCCTATTGGAGGCTGGTCATCGGTTGCCTTGCTGCGGCGCCGGAGCACGCCCCAACATCCGCAAGACCCTACGCAGTCCCAAAGCTTTCAAAGCCGCTGTGACAAAATTCCGAATCAAGAACTAGCCATTGCGATGGTTGCAAGAAAATTATGGTGGGGATAGACACGTGGCGGGGTGCGGCCCAGATACCACGCAGGTTCCCATCGCAATCGTCGCAATTGGATGCCACTGGAACCGTAAGTACAACAAGTACAGTACCTAGGTACCTACCTAGGTAGGTAGAGCTTGCATCCCCAAAAACCCCACCCCCACTCTACAGAGGGGCTGTTTACTGTAAAAGGTAAGGCTACCTACTGCATTTTACATGCCACAACACGCAGAAAAGAAGTACCTTGGCATGCTTTGCTGCTCCTAAACAGATATCTGGCATGGTTTTTACTGTTAGTTAAATTATATCTTGTCATAATCGTTTAAACTTCTTAGTTAATTATAAGGCGACTAATGATTTAAAAAGCTGTTGTAAGCTTTGTAATTAGGTGTGGTTTGGTGTAGAATTCGATAGTGATGTACCTAAAGTTAGAGACTAGGCAGCTAGGTATGCTGCCTGGAAAGGTTTAGCTTCAAGTGATGTGCAGCCAGAATGAGGCGCACGCCAAACGAGAGCCAATGGCGCAATCTTCGCAATTTTCGCAATGGACTTTTGCGTAGGACCCGACAGCCAGTGGCTACATACTCGTGTACGCAGCAATATGTATGCTGCTCTCACCCGTCAAGCCAGGTAATAAGACTTTTCAGCTCGACCAGTTCGCACTCGTCGCAATCTATATATGTCCATTATTTCCCTTCCTGTAGAAAAGCCGGGGAAACATTCCGCTTCTACAACTCTTGCAAATGTAATGGCTGTATTTTGGACAGGTCGTCCACATCAGCATGTCTTGGCCACCGATCTTTACAGACTCAAACGATGCTCCGTGGCTACCATCTCCTATTGATTCAAGCAGTGTACCAGGGTGTGTAAACATAGATGACATCACTACCTCATTTGAACTTCCTGCCCCGTCCAGGCCCCATGACAGTTTGAAAGCAAGAGCAATTGTCGCGCCAGTGGACACTGAAGATGAACCGGATGAGGCTGGTCCGAAGCGATTACGCAAACGGGCTCGCTACGCATATCTCAAATGCACTTTCTGTAGAAGGGATAAGCAAAAGGTAGATTCCACTACGCTTCATGTTTTTCAAGTCACTAATGTTGGGTAGTGCAACCCAGGTGGTCGTCAGTGGCCAGGTCAAAAATGTCACCGATGTGTACTGAAAGGATTTGCTTGTTCCGATGGGAAGACCACCAAGTGCGAAACCACGAACCGGCAGAGGGTGAGATTGAAACCTATCTTACGTGCATCTCCAGCCAAATTACCAGCACTAGGCGCAAACCCCCTACTTGAAGAATGGTAAACTGCCTTTTTGTCTCTAGCTCTGAAGATAACTAACAATTGAAGCTTGGTGACCATAAGTTGGTACCGGATGATTACACATATGGCATCCGTGGCCACTGAGATTGACTCAGCCATTCGACAGAAAGCCCGGAAATGGGGTTCCAAAATGAACCCACCGGAACTGCTGTCTGATATATCGCGAGGAGTGCACGATGTATCGAATATTATTGCCCGTCAGATACGAAGACTTTGTGTACAGAATCCATCCTTAGAACATGATGTAATCGCCGAAGTCTTCCGAGCTGCGATGCAAAAACTACCAGACGGTGGTCTCCACAGGTCAATCGAAAAACTTCATTCTGCGTTTTCCAATGGCAAGAAGGCCGAAGACAACGATGCCAGCGAATTCACTACTCTGACATGCTCGATTCATGCAACCTTCAGTGCAGAATTGCTGAGCTCAACAAACGAAGACCAAATAATTTCAGCTGCCAAAACATATATCGACGGCTTGGAGTCTACGTGGGACAGCATCTCAAGACTATATGAACATGATGTCGTCACTCATAGACTGCCAACACTGACGACACCCTTTATACACGAGTTCTATTTCACAGATTCAACTCCCAGAGACCGACCTTTCTTGTGGGCGTTATTCAACGCTGATACTAAGCGTCGTCTTCGTCGAGATAGCCTCGGGAGGAGTGGTTTGCATTTTGCGACAGAAAAGTGGGATTTCTGGGAGTGGAGTGACATCTTTGAGATAATGGATACCTTTGTAGACGACAGAGATGTTTTTGGGCGGACGCCTTTGCATATTGCTTGTGCCCCAAACTACGCATTTGGAGTACAGTCACAGCGTTATGTTATTAAGAGGCTGTTGGCAAGTTTTGCCAATATATTCATTCGTGATGCCTATGGATTACTGGCGATTGACTACGCAATTCAAGACAACAGAGCTGACATACTAGAAATCTTTCGTAAACAGACGGGTCTCGATATTGACAATATCCTTTCTGCAATGGCAGGAGCTGAGGAGGCTGAGAAGAAAGTTCAGGTTGCCGGTATACAGGCCTGCGATCGGCTCCTTGAAAAGATAAGCTCAGAGGGAGAGGAGTGAACAATAGCATGTATGCTTCCCAAGAGGTGGGGATCAAGAAAATTTTCCTCATGAAGAGTACTAAAAATCCTAGTTATTATACCTTAACTACCAGCGATAATATGCGAACGGAATATCACGTTCATCCTCACCGATATACCCCCTCTCCCTAAGCTCACGACGATGGCGCTCATACACAGCCGCATTTATACGCACACACGTGAGGCACTGGCAGCTTTCCGGGGGCACCTGCACCGCAGCCTGAGCCTGGGCCTCGCAGCGAGCAATATCATTCGCAGAGCGGATCCATTCCCACGCACAGTCCGGATGTCCACTGCTCCAGCGCCTGAGCACATGGTCGGGAATGTGCAGTGGAAGTGTATAGCCCTGCCCCCCACTCCGCCGGCTTCGACTAGAACGCTGACTTCGGCCTTGGTTCAGTATAGCCTGAATCTGCGCTTGGATCAGTTCTTCCGGCGGTTGAGCAAGTGAGCTATTGCGGTCCATGTGGCCCTGCTCAGGCGCAGATCCAGTTGGATTTGGTGACCGCGACGGCCGGCTGGTCTGACGGCGCGTGCTTGCATTCCCTGGGCCTGGGACTACCGTAACTCCAGGAATGAAGGTGCGGACGCTGTTGGGATAAGGGACCGCGACTTGCGGATCACTGGGGCCGTTTGGTGGAGCTGATTGTGATGGAGCCGAAGCGGGAGTCGAAGCGGGAGCCTTAGCCTCCTTGACTGACGTGGAAGGGGGAAGCGGAGTGGATGCGGCCGCGTTGGCTTGGTCCTGGCCAGGTGCTACTCGGGCCGGTGCAACTCTAGATTTCGCAACCCGAGTGGAACTACGTGTTCGACTTGAAATCGGTGCTGTGTCTGGTGCTGTGGAAGGATAAGCTGCTTGGTGGCGAGCCGGCGCCGATCGAGGAATTTGGTGTCCTTGGTCAACATGTGAGAGGGGTGGCACTATGGTTCCCCATTGTGGTTTATGTTTATGAGGCATGGTTAGTGGTGTTTTACTTCTTGAAGTCTTAAAATCTAGATAGAGGCAAATAGCTTCTTGCAATGGTGATGGTATCAGACTGCGAGCACCAGAGTACCATAAAGATCGTAGAAGCGTAGAAATACAAATCCCCTACATTTAGGAGAGTTTAAATAATTAGACAGATCACATCTCCATTGCTCAGTCTTGTTATGAAACAGGCCAAATTACCAGATTAAGTCAACTCCGATGAAAATGAAAAGTCATTCTCTCCTGACAAAGATAGTGCATTGATGAGTAGGTTGCGTCTTGGATAATGACGGCGAACTTGAGAACCTGTCTTCTCTATTAAATTGGCCAGTTTTAGTTGAATCCTTCCACCATAAGGTGTTGACTAATTACTGTAAGACAAGAATGGACTTGTCGTGATGTCGCGTACAGTATGAATGAAGCGCATTTCGTTACTAGAAAACATCGACGCACAGTATTTTAACTGTGATTTTGCGCTAAATCACAGTTACAATGACTAGACAAGCCACCTTTACCAGCCACTGAACACTGCCGCAATCGGGACGACGCCCGTAGATTCATAACCCCGCGCTGCTTTATAGCGCATTTCCTCAACACAGAAGCAACGTCACTAGGTGTACGCACTGACTCAAAATGACCTCACAATTGCAGAAGAGCAAGTTGGCCTTCATTGGCGGCGGCAACAGTGAGTAACTCTACAGCTTGCCATTGTCGAGAGCAATAATCTTCTTCTGGGTTCTCCCGACTCTTCTAAAAATTCGACTAACCCCAGATGATTTACAGTGGGTGCCGCCATCATCGGCGGCCTTGCGGCTAGAGGTATCGACAAACAGAACATCTGCGTCTCGGAACCGTGGGAGGTCAATCGCCACAAGATGGCAGAACTTGGGGTGCGCACGACAACATCCAATGTCGAAGCGTCACAAGATGCCGACCTCCTCGTCATTGCCGTCAAGCCCCAAGTCACCAAGACGGTGTGCCAAGAGCTTGCCGGGGCTTGGGCGCAACGCTCAGCCACGCCTTTGATCATCTCCATCGCTGCGGGCATCACGCTGGACAGCTTGAGGGAGTGGTTGAAGCTCACCGATGGGCGCATACCACACATCGTGCGTGTCATGCCTAATACACCGGCCCTAGTGGGCGAAGGTGCTTCAGGCCTGTACGCAGATGAAAGTGTCTCTTCCTCTGAGAAGGACCTGGCCGCTGCACTTCTTTCAAGTGTCAGTAAAGTTACTGAGTGGGTAGATCGCGAAGAGCATATCGACGTCGTCACAGGACTATCCGGTATGCTACTCTACAATTCGTCATTTCGTGCGTGTTTTTCTCACTCTAATGACCCCCCTTTTCCAGGATCCGGCCCAGCATATTTCTTTGCCATGGTGGAGCATTTGATCGAAAGCGCGATGAATTTGGGACTTTCAAGAGAGCAGGCTACCCGGCTAGCGAAGCAGACATGTCTCGGTGCTGGCAAGATGCTGGTCGACTCAACTGAGGAGCCGGCGCAACTGCGGAAGAACGTAACGAGCCCCAATGGAACGACCGCTGCCGCTCTGGACAGCTTCGAGGCTTCTGGGTTCAAGGACATTGTGGATAAGGCCGTGAAAGCGGCAACCAGCCGAGGCGAGGAGCTTGGGAAGACTTTGGGGAAATCATGATCACTAGACGCCGTTAAGAGATCTCAAGGCACCTGGGCCATTTCAGTCGCCGCGCTCTAGGTTATTATTATGCTCACATTAGGACTACTATTTGAGGCCAAAAATCCTTTAGAGTCAGGACACCGGCGGCATAATGGTTATAAAAATATTACAACGCTTACAAATCGAATAAAATACGACATGCTCCTTATGATCTTAGAGGCCTTCACATGTTCATAGAAGTCTCGGGACTCTAACCTTGCGAAGACGGTGATCTGTATGTGCGGTTTTGCTCCGTAGGTGAGATTTCCTTATTGGACATGCCCTTTTAATGCTATGCCTCACCCAGTTCAAAAGCAAATGCTCTGCTGTAGCCCCTGAAGCCGTATCATTATGCGTTATCATCAACCCAATCAACTATAATGTGTAAGCAAATACACGAACGCACGCGCTCCCTCTAGAAACCATGTTACGGGACTGCCTTTTATCCTCTGGGGCACAAGATATTATATTGTTTTTGAAACATTTATCACACTTACTCATCTTCGCTGTGTCTGATTCTCTTTACGGGACTTCAGTTGAGCTACATCGTCCGAAAGATACCATAACGTGCTAAATTGAACGTTACGAATGTGTTGATTGTGCTACAGAAGAGGCCGTAAAACATCGGGAAACTTACGGACGACCTTATGGCCGTGGATAAACCGGGCTTGTAGGTACGGTCGATATCGCCGTCGCCCTTCCTTCGGGTCGCGCTCGGGTCGGCTGTTCTTGGTGGCCAGGTGCTCTGATTTGGATCAGTTCTGAATTAGCAAGTTTAGAAGTCGACGATATGAGACACGTTCATAGGAGGCTGGTTTGGTGAACAGAGGATATATATGCTTGGGGCATTGTCTAGAATGTTGGTTGTAGATAATATGGGACAATTAGGTATTTGGGCCAGATTTTCCATATAATTATACTTACACATTCAATACTCAAAAGCCTTAAGCTACCCTCTCATAAAAAAATAAACAAAATTCATGATCATTTAGGTAACGACCGAAGCGATTACTTCGAGATGGCTGATGAGAAGATAAAGAAATAGCGACGCGCTGCGTAGTTTTAAGGTTCCGGCTGACACCGCGTCTTTTTAGGATAGACCAGTAATTAACGAGATCTAGGAACAGCGTAAACAATCGCGGATCCGAAAGGCCACATAAATAATTTGACAACATAAGCTATGCTGGTCGGTAGACATGTGACTAACGAATGTGAAGATTTGTGTGTTTACGGTATTTGAGTGCAACCTGGGATGATGACTTAGCCAGTAGTTGAGGTTTTGATATTAATCTTGGGAAAGAAGAAAGGAAAGACTTATCGATATCGCAATGTATTAGGTCTAGTAAGCTAGATACCGAGAATAGTAACTACGATTATCAGCTTTATTAGTAATGAGTTAACACAGTGTCCAGACATGATAGTTGCAAGATGAAACATTCATTTCTACTTCTTCATAGGTAAAAGTCAATGCGAGCCGAAGTAGAGTACATTTTATTGTTCAGGCGCTTCTGTTTATGTTTACACAACAGCGCCCATCACTTACACATAAATAAACCCTCACTGTAAAGACTAAAACGACCACTAAGCTAGTATGATTTCAAAAAACCTCATCCATCGCCTATGATACCTCGCAAACGAATATAACTATTTCCTGTCTCAACAACTTCGGGAACGGGAGGCCCGGTACAGCAAGAATATATTAGTCTGAGAAGCCATAGAGAACGCTATATCGAATCTAACCTACCTAGGTAGTGTGTGGAGGTATGCTGTACCGCATTCACATACGCTATTACCTATTAGAGTACAGCTGTGCGGTAATAGCGAAATTGTTTTATTCCCAATCGCAACAAGAGATTACCACCTCGGCTTTCTCCAAATCGCATCTCGTAGTTTAGGGTGCGGATGGCGACACCGACACCGGCACGATTCCGGCGTTACCACCGCGAAATATGCACCTCGCCGGCCCATAATTCTTTGGTTGGTCCGCCTCCGCGATGATTCAAATGTGCGTCAAACTTTCTTCCCCAACAGCCGTACTCGTCTGTCAAGGGTGGTATACCATATCTACGAAATCATGAACGCAATCCGTTGGTTTTATCATGAATTTGGGCTTGCTTCAATCCATGCGACAGGACGTAATGCTTATCTCATCATCCTGGCGAGAACATGCCGCATGTTCGCATATGGTACCAATTCTTTGATTCTAGGTAAGTGAGCCTCTATCAATTGATGTCGATAGAGTAGTAACTTGTGGCCGCAGCCATCTTCTTTTCTGCGCTTGGCGTCTCGGATAATCAGATTGGTCTGTTTATGACCCTGACACTCGTAGGAGATGTCTTCCTCGGAACACTGCTTTCTCTTGTGGCAGACCGCGTTGGCAGGCGGCGAGTGTTGATGGGTGGATCGATCCTGATGGTTACGAGCGGTGTAATATTTGCCCTCTTTGAAAATTTTTGGATCCTGCTATTTGGCGCTATCGTTGGAGTCATCAGCATTACTGGAGGCGATTTCGGTCCGTTCCGGAGCATAGAAGAGTAAGCAGTACCAAATTAGAGAAGCCAAACAGATTCTCACAGAAACTCAGGTCGGTTTTATCGCAACTCACAACTCATTCAACAAGATCTGATGTGCTTGCCTGGCATGTCAGCACCCCCTTGATTGGTTCGTCGATTGGAAGCGAAGTCTCTGGAAGAATCATCCACTGGCTTCAGAGTGAGAAGGGATGGTCTGAAGTCGACTCATACCATGCCCTTTTCTGGATATATGCAGCAATGGGCCTCGTCAATCTGGCCCTCGTCGCTCCACTGACTGAAGCATGCGAGCTACAACAGTCAGACGAACGTTACACCCAGATCCCGCAGGTGGATAGCGAAACCAGATACGTCCAAGGAGATTCAAACGCGCCCGAACAGGTTGATCTTTCAACTGAAAAGTCCAACCGACTGGTCAAAGCCTGGACCTGGTTTTCTAATCAACTCGCACAGATCTCGGGATCGACAAGATCCATTATGTACAAATTATGGATTTTGCTCGCAGTCGACTCGCTTGCCGACGGCATGGTGCCTTATTCCCTGACGAACTACTACTTGGATATCAACTTCCACCCATTGAAGTCTACACTTGGTGACGTGACTTCGGCTAGTTATTTCCTTGGCGCAATAGGCGCAACGCTTGCTGGACCTTTAGCACGGAAGATCGGCCTCATCAACACCATGGTCTTCACGCATATTCCATCGTCGGCTGCAGTGCTTGTGTTTCCATTTCCGCCCTACTTCTGGATGGCCGCTGCACTTCTGCTGACCAGGGCAGCATTGAATAGTATGGACCAGGCACCTCGCGCCGCTTTTATTGCTGCGGTGGTAAAGCCTGAGGAGCGAACAGCAGTTATGGGAATCACCAGTACAATAAGAACATTGGCCGCAATGGCCGGCCCGACCGTCACAGGGCTGTTGGCTTCGAATGAGCACTTTTGGGTCGCGTTCGTCGCAGCTGGAATTTTTCGGTTAGCTTACGACTTTGGTCTGTATGGGCTATTCGTGAACATGAAGCTTCACCAACACGAGTCAACGCCGATGGAACAGGTGACAAGCAGTCTAGTGGAAGGGAGAGCGTTTGACGAAGAGATGGAGCTAGGGAGCATATTTGATTCAGATGCTTCTAGCACGGGGTGATGCAGACATGAACTGGTTAACTAGCTGAAGCTCGAAGGGCTAGCCGGGCTTATAACTATGAGACCCAGTACAATAGCTACTTGAGTGAATCTGTTAAGGCTGTTCTCTTCATTATCCTCCCGAGGATATATGGACCAAATATACACGTGCTACGTCGTAAGAGCTTTGGCTGGTTTCATTAGCCAACCGCTGTGTTTAATAACTGTCTCACCATAGATGTAACGGTCTTCAAATATAAGTTGAAGCTTGTTAAGAATAACTTATTCCGCAAGCTAGTAATTAGACTTTCAAAGTTAATATTTATTCCTTTTTACTTTAAACTCAACAAAACGAGCTCATAGCAAGCTATAATGGATTCATCTGATAACTTAGGCCGCGTCTGCCCTTCCACTTCCTCGGCGCACTGCTGTTCTTCTCGTCAGCCTCTTTCTACTTCCTTGACACAGTTCTCCGCATGTTATAGCCGCTTCTCCAGCTCTGCTATACAATATAAGCCTTTGATTTATCCGATATGGCGGTAAAAAATGTGAACGATAAGAACGAGATCAGAATGATTAAAGCTTCATGACCAAAGCACGACTGAAGTAGAGAGTAGCGGCGATAGCAAGCGCTCAAGTCAACTATGCAGCGGAGCTCAAGACATCACGGTCGGCAGAAACCAACGGCAATGAAGACGTGAGTAACCAGCGACTGGCTCATCACATCTATCAGCCTCATGCAAGATAGCTCATGCACGCTGTGACATTGGTGGGGCCCCCCTTGCGGCTCGCTGCTAAGAAATATCATTAGCCTTTGCGAGGAACTTCGCAACGCTATACTATTGGAGTAAGATTCTCAAGCGAAGAACGCGGACTGCTCCGAAACAGCTCTGGCCTAGAGGGGCAAATGTTGCGAATTGACCGCTCCGGTGGCCGATACTTAATATATGGCTAAGTGGCTATATATAAACCATCCCCCCACTTGAATGCCGATTTAACATGCCGAAGCTTCGCACTGCCCATCACAAGTCCTAACACATTTTTCAAGCGTCATGGACAACTTGGGTAGCATGAACAGCTTACAATATATCTCTAAGCCTATGGTAGTTAAATGGCTACAAAACCCTTGGGATGTCTTGTGCGAAACTGTCTACTATGCATCTAGCTCTAAGCGTCTCTAGATACAAAAACTTCGAATTCAATACATGATTTTCTTACGTAGGACCTATTCACCATGATTATAAGCAAGAAGCTATCAGCCATTACGGCTGTTGTGCTCTTAACCTCAAGGTTTGTGGTTTAGTCCTCCTTTGTTTGCATCCCTCAGCGCTAACAACCAAGTGACAGCGCCACTTCAAGCTCCTTCTCATCCCTCAATGCTCGGCAGGGAGGTACCTTTGTGCCCAAGCCAGGCTACTACCCTGCAAACGGTGACGACACCATCGCCGGCGGCATTTTTTGCATCAGTCTCTCCGATCTGGCCACCTATCTTTCTCAGACGGGCAACAACCCCGGCGCTACCGGGACAGAGTCGCCGCGCAGCCCGGGACAAGCCACCTCCGGGTCCGGGCCCTACCCCGCCGCAATGGTGACCGACTCCTCACTGCCGAACCATACCGTGTATGCGCCCAAGTCGTTGCCCGCCGGCAATTTATCAATGCCGTTTATCGCATTTGGCAACGGCGCCTGTGGAACCGATGGCTCGGCATACAAGAACTTCCTCGTGGAGCTGGCAAGCTACGGGTACGTGATCGCCGCGGACGGTGCGCCAGGCGCGTCCGGTGGCAGCCAGAGCAAAACAACTGACATGCGAGCGTCGATCGACTGGGCTGCGAAAGGTGGCGCGACCAAGTACGGCAATGTGGATGTCTCGCGCATCGCAACTATGGGCCACAGCTGTGGGGGGCTAGAGGGTATGTCAGTTGCATATCATGATGCGCGTGTGAAGCGCATTGTCATGCTCGACATTGCGATCTTCCAGGATGAGCGGAGGTATCTTCTGCATGAGATCAACGTGCCTGTCGCTTGGTTCGTTGGCGGGCCGAAGGATATGGGTTATCCGAATGTGAGTACTTCCCGGTTTTTGTATATCGGTTAGAATATGATGCTGACAGCAGTGATTCCGTCCCTCGTCTTCTAGGCTCAGAAGGACTATGCGCTGCTCAATAATAGCCTGCCTGCGTTCAAGGCGAGCCTTGACACTGGCCACGGCGGAACCTACTCGGCGACCAATGGGGGCAAGTTTGGCAAGGCAGTAGTTGCTTATTTAGAATGGCAGTTTCGGAACAATACGGCGTCCAAGAGTAAATGTCTTGATCCGAAGTCATCTGGGAGTCTGGTATCAGACAACTGGACGGTAGATTACAAGAATTGGGATTAGTTGCCAGGATGCGACTCTAAGAAGGGACATGTAAATAAGAAAACAAAAGTTCTAAGGCAGAGCGCTCGCATATTCTCCATATATTCTTGGTTACGGAGTGAGTTTTGATTATCATCCCCGTCCACGCACCTGAGGAATGGCAGCTCAAAGTAAAAGCCAATAAGTAATGGGATGAAGTAGAAGGCCCGCTACCTACTTAAGGTCATTTCAGACAAGCCGAAACCGAAAAAAGTATTCTCACGGAGCTTGCTAACATAGGATAATCGGGAAGGTCGGCAGAGATTGGAACTAGATACGGAGGAGAGTGTCCACCTGTCAGGGTCCAATATGTGCCGTACTATATAGTTGGTGCGGATTGGCAAGAAGTGCATAGATGAGGAATATACGTTCAGTGCGAGATTTATGTTCGACAAGACGCTGTAGGAGCATATAGAGCCAACCGTACCGCCCACTCTTAGAAAGAGGGCAGGCTTTAGCTGAATAATTCAATAGACCATACGTTATGATACGGCTTCTCTCACTCTGTACCATCGATCCTGACACAACCCTGAAGAGTAAAGTTGAGGACAGACTACTCTAAAGTTTGATCAAGAACGAAGATAGCCGATAGGAGTTACAATCAGTATTATAATGTCCTACCCAGTTTCTCAAATGGGAACCCGGGGCTACAAGCTCCTCATTCTGGACGAGGTCGGCTCCAATCTTCACTCGTCGGTTCTTCATCGTAGGATAAGATTATATTGACCGCTAAATACTGATATCTTCACATAGAAGTTATCCTAGGCGATACCCTTCTTGAGCTTGCATACCGCAAAATCATGTCCCGACCAGAGCCGGAAACTACGGTTTTAACCCAGACGGCCCAATGGTAAGGAAACTTACGACAGGGTGAAAGACGCAGCTCTCAAGGAAGAAATGAGCGAAAGGTATGTAGAGGTGGTGTAGTATTATATTAAAAATTACTATAAACGTGAACATGTGTATGACTTGGAGCCGTAGACCGACATTTACAGGAACGTCGTAAGGGTGCTCCAGAAGGAAGAGGTTGGCGGGTCAGTGTATGCGAAGCCAAGCGAGGTAGCTGTAACAAGTGCCGAAATCAAGACACGGAACGGCGACGTGGCACGGTTTGATTCTGTGAGAGTACGTGATATGAAAAATGATAGCATAAAGCTTGAATTAATATCAAGGCTCTTGCGTTTCCGCCTTCCTTCAATCATCCAGTCTAAGGCTCAGTCAACGAATCTGCTAGAGAGCATGGTCCGTAGTATTCAACCAGTGGGGTCTCGCATTCGACTCGTAGCGTGAATTGGGTTCGTAAAGATCCGTTATGTCGGCGCTGGGGTACTCGTCGCGCCAGAGGATTCAAAAGGGTATGGACCCGAAGTCAAAAAACCAAAACGGGTGAGTTGTATGGAAGAATGAGAGGGAAACAAATGTAGTGATATATAAATAACCGGGCGTTTTGTAGTAGTTTGTGAAAACTCGAAGCGCCAGGCATGAAAGGACAGCCCTTGCCCTTCGACTTTCGAGCGAAGTTGTCAAGTCGACAGCATGACTGATTTGGCCGACATTCTTTTTTACAAAGTGCACCATGAACAGACTTAATGAGTGATTCCCATAAACTCCAGCTCGTTGAGCTTGTCGTTGCAACACCGGTCGGCATCTTGATTCTCATCCCGAGGCACCCAAATATAGCTTACGGATCCCAGTTTCTTAACGTCGTCATTGAGTTTGGAGGCCCGCTGGATCAGGTCGCGGTTGGCAACCTCGTCGCCCGCTGAGTTGATCCATCCGTTGATCACCCAATCGTAGATCCAAGTGTCTATGCATCCAATGGCGTACCTGGAGTCGGAGTGGATCTGGACCACCAGCCTGGGTTGCAAGTCCAGCTGACCGTACTTCTCTAGTACCCATTCGAGAGCCAAAATGATGGCACAGATCTCAGCTCGCTGGTTGGTCGGCGAGGGATATCGGGGCAGCGCGATACGCCGTGCCAAGTGCCCGCCATCACGCTGCATTAGACAGCAGGCCGCGGCGCCGATGGAGTTTGGCTGGCCATTGCCTCGGCAACCGCCGTCGACGTAAAATCTCATCATATAGACCATGATGTTGACTATGGTGAAGAGTTCGGTGTGACTTTGAGTTGGTAACTGTTTCGGTGTTTGTTCAATGCTGAAAGGGATACGGACGGTCCTAAAATGAGGTGACGTTTTTTTTCTGTGTCAACGCTTTGACCAATAAGCAGCTATCTAAGCGCAATACAGCTGTACCTCGTTGGCCTGTTCTCGTTCTGTTGTATAATTGTGACCGGGAATAATTTTGAACCATGCTAGCGGTATCGGCCCATGTCGTGCGCAAATAGCTTCGCTCTGTATCATAGCAGCACGCTTTCATTGAAACAACATTAGTACTGTAACTAATTTATCACATAGGTACCTATGCGATGGTGGATTGATGAACTCTCATATATCGCGTGAGCTGTATCCGATTACTTTCATCACAGGATATCCAAGCACAACTGGGCTTTCAAAGCCAATGGTACTATAAAACAATAGGTACACACTATTAGGGGACGTGAATTAAATAGCTTAGAAACCACGACTATCATATGGGTGAAGCATACTAGTCAGGTAGGAGGAAAATTCGATGTCTCTTGAGATTAGATAAGCTCTTCCAGCAAGATGTGATAGTTAAGCAATTATTTTCTGTGCTTATAATACAGAAGTTCAACGAAATGCCCATATTAAGTAATTAAACATTACTAATCGCTCTAGTACTCGAGCGAGGGTAACACAATGTAACGCGAGGTTTTGTACACCCTCTAACTCTTCTCAATCGTAGCCTCCTTTTCGTCGTTCTCTCTATCCTCATCCTCTTCACGATCATCCTTCGCAACACCCAACACAACAAACCTATACGCATTTCTCAACAAACAATAAAGCCAAAACAGATTCAGTGCTTGAAGTGCCGCTAATAGTACAAGCGTTATGACGTTGGAGATTTCGCACTTGTACTGTTCTGCCTCCCAATCTAGGACGTACGGGCCGACGGTGCGGAACTCGGTCAGGACCGAGAACAATATCTTCAAGTTGATGTAATGCCGTAGGTACACCCACAAGACGATGCAGAGCGTGTAGTATGGGCCTTGCAGGGGGCTGTTGATGTAGTTGAGGGATTTGGAAGTCTAATATATTTTCAAGTCAGACAAAACCCAATTCCGAACCATAGGTTGCTAACAATAGCAGTTACAAGAGAGGGGATGGAGAGTGAAATATAAAAACTCACAGCCAAGAAGAAATCGCTGATATCATGCGTAACATAAACAAGCACGCCCATCATGGTGAAATGGAAGCGGTAGCTGAGCGCAATCAACGACACCGTGACAATATGGTGCACGACCAGTTCCTTGAAATCTCTCCGTCTCTTCTCAAGTCCCAGGATCATCACGAGCGCCTGTTGCGCCCAGAACGCAGCCTGCAACAGATAATAGAATTTCGTCACTGCCGAATGTGTCTTGTGCGGGTATCCGTCGTACATTCCGGCCGTCGAGAAATACCACGTTGGTGAATTATACATAACGTATAGACCGAGAGGACTAATAATTCCAGTGTATATCGCCACGTATACCTGCTCGTTGAACCGTGCTTGCTTGCTGCGTGATGTGATGTTGAGAGAGCGCGCCAAGGGACATAGGAGCTCGTGCATGATGAATTCCCGGGCGAAGAATAGGATGAGCGTGTAGAAGACTACGAAGGCAATGTCTCGGGGCCCTTTGCCATATTCTGGCGGCGCAGAGGGATTCGTAGCGTCTTTAATCTTGTAGGAGGGGAATATAAAGGGGTATACAATGTTGGATTCTTTTGGGTTGACAGCGTAGATGAACAATAATGTGACGACGAGTAAGAGAGGGGTAGTCCATGTGCGACCTGCGAATTGCTGTAGCCCATTCCGTTTCAAAAACTTTCGTCTTTTAGCTGACTGGTGTGGACGTGCACTAAAAACAGCGGGTTGAAATTTCGCTCCTTTGCTACGTGATGCCGAAAGACGGCGTATACGTAGGCTTGTCTTGCTCATGGTTGAGTGCAGCAGGTCGACTTGGGGGTCGGTAACCTTGCGAGTCTCCATGGGAGAACAGGGTGTCTGAGTTTCTACTTAATAGATGTTATCAGTGTCTTAGATTCTCTAAAGAGTCCACGAGAGGCACATTAACCTATGTTTACCCATCACCGCTACATGAGCCACAAACCAAGAATAGTTTTATAGGTATAAACGCAGCATAAAATCATAACCCCAAGGTGCATAGGTCGCCCACCAGACAACAACAACAATAACAGCAGCAACAATGAGATGAAAAAAGCTTACTCGGATTGAAATAGAACGAAGTTGTAATAAACGTCTATTACTTAACAGTAACGTGGAATATCTGGAACGAACCGACGAAGTTGCGTGTGAGCAGATTGGAGCTGTAATTTTCAGGTGAGGACCATGAAGGTGACTTTCAACCTTGGATTGTCATAGTTGATACGGGGAGAAGAGAGAATAGGCATAAACTAAATTCAAATCCAGTAGAGGAGGTCCTTCTTTTGGTGGAGTCTTAAATCAGAAGCGGTCCCATTCAGTTGCGGCAACGCGGACTCCGCGGATCGCGCTGGGTTAAATGAGGGCTTACAGATACTACTGCGCAACTTATTGCATTTGAGGATATTATTTAGGCGGCAAATTTCTTTTGCAAAGTGATTAGAAGCGTTTTATGTGTTTAAGTTGATGAAGCTCCCCAAAACATTCATCAAGTTGGGGTTGTTAGTCATTAGAGTGGAATGCTTGACTGCACAACAATCCAGATTACCGTGAAGAGAAACTGTGATGACTGTGCATGGAAGGCTACAGGAGATTGAGTGGAGGCTCAGGCTAATCATGTTATTGATGGTACTTGAAGCATAGTCCCAAATTAATAGCCATTCTAGTTGCCAAATGAC
The DNA here is from genome assembly GCA_023159215.1 of Xylariaceae sp. AK1471. Taxonomy (NCBI): domain Eukaryota; kingdom Fungi; phylum Ascomycota; class Sordariomycetes; order Xylariales; family Xylariaceae; species Xylariaceae sp. AK1471. Next base: position 2,455,501 of record JAJKLI010000001.1, on the reverse strand, counting down.
CAGAAGGGCTCAGCGCCAAATGCAATCTCCATCCCGGAGAGTATGCAATGTGCAGGGGGTAGTGTAGTAGCAAGTAATATCTAACTCAATAAATCTTTGATATCCTCAATCCTCTGGAGTCTCTTCTCCTCATCTGTCATCATACCTAATGATGTCGCACTGATAGTATAAAACGTTAGCAGGAGAGCACTTAAACAAAGCCGTAGGTTGTGTAACTCACATGAACTTTTTGCGGTCCTGAACCTTGAGCATACGCTCTTCGACGCTATCTTTACAAATGAAACGATACACCTTGACTTCAGCATCTTGGCCCATTCGGTGTACGCGGTCGATTGCTTGCGCTTCAACGGCAAAACTCCACCAAGGATCCATCATATAGACACGCTTCGCTTGGGTAAGATTAAGGCCGACACCACCAGCTCTTAAACTTATTAAGAATATAGTGAACTTGTCGGATTCTGCAAACTCTTTAAGAATAGCTGCTCGAGATTTCTGATTGATTGTGCCATCGAGCCGTAGGAACCTCATGTTGGCCTTGTTAAGGGCAGGTTCGATGAGTGACAGGAAAGACGTAAATTGGCTGAAAACAACCGACTTCATCCGCGGATGCTCTCTTCGTAGTTCTCGTAAGTGCTTCATCAGTGACATCACCTTCGACGATGATTCATTAACACCTAGGCGCTGTAGGCTGATCTTGAGAGAGCTCTGAAAAGTAGTGTTGTCATCATCGTGTCGAACAACCTCGAATAGATCACGAGAGTTTAATGGCTTGCGGCAGTTGAAGCACCGTGGTGTTTCATGTCGGTCTGTGTGGTGCTTCATATAGTCCAGAAGACACGTCTTGCAGGCTGAATGCCAGCAACCCGTAACTGTTTGGTCGATCATAGGCTCTTCAGAACATATCGGACATTCGCTTACCGCCTCATCACGGATTTGCCCAAGGACATGAGCCCCAAAAGCGTTAGCATCCTTCTCATCGCCGGTGGTGGCAGTGAACTGTTCAATCAAAGACTGAAGGTCCATATCATCGCTCAGCCCTGCGGCAGCGTCTGCTTCTGCACCAGCAAGCTCCTCTTCAGCAACAACGCCCTTGTGGCGGACAAGTGTTGGATGGCAGCAGGTCTGGCGTAAGCGCAGAATTTGTGCAAATATGGTGGTATATGCCTTCATCACGGTGCCTTTTTCAATGTTTGCGGAGAATGTACTTTTCGCTCTCGCGAAAACATAGTCATATACCGCTCGCTCTGCCTGGGAGAGCTCGACGTCAACTATCTCAATAGTCTTTGAAGGTAGCAGAACTAGACTAAGTAAGAGTTAGTGAGTGGCTTCATATTGAGCCCCTTTCTTGATCACTCACGGCTCTCCATTAGGTGTCTTCATATCCTTCGTTCTTCTCATCACTAAAGGTTCTAACACTGTCTGTACGACGTCAAGCGCACGCATGAAATCTTTAGATTCGAAAGGGACGGTGATGAACGTCCGCCAGAACGAAAAATTGTTCCAAGGTTCTACTCTCAAGAACCTGACTAAGCTGAATAGATCCTCGAGGCGATTTACGATGGGGGTGCCAGTGAGGACCCAGCGATGCTCTGCCGACAGTTCGTAGCAGGCTTTGGCAGTTTTAGATTGTCTGTTCTTAATGGTGTGCGCTTCATCGAGTATAATGCGGAAGAAGTTGAGTGAGAATAAACCCTTGTGAGGTTCTCTATCACCTAGCCGCGACCTAGTTTGCGAAAATTCCGAAAGGACGACGCCATAACTCGTGATGATGACATCGGGAGCTGATGCTAAGTTGGATTCATAGCATAATGACTGCAAGTTATCTATCTTATCATTGCCATAGTAGACAATGGATTTCAGAGTACCCTCCTTCGAGGCGTTCTCTGCCTCGCTTTGCCACTGTGCCAGTAACGACATGGGCGCAATTACCAGAGTCGTCTTGGGAGCGGAAGCAATGCTAGGAGAGCTGGACGACCGCGGTAACATCCTAGGTAAGCCACTGGCAGACTTGCCAGGCTGATCTGTCTGATGCACAACAACTTCGGATTTGTGAGAGTGGATGAGACTCAGCATCTGGATGGTCTTCCCTAAGCCCATCTCATCAGCCAGAATGCCGCCAAGGCAGTGCTGTTCTTGGCAAGGGAAGTCCAATGACATCTCGCCCGAGTAAGGGTTCACATAGAAGCTCCCTTGTCCTTCAACCTGGGGTAACTCTTTGTCGTCAACGTCCCTGAGCGGCCACGTGTATTCCTCCCATAATGGATGCATAGAGGCTTCTCGGGTCTCATTCTTCTCGTCTTTCTCTTTAGCCAGCATCCAGTATAGTGACTGTTTTTGGTATGGCCGCAGATTCATTGCAAAGGTATCCGCAGGCTCCGCCTCTGGCGTGTTAAAGTCAAAGGACTGCGCCTTTCGGTACAAGGCATCTAGCTGATCTTGCTCCAGCTCTTCCCCTTCTTCGGCATCATCCGACTGTGAAGAATTCGGGCCGTCTCTTGAGTTGAAATTAGTAGATAATCAGGTGCGAAAGTAAAATCAAGAACGTACCGGCTATTAGACTGAGAAAGCTTGCTTTTCTTTTCGGCCAGTTCAGCTGCATCCAGAAGACGCTGCCTGGCATTTTGCGCCGAGGCCGAATTAATCTTCGTAGGGGCAAGATTGATCTCTTGAAACAACCTCACAATGCCCACTTGCCGTAGGCGCAGGTCTCTTTCTTCAGCGGATTCCCTTTCCTCGTAGAGACCAGTCGAGCGATTATCCGATAAGCCACACCCGTTAATTCGAAATACAGCCATCTTAAGGAAGCAACGCAGCTGAAGGAAAACTGTGTCATTTGTACGCAACCGTTCAGGGGCATATACGCAAGTACCTTCAAACTTGCAGACGTTCTGATCGATAAGGGATGAGATCCAATTGGCAGCATCCTTAGCCAATCTTCCAATCTCTGTCCCCTTGCTATCTGTAAAGCGCACGATGACATCGACTTTCCCAGATGCTGCGAGACGCATTCGCGAAGGCGTCTGTTGGACCTTATGTCGTTCAATCTTTACAACATCGCCGTGTTTCAGGAGATTCGTACCGCTTCTTGTAGCCCAGCCCTCAGCACCAAAAGCGCCTATATAGCGAGCGTCGGGGTTATCTTGGGGAGTGCGGGTATGTATAGGATGCTTGGTAGTGGTAGAAGTTTTCGTCGCGACGGATGAGGAGGTTGAGGCGGGGAGCAGCGTTGAGTTCATTAGAGGATGGGAACGTTGTTTTCGATACTTTTTCCAAGTGCCGTCGAAATACATATTGACAGCCCTTTCTAGACTATCACCGCAGTTTGCGTTGATGACAACAAGAGCCTCTGGATCGACCGTACCGCCCACTAAGCTTTGAAATGTATCCTGGTCAAACGTGACGGAGGCGTCAGACTCGGTAGGAGGTGGCGGTGGAGGAACATCGTTGAGTCGGTTGGCGGGAGCAGGTGGTTCCGGTACTCGTGGAGATATCGTCTCTATACAAGACTTTTCGTTTGGAAGATTGTTCGCCGTAGACGCGAATGCATGGTTGTCAGAGTCGGCAAAGAATCTTCGTTTCTTGGCCGGCGGCTCTTCAGAGTTGGCGAAACTCATATCGACCACCACGATTTGCAATAATAAAAATAATACAGGAGAGCTGTGCTCATTTTTATTGAAAATCAAGTTTGTTCGCAGCGAATATGTTAGGAGATCATTGAAAGGGTAAAGAGGCGTAAGGAGATCCTAATAGGTTAGGTAATTCAGAAGCCCTTCAGGTCATCTTTGTTACTTCAGTTCCTACAGGGACAGACGCGCTTTCGAGCTCTTCGTAGCTTCCACAGTTTGGACCTTGGCGGGGATGACGCGACTGTCCGGCGGGTCGTCAGCTGACCGCGTTAATGAGCTCCATCCAGATATGCACCTATTTAAGGATTAATGTGGGTGGTTACATATATGTGGTCATGGAGCGTGCTATATGTGACAATCGGGGTGAAGCTATCTACCACATGTAGCGCATAGGAATATTTCTTGATGTCATTTTGATAGCATTCATCAAGCCTCAGCATCCTCCTGTAAAGCTTCACAGTCCGGCGTGACTGTTCTTCTCAGTTGTACGATATCCCGATGGAGTATATAATATAGCTTTTGATATAATGCATCGTGCAATTCGAGCACATCGCGGCCTGCAATGGCCCAAGCCAACTTTGCCTATTTCGCGACGGACTCTGGTGACAGATGCTGATGTTGACAAGGCGAGACAATACTGCATTGCCCAATTGAGGTACTGTCTTTTGGCAAATTCTTCCTTTAATACCGTAACGAGGTACTAAATATACCAGGCAGTCTGATTACGATTCCTTCCTGATTCGCAACTTCATACCTAAAACGAGACAAGACGCCTATGATGCCTTTCGTGCGCTCAATCTCGAGCTGGTGCGCCTCCCTGAGCTCGTTTCGAACCCGGCTATAGGTCAGCTACGCATACAGTTCTGGCGCGATGCAATTAACAACACCTTCGCTGGAAGACCGCCGAAAGAGCCCATCATGATCTTGCTCCACCAAGTTTTATCGCGCCTCGCCGAGACCTCGCCCAAGAGCAACCCCAGCTCTATCAAATTCTGGTTGCTGCGCATGATCAATACACGGGAGAAGCATATGGACAACAGACCTTTTACAAGTCTTTCTGCGCTTGAGGATTACGCCGAAAACACGTATTCCACCCTCATGTACTCTACACTAGCTTCGCTGTCCGTCCGCTCCATGCACATGGATCATCTAGCGAGTCACATCGGAAAGGCATGCGGCATCGCTGCAGTATGCAGAGGTATACCTGTTCTAGCCTCACCCGCACCTCCCGTGAAGTCTCCCAATGGCGCAAACGTCGCTGGGAGTAGAAACCCCGTATTACTTCTGCCTTTAGATGTCATGGCCGAGACTGGCCTCAGGGAAGAGGATGTCTATCGCCACGGGCCCGATGCTGAAGGATTCCGAGATGCCGTCTTCACAGTGGCGACGCGTGCCAATGACCACCTCATCACCGCCAGGGAAATGCTGAAGAATATCCAAGCAGGAGAACATCCAGACCACGAGTACGAACACCAGGGTGAGGAGCAGCATAAATATCCTGATTCTGACTCCGGTCAAGAGAGCTTCGAACCTGTACTTCGCAAGACATTTGGTGTGCTTTTGGAGGGCATACCAGCCAATGATTATCTGACACGACTTGAGGCTGAGAACTTCAATCCATTTACGGTGAAAAGCAGCTGGAAGCTCCCATGGAGGTTATGGCGAGCACATAAGGCACAGCAAATTTAAGAATTGCCTTGCCAGATGCAAAACATATGGCCACTAATCCCTCGTACCAAAGCTAAATAGCCTGAACCAGTCGTTTTGAGAACTACCATTGTTAAAAATATGGCCAGACCAACGCTAAAGAGTATTTACTATTTGACCATATGGCACGAGGAGCTTAGCACTTGTTCGGTTCTTTGGAATGAGGGCGTATCACGGGTATTTACGGCTTCATTGAGAGAACGAAACCGCACGAGAGTTAGCGCTCTGCGGCAATGTACGAACATTTCAGTCCGGCTTATGCGACGTCATAGCCAGTCCGATGTCTGAAGGAATTCAACCTGCGGCTTCTTCTCCGGCTATTGAAGCGCAGTAGTCAATAGCTCGGAAGGATTGCTCCTTCTATGTAATATATCAAACTGCATGTTGCCAATGTATGAGATCAAGTCTCTCAACAGTACTCCTGCGAATCATGAGCAAATCTTGGAGAATGTCAAGCTACAGCTGGACCTCTACTGAGCTGAATGTATTCAAGGGCCATTGCACATCGCACAACCACTTTCATTATTAATACTCAAGGAAAGCTCTATAAAATCAAAGGAAAGGTGCTCTCAGCGTCGTACATATATTCCCTACGCCAAGTCTGCGCAAAGCACACCTAGAAACTTTGATAGCCCATCCTAGGAACAACGAGATATGCACATGCAATATGCGTTCCCGGATCACACTTGCTCTTCTCGGCATAGAGCATCAACCAACCTGTCACCACAGTACATTTCAATTCATTACCTCGGTATTCCAAGTTCTTCTAGATGGCGACATGTTGGCCTTCACCACTATTCTCAGCGTATTCAGGTCCAAATTCTAACCGGGATTAGCACGGCTTCCCCAGGTCAGCGCAGACTGTTGTTGTTAAACTCAATCGGTTTCCAGTCTTCGTAGATGTACTGAGCTCCAATTTCATCATCAAACCCTCATACTCGTATTGATGATTCCGACTCGAGCTGCTCTCAGACTAAATAAGTCCTCTGTCTCTAGCAGCGCCTCTGCTTGCTCGAGTCCAGATGGCACAGATGAGGCCTGTGGCTATTCTAAGTGAATGTTAACCATGCGGTAGGCCCTAGTGATTTAGTCAGATGGAATGAGATGCTATGACACGAAACTCACCCACCGTATTTGGCTCAAGCCTTATCTATGGGCGATCACTAGTTGCACTGCATACACAGCAGATGGAGTTGCATCAGGGGCAATCGTATTAGCGGTGCGCTTCTAATTCACAAAAATCTGTGATACTGTTAAGTTAAAGCTGTAGTTAGTTAGGGATGTCTAAGACCGCCATCTAGAAAGCTGATATAGTTTTGGCTTATGATATCTTCGGTAATAGCACATGTTCGTAATACTGAAGTTCTGTACACAGCAATTGTCATCACATGAACACTTACAGAGTGACAAGATTTGATTATGGTAATAGCTAATAGGTCCTTTAGCCAGTTCTACATGTAAATTGAGATCAATGTTCACACGCCTATCGACTGGTTGCACGTGCCCAACGGCGGCGACTACCTGTGGGCACTAAGTTACACGAGCGCCTTCAACCAGAAGCAGCTCCTGCGCTTCGACCGTACTTTCCACAGCTGGACCATCTCAACCAACTTCAGCAACGTCGCCGGCTCCAACCAGACCATCATCGCGTCCGAGAATACCAGCGGCGAGATCTAGCAGTTCCCTGTGCCCTCCGTGGGAACCAAGGGCACGAAGTTGTCCAAGGGCCCCGCGAGCAGCAGCAATGACGGCGCCCGATGCGCCTGCGCCATATAAGATGGGGTAGGGAAGACTTTATGATGATAAGTCTTGAGGCAGCAACGCGCATGGAAATCGTTTTGATGGGGACAAGATAACCTCCTTGTCATCCAAAGAGTATCCTGTCCGATGTTAGGGACTCCCATTCCTTTAAAATTTTCGCTATTTTTTTATTTTTTTTAGTGATAGCAATGGAATGTTATAGATTGTGGCCCCCATTCCTTTCCTTTTATCGACAAGAAAACACGGAGTTGGGTATTTGTCTTAATTACGACGGCTGACATCTCGCTGTATTTCACCTTAGTGTAGTAATAATACTAGTCACTCCTTTAGCTCTAGACGCATTTCTCTGCCTAAAATATATCAACGTGCTTGATCTCCAGTAAGCTAGCTCCCCGTTTGGCTACCAAGGAGTAAGATAAAGTGCGTAAACAATTAATGCGCTTATAATTAGCATGTCAACTTAAAAGACTTAAGAGGACAAGAACACAGTTATGAATGTCAAAAAAATGAAAATGGTGTAATTTGATATGATCCATCTATATTATGATTACTATCTCGCCATGCCTCAGCTGTAGCCGTTCTGTAGCCGTTCTGTGGCCGTTCTGTACCGTTCTATATATCCGGCCTTGTTGGAATAGTATTATAATTGCGTACGCAGTACGTACGCGGTATGCACGGAACGCGCGGAGCGCGTATCCTTCGCGCTAGCGAAGAGGTTATAAGGGGCCCTTTCGTCCCGTACGACCTACGGACCTTCTTCCTTTTCCTTCTTTGTAGCATAATAGAATAGAGTATTGTGCTACCACTTTGACCGTACGATATCGTACAAACCCCATTCAACAGGCCTAGTATATCTATCCACACGAGGTTGAAGTTAAAAAAATCATCGCTTTTTGGGTATTTCGCGTTGAAGTAAACCAAATCAAGTAAATGCCTTCCCTGCTCAACCGCGTCCATGAAGAAAAAGTATTCGGGTATCCCAGACCATTGCTCGTAGTCCCCAGCACCGGTATGCTTAAAAAATGTTTGGAGGATTAAAAAAGGGAATATCAGGGTGCTATGTAGTTATGTCATATAGCCGTGCTCGGGCCTGCAGGCGAGCTAAGTTCCGTAAAAGGAGACTCGTAATAAGCCGGGCTTTCTTCTCCCTCAGTGGTCGGCGTCGTCGCACCAGCACCGGCAAATGTAGGCGACAAGTTCAAATCCTCGACACTTCCGTGCTGAACCATAGCACGCGCGTACGACGGCGGGGAAGGGGGCACATCCTGATAGATGGGCGGCGCCTCGTTGTCCCAACTGACGCCGAGCCCAGCGCGCTCCGTGATGATGACCCCGAAGTTCATGCGCAATATGCGCGCGATGCCCGTGGGCGTGACGTGGCGGGTGTGCGCAAGTGGGACATACTCCTGGGCAACGACCATCTCCACCACCAGCCGGTGCGTAAGCTCTGTTCCGTCGCGTCCGCGCACATCGCAGCTCACGGGCCGCGAGGAGGACCCGTTGGTATGATACGAGATTTCGGCCTCGATGCTTCCGTCTGCCGAGTGGTAGTCTGCCTTCCAGCCTGAGTGCATGTCCGCGTGGGCGATGACGCGGGTATCTGATCGAGCCGCGCCTTTCTTCGTCTCGTTCCCGTTCTCGCCTGTATCGCTTCCTTGTAGAACCTTTGGCGCATGCTTCTGACACGCAGGCGCCACCGTCGAGACTATTTCTTCAAGCTTCCACGACAATCGCTTCAACTTCCAGTACTCGACGCTGCGGGCGTTTGCATTATGCTTGCCGATGCCGTCGAGCTGCAGCGTGAAGTTGCTGGTGGTATGCGGGTGCACGACCGCGTCATAGTGCACGCTTGCTGTGATGTTGGTTGGCGGGAAGATACGCAGACTGTGGTGCGGGGTCTCCGGCACAGGCAGCGAGCGTCGGACGTCAATCGTACGACTCATCTTAAGAGGTAGCCCGCCATCCCGCAGTCGCGCTTCTGCTGTGAAAGCATACTGTATGGAGAGAAGGTGATTGTCCGTTGTAGCAGGCAGGTGACCTTCTAATAACACAGAAAACGGGAATTCATGTGTGCCTGTGTCTCGTATTAGCCTACTGAAGCATTCAAGAGGATAACTAGGAGAACACATACGTTGTGTAAGTGCCGTCGATTCGCTCAAGAACGACCACCTCTTCAGTTCCGTCCTCTGGTTCGCGCAATCATGGCAGTGACCGTTAAACGGCTTCTTGTGTGTGACGTGAATCTCGAGCTTGGCTTCCAGGTTCTCAACCTCGAAACCTTCCTCCTTTACACACAATAACAATTGTCCTGATACTAAGGCACCGGTGCTCTCTTCCGGACTGCCATGCATGACGGCCGGGGCCGACTCGATCTTCCAATCTAGAGACGCATTCGGGTTTTGTGAGAGATCTTTCTGCGTCTTATGCCCACCCAGGTGCAGCCCCGGAAAGCTCAGCCGGTGGTGCTCCTTGTGCTTCTCCTTCATTAACTCGGGCATCTTGACCAGTGGCGCTGGGATGTGGTCCTCAACAGTGCCGTCGGTTCCATAAGACGATGTACGAGTGGGACGATGTCTCTCTTTTGACTGTGTGCGCCGCGCTGTAGGACTTGTGTGACGCTGGACTGTCTGTTTAATTGTGTGGATGCTGTCATTGGGGGAGAGGAAGAAGTCTACCACGCGGTGTGGCATCTTAGTTAATGTCGTTGACGCCTGAGTGTACTTGTTCGTTTCTCCTTGTCGTATGACCTCGATAAGTGCTCAATAGTATATCTTGTAGTGCTGCTTGTTCCTTCACCCAAAGGTTTCTCACTGCCGTCTATATGTAAGATGGAAGCGCCAGTAGACCAGCACTGGTAATATATGCGAGTGGTGATGCGTTACTGAAGAGTTCTTATTGGAAGAAAATAGCCCGGGGAATAGTGTGGCTCTATTGCAATTCCACCATCAATGTCATATAGCGAGCTCTAGTCGACTACGATCCGCCGACCTGAGTCGATATGCTTCCTCTCTTGAATCGTCGTCCCTTGTTCGAACCCAAGGATGAGTCTATCCGTTTTGGGTGGTGAACAGCCGAATCCTGGTATCTTATTGGCTCGCGAGTGCATGTAAGTCAGATTGAACGTTTACATCAGAATCCCTCAATCCAGTGGGGACGTGGTGCTGTAGTATCGATTGGTCCTCAAGTACAAATCGTTGGATTAAACTCCGAAATCGCTTTGGCAGTTAAAGTCTTCTTCTGAAGGTGCTGGGGGTGTAACAAAGGGTCTGATGAGTTTGAGCACACTCGACTAAGTTAACAATAACAATGGTAAGGCTTGAAATTGATGAGGTTTTTGTGTGAGAAAGTCACGTTCTACATATCAAATCGTAGATCATGACAAGGGAAGCGAGGACAAGCAGTTATTATTATATGCATTCGCCCCCATGACTCCTTACCTTACATCTAGAAAAAAAAACACAAAAAACAGTAACACAAGCAAGAACAGGTCTGGCTGGCTTTGTCCGTCTTTTCGATCGAGTAATTATGTGTCATAGAATCAGACCAACTGGGTCGGCCGGCTAGCGCCGCCTACAGTGGACAGTCGCCTGAGCATGTGCTGCTGCATCGCTCTAAAATTTCAGTGGGTTATTGGCCCTTAAGCTCTCCGCCACGTACTTAGGTAGGGGTTACGAAGGAAAGCTACAGCGAGGTGTGTCACAACGTGTCTTGCATACCGCCTTTTCATTCGCGCCCTGGCAACGACAACGACAGCGACTGAGTTCTTCGCCCAACGCTATGGTATTGTGCCGAAACGTGAAGAAGAGACGAATATAACAAAACCTTACCCGATGAATACCTTCTTCCGGTTTCATCATTCCGTCGATATTGGGGCTTATGGCGTCATGTACATGATAGTACCTAAGCCTTGAGCAAGCGTCAGCCAGGCGACGGTGGTAATCCCTGTTTATAGCTATCACGGAGATGGAAATGCCTATAAGATGGTGCCATTTCACAAGTGTTTGAGCTCTCATCCATCAAATTACGCGGCACTATTAGCGCTACAATGGCCGAAAGGGTAATCAACCCAGCCTTACCTACGGCACCGGATCGCGAAGACTGCCGTTCAGCAGATAATAAAGTCCCCCTACTAATATTTCAGATAAAATCAGACGATAAATATACAGTTTCGTCACTGGGCTATTCTACCTCCTGCGAACCTCGCAATTTTATGTGAATTGCGAGATCATATAATATACCTGTACCTACCTAGGTAGGTATTACCTATTTGCTCGCACAAAGTTTTGCAAGCAAGTACCCAAGGATTGGCTTGATGTTGACCAATGTAGTACAACTCCACATTGAATGGATTGAACTTGTTGTTAACGGCAAGGCCAAGAAGAATTTTCCCCTGGGTCCCCACATGAATGAAGCCATCGTGAAAAATGGTCGGGGGGTCGAGAATCGTGCGGCTCATGACATTTCGCTTACAGCCGCTTGCAAGGCGGAGCTTGTTACTCGATTGTTACCCTATAGAATCCACAGTCAGCACGAAAGAAGACTAACATGTGTGAGAGCCGCAAGCAAATCGATCCAATCCGAGCCTTGAATCTGGACGAGACAAGGCTTTTTTTATTTTAAAGAGAAAGATCGTAACAGACAGCGTCTTGTCAGTGGCTGGACCTGCTGAAGCACCACCCTTGTATGTCCAACTTGTTCCTAGCAGAGTTGCAGATTCTTGTCCCAATCCGTCGGCTTTGCAAGCTACTATTGGTCAATCTTCGCGATACTACAATACGATGTTACAGATTTTTTTTCCTTCAAGCTCAGTCCTCCAACCATTAAATACCTAATAGTACGCCGCAGGCAATAATAGGTGGAGCAGCAATCAAGTTTTTTCCTTGATCTATTTATTCCATATTTCACATTTCGCCTTTTCTGCCTTGGATCGATGTGGTGTACCGGTACGCTATCGATCGATCTTGTCAAGCTTGTTTGCCGTGCCTTACCGAGACTCCACCGAATGGAAAATTCTCGAGGTGCCACAGTAGACGGGCAATCTCTTCCCGTCGAACGACTCATTTATTAGACAAGGCGTTGGAGGTAGAACTACACTAGCAAACAAACTATCTAGTCTTTATTCGTGAACGGCCAGAAATATACGGTAAAGCCGTCTAGGTATGACTCTGCACTCGCACGTAAGTAAGTAATTTAAGGGGCGAGCCTGCGATGGCTCAGCTTATGATTCGGTCCTTGCCGATTGCAACCGGCCGCAGCCGTCAGAAACACGATTTCGTATCCATCTATTTTGGCAAGAAAGTGATCTCTTGTGCGACGAGGTGCGAGATTCTAGAGATTCCTCGTTCCACAACAATAAGGCTCCCTCCCGCCTGCTAGCAGACGAAGAGCCGTCATCGAAGAACACACACAGTTCAACGGAAAAAAAAAATTTCTGAGTTAGGCCGTTTGCGATTGTTAATTCTTCTGGTACTGATGCTTCTTATTACTAGAAGTGCCCGAGTAAGATAACCAGCCTGAGAAACACAATGAAGAGTATTATCCAAAAAGAGAAAAGGTAAAAAGCGAAGAGAGGGACATTCCGATATCTCAATTTCAACATCAATTAATCACCCAATTAAAATCTAGGGCGCAGCGGTCACACAATAGGTAACAAAGTCGTAACCAGATATTATACGTCATCCGTTACCGGCTATACCTCACGTAATCAATCGCATATAACCTTAATTCACCTTCTCGGTGGCCAGCTCCAACCCATTTCCAACTATCTAAGGTTCGACGCGTAATTGGATCTTGACCGAGAACAACTTACATACATCACCCCAGATTTTCAGACGGGGGAGTTACTTTGAATCTGGGGTTGTGTACGGTCCGATCCCGGCTCCACGTCATTTCGCACCACATCACACGTCTTTTCAGCTTGTCGCGACCATCTCCGCGGAGGAAGGCCGGTTAAAGCGCTGGTTCTCCGGAAATGTTCATCACCAACAGCACCAGGGTACACGCATAGAACCCAAAGTAGACGCTTGGCAAATGAAGCTTGTCAAGTTTCAGTCCGGCACATAAACCAAGTTAGTCCGTCTGCTGAGCGCGAGGTATGGGGAAGTCAACAAGTGACCAGTAGGTAGAGAGAGGTAAGGGCAAGAAGTAGTTCGATCTTTAATACTAGTCGTCGCTCAATCACCTCGATAGACTGACTAGCAGGCGAAGACTGTGATCTTGTGGCTATTCAAGTACCCAATGAGGGGTCTGGGTATATTAATGCAATGCAAGCATAATTGTCTAGTGACTCTATTAATCTACATATCTAATCTAGTTGGTTTTATTCCCCGACGAAGGTGATAGCTTCGTTCTGTTAATTAAAAGAAGATCCTATGAATCCAGCGTTTGTTCAGTGGATTTTCTGAAAATCAAACAGTGACGCCGAGTCTATATCTATCCATCACAAGTCGCCAATGTCTAAAAAGTCAAAGCTGAAGGGCACGAACTCTCAAACCGAGCGGGAGCACAAAAAAGGAAGTATGAAGGAGACCTCAACAATCCGGCACGCTCACAGGAATATTAAGCGGCACGCTCGTGGCCAACCCGCTGAGACTTGTCTCCTTGAACTCGTTCCGCATCCCTTGGGCCGTTAACCGCATGGCACGGATCGCATCATCGAGGCTAACCTTCTGAGTGCCAGCCTCGGAACTGAGCGCCAAGTTTGCGCTCGAAATGGCCTTTATAGCTCCTAAGGCATTCCGCTCAATACATGGCGCCTGAACTAGGCCGCCAATGGGATCGCATGTTAACCCTAGGTTGTGCTCTATGCCTATCTCGGCCGCCTGTTCGACGGTCTCCGGGCTGGCACCCATACATGCTGCAAAGGCGCCCGCGGCCATTGAGCAGGCAACGCCTACTTCAGCCATGCACCCGCCCTCAGCAGCGGATATGGTGGCGCCTCTCTTATAGAGCATGCCTATGGCGGCGGCTGTCAGTAGAAAGGTTAAAATATCGCGCTCCGCGTCGTCGCCGATGAACTCGATTGTATATTTCAGCACGGACGGGATTATCCCTGCAGCACCGTTTGTAGGCGCCGTTACGATACGCCCGCCTGCTGCGTTCGTTTCATTCACGGCTATTGCGTACACAGTAAGGTAGTCCATAGCTGGAAGTGCGGTTCGACGGTGCGGTGAGGGCATGATCGGGTGATAGAGCGATCCGTGGACACGCGGAGGTCTTCTTTTACCATTTATTCCCTTCTGGCTCAGAGCCATTGCCGCTGGTTTCGCTGAGTCTACTGTTTGAAGAGCTTGCGCGGCTGACGCCAGATTCGCATCGCCGGGTTTCGGAGACGACAATTGCCCCTGGATGTTTGGTGCTGTGAGGTTCCGATGAGAAGATGGATAGAGACCCCGAGTTAGTCGATTGTACAGGGCTGGCGCACGTCTGTGTAGCTTCAGCGAGCCCGGTAAAGTACTATCCACAGGGGCTTGTACTCCCTCTAGGATGCTTTGGTCCATGACCTCCCAGATGCGGAACAATTTATCATGGATTTCCTCATCCGTGTAGCCATGGCTTTTCTCGTTTTCATATACTAACTGGGCAATTGTCAGATTGTGTTTATTGCACAATGCTAGCAAACTCTGCCCATCGCGGAACGGGTAACGAGGCTTCTGAGCACCAGTCTCTTTAGTAGTGATAGGCATAGGGTCTGTTGATCCGACAGGCGGACGAGTGGTTTGAGCATCAGTTAACGCGGTTGACTCGTCGGCTGACTCGAGAGGCTTAATCTCAGACCCAGTCCGCCGGTCACCCGCTGCATCTGCGCGTCGAATTTCCTTGTAAAACATATTCTCGGCCAAATCCGACGGACCCCTGCCGTTACTCTCAACTTGTAATTCTCTCGACTCTGATTGACCGATGTCGACAGTCTGGCTGGTTGAAGGTAAATTTGAAGCTTTCGAAAGCGCACCGTTCACGACGAATCCGCCACCCACGCTGAACAAGTCGTTTGTTGCCAGCGGCATGCCCTCCTTGTCGAAGACAGTCAAGCGCATGCCGTTGCTATGTAGCGGTAGCTTACGGCCCCATTCCCACTTGAAGTCGCGCTCGTAGTTGAATTCTATCTCTTTACCTTTGCCCTCTGCTAATCCATAGCCAAGATAAAGCTTCTTCTCCTTCTTGATCTGGGTGAAGCGAGAGGGCACATAGGACGTATCAACGGTCTCGACATCAGCGCTCTCGAGGCCTAGAAGCAATGCGGATGGTGTCATATGGCCCTCGCCAGTGAGCGCAAGGCTGCCATAGATGGCTATCCGGATCCTATGGACCTTGTGGAGGAGCCCGGCCTCGTGGAGATCGGCGACAAAGATATTGCCTGCACGCATTGGCCCGACCGTATGCGAAGACGAAGGGCCAATCCCGATAGAGAACAAATCAAACGTCGAGATAACGGCATGCTCATGATCGGCTTCACTATAAGTACCCAACTCAGCATCTTCACCGCTCTCTGTGCTCGAGTTTTCGTCACTGAAAGATCGGGCATGCTTCAATTGCGATGTACAGGTCGGTGTTCGTAGTCTGGGGGATTGCACTAAGCAACCGGCCCTTGGTCGCCATGAAACTGTTGAATGTAGGCGGTATTGATTTCGCAATACGCGTTGCAACAGCCCCAGCTGTTGGGCGGATGCGCGTCGCATCGTTATGGGGATAACCACCCCAGTGAGCTTTCAGATTTAGGGATGAAGTATAAGATCGGCGGTGAGCAAGGTGAAATAAAAACGCAATGGTCAGTCACTGAAGACCACAAAGCCCCCAGGAGCCTCCACAGCAATCGAAATAGCAAGTTAGTTGAGTTGTTTCAATATTCTGACATTTTTTTTTCGTAGACACAATCAACCCGACGGTTAACCAGTGAATCATAGTGAGATAAGCTGATGAGCTACAGTCCAATGATAACCCACAGATTCCAAAGCCGAGCATCGGCGCTATCCTGATGTACCCCAGACCGCCAATCACACGTGACTGTCCCACTATTTCAGCTACCAACTTATCAACGAGTCTTTGAGATAGGGTCTAGCTATCATCGCTCCAACCCCTTTACTGCTAAGGAGTATGATTTGGTATAATTCACCAATTGCAGAGAATACTTTAAAAATAAGGCTCAAGATTCGTCTAATATTATTCCAAAAAAAAAAATTTAAAAAAATTTCTAAAGTCACCACAGCTGGATATCTTTGCTGAATCCAGGATAAGTTGAACACTAACTACCTGACCCCGACCTTTAAACAAAGGAAAGCCCGCCCAAACTCAGGAACAAAGAAACAAATGACACAAGAAGATAGGAAATTAAAGAAATAATTCTCCCAATTAAGCCTCCGGCTTATCCCCAGAATCTTGTATTGAAAATCAAACATGGTTGGTTAAAAGACTGTGAAAGGAAATCTGGTAGTTTCAAGCCCGCTCATCGTCGCAGAGCCCTCGCGCTGTTGTGTTTCAGCCACACATCTAAAGGGGATCGAGGGTGAGTTTGAGGAAGATTAGAAATGCTTCGGCGTCCTCCTGCTGCGGTTGTTGTACTAGCTCGAGAATCTTCTCCTTGGTTTCTGCGCTTGGCCGAGCCTCTTCCTGCAGTAGAAATAGAATGAGGCGGAGCTTGTTTGCAGTAGTGCGCGTTTCTCCGTTGATGTGAACGTTGTAACCTCTTGCCAAATATTCGGCAATATCAATGTCGCCCCCAGTGCCTCTTGACTCGTCAACGAAAATTTGGTTGAGGGCTTGTGTCTTAATTTCATCGGTGAAGGAATTCGAGTGATATTTGAAAAGGCACTTAACCGTGTCGACCAAGTTGTAGAAACATGCCTGGTTTAACGCAATTGCTCGTCGCTGCCCATCCTCATCCGCCTCGTCCCAAATCTCGGCATTTTTCTCAATTAGATACTGAGCAACACTCTCATTTCGTGTCTCAATTGCAATATCCAAAGGTGTGCTGCACCTTATACCGTTTGCATTGTGATACTGTTTGCACGAGAAATGTCCTTGGAAGGGGTTAACTTGAGGAGTCTTTCCCTCTGGCTCTGCCACCCGGTCCTTAATTCGATGATCTTCTCCTCTCTGCGGTTGTCCTGTCTCCTCGAAGTACATGTTTTTTTGGTACACATATATGCTGCAACGAACGTCTTTGGAACCATCTCTCTGGTCTCTTTGTCCAGCCAGAAGCTTCACGACTTCTAGATTCCCTTTAGCCGCAGCGAGGTGCAAAGGAGGCAGGTATCCTCTGAGATACCCTTCGGAAACCTCGAAGTAGTGCCCCTCAAGGCAAGCCGTACTTTTTTCGGCATCCTTCTTGCGATACTCCACGAGAAGTTCTCGGATTATATTTAGGTGTTCGTTGTTGTAATCTTCGTAGTTGTATATCGCGTCAAGGATTGATGGCCGCTGGTGCCCCTTCTCCTTGAAGGCGTGTGTTGCATGAGGAGCAGTACCCCCGTGGCTATCCATAGTTATTGGGCGGTTGTGTTCTTTGAAGGAGAGGTTCTCGATGAGGCGGTTGTGAAATGGGTGCTTTCCATGGTGATTGTACGCATACTTATAGCCTTACCGGTACAAAAATTAAGGTCACATTTTACTGTTATGTTTCTGCGCACCCGTGCCAACATATTCACGAGGTGTGCAAATTTTGGCTCGTGAGACAGGAGTCACTTTGTCACAAGCCGGGTTGTTCATTGTTCTGTACCACCTACATCTTCCCAACACCAAGGATGCAATATAATTGAAACACGTTGGTGGTACCAACAGGAAATATACCTCTGTGCTCACATTCCATATGACCTGCCACGTCTCTATTTGGTTGCCAACGGATGCAGCGTCTTGCCCCCTATGATCAATAACAACACCCACCCAAACCAACCAACACCAATTTCGATGGCCGATGAGCCAACAGCACAAAATACCCTTTGCGCCCTCAGATCATGAGCATATGACTTGTAGCTACATGATATGGAGTCCTAATAAACCCTAGACTCGTCAGTTGTTGGTCACTTCGTCGGATATTCCGCCCCCAGAACAGGCGGACTGGCTCCCATACTGCAGCCATCCTAGACCTGTACCCAGCAATCATCGATAATTTGAGCATCTCGAAATGCCCTTTATGTGGCTTCTCTGATGTTATTGAAGAAACTCCATATACACCATATGCATCTACATAGAACCACATTCGCTTCAACACTTCTTGCAACATTATGTAAGACAGACCTCAAGAACAGGCGGCTATTCTCTGACTGCTAAGCCAGGAATGCAGCTTCACCGCTGACCATGTCAGCAGTTGCCACATCGAATATTCAGTAGACAGCATTCATCTAAAACGTGGTTCTTGACTCATCCAGCTTGAGCGGGCTTTCCCCCCCCCATTAGCAATCTAGAATCATAAAATAGCGGAAAGTCTAGGTCGGTCTTCCCGTCATCCTTCATCTTTAACGCTTGCCTAACAATGTATCTGTAGCATCCAGTCGAGACATCTCACCCCCTCTCAGTGACAACTCATCGCGACTCTAATGCTGAGAGCCACCTATTTGCCCACTTTCGTCCTCCGATATAAGGATCTAGCCTCGTTCAAGCCGTCGGCGACCCATAATGGTCTACCACAGTGATACATCAACCCAATCCAAGGCTCAAGCACACTGAGCGAGGACTTCGTGTTGTATATGATATCGTGAAACATACTGTAGATGAAATATTCGAGGAGACGAGTGGCTTTGCGAAGCTATGAATCTCCCTTCCTACACGTTACTATCCCATGGCAATGTTATTGGATACAACTCAGAAGCACACCATGTGACATTAACCTACTGTCACTCAGCTAAGCTTCTCTTCTGAGGCCATCCTTGGATCTATCAAATGCTTCCATACTCGAGGTACTACGATGTTGGTACGTATTTGCATTTCAGCATGATTGATTCGACAACACGCAAGATGATCTGTTCAAGATCCTCGGAGCAATAACAACACGGGTGTACGGATACTGATGTGTCAGTAGCTCTGCTGGTGGACTGCTGTTGAAGACATGTTCCCGCAGCGCTGGAATCCCAAAGTTCCAGCATTGCCCTTCGCTCCTGCTATAGCAACGCGACCCACGTCCTTGCTCGGTTGTATATCTCTCAGACAGACAACGACATCTCGTTACCGATTCGACTCGCCCAAAGAGTCTTCCATCAACGAACCATCAAAGTCATGCACGCGAGTATTGTCTCGAAGGACTGTACTGAAATGATCAAGGATGCCCAGCCCCGCGCGGATGACTAGAGCAACAGTGCAAGGGAAACAGTCGACTGGGATCGCGAGCTATGCGTAGTTGCATTTGTTAACGTCTACCTAGGCGTGGCTGAACCTATTATGGAATTGTTTTTGTAAATGTAGCATTTCCATCTGTCATCGTCGCCTAGTTTTGGGACAAGTCTCTTGTGATGGCAAACGGGGCGACGCACCCAATAGGTTAGGAATTCATGAGTTGGGTCATAAGCTGCGAGAAGCTCGTGTCGCGAGTCGTGGGCTCTTCGAGAGCAAGAACAAGAACAGGCTGTCAAATTACACAAAATATCCCTTTATCCCACTCATGACACAGGCCGTGGTCTCACAAGCTATGAAGGATCTGTCGCGTTGACGAGATTTGGGGAAAATAGTTGTGTGACGCATCTCGTTTACTAGGACCGAGGCGTTGGCGAGTACGGGTGTTGACGTTCTTGACTTTGATCGTGAGATGCTGGAGAGCCAGGAAATGGCAGTCTTTTCCACCACATTTGACCTGCACTTCGACGTATCTCATGCTCGCGTTGCTAGCAACGCGGTTTAACCACATTTCTTGGCTGTCGCTAACGTTGTCTCGTTAGAGGGGACGACTAGAAGGTAAATGCCGCGAAGAGTTGACTACGTCGCAATATTGGCAGAAATAGCAAAGTTTGCACCGTTAAAATCAGGGGTGCCTATGTTGATCTATTTCTTCGTGAGAAATACGGATGAATACGTGATTCTTTGTTCTGATACTCGGCGCATGGGTCACCATGTATGCAGTATTGAGAGTAAATAAAGACTATAGAGGTCCCCAACTCAGAAATGGGAAGTTCTATCAAAGAGCTCCACGAAACTGATTATCACGAAGACCGTTTATCTCGAGTCACTCGAGTTTCGTTTTCAAACATCCGGCCTTTCGTTGAGGTTCATTCGCTTCAGAATTACTATCAAATGCATACCTTTTACTTTATAACGTCTAAGATTTTAACATGCAATATTCCTGACCTGAACCCTTCACATATCGCTTCTATAGACCATGATATCAACATAGATGTGCGCCGAATAATGATTTTCAACCCTTTTCTTTTTTTATATTAAAACACGCGTTTCTTGAAGTGAATGTTTAGTGGGGGCTTGTGCCAGATGACGTAAGCCTTCTGGTCCTCGATCCAGTCGCGGCAGTCCTCAGCGAGTGTCATATCGAAGTTGAAAATGATTCTGGCGACGACGAGACGCATCTCGGCGTATGCAAGGCTATGAGACGCGTTAGCAATGGTAAGAAGGTAAAGTGATGAGATATGAGGGGGTTTTGGGGGAGTGTTTGATACGGAGGTATTATGACCTCATCCGTACCATGCTAAGGATGATAAAATGAGGGGAGAATCAAAGACTCACTTCTTGCCAATGCAATTCCGGGGACCGGTGCTGAAGGCTTGCATAGCATCGAACTCGTCAGTCTTGTACTTCGAGTCGCCTAACCAGCGTTCGGGCCTGAATTCCATCGGGTCGGTCCAGTACTTGTCCCAGTGGTTAATGGCCCACTGGAAGACAGAGACAACAGTCTGTTCGCAATCAAGTCAGTGATGGATCTTTCAACCGTCTAGTTTCAAGAGAGAAAACATCTCCTTTACACTAGCAAATTAGGGGACGAGGAAAGGGACCAACTTACGTCCTCGGGTAACGGGTCACCATCGACAGTGGCGCCGCCCTTGGGGACTTCTCTAAGCATACCGCTAGCTAGGGGTGGGTATCGGCGCAGGGACTCGTTCAGGACAGCCAACATGTATGGCAAGTCATTGACGGTGTTGAGCAAAATCTCGTCTTCGCTCTTAAACGAGGACCGAATCTCGTGCTCGAGCTTGCGCTGGACTTCGGGATGTCTTGTAATAAGGTATAGAGCGCCCGTCATCAAGGTGGCAGTGGTCTCGGAGCCGGCAATGACCAGCATGGAGGCATTCATGGTCAGACGGTCGATGTCGAGGTTAAGCTCCTCCTTCTTCTTGAGCAGTCCCTCAATGAAGTCGGGCCTCTCGGCACCGAGCTCAAGACGTTGCTGTACCTTCTCTTTCACGACGGCACGGTGCTGCGTGTTCTTGGAGGCGGCGGTCTTTCCGAGCCACTGGATGGGAGTACTGAAGCCAATGTTGGCTAGCGCAATAAGACATGCGTTCTCTCGAATCGTATCTGTGAGAAGACGCACCCACGGATGATAGTCACTCTGCTGCAGACAACCAAAGCCACCAGGAGCGCCAAACGCAAGATCGCCAATAACGTCGAAGGTGGTGTAATTGAGCCAATCGCGCATGTTCAGGGGAACACTGGGGGCCTTGTCTATGTTTTCGCGGAGACGCTGGATCAATAGATCTACATACGACCGAATCAGAGGCGCTTGTTCAGCCATTGTGCGCGCACTGAAACCGTGGGCGAGCTGACGACGCAGGGCGCCATGTTCTTGACGTCTCGCGTTGATGATATGCCTCGGGGGCTCAAGGAACAGCTTGTAGAGGCGGTCAGACTTGGGGAATTCCTCCTCACCAGCCTTCTTGTGTCCATAGATGTCGTGCCAAGCCTGTGGGCTGGCGTATGCGAGCTCATTGGGTGCGATGCGAACAACAGTGCCATATTTTCTGTGAAGAGCGCCAACGTGGAATGTGAGGGTGCCGTTGAATAGATGCCAGGCACGCGGAATATAAAAGGCTCGGTGGGAGATCGGGCCGGGATATTTGCTAAGAGGGTGTAGGAATAAGTTGTATAAAGCAGTTCCTACAACGTACACTATGCCCTATAGACAGATCTCATGTTAGCTTTGGTATACTCTTGCTTCGACGTCTTTTAGGGATAACAATATTTCTATCATCGCGATAAATAGAATAGCTGATTGATGGGAACAAACGTACTAATATGAAGCCATAGTAAAGGAGCGCCATATTGCTAGTCCAGCTCACTGACGTTCTTCAGTGTCGCCGAAATTATTCGCAACCGCTCATATATAATAGCGTCGCGGACGTCACAGAATGGAGCGCCAGGCTGTATCCGTCTACAATACTATAGGAAGAAACACTTTGAGAGCCAATTCGGAAGAAGGGGCCGTGAGAGGAAACCGAGGATGAGGGCTAATATTCGAGAAAGGCGGTATGCGACAACCCTTGCCAAGCAACCCAAACTGAAGAGAGAGAAGCAAAGACTAAATAAGTTGGAATATCACAGGTATACAACTAGGGTTGGCAAATAAGTTATATAAGGCAAGGTCCAACGCCCTGAGTCTAGCTGTACTGTTGCTCTTATTTGTGTTAACAAGCTAAGACTCTCCGAGCAAGACCCTTGGCAGGATGACAGTGTAAGCCGGATCGCTTACTACTTGATGCTACCGCACCCACCTTTCACAGGCTTTCAGTCGAACCACCATTCTGTATCAACACAATTCTAAAACTTCGATTCCATTTTTAGAATTTCTCATGGTAACTAGTGTATGGTGATCAACCATCCGATCCTCCGACCTTTGATTATGTACCCAGTCCATCTTTTTAGATGGGCATCTGTCCGACAGTTGAACTACCTTAATAAGCCAATTCACTACAATTGTCCACACTACAACAAGAGCAAGGAATTAATCAGTCGCTTCAAGGCAGTTGCAGAGTGCGAGCCCATACTTTGGGCTGTCAATTCCATTCTGGATCTGGTTGCATAATCGTTGTCGATAAATTTATTGAGAGCATTCAACATACAAGTACTGTAGCTATTGTTCACCAATTTTTAGCTTCCTTGTCAGCAAAAAAACGTGGACTCTCAAATGCAAACACTTCAACTGGAGAGGATCCTGGCGTAGTACTGTGGCGCCTCTTCTGCCGCCTGCGGTCCCCCCGGACAGGGGGCCATGATAGCGCCATTATGCTGGTAGGGACTCCGACTCGGCATTATCCGTAAAGAGAAGTCCGATATCACGAATTGAACTGGATTATAAGTTCTTCATCTAATACAAGCACTTTAAAACATGCAGATTCCCCCTGAAATCGTGCTTACATAATTTCATCGCTCGCGATAAAGGCGAGTAATCGATGTCACTTGAGGAGCTTTAATACCGTATGCCCCATATCGTAGGTACCATAGGTGTGACAATAGCAGAGAATGATAGAAAAGTCATTTGAGACGATCGTGCCTGGGCGGATGCAGCCTTTTTATACTAAAGCCTAGAATATTTATTAGTGCCTCCTAGGAGTTTTCGTTCTGTATCCAAGTGCAAACATGGTAAAGGATGCATTTTCCGCGGCAAATCCCGTTATAGATGGCGCCCACCACAGATAGTGATATGGTTTACTCCGAAATGATCTTCACTGCTTGCGAACTCCAAACAGGTTGTGCGAAGCTTCTTAAACGGCCTGTTAAAGGCCGAGAGGGTTGAAGAAACCTGAAGCTCACCGTATATATCAAAGGGCAGCTATATAGAGCTTCTTTATACTGGTAATAAAGCTGCATGGTAGCAAAAAGCATGAAACGAAACACACCTACTAGTCTATGAGTGGCCCCGATCGGGACCTCCTAAAATACGTGCGCCGTGTCCCGAATGCGCTTACATTTGGAATACCTATGGTACCTATTTTTACTAATCACGTCCTTCTGGAAAACCTGAAGAAGCCTGCCGCGAAGCATCCATGCACAATTTGGAGCAGATCATTCAGCCCCAGCAACAGAAACCAGATAAGTCTGTCTGTCATGTGCCACTGTGCGTCGCGTTTCTCGTTACTACCAGGTAAGTAGGTAGCATTAATCTAGGTAGTACTATACCAATCACTTGGTGTCAATTAGTCATCATATTGGTGTACCATTTTGTAGTTTCAAGCTGCTTTCGAAGTCTGAGTGGAATTGGAAGAAAAATCCGAAAGTTGCACAACAACACGTCTACAGCACTCGGAATGAACTTGCATAACAATCATATTGCCACTTGACAAAAACAGTGAGCCGAATTAAATACAATGCTGTAAGCAACAATATTGGGTATGATGCACTCCTCTAAGATAAAAGGATCAAGACAAGTAGCGTATGGAACAAGCAGAAATGAACAACGACAGGCAGTATTGCCATTGTAATGTGTTGCATTGACCCTCTCAGCAACTGCTCCATTGACGACTCTGTCTTCCGTGACGCCATAATTCCGTCCTGGACTCCGTTCAACCCCAACACAAATCAAATGCAAAGCCATGTACAAGATATAGCCAACATGCATCCGACTGAAAATCAAGCGAGCAATGCGAAACAATCCCCTTATCGCCTTTCATGCAACCCCCCCATCGTCAGTATGGATATCGTAAAGTCTAGTTGAGCCGCGTTGAAGGCATTGATCAGGTGCCAACTTTTACACCAGACGCTGCTTGCTGGCCTTGATCAGCAGATGGCTTGGACTCCTCTGCCTCGTTGGATGTGTCATCCGGCGCCTTGGGCATTAAAGGATGCTTCGGGTCATACCCAATGGATTTCACGATTCCAAGTCCTTTTGTACGGCCTTCGCGGAATAACAGTCTGTCTCCTGGAGCAAGATACTCCGGGCGCTGCACGAAGCGGAATGCGACCGTAGCACGGTCACCAGTTCGGATGAATGGGCGGTCCACATCGATGATAGCACAAGTCTGTGAAACTGGCCCCACGTGCAGCATCGCCTGGTATTTCGTCTTGATAGTCGTCGCATGTGACAGGATGAGAACTTCGGCGATAAATTCTCGGTGCACCTTGGGAGCCGGTTGACCCTCGATTTTTGGCAAGACTACCATGCCTTTCCTAACGTCTTTCCGCCGTATTTTCTTCAGCGCAAAACTAGCTGACTGCCCAGCTGACGCTGCTGGGACGCTGATACGTTTGCGTTCAATAGACCGAACTTAAACATCTGGGATTAGGTACTGCTCCCATGGTGATGGTCAAGAATAGTTCCAGGGGCGTGAAGGAAGATTTCAAAACAGCAAACATCTCAAATCGAACATTCCTACTCTTGAATATGGCCAACCCAGAAATAAAAGAGACAGAGATGATACTTACTGCTAGTCTGTGTGAACTGGCCGAGCGAGTCGGGCCCAATAAGAATGCTATCTCCCGCATGAATCACGCCGGACTTGACGATGCCGCTAACAACAGTACCGACGAATGGAACGGAGAAGGTATCGTTAACGTGGAATTCGAATGAGGCTTCCGAATCATAACGACCGTGGTGAGGTAGGATATTTAAGAAGGTTCGTACCAGATCCAAGTTCTTACCCGTGACATTGGATACCTGAAATATGGGACAGATCCTCTGGCTGACGAACTGCGTTGCAGTATTAATGCATTCCTCCCTGTTGTTGATGAAAATGGGCATTTTCTTGGCTCCCGGGGATTTGAGGATTTTGGTGATCTGTTGAATAGTCTGCTCTAGGATGTTTGGGGGGCAAATATCAATCTTGGTGACCACTACCATAATTGGAACATTTAGCGCCAAGGCGATACCGAGATGCTCTTTGCTCATCCCAATAAGCCCATTATTAGCAGCAACCATAAGCAAGCAATAGTTCGGGCTACTGGACAGCAACCCAAAGACGGTGGTTCTTAGATAGCGCTCATGGCCTGCAAGATCAGTGAATGTAATAACTTTAGCACTTCGCTTGCCGATCTCTTCCCACGACAACTTCCTACCAGGCGTGTCAGAAGTGATGACGTTTCCCATGGTATCAAAGCCCATGATCTCCATTCCTACAGAGCTCGTCCGACCAGTCTCAATTTCATGTTTATGGCGAAACAGGTTGACTCGAGCCTTTCCACGGCCATCATCGAGATCGCCTTTGACTAGCACACCCAGCATAGAACTCTTGCCAGCATCAACTATCAAGAGGGATCAGCACGATATCCGATGGAAGCCAAATGTAGACTACTGACCGTTCCCGACTACAGCAATGCGAGTCTCAATGACATCCTCTACGGTAGTAGGTGCCCGCCGGATCAATATCTTGCCAGTGCAATCCTTGCCTTTACTGTCGCTACCAGCGGCTGTTGACTCCGCCTCCGTTTCGCCACCAACATTCTTCGTGAGAAGAACATCGCAGTCGGCGTGTTGTGTCTTGGCGGCCTCCTTCAATTGCGCCAAGGCCGACTCCCACTCAGCGCGAGTGAATCGCATCGATTCGCCATTATTCTCAAAGCCCAGGTCGAAGACGGCTTCGCTATGTCCTTCGGCTAGTCGCTCGGCGATGAGGTTAGCGAGCTTCGTTTGACTCGCTTCAGCGCGATCGGCAGGGGGTAGTAACAGCTGCCGCAGAGGGACTTGAGGCTCGGAGTCGTCAAAATTGAGGGAGTCGAGTATGTCTAGCTCTTCGTGATGCTCGGTTACCGGCTGAGTAGAAGCAGAAGCTTGGGGTTTTGCGCTAGGATATCGCAGCGCCTGTTGCTTCTCGACGAACTCGGCGAAATCGCTCAATGCCTGCACGGGAGATCAGCGCAATTCTCCCCTAACGCATCTTCTTGTCGATTCCTTACAGCTTCGCCTTTTCTGCGTTCATGCGGCGCCTGTCTAGCGGCGCCTTTGCCCGTCATATTTACTGACCGGCGCTATTGTATTACTGGTGTATTCGAGTGATCATTTGGATCGATTATGCAGGCGTTGTGGCAACTTGGAGGAAGGGGTACAAAGTTATTTTCGGCAGATTTAAACAGATCAACAGATTATTGTAGCAGAGCTTGCGTCAAAGCGAAGATTTAAATAACTCCATGTGTAGAGTCATAGAGAGAATGAGTAACACGGGGAGGTAGCCCCAATTCATGACTGTGACGGCATACAGGCCGTGATCGGTTATCGATAGAGAGTCGGGTATAGGACTTTACTATAGGTTGTGTGTGGGGTAGAATGGCGGGCAGTCCACCCGCATCCACGATCCCGTTCAAGATCAGCTGTGATGTGAAAGAACAATATCTCATTCAGGAAAAAGCGGAATTCATAACGTATAAATGTATGTGAGGCAATCCTCACGTTTCACAATTAACACATAGACTTTATTCGGACAGTATAATAACAGGCTCTTTGCTGCCTATCGTACATGATTCCAAGTCGGTTCTGAAAAGAACAGTTGCTGTTGTTATAAGTGTAAGTGTGGGGTGTGAATTATTTCAAACCAACTATGCTATTAGAGTAAAATCATCACAGATTCTCTCCTTTGAATTATGGGAAATCTGTGCCTCTTTAATGATGCAGCCCGCGACATGAACTGCGCGAGTACATTAAGTGAGCATATGGGTAGGTATTCATCACGTAGTGGGACGATAGAGCAAGCAACTTCTTCAGGAAATGGAGGCACTTCTTGCCGGACGAGCCAGTTCAAGATTACCTTAGGTCTAGGAAAATGTCCTATTGCATTATGAATTCTAAATGAATAAAAGGAGATATAACGCTAGCCCTTAGTGATCCAATTTGCAAGGTGAAAAAGTGTACCAAGTAATCCCTAATCCGTAACCGGAAGCATAAAAGGAGAAGTACTGAATCGCTTATTATGATGTTGGGAAATTCCTTCGCCAGTCCAAGACCCGGGCCGCTTTATAGGAATGTCCATCACCTTCTTGGTTGTCGGAACTTCCAGTGCGTGCGGTCAAAGGCTGGGCTGATGAAGACTCAACAAATGAGACCTATTATTGGGGGTGTCAGTTAGCTCTAGACACCGATGCATGTCGTAGCTTCTGAATCGATATAGGCACTCACTGGACTCCTCGGCGCCATGGGATCAACCCACATGACATGTTCGTCAACGATGAAACAAAGATCCTGTGTAGGGCCACACTGTCCAATAGTGATGGGGTTGAACCGGGCCTCAATCCAGGCTCGAAATTCAGAACTTGATCTTGATACACTGGCATTATACAATTTGCTTTCATCGATATCGGGGTGTTCGTTGAAAAAGGCTTCTTTACGCTGGATCCATACGCTGTTTCCGGTGAGACTTGGGGGCAAGTGGTATTCGTCCTTTTCATCGGAGTCACAGTGGTGCAGTAGTTCCCAGCTGTTCTCCATAAGCTCCGAAAATAATGACTTCAGTAAGGCCTCGTCACTTGGGACGATTTGGTGTGGGTAAAAGTGAGATCGCATTGTCAAGGTACCAAGCGGTGTAAAGTCTTTATGCTCGTCAGATGGCGATGCTCCCCCCGGCTGGATGGCCCGATTGCTCGACGAAGACATGATGGGAGTTGAGGTTAATTGGTATGATGAGGACTGTTCGAACAGACCAGGCGTAAAATCAGCGCCACTTCTTATACACCAACTTGCAGCATATTTACTTCCCAAAGGGTCCTCAACAACTCGTGATGACGACATTTTCCGTGGAGGGTTGTTGCCTTTCTTCACAGAAAGAACGCGATTAAGGGAACAAGTTGGCAATCAACACGCCATCTCAACGTGCTTGCCTCAGATATAACGCGTGTAGTATCGATAGTGAATGGTAGGGCAGTTGCTGACTGCGACAAAATCAGAGATAAAAAGAATGGCGGAAAGCGGTCTGTATGAACTGAGGTTATTCCGTACATATAATACTTTCCATAAGATGTACTAATGTGTTGCCTCTTACAAAACATCATTTTGTTAGCATCATGTCCTTTCACTAGTTATCAGTCATACAACCAGACAGCTCAGTTAAACGACTTTGTCAGCTCGTATAGAGAGTCCGTAACTATCTCTCAAGTCAAACTCTAGGTAATCTACATTATGACTGACCTATGCCTATACTGAAATGTCGAGTGTTAGTCAAACCTGGGAAGTCCTTGTTCGAGAGCCGAGAAAGAAATCTAACATCGAGATTGATCTAACACGTAATAGGCGCTAAGATGGCTCAAGTTGCCATGTAAACTTCTACCAGATATCCATCGAAACGACTTTCCCAGAGACAGACCTGTAAGAAAGAGAGTACCAGAGACTGGAATTCAGTATCTGATACCACTAAGGTACGGTGTCTATTGTAAGGGCTGTTGGTCTAGTTGCTTTACCTAATTCTTTAACTGTGTGTAGTAGTTATCTAAATATTCTTCGTTTACTATTGTTACCCTTTTATATCCATGATCCGCATATAAATATGCTACGCTTATTATTTTGAAACAAAGAACATACACAAACATTGATTTTGTTGCTTCAAACGTTTTCATGTAGCATCACAGTCTCCATGACGAACATAACCATGTTATCGTGGAATTTAGTAGTTATTATTAATTGCGATGCAGTGAATACATCACGCCGGGTACTGGTGAGACCCTAACTATTAAGCCCCTAAAAATACAGCCAGCTCTAGCTAATACAGAAACTGCAAGCAACCCTCACTTGATGCGCACGAACCGTCAATCGAATACTGTATCGCATTATTTCGCCTCTTTCTTCGCTTTGTCGGTAATCTGTTTCGCCTTCTCCGACTTCTTGTCCAAGACCTGCTTTAGCTCTTCTGCCGTCTCCTTTAAGAGCTTTTCACCTTCGTCCTTGTGCTTCTCAGCAACCTCCCTTAGCTGGTTGACCTTCTCCAGTATCTCTGAACCGCTGGGGATCATCTTAAAGTACTGGTCGATGCCGAGATTGCTCGCGGCCTGCTCGCCCTTCGACTTAGCCTTGTTGACGTAGTCTTCCAGAGCGCCCATGTCGCCGGACTCAACCGCCTTCTTCACTTGCTCAAAGACCTCCTTCGGGTTGCCCTGCTTCAGGGCACTTGCGTTCTTCTCGATCAGCTCTTTCACCTTCGGGTTCTTGTCAAGGTAGGGCTTTGCCCCTTCCAATGCCTTATTCCATGCTTCATCACCGAGTTTTTGCATTTGCTGGACTTTCTCCTCGACTAAGCGGCGTACCTTGTCCAGGTTCGCCGCACTAACTCCGCCGCCTAATATCTCCTTCACTTGCTTCCATGTCTCATCCACCTGCTTTTTCGCCTCTGGGCCGTAATTCTCACCCATCTGCTTGAGCTGATCGATGGTTCCGCCGAACTTCTCCTTGGCCTGAGGGTGATTATCGAGAATTTCGTTCAGCGAATCGCCAGCCAAACTTCCGAACTTCTTGGCCAGGTCGCTCAAGATATTTAAAGCTTTAGATGCCGACTCCATGCTGAGACCTAACTTGGAAAGTTGCTGGAACTGCTTGTAGGCATCACTGACGATCTGATTGACTTCGTCTCGGTGGTTTTCTTTCAAGGTCTCGACATCCTTGAACACCGTGTCAACGTAGTCTCGTCCGCCGGGGACCCATGCGACGTATGTGTAGGCGAATTCTTTCATGTACTTAATCGCTCCATCTACGTCAGGTGTTTCGCCTTGGATTTTATTGGCAGCCTCAGTGTACTTCTTCTGAACTTCCTTAGCACCCTTGTTGATGGTTCGGTGCATTTTACCCGCTGGAGTCATGAGGTATAGACCGTACAGGGCGAATCCGGCTGCTAGGCCACCGGCAGCACCGGCGGCGATATGTGAGCTACCCTGACTTGCTGCATTGCTTGATGTTGAGGAGGATGATGAAGATTGGAAACGAGCGCGTGCAGGACATGGTGTGCGACCAATGCGGGCAGACCGCGCGATTGTGGTCCGGGCAGTGGATCTTGCGGCGTTCATTGTGTCAAGTATTGTGTTCTGGCGGATTGTAGGAAGGGAGGAGGTAATAGGATAGTGATAGTGGTAGGCTGAATGGGTGTTGTTGCCAAAGAGGATTTTGGTGAGTAAAGATGTAATTGTGACTGGTGGTTGGTGAATAGGAGCGAGCTGATGATGGTATTTGTGCGATTCTAGAAACACTACGTCATGACAGGTCGACGTAAACAAAAGATGCGCTAACTCACCCCGTACCCTAGTTGAGCCTCAATTAGAAAATAATTACTCTATTCAGGTCGTACCCTTCCATAATTCCCGCTGGGTGACGTCATTTCTGTGTCATTATAAGGAACCGGGGCAAAGTGGCCGGTTTGCACATGTAGGTACCAGTTACCGCCCCACATGCACTAGGAATTGCTCGTCATGAACAGTACCCAAGTACTTGACCCGCCGAACAACTTGAATCTCAGTTCTCAACATTTATCGCTAAAAGAAGTCAATTATATCATCCTATATCATATAAGAAGCTATTCAAAGCGAAACGGCAGACATCGAACAGCGAACTTCCCAACTTACATCATATAGCATACATACTAGTAGAATGAAGCAGATTGCGGCTCAACACCACCAGAAAGCAGTTGGTTGGCGCTTTGGAATGAGGAGGTATATGCCACAAGTATTCTTGGAAAAAAGAAAAAAAAAACACTCCGTAATACAAAAGTTACCGTTATGCCAATACAGAGAAATTGGCTCGCTCCCTTTCGCGAAATATCGATGTCTGCAGAAAACAAGAGAAGGAATCTATCCAAACAACATAGAACACAGAAGTCCAACCGTGCTCATAATTTAGCCTTCCCCCAAGCCTGCCCCCTCTCATCCTTATAAGTGGCCATTGCATTTCTCTTGCTGTCGTCTCCATGCTGGATGGTAGAGGGGGTTTCAAAGACCGTCGCATTCATCTTCTCCTTGCGGTTTTCCGCGTCAACATAGTTCCGCTCAGCTTCACCCAGATATAGCTGGCGGGGACGCCAGATCTTGACACCGGATGGGTTGAGCATCATCTGGCGCCAGTGGGCAAGCCAGCCGACACAACGAGGTACGGCAAATAACACAGGATAGAAATCAAGCGGGAAGCCCATGGCTTGATATATCAAGCCGCTGTAAAAGTCGACGTTTGGGTAAAGGTTTCTGCTGCGCATAAACTCGCTTTGCCGCGCGTATTCAGCAAGTGTTAGCGCGGTGTCTAGAAGCTTGTTGCGTCCTGTAACACGGAATACCTCATCGGCAAGTGCGCGGATTGCCGTTGACCGGGGATCTACGTTCTTATATACGCGATGGCCGAAGCCGACAAGAACGCGTTCTCTGCGCTCAACCTTCTGCATAAATGCCGGTACATTCTCCGGTGATCCAATTTCCATTAGCATTCGAATTGCGCTTTCCGATGCTCCGCCGTGCGATGGACCATACAGCGCGGCGCACCCCGCTGACACTACGCTGTACGGGTCCACCAGCGAGCTGCCAACCTGAAGAACGGTCGCTGTTGAGCAGTTGACTTCATGGTCGGCATGGATGATGAAGAGGGCATCAAGGGCTTTCTCTAATACGGGATGGGGCCGGTATTCCGTGCCAGAAAGGTGATCTAGTAAATATAAGAAGTTGCCAGTGTAGGACAAGCCCTGAGCTGGACGGTTGAACGGCCGGCCTTGTCGCATCCGGTATGACGCGGCTGCTAAGGTCGGTGCCTTTCCGATGATACGAAGAATCTGCTTGTCTAAGATCTGTAGCGATGCAATATCCCCGGATGCTGCGTTGGTATAGAGCTTTTGTCCCCTAAGAGAGGGGTTGGCCTCTGGAGCGAAGGCCCCCATAGTAGCAAAGGCCGAAGTCAACATAGACATAGGGTGTGAGTCGTATCGGAACGACTTGAACATGCTCTCGATATCGGAGTGAATATAGGTATGGTGTATGACCTCATTTTGCCAGGTCTCGTACTGTGACGTGGTCGGCAGCTCCCCATAGATGAGTAAGAAAGCTGTCTCTAGAAAGTTGCTCTTTTTGACGAGTTGCTCGATCGGATAGCCACGGTACCGAAGAATACCATCCTGGCCATTGATGTAGGTAATCTTGCTCTCTACCACGGCTGTGTTCATGTAGGCCGGATCGTACAGCCTGAGGCCCTGCTCTGTCTCATCTTCTTTCCGGTCATTCCCTGGCTGGGCCTTGATCTTTTTGAAGTCTGTCGCCAGCACGGAGTTGTTCCTGATGGGGACCTCATACACCTTGTTGGTTCGGTTGTCCACCACCGTCAACGACTGACGGGGCGTTTGTTTTGAGACTACCGCCATATTTGTGAATAATAGTGAGCCGGGCGGTGGGTGGATAGCTCCGAGATCTCCAGATAAAATTTCACAGTCCAGTATTCACGCCGTTATAAGAAGCTAGTTGAGTTCCTCGTGATCGCTCTACTCCAATCCAGGCTCCAATTCTCGGACGACTGGGAATGTCAGAAGCAACCGACCGGTTTGATATGAGACATAAGCGTCACGTTATAGTAGCGACAATATCCGAGCAAGCGAGCCAGTCGCTAATGATCATTCGTGCCGAGGTTAGTGGACCTGGCTACGTTCGGCATTTTCAAACACCAGCCTCAGTATAGCATGTCGAATGCGCCACAATGTGGCGGTGTGACGGCTGAGTGAATCAACCAATCACCTTGGCTAGACCTATTCTCCCTCTTGCTAGCATACTGTGAACTTTTTCCACCCGTTGCAACCGCTATTAACACGGTGGTATGCGGCAAGGACTGAGCCTTCTGCTTGCTGGACAGTCTGATAGACATCCGAGATATTCCAAAGTTGGGCAGTCGGGCGAAAGAGCTCCCTATTTAATGAAATTTCAAGGACATTTGGCTGCTTATCAGGTGGAGGGCTCCTCGGCGAAACTAGATTAAAGGTTAGCCTGCCGTGGGAATAAATTTACTGACAGTGGGTTAACTACATGGTGTGGGTATCGCTCCCGACTGCGATTTTTCAGGACCGCAAACAGATAATCATCAGGTTTTACGATTTTGCCCGAGGACGTTAGAAATAAATAAAGCACCAAAACAAAACGGCCGCAACTTGTTGAGGAAGGCTCGTCGGGGCTTTTACCCGACACTGCCTGATAGATTAGCCCTCCACGCTGTATTGGCTCTGGTGGGTGGGTGAGAGAGTGGGATCTCTTGACGGACCGGATTCGAGTGAGGCTCGATAAAGATGGTTATCTAAAATAGAGCGGTTTCGTTTTGTGAAACGAGCTTATACATCGTCAGAACTGGACGCTTTTTACCATTCTTCGGCAAGGTGTAGCCCTCAGAAACCTTAACCTCGTCTCTCTTGCGGAACCTAGGATATTTAGGCGGTATGACACAGGCAGTATGGACAGTCTCGAGATTATCATTGTAAGCTGACACGCAGAACTCAAACCTCCAAGTCCCAAGGAATAAAAGGTTAACTCCCTGGGTCGTTTTGGGGGTCGTTCTGTCTTGGTGGAATACGGTGTTATCCTTCACGCTGCTCACATAGACCGCGTATCCCATAGTGTTGGCTACACTATCCCACGTAAGCAAGACTGTTGTAAAATCATGATTGGTAACACGGAGGTTTACAGGAGATACTGATGCACGTCCCCTAACTAAGACTTTAGCAGTAATAGCGGGTAAGCCGCCAGTTACTTTGACGTTGATGTAAGTAACAACCTAAGTCCTATACTGGTGGCCTGGCTTCAATTCGTTGGCGTAGGCACTTGTTTCCGAGTTGGCCTGTGTGTTGATGAATGCGCTCTCGGTATTCAGTTTCTAGATAATAGTACCATAACGATTGACCGACTATCCTGTAACAGAGCTCTAGATAAACTGAATGCTGTCGCTGCTGAAAGGCTGAACCACGATAATTGAAGGAACCGGATGTGTCGAAGGATTTGTAGTAATTATAGTTGAGCCTGACTAGGAGGATCGGTCTGTACCATCGCCTTTGGTACGAAATTGATATTCCTAGGCCTGTCCGTCGAGAATCCACGAAGACCAGCTAGACTATATATTCGGGGAACTCTGCGCTCGGACTACCAACTCGACGCACCCTACAGCTTAGAGCGGATCTCGTGTCCTCGAGCATTTGACATACGGCCTTAAGTAGTAAGCATACTCTCAGCAAATGAGTGACTAATCACATTGGTCGGAGTGTTAGCGGGTCTACCTGGGACGCTCCCTATAACCTCGAAGTCGTTCACCTAAGCCCAAAATTCTCCTTAAGGACACTAGCAAAAGCCTGCGCAATGTGGTATTCGCCCCTTTCGTTAGGGTATAGTCTATTATAGCCATCGGGACAGCCTTCAGGGGCATTAGTCGTTGTTGGAGCTCACATCGACATATGCAATGGGAGACTCAGCGGAGCTAAAGAGGACCTTTATATCAGGCTTGGCCTCGCGCGCGTTTTCGACTAGTCTGTCCCATTGATTTCATTTATTTTTTTGGATTACTTGCTCATGTCCTTCTTTAATATTGTATTATAGCATGCAATGTTACTCGTTGAATAGAATACTTTAATTGCTAGCAAAGAGCGGACATCCTATGAGGAAAAGTTCTCGCGTCTATATTTCGACATTATGTTTCCCCTTGGACACCTACTTCGAAATCAACTTTATTCACCCTGAAATACCATGATTAACATTAAGATTTGTCATCATAAACCTCGGCAGTCTTGCAAAACCGCCTTCTAAGACATCGACCCTAATGCTGACAGTTCACCTATTAGCGAGCACACACAGTATAGTTAGGTAAGACGGTTAGTATATGCTATTTTATATGCCGCAGCCGAATAATCCATAAGCCTGGCCCTTTGATAGGAGTTTAGACGCCGAGAATTGGGCGATCATTGGTTGTTGATGAGAGAGGTCATTGATAGATAGGTACCACAAGCAGCAGTTTCGGCACATTTTTTCCGGCCCGTAAAGCCAACCCCATAACACACGTTAGCAAAGGGAGGGTTCGAAGAAGACGGGGGATCCTTTAATTGTACCAAGTACTGAGGCGGGGATCCGACCTGGCGAAATTACCCTATAGGCTTGGGAGAATGTACATTTACTCAAGCGAAGCCTCACTTTGATCATGTCCAATAGTATTCAGCCGGTTATCGGGACTTGCTAATAATCCGCGACGTTCTAAGGCACTCCAAGTGCCGGGCTCGCTTAGTGAATACAATTCAATTAAAGATTGTATATAGGAGTGGCATTGGCGAGGCCCAATCAGGACGCCATTCATAAATATATTGCAGTCTTGGTATATCTGCGCTAGATTGCTATGTCGCCGGATATGGATGGGGACATCATAGCTAGTTGGAAATAGACTTAGTCTACCTTATCTCTCTTTTTGCTATCTTTCCTTCATACTTATAACAGATCTAGAAAATCTTAAAGTAAGTCGAGTAGTCCCTTTAACCCACGGCTCTACCTACTTACCTCCTCTTCAATCCTTTGCTCACTGTTTCTATTACGGCCTGGTTTAGTCCTACCGCAAAGATGAAGGTGTTCTCCACGCTCATCACACTTATCACGGTCGTTCGAGCCGGTCTTCGTTTTCCATGCTCGACTTTGACCACACAACGCCTTGATCCCGCAGGCGAGCCCGGCCAGAACCCCTCTGCTCATGTTCACCACATCGTCGGAGGAAATGCCTTCAACGCCACAATGACTGGTGATGTTGCCTCTAGGGCTACCTGCACTACCTGCCAGATGTCCGAGGACTTTTCTAATTATTGGGTTGCCCAGCTGTTAGTAGCTCTTCCTGCTATTTTATTGCCGTTTCGGCAACTTCTGGATACAGCGGAGGCCCTTTTGGACTAGGACAGTCTCTAGAAGCTTTTGTTACCCTTATAGATTAGTCTCTAAGTGGCGATAACTGACTTCCAATGTTCTAGATATTTCAAGCACCCTACTAACGGCTCTTACCATCGTGTACCGGTGGCTCCAGTTCAACCCTTGCTGGGAGGTTCTAATGGAGCTCAAGGTGGACTCACCGTTTACTATACCCAGTTCGATCTAAGTAGGGATAATCTCAAGCAACAACCTATCACGGCCTTCCCACCGGTAATTTAGCCTAATTGTGCATTCTAATGTCATCCAGCTTGCTAAGACTCTCAGGGCTTCCGCATGACCGTGGGCACTCCGACTGCCACCTCTCGTTCACATATCGGACTCAATTACCAATGCCTAACAGCAGGGTCTGGTGACAGAGGTCCATTACTGCCTAACTTTCCCGAGAAGCCATGTACAGGCGGTATTTTCACTGCTCACCACTTCCCCCCGTAGGTAAACTACTTACTCTGCGCCATATACTTATGCTAACGGGACTCAGATGCTGGGATGGCAAGAACCTCGACAGCCCTGACCACCAATCCCACATGTACAACACTGTCAACACAGATTACTTTAATAATGCTCCAGCGTGTCCCGCATCTCATCCTGTGCGCGTACCACAAGTGGCCTTTGAAGTGACATGGTATGTACAGTTAGAACAGGGCAAATTTTCTTTTTTTAACAATGGTTTGTTTCGGGACACAGGCTTCTACTTGAAGATGCTCACTCCCGATTCACTCTCAATACAACCAAGGTCTTTTTCAACAGAAGAAATCACTAACGTTGACTTGTCGACAGGGACACAACCAAGTTTAACAGCCTGTGGACTTCAGGCGCTCCTAACCCGTTTGTGTGGAGCTTCGAAGGTAAGATTATCGTCATAGGAAACAAACCCAGCATGGAAGACTAATTTATAAAGGAATCGGCTACGGTACGCATGCTGACTACATGTTCGGGTGGCGAGGAGATGCCCTACAGCGTGCGATGGATAAGTCCGAGTGTTTCTATGATGGTTGTGGCTCTATTCAGAAGCAGGACATGGCTATCGCCAA
Source organism: Xylariaceae sp. AK1471 (assembly GCA_023159215.1). NCBI lineage: Eukaryota > Fungi > Ascomycota > Sordariomycetes > Xylariales > Xylariaceae > Xylariaceae sp. AK1471. Next base: position 2,417,655 of record JAJKLI010000001.1, on the reverse strand, counting down.
CCAGTGCAAGGTTGAGGACATGGTTGGGGAAGAGACAGATGGATGTAAGTTCCCAGACTTCTCGATATTCGCGATATCTATGCTAATGTGTGCTAGGGCTCTCGGCATTACCGGGTATGGCTATGTAGGCAGTATGACTGGGCTAGCAAGGGTTCGAACGTCGTGGCGCTCACGACCCCTTGTTTCATACTTTGAAGATGTAAAAGCTCCTATTCCTAACCTTATGGGGCTATAGTCTCTGGTTGGATTGATAAGTTACCTGGCTAGTTTATATATATCGCTTCTTATGTGTTGATGGACGTAAGAGTGACGGTGATTAGTCTTATTAATCTACGGTAGTTAAACAGCTACTACGAGTTAATTGTTAGTTATAGCATTTAGTGATAACGAACTAATAACACGTAAAACGCTTACAAACTGCATGATATCGATTATATAGCCTTTTATAACCTAGTTAGTGAAATGTGGTGGCTGGGCGGAAGTAATCCTAGAGGTGCAGTAATGGTGATGGGTGGCGCGGTCACGTGACTAGAGTCGGGATTGTTCGCGTTTTTTTCACACCTCACGCTTAGTTTTACAATAGCTAAGACTAGCATTAAGAATAAAGATGTTATTAAGTCACACATTTATCATGACCACTAAGCTACTGAATCGTTTTAAATGTATTTTTTATTGCTTGCTTTTCAATAATTAAGATATTGCTTAAATCATCGTTGGAAATATAGCTAAGTCTACATAGTTAGGTGAGTCCTTAACTTATAACTCTGCCTCTCTTAGTCGGATCGTAAAAAGGTTACTATATCTAGGAAACTACCGCTTTAACGGGTTCTGCACTACGAGGTCCAAGTACTGGTGCAGCCGACTAGAGGTCTTTAAAACAGCAAGGTAGACACTACAAGTCTCCCTGTTTTTCGGTCCCTTGATCTTTATACTATTTCAATCCTTAACGTTAGGTTTCATTCTATTACCTCGTAATACAGAACAACTCCGGCCGAAATCTCTGAACACAAATTTATTTCAAGACATTTTTAACAAAATCTTCATAAGAAAGACAACTATACTACTTTCGTTTCATTCCACTTGTTCCTCGCCCCGTTACAACGCGAGTGCTTCCTGTCAACGAGGGGCATCAGAAGGGGGATTCTCAAGGTAGGGATGCACCAGTCTAATAGGTATAATCCTCTGTAGAGCTCTTTGTCGAACCGTGTCTCGGTGAAACAAGAGCCTAAAAGGATTCAGAAGACCTATCGTTCCGCTCGATATTTCCGAAGCCCGATGGGGCGTTCTCTCGATCCTCATTTAGTGGGCATAGGCACGTTCAAAAGCTAAAGGTCTCTGTTAAGTCGACTTAAAAGAGAGGGATTATCATCCGTTTTCTTCCCTTCCGGAGACACCATCATGATTTCGCGCTAGAGCTGTTCAGTCACATCGCCCATATTCAATATCGGAGAGTCTTACATGGCGAAGTTGTCGAGTTGTATATAATCTGAGCTGATTTGGCTGATCTGGCTGTACCTGCGATAAGTCAGTCGTGGCGTCTGTTCTATAGGTACAGTTGCCTTGGGGTTACCTCGTATTTAAATCTTTCGGGGCCAGTTATACTCTCCAACAACCTGTCAAGTTCGGACTTCAAGATTTTGGCCCTAGTATTGATGATATGAAGATACCATCTGCCAATGTTATCGAGAGAAGTTGAAACCGGATTTACCGACCTAACGAACCCTTGGAGGCTTGATTGCGTAGATGGCCCATCATGTTGCTTCTGTTCTGTAGAGATCAGAGGGCGTGGCCTTGCCTCCTGTTCCTGAATCGACAGGCTAATACGCGGCCAGGGTGCAGGAGAGGTGCAGTATTGGAGATCTTCCTTGGACCGGTTTGCCAACTCGTATAGTCGCTCGGCCAACAGATAGCTCTCAACCCTGCTTACCGGATTCACCACCAATATCTCATGCTGTACAAGGTCTAAGAGATCGTGGAAGAGACGTGAACAATGAGCTTCGCGCCGCAGTGAGTTGATCCACTGAGATACCAGTTAGTACAGACTGGAGCGCAACAGAGGGTATCTTACCTCAAGAACGGCTTCACTGTCAGTTGGGTTATAAGTACGGTTGTCTTTGAGGGCATAAAAGTAGTCAACTTGTATGAACCCGTCGGCGTCAGCCAGCCTCTTTGACGTGAACAGATCAAGCCCAGTCTTCCCACAAAGACGCCATGTGATCATTTCCAAGAACAGGCAGCCCAGAGCCCAAACTGCCGTTTTCCTTGAGAGCATAGTCTCCGGGGCCTTGTAACTCCCAGGCCCACTTGACTGGCTGTCAAGGTTGAGCGTACGCGAACGCTTACTGTAAAACTCCGTTTCCTGAAGATGAGCAAGTTTCAGGATGCCCAAGCCAGGTACATCGTCTTGGTCCTTAAACCATAGGACATTTCTTGGGTTGACCTGTTCGAACCGTCCGTAGCGTTCATCCTCCAAACGATCTGAATGATGGACAATGGCGAGCGCTGACGCCAGGCCTTGGCATTGCTGAGTCAACCAATAATTTGTAATGCGGGCCATCCCAGAGCGGCTGCACATAAGCGCATAAACCCCAGGGTTGGCCCAGAAATCATGCAAATTCCCATCTGCAGTTGGAAACACGTGCCAGAACTTATTTTGATAGGTGAAGGATGCTGCCGGAACAAGAACATGCTTGTGGGCTTTATTCGCAAGCCACCGTAGTGTAACTAGTTGTATTCGATATTGGTGTTCTGACGCCACGTTTTTCAGGGTAAAATAGTCACCTGGGGCCTGCAAAAATGTTAATTGCGACCTTTATGTCTCAGTGTACTATATCTTACTATGTGACTGAAGTAATGGTGTGCTGGGTGTATCTTCACACACTGTGTTTTGTCTGAGGCTTCAGACAATTCCTGGACCAGTACAGAAGGCATTATCTGGTCGACAAATGGTAGAATGACATTTGGATGAAGATCGTACTCCAGAGGAACATGAGAACTTTCGAAAATTGGCGAGACTAGTTGCCACTGGTAATGTTCTAGAGCCTCCAAGATGGACGATTTCCAGCCTCGGAAACATTCGATGGGAATTTCAGGGCTAGCATAACTTCGAACTTCCCATCTCTTGCCTTTTCGCATCAACTTGATGGGAAGGTGAGCATCCGTAAGTCCGCTACCAAATAGTAGCTTGGCATGGTCAACCCTTTCTGCTAAGGCAAGGATACTAAACAGTCTTCTGCCTGTGTATACTATCTTCCTGGTTAGCTGGGTTAGATCCGTTTCCGAGAGGCTGGATCTCATAGCATGTTTGAGCTCGTTCTGGACGCGACATGGGTTGACTAGCTCTTTGAGAGCGTCAGCGGGAATGAAGCATTGGCCGGACCCAGAAGGATATTGGATAGCTGCTTCCCGTAAGAGATGACCTATGTCATTCTGTTCATCGAACGGTTGATCGAAAAGCGCATAATCAGTTCTATGCTCGCTCGAAATGAGACTACGACCGGCGGTTGCGAAAGTGGCTCCGTTACACCGTAAGAAGGCAGAGTCGGATAGCTTCATTAGCAGCGCCGAGTTAGGCTAGTATGTGATTAGTATATCTCTCGTGATGGACATGGGTGATATAGAGAACTACCTTCCCAGATGCCGAAGCTGTTCTCCTGGGTAGTGTAGAGAGTGTTGTCTGAATGTCCAAAACTGGTAAGATTTTTGGAAAACAAATGGTGATGAAGTCTATTCCGCTACTGGGCAAAATAGTATCGGCTTTCGTAAGCATAGACCATTGAGTGAAATCAAATCTTCTGACTTCATGTCGGTTCCAACATTGAAGGCAAGCCTGAACTCGCAAACCATCGTCACCGTAACTCCGAACTTGTAGAGTCGGATCTCTATCATATCCAGGGTTGCGTGTAATAGGGAGCTCCAAGTCGCCAATCCCAAGCTCTAAGAAACTAAGAATCCTACGAGGAAGATACGTGGCAATTAGGATGGTGAATATCTTCCGATATCCACTGTGGATATTGCGGACATGAGACGCAAGTTTCTCCTCGTCCAGCCAAGAGCAGTCTTTGCGAAGTTGATCCATGATAGAACTGGCCGTCAACCAGCTAAAATCCCCGTCAGACGCCGTGCTAAGAAATGATCTGGCTTGCGTGATCATTGGATCCAGTGGATAGGCCGAGCGGAACGAGGACCCGAGTCGACAGAGGCTTTTAAATGCCACCTTGGCCTCTCCGATATGATATGTCATCTGCGTTTCGTTGGATGATTGATGGATGGCTAGTATGGTTTCGACAATCCTGCTGCTGTTGTCGACTACGATCTGGAGTATTGTACTCAGTTTCTTATCGGTCATGTCCGTTTCTTCAGAATCAGTAGATGCAAGTGATAAAATAGAATGAGCGATTATCAATTGAAGCGTCTGGAGGAAACATCGACGCCGAGTTTCCGATGCGAAGTCGGTTCCTACAGCTATCAGTCTGTTATCAAGCGTCTTCTTTGGTTCGTGTCGCCTCAACACGCCGTTATGCCAAGCCCAGAGCCGAAATTCGTTGGACAGGTCCTTGACCTCTGCTTTGAAATGGTCCCAAATTTTCTCGCTGCAAGCATCGAGGACGCTTTGGCACCTGATAGTCCAAATCTCCACCAACTGGTTGTCATCAGCATGAGACATGGCTGAGAAAGCGTGGGGGGCTAGATGCTTCGCGACGCCGGGGATAGATCAGACTCGTAGAGGTAGAGTTGAATGCCAATGATATTAATAAATGTGGTAATGATGGCGGTATTAAGACGTAATGGCGGAAAACCCTTAACTCAACCACAGCCGCCAGGGTGACTGCGTAAATATAGACGGGTCACGAATTTGCGCTAGTACTAACCGACCTCTGGGTAGTCGAAAAGGTCTACTCTTGAAGGCAAATGGAAAGGTGTTGCGATCATAAGATGTATGTGCGTTATGTCTCAAGATTTTTGGGATCAGTGTACAATCCTTGATAACAGTAGAGCTCACCCTTTGTTGTAATGTGATGATGCTCAGAAGCAGTGTTTGCAGGCCATGTGTGCGCGCTTCATTGCTTGGATGAGTTTTATGTGAAGCTCGATTAGTATGCCACTGCCAGCCTTAATCGGAAGCATGGCAAGCTAACTTGTTGCTATTTGTGGCGTGCTGTGGCTTCGGCTTACGGTATATATGTTGCACCGTAGGTTTTAGAAGTAAAGTTGGAATTTGTATTATACCTGTATTGTTCAGTACTCCCCCAAAAAGTACGAATTTTTTGGTCCCCGCTTTCTTTCAAGCTCTAGCGCTTTAGTGTAGCCCATTAAAACTATAAGCTTTAAGGTTTAAAGGCGTTTTTAATAAAATATAGATTAATTAAACTTTAAAATTTTACATTAAATTTAAATATTTTATATAAACTATGTTACAACTATTTTTTTAATAATAATTATTTTATAAAATAATTTAATAAATGTTGAAAATATGCTTCGTTATAAGCATATATTCTATGATTTAACCGATATTCGGTTATAGAATGTCATGGAATATCATAGAATTCTCTCGACTCCACTTCACTCCACTCTTTGATTTATAAGCATATATTATTAATGCTTATAAATCCTTATTAATACGATGGAATATATTAGAAATATATGGAATTAAGGGAGATTGTGTATATATAAAGGTCTTGTTTCTTAATTTCTAGATTAACTTTAACTTTAACTTTAACTTTAACTATAACAACAAGTTCAATACATTTATTACATAAACAATTTATTACGGTCTTACTTTTTATATATAACCCATGTACAACGATATATTCGTTTAACAATAAATTATAAAACTATAATATTTGTTTTTTATATAGTTTTAAGTTATTAAATAATGTTAAATTTATTAATAATAATAATAATAATAATAATAATAATAATAATAATAATAATAATAATAATAATAATAATAATAATAATAATAATAATAATAATAATAATAATAATAATAATAATAATAATAATAATAATAATAATAATAATAATAATAATAATAATAATAATAATAATAATAATAATAATAATAATAATAATAATAATAATAATAATAATAATAATAATAATAATAATAATAATAAAGCTGTTAGGGATTGCAACCTTCTAGTTTAGGTTAGCACCTACTAAGTTAAGGATATAAGTATTTTTAACGTTCTCTTTTTTTTAATACTAGATAGTTAATTTTATTAATAATACTGCTTACTATAATATATATTATAATACTTTTTATAACTGTGACTATCTTATAATAAGTAGTGCTTATTTAGCTGAAATATAAACTATTAATTTTATGCGCGAGCGAGAGATATGTTCGGAAATTACGATTACTTGTTATAGTTTTTAATATTTAAGTTAGTAATAGTAACGTTAAAAACGAAAATAGTAAAAACAGTTTTAATACTTTTACGATTTAAAAAAAATATGTTTAAGCTAGTAATAGTAAAGGTTGCTAGTATTTTAATAATTAATAAACATAATAACTAGTAATACGAATAAACGCTATATAGTTATAAGAAGTTAAGCAGGTTTAAGATTTTATCGATTGTAACTTACGCTATAGTATAGTTATTTATAAAAAAAAAAGATTAAAGCTTATAATATAAGAAATCGCTTAACTTAATATTTTATTAAGATCGTTTAACTAATTTACACGAATACTTAAATTTATAATATAATTATATTTTAAGGATTAGATTATTAATTTAAACTAATTTTCGGCTTAGTTTAAGAACACTTTTAAAATTATTAAAGCTGTAATTTTTAACGGAAGATTTAACGAACTTTTTAATAAGAACACTTGTTAAACTTTAAAAGCTATATTTAATAATGAAACTGAAATATTTTTAATACTTTATATATTAAAGAATCTTATACGCTAGTAAAGACTACTAACTCTAATAGCAACTTTATAAAGAAACTAGGAAAAAAACTAAGGGTTATAATTATTTAGTTAAAATAAGATTAAAAATTTTAAAAAAGTTACTGTAATTAATATTAACGCGGTTTTTTTATAATAAATCTTAGTATTAACTATAGTTATTACTAACTTAAAACTAAAAATGCAGCTAAACATGAATTTGCTAACTTTAGCTAATTTTAAGCTAGCTTTAATGCTTAAACCAGCAGGGTTTATATAAAAAATTTCTAATATTAGATATTTTTAATTAAACGCTTTTATAAAAAAAAGCGGCGGTTAAGCTATTTTTTATAACGGAAAATTTACTACGTATATAAATGCTTACTTATAAATATAACATATTTAAAATTAAACAATTACGCTTAATAAAGCTAATATTATAACAGATAAAAGATAGATACTACTTAAAAAAAAAGCATTATAGTAGTAGTTTTAATAGTTTTTACTAAAAAATATAAAAGGTTATAAAGTAATAGTAACTATATTTATAACAGGTATAGTAAAAAAGTTCAGTATTTAACTTAATATAGCGAAAAAATAGTTTAGAAATAACAGATACATTATAAAAAATATAGCGTTTAGTAAGTCGATTAAAACATACGCTATAAACGTTTTTAAGTATATTAAAGCTTGGGATAACGTGAAAAAAAAATAATACCTTATTAGGTTATAGAACATAATATTAGCAAAACTATAAAAACTAGTATTTAAACTAAACAGTTAGATAGTAGCTAAATATTTAAATATATTAAAGGAGAAATAGTTATTTTTGTTTTAAAAACTAGTGTTCAAAACAGTAGTAGCTAAACTAAAAGATAGTTACTTTAATTAGGATAGTAATAATAATAACGACGTTAATATTAACGTGAACTAGTTTAATAAGAGCTAATAATGTAGCTGAAACTTTAGTTAAAACAGAAAATAAAACCTAAATTAATAATACTTTTAAAAGCGTTGGAAATCTCGTTTTTCTTACTAATAGTAGGGCTAAGCAAGACTATAGGACAGAAATATGCTAGGATCCTATTTTTTAAAAGTATTAAAGCGTGAATTTTAATAAAGACAGCGTCTGGAAATAAGACTATTTTATAACTTATATTAAAATCGCGATAATAGAAAACGATAATAGTTACGATATTAGAAATTTAAGCAACGTAAACAATATAATAACAGCTTTTAGATTTACTTTAACGAGAAAGTAGTATAGAATATCGAACTAAATACGGCCGATAAGATAAAAGCTTTAACTACTAACGGATATTTCTGTTTTAATGAAGGCGAAAGTGAAATAAGCGCTAATGGCTATATAGCTATTAAAACCGGTAAGATTATTAATAATACTAATATTTATTTCGTATACAGCAATGAAGCTGTTGTTAAAGAAGAACAAGATAAGAACGTTTTTTAAAACTTGCTAACTGTAACTTGTTTTAAATATTATATTATATTTAGTTTATTAAAGATAGCTTAATATTATATAGTTAAGAACTATAACGCGGAAAAGGATAAAGAACATAAAATAGTTATTAAAGTTAACTTCGTACTTATAATATTAATAGTGCTAGTAATAGTATGTAATAGCTTTTTTATATAACTAGAATAGGTTATTAAAGCGAACTTTAAGCTTGCTTTAAATAAGAAAGTACAGAAAAAAACGACTTATTTTAAGATTAAGGTATAATTTAACATTAGCGGAAATAAGGTTAACGTATGTTTCGATATTAGAAGTTTTAGTATACTAGTTAGTTGAGATTTTGTTTAAAAATTTGCAAAAAATTCTAAAATTAAAACTATTACACTTATAGCAGTTAATAGTGTTAGATCAATAACTATAATTATAGAAAAAGTTATATTCGATTTTTATATTAAAGAGATAATTAAAGGTCTTGCTATATACGGCTACTTTAACGTAATAGTAAATATTATTAAAACATTAAAACTAAACATACTTATTAGTACTAACTTTATGTTAAAACATAGTATAAAAATCGATTTTGTATATTAATCCTGCGTTTTTAAGTTTATATTAGAACTTAAGGTAAAAAAGGAAGCAAAAGTAAGGCTATTATATTAAAAAACATAGTATAAAGTTGTTGCAAGCTATTAAGTTGTTATTTTAGCTATAACAACTGTTTTTATTAACGTAAATTACGTTATACTTCTTGGCCCTGTTAATAAAAAGGACTGCGTAGCGTAGCTTTATTATTTTTAAGGGAGTTACTGGTTAGTATATAATATAATAATAAACAAATATAGCTTAAAAAAGGTTATAATATACAATTTATATGCTTGGCTAGTTTAAATTTAAATAAATAAACGTTTAAGGGCTATTTACGAATATTAAGGTAATAAAACCGCTTAGGTTACAGATTAGGCTAATATAGCACACTATTAAGAAGATAGCTATACTTGTAAAGAATGGACGGCTATAATAGTATATTTTAGCGATAAGGTTGTTAAGGGTATAGAAGCGTTTTTAGCAGTACCTGAAAAACAGAATAATCAGGTCCTAGTAGGGACTAGAATAGCTAATCCTACACTTTTATATAGTATATCGTAACTAACGGATATACCGATTATTAAATTAATAGTTAGAGTGGTTATAATAGCTACTAACTAGGATATAGCTACTAAGGTTTTAGTTTTATTTAATAAGTATGATATATTCTGTAATAAAGGAGTAGTATTTATACTAAAAGACCAGAAAATGCGGGTAAACTTAGTTAATAAGTGGTAAGAACAGTTAAAAGTTATTTAGTTATACCTGCTAAGTACTAAAGATTGCAAGTTTTTAAACAAGAAATATAACGAAATATACGCTTAAAGCAAACTTAGTTTTATAAACGATTTAATACTAGTAGTTTATTTAGTATTTATTATTTAAAAGATTATTAATAATATTAAAAAGGGCTGCTTAGTGGTCGACTTAAAATTACTGAATAAGATTATAGTTTTAAACGTATACTTATTATTAAGTTAAGATAATATTATAAGTGATATAGTCGGCAAAAAATACTTTACTTTACTAGATATTTTTAGCTTTTTTTTTTAGCTTCTAGTATATAGCGATTATTATAATTATATAGTTATTATTAGCTCGCGAGAGCTTAAATGTTTTAATGTAGTTTTAATAGGATTTAAAAACTTGCTAGTTTTCGCGTAATAATTTATAGATCGTTTGTTTTTCGCGCATTATAATTATATATAAGCTTATATTAACAATATTATTATATTTAACGATTTAGCTAAAGAGTATTTTGTATACTTTAATTAAATGTTAGATATATTAAATAAAGCGCGCGTTTATATTAGCGTTTTAAAATCTTTTGCTGCTTTTTTATTAGTTTAATTACTAGAATATATAGTGGACAGCGAAAAAGTATTAAAAACAAACGATTAAATAGAAGCGTTTAGAAAACTTTAAATGCTTTAAACGTTAGATATTTTTAAAACGTATATTAGAATAGCTAGTTGGCTACGTAGAGGTATAGTATAGTTTAATTATAAGATTAGTACGTTATAAAAGTAAAAAATTAATTTATTAGCTGAAATAAAAAAATAAAGAACTTTGCTAGAAGAAACGTTAAAGCTAATATATTAAAACTATATTTTTAAAATAATATTTAAGCTAACTAAAGAAAAAGTAAAATATTAAACTAAATTATAGTAATACTTGTATATTTAATACGTTATTTATTACTATCGATTAAAAAAACTACTGTTTATTAAAATAAACGCTTATAAAGAAATATTTGGGTTAATAATATTTTAGTTTAAAAGTAACTAGAATAAAGAGTTAATACTTGGTAAAAATATTCTAGTATTAAAAGTTAAGCTTATTGCTTTCTTGTTTAAACTTATTAATAATATTAAAAAACGTTATAAATTAACGGAAGCAGAAGTTGCAGTAGTTATTTAAGGATGTAAAAAGCTCTAAAAAATAGTACAGTTTAGTTATAAGCTAGTTAATATTCTTACTAACTATGCTATAATAAAAAAAATTATAACGTATATATCGTTATAAACAATAAACTTTAATAAAATAAATTTAAAACTTGTTAACGTTGTTAATTATTTTTTATAGTTCTAGTTAAAGATATTTTATATTTTAAGAATACTGAACGTAGTGTTAAATATGCTATTAAAGCTTTTATAATAATTTAAAAAGCAGAAAGCTGCTAAGAAAGATAAGTTTAGCGCTTTAAACAATATATAGGATAAAATAACGTGCTAAGCATATTTAGCGGATAAAACATGTAATAAAACAAAAGAATTAATAGTAATTTTAGTTATTAATAAGGTTTTTAAAGAAAAAATCTTTTAAGGATATTTATTAAACTTAAAATATAGTAAAGTATATGTAGTACTTATTAAAAGTTTTAAAAAAAAAGCTGAATAGAATAAAAAACCACGTATTAAGCTAGTACAGTATTAGAGAAGTATTATAGCTTTATACTATATTAAAAAAGAACTTTTATATTATGTTGTATTAAACGGTAAAAAGTTTTTTTGCTTGCTAAAAACGTACATTATAGAGATATTATAGCTAGTTTATAATAAACAGTATTATTTTAAAGAAGAATAAATAATGCATAATTTAAAAAGTATTTATTTTTTTTGAAAGAGATAGCATGTTAAAAAGTTCGTTTAGTTCTGTAGCACTTGCAGAAATAACTAGATTAATAAAAAACCACTGCTTAAAAAATTAATACTTATTAAAATACTAGTTGAACTTTATTACATGATTATTATAGATTTTATTATGGATATATTACTAGTAAAGTTGAACTATTCGTTTTAAAGTATTTTAGGATTTGATTATTTTAATATGCTAGTAACGATCTTTTATAAAAAAAGTAAAAAAACTCTATTAATTTTAGAATATATAATATATAGAGTAAAGAAATGGGTAAAAATGCTGCTAAAAATGCTATACCTGTATAATTAAGAACTTTTAGTAGTTATTATTAATAATAAGAACTTAAAATTCATGTTTGACTTATAGCGCGAAATATATAGCTTATTAAATATCGACTTTTTATTTTTAACAGTTTATTACTTACAGATAGACGGACTTTTAAAACGGAAAAATCAAGTCGTTAAAATTATTATATGTTTTTATATAGTAACTAACTTTGATACTTTATAAACTAAGATCTTATTAGCTTTATAATATTACCTGAATAATATATTATTAGTTACTGTTAATAGATTTTTAAATTAGCTAGTACTAGGTTTTTAATTAAGATTAATCGTTAATATCTTTAATTAGAAATAAGAAAAAAAAGCCATCGATAAAGCTATAAAAGTACTTAGAGCTGAGCACGCTTAAGAAGTAGAGCATTTAGTTAACGCTGCTAATATAATTATAAAACAATAATATAATAATAAGTATACTTTTACTGAATTTAATAAAAAGAACGTTATATACTTTTAGCTATATAAGGGTTACTATTTTTTAAATAAACTTAAAAAGAAATAGTTGTTAACTAAAGCAAGATTATTTAAGATAATTAAACAAATTAAACTATTAGTATATAGGCTTAACTTTTTTAATAATTAAAGAGTATATTTTGTTATATTAATAGTATAATTATATAAACTGGAATAAAGGAAAGATTTGTTTAAAAAAGAGGTCATTTTTTTAGGACTAGTTATAGTTAAAAAAGCTAAAGATTACTAGAAGATTAAAAAGATTACCTAAAGAAAAATACGCTTTGTTAACGGATAATTAATTATTAAATATATAGTTAAGTAGCGTGAATAAGATAACAAGTATAATTAAACTAAAGATGCGGTAAAATTAAAGCTTTTTGTACTTGATATAGTAGCTTAATACGAAAAGAACAATTTTATCGATTAAGTTAAAAAGTTTAAAAAGCAAAAGCTTTTATATAACGTTAAAAACAAATAAGCTATATAATATAAGGACGGAATAGTAAAGCGAAATAAGCGTTAGGTATATAAGGTCCTTTATTTATACACGATTAATTTTAAATTTTACTACTTTATACTATATATAGCTTAATATTTTCTATTATTAGACAGAATATTTTAATTTTTTTTTTAATTAAATATATAAACAAAAACAAAGCAAGCATAACTATAGGATCAATATATTATAGTAGTATATAGCTAGATATAACTAAAAAATAAAAGCGATAGTTTTTATAGTAATATAATATACTTATTACTTAGTATATAGTATTAGAGAGCAATAAAATAGTTTGCTTTCGTAACTGCTAAAAAAAGCCGCGAAATATATTGTAATTTTTAAATTTTGTTTGTTTTTTTTAAAATATAGCGGTATAAACGGAAAGTATAGTACATACTCAGTATTTCTAGAAAATCTTACTTAGAATTTCTTTTTTTTCTCCTTTTTTTTTATAAACTTAATTTTCTATATAATTTCTGCTAAAATTAAGTTTTTTATAGACTTTTATAAACGTTACGCTATGCTTTACAAAAAAACCGTTAAATCTGCTAAGAATAAGAAACTACTTACGCTACTTAATACACTAAATAATATTATCACTTTTTATAATTAGATGTTTAATTTATAGTAAATTTTTAATACTTAAGGAAATAGAAGTTTATTTAAGTATAAACTAATAAACAGTAAACTTAATATACTTACTTTATATATTAATAAAGTAGTTAAAATAGCTAAAAATAAGAAATTTAAAATCGTAAACTTTAGTAAAAATAAAAAGTATACTATTATAGCTAAATATAATAATAAAGCTATTAAAAATAATAATAACAAGATTGCTTCTAACTAATAAAGTAACTATAATAAGAATCCCGGTAGGGATAATAAAATTAGCAAGTAAAATAACAATAAAAACCTACTTTTAAATAACTTTTTAAATATTAAATACTTTAGCGATTATAAGCTTATCTTTACTTCTAAAAACGATAATATAAACGAGCTAATTATTATCGATAATAATAAAAGCAAATCGTTTAAAAAGAACAGCTTTAACAAAATCAGAATTAGAATAAACAGTAATAATAATAGATATAATATTTTAACTTCTTTTACTTATAAAACACTTTTTTAAACTAATAAACAAGTTTATTATAGTATTAAAAACTTAGTTAAACTTTTTTAGCGAGTTAGTGCTAATACTAGTAAGGGCTTAAGTAAAGGATTTAAACGAGCTAAACTTTTTAGCGATTATAGTAATAATAACAACGTAAAAATTAACAAGTTAAATAAAAAAGCTAAGTAGTATAAAAATAATGCTTAAAGTAATTATAGGGCTATAAGATTAATTAAAACTTTAGAGATTTAAGATTATGTTAAAAATAAAGCCACGCGAAATTATCAGCTTATTAGTTATATCCGTTTTTTAAATATAACTAAAGCTATATAAAAAATAGCTTTAAAAATAGACGAGAATTACGAGCTTTAGTTTAAAGTTACCTATAAAATTAATAGATTTATAAAAGTATAAGCAGGTTAATTTTTCGTTTTAAACAAGCTATTATAACAAATTAAATTAAGATATTAAACAGTTAAGAAGTTAGTTTTAAAAAATGAACTATAGGAGTTAAAGCTGCTTAAAAAAGCTACTATTTTAACTACTTACTATTACGTTAAAAACAGTAGTTTTAATAATATAATCAGAAAATATTTTGTTTTTTTTAATCGCCTTTATTTTATATAAGTTAAAAATACCGGAATAAACGTTAGAGGCGATAATAAATCTAATATATTTAACGTTTTAATTAAACAATAATTACGTTTTAATTAATTAAAAAATATAGTTTTTAAAAAAATAGGCAAAAAAGGCAATAAAGCAGCCCTTTAAAAGGAGTTAGATAATATAAAAGCTAGCTTAAAGCTTATAGTAACTGAATTTACTAATAAAATTGTTAATAAATGTTGAAAATATGCTTCATTATAAGCATATATTCTATGATTTACCCGATATTCACTTATAGAATGTCATGGAATGTCATGGAATTCTATGGAATTCCATAGAATTCCGTAGAATATTTTCGAATATTCTACGCCACTCGACTCCACTCGTTTGATTTATAAGCATACATTATTAATGCTTATTAATACGATGGAATATATTAGAAATATATGGAATTAAGGGAGATTGTGTATATATAAAGGTCTTGTTTCTTGATTTCTAGATTAACTTTAACTTTAACAACAACAATAAGTTCAATACATTCATTACATAAACAATATTACGGTCTTACCTTTCATACATAACCCATGTACAACGATATATTCGTTTAACAATAAAGTTAGAGAATAAGTAATTAAAAACGTAAAAAGCAGAGTTAAAAAAATTATAAAAAGATTTGCTATAATTAACGACTTTATTAAACTATAGAACAAAGTTAACATTATCGCGGCTAGATATGGCGGTTTTAAATTTAAAAAACTAAACAAAAAAGGATCTTCGTTTAAAGTATCGACTTAAAAGAGATAATTAATAAGATTAAAGTTAAGATTATAAGTTAACTATTATATAACTTATAGCTAGTAAGCGTTATAGGATTTTTAGCAAGCAAGTTATTAAACGCGATAAAGGCGACCAAGACAGTCTTTTAATATTTTCTAAAGGGAGCACTTATTAGAGATTATAACCTTCTAGTTTAAGTTAGCACCTACTAAATCAAAGATATAAATATTCTTAACGTTCTTTTTTTTTTAACACTAAATAGTTAACTTTATTAATAATACTGCCCACTATAACATATATCGCAATACTCTTTACAACTATAACCATCTCGTAACAAAAGCTTTTTAAAATATTATAAACTATTATAATTAAATCATATAAAAAAACAATGTTTTTGTTTTAATAACTGATTTTTTATTAAACTTTATAAAAAAAGCTAAAAAAAAGTCTTTATGTTAATTATATATACAAAGATTTTAAATACCTTAAAAATTAAATAATAAGTTTAAATAAAGCTAAATTATATAACCTAGTAGTTTTAATAACTAGCTTAATATATCACTATAACTTAAACATGTTTTTAAATATATATTATTTTATATATAATTTAATTATAAAGTTATTATATAATACACATTTAAAAATAAAGTATTAAAAAAATTAACTAATACTCTTTTTAACCCCATTATAAAGCTACAGTTAAAACTTCTTTATTTTTTTATTATACTAATAACGATCATATATCTACTGGGTATTATATAATTAAACATGTATTGAAGATTTATGCATGTGTGTATATGTACAAAAAGAAGACAAAGATCTGTCAACAAGATGGAATACATGGTACCCCTCGTTCCTACTAACTTAGGTGCGGGGACCGGACTTCGCTGATGCCGAGCTCCAAATCCAACCTTGGAAGTTTAGCGTGGTTCATATGCACCCGACGCTGACCTTCGTTTGTTTGGTGGTGATTCCCGACGTTGCCCTTTCCTAATCAGCTGCATCTTATCCCTTTGTGCGGAACAACTCAAGTTCCTCACCCTGCCTAACCGCATCTACCACAAGGGTCGGAGAGACATGATAGTTAGCTCTTCGTCTTTCATCTATTAACCCATTCAGGCGGCAGCTCCGACCGGCATATGATAATGCCTGGACCCTCTGACGATACCCGCGATACATCTAGGAGCCGACCAGGCAGCCCTAGTGAAATTAGTGAGGGCAACAGCTTTGGACACGGTCGAGCAATCGAGCTTATTCCGGACACCGACCCTATTCATTGGACTATCGGGGGATGTGCCGCAGATCCGGAACCTAGCATAGTAGACTCATCTGGTCTTCCTGAGGCCTTTTCCGAAGTAACATCATCAGGGGAAAACGGCTCAAACACTTGCAACGCCCCAGACACGCTTGTGCTTCCAGATCTTGGTATGGGGCCAGAGGTCTCGTACGGCCAAAGCGACAGTGTTTGGTCTATCGGAAATGAAGAAAGCGAGTCAAGTTTCGGATTCGACCTTCGCATTGAACTTCGCGAAGCCTTTGTAAGAAGTGTCGAGCCAGCTTCTAGCGAATTCCTTCCCCTTGATAAGCTAGAGCAAATTTTATCCTACGCCAAGGTCTTACAGGAGTTGGAAAGCTCATTTCCTGGTGCTTCGACTTACGTTCTACAACAAACAGCCGGCAGTATCTGCAATGCCAAAGGACATTCATCTCGCCGGATTTTCGCCGTTCTCCTTCTGGTTGAGAGAACGGACAAAATCATTGATTTTGTGAATGAAGGAGTATACGACAGTGACCTGCCATTGCTCCTACGAAGGACAGAAATCAAGCCTTTCCGACTGTCTATATTCACGCTCGCCAACTCTACAAAACCATTAAATTGTTTAAAGGGATGTAGTCCGTTCATATTGGAGTCTTTTGAGCGCTATCAGTGGTATCTTCTGGCACCTTTCTTTTCCGGCGGCCGGAATAGTGATGAGAAGGTCTTGTTCTACAGCCTCCAGGACAAGACGATTTTGCCCTTTGTCGACGATGGGACGTCTAGCTCGTACGATGGTGGTTACTCACAAGTCTCGCGCGTCAAGATTCATCCAGCGCACCATGACTTTGCTGAACCACAAACAGGTCCTCCTGAGCACTTCGCTCTCAAGAAGCTCACCTCTAGGCACAGAGACGACTTTGAGCAAGAGGTCGAGACTCTCAAGAGATTTAGTAGGCGAGGCTACACCCACCTCATTAGACTTCTTGCAACATTTCATTATCGAGGGGGATACT